>JAWHQI010000580.1:0-608293 GCA_033032865.1 Dactylorhiza incarnata | reverse complement strand
CCCCCCCCCCCCCCCCCCCCCCCCCCCCCCCCCCCCCCCCCCCCCCCCCCCCCCCCCCCCCCCCCCCCCCCCCCCCCCCCCCCCCCCCCCCCCCCCCCCCCCCCCCTCCTACCCTCATTTGTGTGTTGCCTATAAATACCCCCCCCCCCCAATGAAAAAGAGCTAATGCGAAAGTGAAGAGAGAGAGAGATAGAGAAGAGAAGAGTTGAGTGAGAGTGAGAGTGTGCCTACACCCCAAGAGGTCCGACCCCAACCCGCACCTCAGCGAGAGGTGGAGAGTGCACTGTGAGGTGAAGCGTGCAGGGTTGAGTGAGTTGAAGTGGAGAGTGCGTTGACAAGCTCAACGACACCTAGTGGAGAAGCGGACCTTGTCCGCGACAAGTTGTTGTTTTTTTCATATATTTCAGCTGACGTGATTCAAGGTGTATGCACCTTGTAGTCAGCTTCTCTCTTGTAAATTGTTTGCCTAGTTATAATACAACCGTCTTTGTTCATCGTTGGTGTCCTTGATCAGAAGCACACAAAAATTTAACAGAGGGAACTTATGATTAGAAAGGAAACCACCGGATTTCTCGTCGACAATGCCCCTCGCTTTAAATCTCTCTTGGTGCTCATAGAGGTGAGCGTACAGTATATGCATCTAAATTAAATAAAGCATTCGTATTGTCTACTGTCTATAAGGGAAGTCATTATATTGGTGTAATATTTAATAATTAGGTTAATCATTTATTCATTCATTTTGTCTATTTTATAGAGAAAATGAGTGACGAGAGGTTATAAAATCAATGTAATTTTGATGCGATATTTATGTTTGATAAACAGCATAGGTATTATGGAGAATCCAACCCATTTGGTTCAAAAGAAGAGGCACATAAAAACTCCAGCACTCTTCAGTATTTAAGTTCAGAACAAGCACTTGCAGATTGTGCCCAGTTGATTACAGATTTAAAAAAAAATTTGTCTGCTGAAAATTCTCCAGTAATTGCCGTAGGAGGATCTTATGGTGGAAGTAAGCCAATTACTCTGTCAACTCCTCCTGGCTTTTATTTTATTTAGCCTTTTGTCTCCCGTGATATTTATTTGATTTTTTTTTTAATTTATTTACATAACATTCTTAGAATATTAAGAATATATATATATATATATATATATATAATTGTGCGGGTATGATGATATATTTCATCTACGTTGCAACAAAGATCTAGATGGGAAGAAATGAAAGTTATTATATTTTGTACCATTAGAATTAAACTTTTGTGTTCGTAGAGAATAATATGCAGGTTTTAATACAATAAAAAAATGAAGAATGAGAAAATAAAGTAGGTTATAATATTAGCATAATTACTTTTGAAGTAGTTGATGATAATTGGTATCATTTTTCATCAGTGCTTGCTGCCTGGCTTCGATTGAAATATCCGCATATAATCCTTGGAGCTTTGGCTTCATCTGCTCCCATCCTCTACTTCGATGATATCACTCCACATAATGGATTTTGTAGCGTTGTCACGCATGATTTTAGAGTAAGTAACATTCCCTATCAATTTTAAGGGAATCATATATTTGATTTCTAATAACAATTTGAGCTGTGATTTTCCATTAATTTGATAGGAGAGCAGTGAGAGCTGCTACAGGACTATCAAGAATTCATGGCACGAAATTAAAAAAAGGCAGCACAATATGACGGGTTGACTTCATTGAGCCAAATGTTCAATACATGCAGGTTTGCTTGCTGCTATAAATATAGAACTAAACATAGCTTTTATGTGTACCTTCTCAGAATATTTGTTATTTTTTGCTTAATTTGGACCGATATGACAGGCCTTTGACCTCCGTTGAAGATCTTAATTATTTTTTGAAACACATTTATGAAGAAAGCGCACAATTCGACGATCCCTCGTCTAACCGACTGAACGTGTTATGCGAAGCAATTGATAAAGATCCGCATGAAATTGATCCTCTAAGAAGGATAGCTTTTGGAGCCAAAAGAATGCGCGGCTTTTCTAATTGCCTGGAAGTGTGGAGTGAGGAAGAACAGAATGAAGATGACAGACTTTCTGGATGGAGTTGGCAGGTATTTCTTCCTAGCTTTTTATCCTACAGTATCAACATTAAATGTAAAAGCATTGTTTAATGTTTTTGTACATTTTTTTTCAAATTTTTTTTTAGAAATGCACAGAGATGGTGTTTCCAATAGGTTGTACCGGCAAGGAACAAATGTTTGAGGAATCGCCTTTTAACCTCACAGATTACATGTCACAATGCAAAATGTTGTTTAATGTGCTTCCACGACCTCATTGGATAACCACAGAATATGGTGGTCATGTAAGTTTTGTTCTCCATCCCATAAAATGTTTTCCCTCAAACTCTTTTAATTTTCAACTGCAATTAATAACTACATTATAGAAAATATTTATATATTTCCACTTTAAAATTGCATTGTTTTTTATTGTTGTATTTTGCCATGATTAAGAAATCTGAGGCATAAGATTTTAAATAAAACATACAATTTCAAATAATATATTTAATTATCTTATTTCAATAATATTTGTTCAACAAATTATGCAGAATATTAAAGAAGTTCTTAAAGACTTTGGAAGCAACATAATATTCTCCAATGGTTTAAAAGACCCGTGGAGTAGTGGAGGGTAACTACATTATTTAACATTAATATGGTTTTCACTGAAATATTATTTAATTTTGATTTGATGAATACCCTAACTTTCATTATATTTTTTGGGCATTAATACTATTGCAGAGTCTTGCAAAACATATCCAGCACTATTGTGGCCTTACCAACAACCAAAGGTATTCCACCCATATCTATTTGCACACGCATACATATAGTTCTAACTTAATATTTGTTTTAATATGATTTATTAATTCATTACCAATATGTATATACATATAGGGTCTCATTGCTTGGACATATGGGGGCCAGATGTTTCAGATCCAGATTGGCTAATCTCACAGAGGAATACGGAAGCTCAAATTGTGGATAATTGGATTTCGAAATATAATTCTGCGCTCAATTACAAAATTTGAAACAAAAGATGAGTAACGCCAACTTAAGGGAAATGAAGGAAATTGTGAGGCATTCGAATCGTTCTCTAATAAATTCTCGTACGAGCGTGTATGAAATAAACTTTGATATCCACAATCCAAAGATTAAATAGTGTTAAACCTTTGTTTGACGATTTAAATGCAAGTTTATTAAAAAGTGCAAATGAGCCGACTTCAACATAGAATTAATTATTTTAATTTTAAATCAAATTATATATATATATACATATATATTATAGATTTTCAAAAAAAAACGGGCCCAGGGGGCCGGCTCGGGCCCGGCCCGGAAAAAGCTCGTCGAGGCCTTGGCCCGCACAAAGCCCGCCTGGGCCCGGGCCGGTCTTAGGGGGCCTAACTGGGCCCCCATATTAGGCAAAAACCCGGCTCGGTGCCCGGCCCGGGCTGGGCCGGGCAAAGCCCGATTTACCGGGCTCTTAAAAAGCCCGATTTGGCAGCATGGCAGCTTGCTGCCATGGCAGCCATAAGGCCGGGCCCGGCCAGGGCCCGGCCTTGGCAGGCCCCCATTTGGAGGGAAAGCTCGAGCCCGGCCTGAGCCCGATTAAGGCTAGGCCCGGGTCGGGCCCGGTTGGAAAAAAGTCCGGGCCCGGTAGGCCCGCCGGGCTTTTTGGACACATGTAATATATATACATATATATATAGATGTATATATATATATAAGCATATATATATCCAAAGTTTAGTTTTATTTGGGTCCCTAAAAAATTAACTAAAATATAATACAAAATTTAAACTAGAAATGACTATAAATGATTTCTAAGCAAACCTGTACAAATTGTCGACAAGGAAATGTACTAGGTGGGAGAGCTAGAGGGAGATAGAGCAGCTAACAAGTTTATAATTCAAAGAATGTGACATTATAATATCCATTACCCCTACCACTTTTTATAAGGTAAAACATAGGTGTATTCATTCATCAGTCAAATTTGAGTTGATAAGATCCAGTGCATGAAGTAACAGAAGAGGGTAAATAAAATGATGTCGATGCAATCTCATGGGCAACCCAATTGGATGAACGGACAGAGAAACAAATTGAACCCGTGGAAGCAACCTAGCCATCACAAAGATATCAAAAATAATTAAGCGGTGCAGAGAAAGAGTTGTGACCCCTGCTGTGAAATGCCCAATCAACATAGGGCAATCCCCCACCACCATCACATAGGTTCAACCAAACTCAACTGCCAACTACACCGCCAATTAGCAGGTCGCAAATGTCTCCACCACTACAGGAGAAGACATGTGATTACATATTCACGAACGCCAAGCCAAACATTAACTACGAGAATTCCAAGTACTAACGCCGACTCTGTCCAAAGAGGGTCCCTCCTAAACATCTCAATCAAAGCTAATCCTAATAACTTCTCTGGAAAGTCGGGACCTAGCATGGGGGTGAGAAAAGATAGATGTCTGAGGATCCGTCAGAACCATCACAATTGTCGAGTGAATAAAGGAAAGTATATCCTCTAGTGGTTGAAGATAACACTCCCACACCATATGATCCCGACGCCACCAAAGAGCCCAACAAGTCTTTGAAAAAAGTGTGAACTACTCAGATTGCAAGGACCCGTGGATCGCTAGGAACCAATCTAACACTGTGTAACACCCAACTTGTAATTCACAGTATGTTATGGGTCCTGCCGTGACCCACTTGCTACAACTAATACAAAGAGAGTATTAATAAATGATAATCAAACAACCAGCTATCTCGAAGTGCGCTTTAAGACAAGCGTAAGCTAAAACTAAACACGATAATATGAAAAGAATGCCCCCATCAAACAATCCAGAAATAGCTTTACACTGTAATAAACAACAGTCCGGAAATAAAAGAAATTGAAACAACCTCCCAAAAGAGACTCACAAGTCTTAAAGCTAGCTATGCATATAACTACATGAAGACAAGGCAACAAGCTACTGATTTCATATTTGGCATCAAGCACTTCAAGTGCACGCATGTTCCTGCAACAATGTACAAACAAGTGGAAAACGAGGGTCAACCAGAGCTGACCAAACACTATGTAATAATCTCCCTCTCCCCAGGCATCCTAGCGGATCCTGGGGAGAAGAAGCCCTGCTGATCATCGCGTCACAACATGAAAAGAACATGATAGTAAAAAGACAATTATGTGGCACAAACATCAAACATGTTTCTAAGTTGAGCATGAAATTAAAGGGGGTCTATATGCACACCTGGGATAGAGACTAAATTCTCTACTCATGGATTATATTCCTAGTTCCGGATGAGCAAGTCCTAGGAGACTGAAACCATAGCAAGAAAACAACCAAAATACACACTCAAAGTGGCAATCAATGCTATCATGCTAGTAGGATTATACATTGTGCAACCAGAAATCACAATATCACATGATGGAGTTCTCTCATTATGTATACGACATGTCATACTCTCACATCCTTTTCTTGTCGAGCTACACAACTTCGGTTGCGGCGGAGTGCACCTATCTCTTTGATCCCTCTCTCCCAATCCCATTACCCAATGAAGGAACCACAGCCTTAAGGCCCATCAATGGCTCAAACACAAGTATATTTCACTCAAGGCACTTCAACTGAGACTAGGAGCACACAAAACCCAAGTACACTAAGCATCTCACCGGTCCAGACTCTCATCATACTCACAGTCTCTTTCATGGTTTTGCATATAAAAGGGGAATACCCAATGCAATAACATCCAATGCGTGGGTTCGGTTAAGCTTGTTCCCATTGCTCAAGTCATCGTGACACCAACATGATGCAGGTGCAACTTTACTTCATCCTGTTCACCAAAGTCGCCATAAAATGGCCTTTCCCTTGTGTCGGAATGAGACGTCGATCAACGGGTGCGGCTCAGATTATGCTCGTAGTCAATCACCATGTCAAACAACAGTCATACCTGATGGTTCTTTTCCTGCTGAACTGCATGGTGCGGATGTAGTGCGGCCTTACAGTAATTTTATTAACATTACCTCCAATTTTATGCGTATGAGTTCACCACCACGTACGTTATAAAACATTATCGCTCAATTTTCCATTTATCCTAAATTTGGAGTTTTTCACCCAAGTCCATAGTTATGACAATGATTCGTAAGGGAAAACACCTAAAATCACCTAATCGTCGTTATCGATCCATGCCCAATTCTTTCATCGTCATCACATTCTTCTTCAGGTAATAACCACAATCGACTCGATTACACTATAGACCTAGGTCCTACACAACTCTCCATAACCACATTTGATTCTCTACCCATAAGCAAACATGACAAAAGAAACACGAATAATTATCCAGTATATTTCTAATGCAAATTTATGTCAGTGATCGACACAATCAACCCGATGATTTTCAATGAACCGTGGACAACCCCAACCTCTCTAATTCGATACACCGGGTACCATAAAATCACAGCATATAATAAACATGCAAACAATCGAGTCCTAAACTCGGGGAGAAGAAAATCTTTACATGCGTCCAATCCTTCCCGACCATTAAAGTATCAAGGATTTGGGTGGAGAGTGATCACGACGCAGTTTCCTTGAGTTGGTGGCAACGACTCATGGGTTGGAGTTTGCTAACTCCAGCAATAACACATTTCTCTTCTCCCAATTTCTTGATCGACAACACACAGCTTTAGGCAAGGGATTCTACGACAACCCTTCACGGCAATACGACTCCATCCTCCACGGTAAGAAAATTTGGGTTCTCTGACGGTAAGAATGCGGCTCCGTAAGGCTCATCACGGCAAAACACCACAAGGGTAACCTCAAATTTCAGCAAAAAGGGACTCCCTATCTTCTCTTTTCGACCACCAAGCTCTGTCAATAAGCCGACAAGGATTGCTTCTGAGGGTGGTCTCCTCAATGATGAGTTCGACAAGGAGTTATGTAGGAAACTCCTTCACTGCAACAACCAAGAGTGCAACGACCTTTCCCACACCTCCTCCCTTCACACTTGATGGCAGCGAAGAAGAGAAAGCAGGACAATGACTTCCACCCTCCAAGTTGGCAAGGCAACACACCTACAAAATCGACCAACCACCAACACTCCAAGTGACGGATCACAGCGAGAAGGATTGGGAGGTTTCTTGAATTCCGTTTCCGCAAGAGGATTGGGGAAGGTCGGGAGAGGCTTCCACTATCGTCATTTGGCGGCCCTGAGCCGAGGTCGGCACATCAACAGCTGGTCTTCCTCTCTCGCGTTCGGTTGCAGCAGAATGGGGATCTGATGGAAGCTCGTGGCTACGACAAGATACATGGAGCGATCTGCCTCCTTTTCTCTCAGACAGTGCTCCTGCGAGAAGCACAAGGGGGGTGGGGGGGGGGGACGCCGGGTTCTACCCTAGTATGATGGGGGGAAAAGGGGGGAGGGGGAGGGAAGAGAAAGAAAAAGAGGGGGAGGAGAAAAAAAGAGGGGGAGGAGAAGGATAGGGGGAGAGAGAAAGAGAAAAGAGGGAAAGGAAGAAAAAAATTGAGGGAGGGGGAGGGAAGAGAAAGAAAAAGAGGGGGAGGAGAAGGATAGGGGGAGAGAGAAAGAGAAAAGAGGGAAAGGAAGAAAAAAATTGAGGGAGGGAGAGAGGAATGCTCTTTGCAGTGACAATTCTTATCACCGCGACAACAATTTGGATCTCCGTGGAGAGTCATTTGGATCTTCGCGGAGATCCAAATGGCTCTCCGCGGAGATCCAAATGGTTGTCCGCGAAGAAACTTCTGGATCTACGCGGAGAACCTTCTGGATCTACGCGGAGAACCTTCTGGATCTCCGCGGAGAACCTTCTGGATCTCCGCGGAGAACCTTCTGGATCTCCGCAGAGAACCTTCTGGATCTCCGCAGAGAACTTTCTGGATCTCCGCGGAGATCCTTCTGGTTCTCCGCGGAGAACATTCTGGATCTCCGCGGAGAACCTTCTGGATCTGCGCGGAGAACATTCTGGATCTGCGCGGAGTTCATTTATCCTAGGGAAGAGATAATTTCACAGACTTCCTAATATCCACCATTGATCCTAGGGAAGAGTATTATGAACATTTTTTCAACTAAGAATTTTTTGCCTGCATAGGAAGATTCATCGAGGAAAAAAGACGTTAGCCACAACACTGAACCGATAATTTCACAGACATGCATTTAATAAAGCTTAAAGGTGAACGCCTCAATTTATTGTAGTCTGTAAATCTATATTTGCGATTGACCTTCAATCCTAAGCTTAGATTATTGGGTGGAATATGTTGAGAAGTACTTGTCCCTTGAAAATGTTGCTTCATTAAACACTTATGTAAAACATTTCTCAGAGTGATATGCTTATTGTTATAATTTTTACAAATCATTTTTTCTTTACGATGGTTAATTATTACCTGAGAAAAGGGAGTAACTTACATTCCTTGAAGACTGTAAGACCGTTTATGTACCTCTGTGCTAAGTCCACATACAAAATTAAGTTCATTGTGTATCTAACAGTTTGTGTGCACAACAATATACTGGCAAGCATCTTATTTATTAAGCATGTTTAAACCATATAAATTAATTTTAGCCTTGCTTATGTTATCCTAAAAATATATGCGATATATATATGTATAATTTTATTAATAATTAAGAAAGAAAGGATTACAACCCACACAAATTCTCAGCCATCAGCTACCCGTTAAAAACTACCCTAAATACATTTCACGCAGTTTAAATATATCATTCCACCTATCCCCACCCTCAACTTTATAAGAGCCCTAAATCTAGTCGGATGGCCGAGCTAAACAAAAAAATATAATTAAACCAACAACACATGTCTCCATAAGCTCCACGAATCTAAATGAGAATAATCACAGCACCAAGGCAATATTCACCAGCCCGAACCCATCGCAGACAAAATAATTCTTGTCGCCGAGCACCGCCTCCAAGGTCTTCCAGATTTCAATGAACTATGTTTCCGCCTCTTGCTGCACCTCTCCCTCCAGCTTCCACAACCTGGTCCCACATTCATAACCTACAGCCAAGCAATACTCCATGATTAATATATATTTGAATACAAACTTGTCCAAATCCCATATTACATATCATAAATATTATAAAAAATATATAATTTGCAGGGGAAAAGATAACCTCTGCTCTGTGGAGAAGAAACTCAAACATTTATCTGAGCCTGTGGTTAAGTAAGCAGTTTGGTTTATAAAATTGAACATGTGCTCTGTGGAGAAGAACATCAATATCAAATCAAGAAATGTTATGTCCAACAAGCACAACGCAAACCATCTTATGACAGACCTTTGCACGTTCCGACCGGATGCAGGACATGAATAACTCCAGCCCAAATGGAGCCTAATCACCATAAAATATGGCATAGCCGTTTATAGTTTGGCAGCAATTTTAAGTGGACCGAACAGACTCAGCGAAATCAACAACTTCAGAAACTATAAACACTCACCAAAGTCCCCAAGTAGAGATCTTTGTTGCCTGCGACCCGACCAATCCTTGTCTGCCATCGGCCATGCAGATGATGCCTTCAAAACAACATTATGCAAAATAATATCAGCAGTGTGGACTTGACTAAAAAATCTTTTGGTTCTACATATGATTTACTTAACTAGTGACACCTCTGTAGATGGAAGCGCCCCTTGAAAATCCACTGCTTTTCCTGCCAATTAATGCAAGGTTCATGAGCGAACACCAGATATATCATAAAAAGATAAGAGCACGATAATAATTAAAAACAATTGAGTTCAACAATTAAATGGATGTTAATAGGCAGTAGTGGCACATGCAATGCATGGCAAGCAACTTGCGATTTTGGATGGATGAAAAGAATATTTGTAAACTCAACAGTACCACAACAAATGGCAGTAAAGAGAAACTACTTCCCAACTTTGAAACTGTCCAACAAGTACTGCTTCCTTCAAAGGAAATATAAAATCAGCACTGCAATTCCCACTGACCACTGAAATGATAGAGACCTGTCAATTGACAATCAAATGAAAAGGACCTGAAATAAAATGCTTCCTACATTGGTTTGAAACGTGATAAGGTATCAACATATGGTCACTATTTTTATTTGCTTGTGGAGGTTGAAAACTAGGAATTTCATGGGATTTAAGTGCAATATGTTGGTACAGGTGCAGAAAATGTGTTTAAAATGCTAATGATCCTAATGTACTCACCAACAGAAGTGCTGACACAATGAGTATGAAGAATCTCCTAGAATTTCTTCTGCCAATACAGTTATTTAGCCACTATAAAAGTAACATGAATGGAGACAGTTAGTAGCAGTTTTGAAAGTAGGAAATTAGAATAGCTTGTCATCTAGATGAATCCCACATGACCTGGACCAACCAATTCTTCAAAAGATTGAAGAATAATGAATAAGAACCCGTATGCAAGAGCTTTAGGGAGGGCAATGCAGTCGACTAAGGAATCCAACCAAGAAAATGTTCAAATAAATTCAAGGGTATACCCTGCAATGATGGTCAAAACCATCCACACATTTGTCACAAACCCTACAATATACCGATTATTTATGGATTTTCATCAACATTATCATCATCATCAATAACCTTTATCCAACTATTTGAGGTCAGATTTATAAATCCTCATTTTCCATGCAACTTGATGAGTGGTGCTTGAGATATTAGATTTAAACCGCATAAAACATCTTAAACAACTTTTATCCATATTACCTTAAGAATACCCAATTTTCTACCTAATTTATCTATCTATAGTATTTCCTAACCTTCATTGGCGTACACAATCACAATCAGTTAATTTTACTTTAATATTATTTTATCTCAGATAACAACGACAATTTTGAACAATAAATCATCAATACTACTACCATAATCAATTTGCTTTGCTCTTTTTCAAATAAAAAAATAAAGGAATTTCAGACCCTCTCTATCTCCTCTACCAAATGATGATCTATGTGAAGGGAAGGACTGAGAGAATCTCACACCTAGAAAATTTAAGGTGCCATTAAAGAGACTATTATCACTTATTTAGTTATTAGGGCTATTATTAAGAGAATACAAAATTAGAATTTCAAAAAAAAAAGTTTTCGGAGGATGGAATTTGTGATCTTGAGAAGTCGAAGAGCTAAAAAAAAAATGCAATTTTAAAGTTTGACTTATGATAACCACATTCAGAAAGAAAGATAGATAGAGGAAGAAGAGATGCGCAGAAGAAATAAAAAAATGTGGATCTGGACATAATAAGTGGTAGAAATCTTGAAAAAGTTACGAGTTTTAAGTTAAGAAGGTCAAACCATGGATATATATATATATATATATATATATATATATATATATAGAGAGAGAGAGAGAGAGAGAAGCGGCCTACAAAGAAGACAACGGGTTATGTTATTTCACCAGGCCGCCACAGTCACCGCCACCGCGAGAAATACTAAGCGGTTGGACTCACACATATTATCAATGGACTAAGAAAAGGTCTGACTTCTCGTACAACATGCCCAATTTAGGTCCTTGTTTGGTTCTTACTGCCTAATGGCTCAGCAAGGATTGTGTTGTTTATGCATTTTCTCGTTCCTACGAGGTTGGTGCTTTCAGGCATGGCTAAGTAAGATTTTAACACCGCATAGTGTCGAGTGGTCTCTTATTGCATGATATTTGCTAGTGCTAAATAATCTTTCATTTCAGAGGCGGTGATGGTAGAAGAAGAAAGCCTTCAGGTGAGGGGGGATTATTTAGTTACAAGAAAGTATTGGATTTAGTTTCATGTTAGATATGAGAAAAAACTATGGCGTAGTAACATCAATAAGTAATCATATGCTTAAGATTTTGGGTTTTGACAATGAACTTGATCACTCGTGTACCAAACAACCTCAAAAAACTATGACTACTCAAAGACAAGTAAAAATAGGAAAGATGAGTAAAAATGGGGTTAATCAGAACCTTTACTAGCAAAATGACATCCAACACCTCTCGTTCAAGAGAAGCCGCCCTGAAATCCCAAGAAAAAAGAAGAAACATGTTAGACGAGGTATTATAGTCAACGAAACGGAATCAAGACAGCTACAGAACCTTAGTATGCATTTGATTTGCGGAGGGGAGAAAGTCTCAAGCTCGATCCCCCAGCGAACGGATCTTCGAGCCTTCCTCTTGAGTTCATTACGGCTATTCTTCGCGACACTGCTCGTTTTCCCCGTTTCTTCATTGTCGTGGCTATCTCCTCCGGAGGCCGGCGGCTTCATGGGGCGGAGGGCATTCGATCGGTTGTTGGGGTGCAGTGAAGTGGAGAAGGAGAGATTGGGTGTTGGAGAGAAGACGAAGAAGAGAAATGGGTATGGATGAAAAGAACGGCTCGAAAGAACGGCTGCCGCCATCGCTACCGCAGCTTAGGCCATTGCTTTCTTCCGTTCTGAAAGCTAAAAATGTAAAAGCGAAGGACATGCCCACTTTTAGTGCTTCCCGTCTTTCCTTTCGCGGATTATCTCCTGCGGATTTTTTGGGCGACGCGGATCCCGCTGCGCGACAGCGGTCTCCCCAAACGAGAATCGACTGCAACTGGATTTTCCCGTCCCTAACTCCTTGAGAGGTTCATACTTTTCATCCATCCTGCCGCCCATAACAACCAAGCCGCCACCGTCAAGGAGACTTGGAGAAAGAAAGAGAGGAGGAGAATGGATTTCGAGTCTTCTTAAGCATGAGTTGTCGCAGTCGGCGGGGGAGGCGGGAGAAGCAGAGGCAGAGGAGCCGACAAAATGAAATAACAAACTTGAATACCGAGCGGAGAAAACAGCAGCAGCGAGACTGAGGCTTGGGGCATTTTCGGGATCACAAAAATTCAGTCAGACTCAGTGAACAAGAGTGAGGCCCGACCGGGGGGGCCGCAAGGTTCTACTCTGGTATGATGGGGGAAAAAGGGGGGAGGGGGAGGGAAGAGAAAGAAAAAGAGGGGGAGGAGAAAAAAGAGGGGGAGGAGAAGGAGAGGGGGAGAGAAAGAGAAAAGTGGGAAAGGAAGAAAAAAATTGAGGGAGGGAGAGCGGAATGTTCTTTGCAGTGACAATTATTATCACCGCGGCAACAATTTGGATCTCCGCGGAGAGTCATTTGGATCTCCGCGGAGATCCAAATGGCTCTCTTCGGAGATCCAAATGGTTTTCCGTGAAGAACCTTTTGGATCTCTGCGGAGAACCTTCTGGATCTCCGCGGAGAACCTTCTGGATCTCCGCGGAGAACCTTCTGGATCTCCGCGGAGAACCTTCTGGATCTGCGCGGAGAACATTCTGGATCTGCGTGGAGTTCATTTATCCTAGGGAAGAGATAATTTCACAGACTTCCTAATATTCACCATTGATCCTAGGGAAGAGTATTATGAACTTTCTTTCAACTAAGCATTTTTTGCCTGCGGAGGAAGATTCATCGAGGAAAAAAGATGTTAGCCACACACTGAACCGATAATTTCACAGACATGCATTTAATAAAGCTTAAAGGTGAACGCCTCAATTTATTGTAGTCTGTAAATCTATATTTGCGATTGACTTTCAACCCTAAGCTTAGATTATTGGGTGGAATATGTTGAGAAGTACTTGTCCCTTGAAAATGTTGCTTCACTAAACACATATATAAAACATTTCTCAGAGTGATATGCTTATTGTTATAATTTTTACAAATCATTTTTTTCTTTACGATGGTTAATTATTACCTGAGAAAAGGGAGTAACTTACATTCCTTAAAGACTGCAAGACCATTTATGTACCTCTGTGCTAAGTCCACATACAAAATCAAGTTCATTGTGTATCTAACAGTTTGTGTGCACAACAATATATTGGCAAACATCTTATTTATTAAGCATGTTTAAATGATATAAATTAATTTTAGCCCTTCTTATGTTATCCTAAACATATATGCGATATATATATATATATAATTTTATTAATAAATGATATATTTTATTTTTTAAGAAAGAAAGGATTACAACCCACACAAATGCTCAGCCATTAGCTACCCGTTAAAAACTACCTGAAATACATTTCACGCAGTTTAAATATATCATTCCACCTATCCCCACCCTCAACATTATAAGAGCCCTAAATCTAGTCGGAAGGCCGAGCTAAACAAAAAAATATAAATAAACCAACAACACATGTCTCCATAAGCTCCACGAATCTAAATGAGAAGAATCACAACACCAAGGCAATATCCACCAGCCCGAACCCATCGCAGACAAAATACTTCTTGTCGCCGAGCACCGCCTCCAAGGTCTTCCAGATTTCAATGAACTATGTTTTCGCCTCTTGCTGCACCTTTCCCTCCAGCTTCCACAACCTGGTCCCACATTCATAACCTACAGCCAAGCAATACTCCATGATCAATATATATTTGAATACAAACTTGTCCAAATCCCAAATTGCATATCATAAATATTATAAAAAAATATAATTTGCAGGGGAAAAGATAACCTCTGCTCTGTGGAGAAGGAACTCAAACATTTATCTGAGCCTGTGGTTAAGTAATCAGTTTGGTTTATAAAATTGAACATGTGCTCTGTGGAGAAGAACATCAATATCAAATCAAGAAATGTTATGTCCAAAAAGCACAACGCAAACCATCTTATGACAAACCTTTGCACGTTCCGACCGGATGCAGGACATGAATAACTCCAGCCCAAATGGAGCCTAATCAACATAAAATATGGCATAGCCGCTTATAGTTTGACAACAATTTTAAGTGGACCGAACAAACTCAGCGAAATCAACAACTTCAGAAACTATAAACACTCACCAAAGTCCCCAAGTAGAGATCTTTGTTGCCTGCGACCCGACCAATCCTTGTCTGCCATCGGCCATGCTGATGATGCCTTCCAAACAACATTATGCAAAATATTATCAGCAGTGTGGATTTGAACTAAAAAAACTTTTGGTTCTACATATGATTTACTTAACTAGTGACACCTCTGTAGATGGAAGCGCCCCTTGAAAATCCACTACTTTTCTTGCAAATTAATGCAAGGTTCATGTGCAAACACCAGATATATCATAAAAAGATAAGAGCACGATAATAATTAAAAACAATGGAGTTCAACAATAAAATGGATGTTAATAGGCAGTAGTGGCACATGCAATGCATGGCAAGCAACTTGCGATTTTGGATGGATGAAAAGAATATTTGTAAACTCAACAGTACCAGAACAAATGGCAGTAAAGAGAAATTACTTCCCAACTTTGAAACTGTCCACCAAGTACTGCTTCCTTCAAAGGAAATATAAAATCAGCACTGCAATTCCCACTGACCACTGAAATGATAGAGACCTGTCAATTGACAGTCAGAATGAAAAGGACCTGAAATAAAATGCTTCCTACATTGGTTTGAAACGTGATAAGGTATCAACATATGGTCACTATTTTTATTTGCTTATGGTGGTTGAAAACTAGGAATTTCATGGGATTGAAGTGCAATATGTTGGTACAGGTGCAGAAAATGTGTTCAAAATGCTAATGATCCTAATGTACTCACCAACAGAAGTGCTGACACCATGAGTATGAAGAATCTCCTAGAACTTCTTCTGCCAATACAGTTATTTAGCCACTATAAAAGTAACATGAATGGAGACAGTTAGTAGCAGTTTTGAAAGTAGGAAATTAGAATAGCTTGTCATCGAGATGAATCCCACATGACCTGGACCAACCAATTCTTCCAAAGATTGAAGAATAATGAATAAGAACTCGTATGCAAGAGCTTTAGGGAGGGCAATGCAGTCGACTAAGGAATCTAACCAAGAAAATGTTCAAATAAATTCAAGGGTATACCCGGCAATGATGATCAAAACAATCCACACATTTGTCACAAACCCTACAATGTACCGATTATTTATGGATTTTCATCATCATTATCATCATCATCAATAACCTTTATCCAACTATTTGAGGTCATCTTTATAAATCCTCATTTTCCATGCAACTTGATGAGTGGTGCTTGAGATATTAGATTTAAACCACATAAAACATCTTAAACAATTTTTATCCATATTACCTTAAGAATACCCAATTTTCTACCCAATTTATCTATCTATAGTATTTCCTAACCTTCATTGGCGTACAAAATCACAATCAGTTAATTTTACTTTAATATTATTTTATCTCAGATAATAACGACAATTTTGAACAATAAATCATCAATACTACTACCATAATCAATTTGCTTTGCTCTTTTTCAAATAAAAAAAAATAAAGGAATTTCAGACCCTCTCTAGCTCCTCTACCAAATGATGATCTATGTGAAGGGAAGGACTGAGAGAATCTCACACCTAGAAAATTTAAGGTGCCATTAAAGTGACTATTATCACTTATTTAGTTATTAGGGCTATTACTAAGAGAATACAAAATTAGAATTTAAAAAAAAAGTCTTCAGAGGATGGAATTTGTGATCTTGAGAAGTCGAAGAGCTAAAAAAATGCAATTTTAAAGTTTGACTTATGATAACCACATTCAGAAATAAAGATAGAAAGAGGAAGAAGAGATGCGCAGAAACAAGAAAAAAATGTCGACCAACACATAATAAGTGGTAGAGTTTTAAGTTAAGGAGGTCAAACCATGGAGATATATATATATATATATATATATATATATATAGAGAGAGAGAGAGAGAGAGAGAGAGAGAGAGAGAGAGAGAGAGAGAGAGAGAGAGAGAAGCGGCCTACAAAGAAGACAACGGGTTATGTTATTTCACCAGGCCGCCACAGTCACCGCCACCGCGAGAAATACTAAGCGGTTGGACTCACACATATTATCAATGGACTAAGAAAAGGTCTGACTTCTCGTACAACATGCCCAATTTAGGTCCTTGTTTGGTTCTTACTGCCTAATGGCTCAGCAAGGATTGTGTTGTTTATGCATTTTCTCGTTCCTACGAGGTTTGGTGCTTTCAGGCATGGCTAAGTAAGATTTTAACACCGCATAGTGTCGAGTGGTCTCTTATTGCATGATATTTGCTAGTGCTAAATAATCTTTCATTTCAGAGGCGGTGATGGTAGAAGAAGAAAGCCTTCAGGTGAGGGGGGATTATTTAGTTACAAGAAAGTATTGGATTTAGTTTCATGTTAGATATGAGAAAAAACTATGGCGTAGTAACATCAATAAGTAATCATATGCTTAAGATTTTGGGTTTTGACAATGAACTTGATCACTCGTGTACCAAACAACCTCAAAATACTATGACTACTCAAAGACAAGTAAAAACAGGAAAGATGAGTAAAAATGGGGTTAATCAGAACCTTTACTAGCAAAATGGCATCCAACACCTCTCGTTCAAGAGAAGCCGCCCAGAAATCCCTAGAAAAAAGAAGAAACATGTTAGACGAGGTATTATAGTCAACGAAACGGAATCAAGAGAGCTACAGAATCTTAGTATGCGTTTGATTTGCGGAGGTGAGAAAGTCGCAAGCTCGATCCCCCATCGAACGGCTCTTCGAGCCTTCCTCTTGAGTTCATTACGGCTATTCTTCGCGACACTGCTCGTTTTCCCCGTTTCTTCATTGTCGTGGCTATCTCTGCCGGAGGCCGGCGGCTTCATGGGGCGGAGGGCATTCGATCAGTTGCTGGGGTGCGACGAAGTGGAGAAGGAGAGATTGGGTGTTGGAGAGAAGAGGAAGAAGAGAAACGGGTATGGATGATAAGAACGGCTCGAAAGAACGGCTACCGCCATCGCTACCGCAGCTTGGGCCATTGCTTTCTTCTGTTCTGAAAGCTAAAAATGTAAAAGTGAAGGACTTGCCCACTTTCAGTGCTTCCCTTCTTTCCTTTCGTGGATTATCTCCTGCGGATTTTTTGGGCGGCGCGGATCCCACCGCGCGACAGCGGTCTCCCCAAACGAGAAGCGGCTGCAACCGGATTTTCCTGTCCCTAACTCCTTGAGAGGCTCGTACTTTTCATCCATCCTGCCGCCCATAACAACCAAGCCGCCACCGTCAAGGAGACTTGGAGAAAGAAATAGAGGAGGAGAGTGGATTTCAAGTCTTCTGAAGCATGAGTTGTCGCAGTCGGCGGGGGAGGCGGGAGAAGCAGAGGCAGAGGAGCCGATGAAATGAAATAACTAACTTGAATACCGAGTGGAGAAAACAGTAGAAGCGAGACTGAGGCTTGGGGCATTTTCGGGATCGCAGAAATTCAGTCAGATTCAGTGAACCAGAGTGAGGCCCGACCGGGGGTAGGTCGGGTATGAGCTGGCAGGGAATATGAGCTTTTATTTTAACCTAACTAAATCTCACTATTCGCTGGCCACTGCCACTAACCTCACACCAACAATGCTAATCACACCCATATTTAATTTTATAAATTTTGGGGCTTTACACTCTGAGCCCACAAGCTCATCCGAAGCAAAATTCAGGAGCTCCAAAAATCACAAATTGTAGCTGCCATAAGGCAACCAAAAAAAGCATGCCTCTTAGATCTAGAAACTCCAAATTTTAATATATATATATATATATATATATATATATATATTGGAAGGTTTCTGAGAGTAGAGCCAAAAGACTGAACTCAAGGAGACCAATTTTATTGAATAATCAAAATGGATACAAAAGTGTTGGAGGGAACTCTGAACCACTAATGTACAAAATAGTCACATATAACCAAAATCCAAACAAGCAGGGCCAAAGCAGGAGCTCTGAAATGTGGAGGGCCAGTTGTATCCGGAATGATGATTCTACGAATATAATCCACGAGTAAATCCTTGGATAAGTCACAACTAGTATTATGCATCAAAGAATACTTGGTCATCACATCTACCACTATATTTCCTTCCCTGTGTATATAAGAGCAAGTAATCTTCATACGCTCAACAAATCGAAGAGTTTCCTCCCCATATTCTCAAATTCTCCACTGATAAAAACTTATTTTTGAGAGACTATCCAACACAATCTTAGAGTCATGAATCTCATGAATACATAATTGAGAGAAGAGCATTAGCCCAATGCACAGTGCTTTGCATTCAACCTACAAAGTGCCTATTCCATCATAAGAGTGAGAAAATCCCACCATTAGCCCCCCCACCCGGCCCCCTAACCCCTAGGGGTGAAAATTACTGAAACCTCAAAAAACTGCAACATTACACCACACTACACCGATTTTGAACAACACTGAACGATTTGGTTGTGGTGCAATTTTCGTCATTGAAAAACCGTATGGATTGCGATGCGGTTTTTGTCTTAACAAAACTGAATAAACCGCACTGCACCATAAATATTGGAGTTATAATATAATTTTAATTTTATCTCTATATATTAAACTATATCTTTTTAGTTTTTATTTCTATATTAGTGATAAGGTTTAACAAAAGTTGTTGGTCGAACTAGAGGTTTTTGTCCCACCCTCGACTGACTCGCCAAGATGAGTCCGTCAGGCTCTCCCTCACATAAATCCGAGTTTATTTTGTTCCTAAAACAAACACCAGAAAGCTCGATAAGCGCCCTCGTGAAGGCTTCATGCACACTGGGCGTGCACTCATAGAATGGGCGCGCGAGCTGCGTATGCACGCTAGATGCGCCCAAGCAAGGGGTCCCTAAGTGCACGCCCAACACACACGTATAATGTGCATCAACACTCGTACACGTAACGTGAGGGAGTGCGCACCATGCAGGTGCACGCACGCACCATGCAGGCGCGCAAATGCTCCAAGCGTGCAAGCCCGCGCGCTCAACCCGCGCGCACGTGCCTAATGCACATCGGAGGTGCGCCACCACCACCTCCTCCGATGGGCCTACCTGGGCCACCCAAGTTGCTCGGACCTCCCGGGGGGGGGGGGGAGGGGCATCGACGTATTTTCCAAAAATTGGTGATCTAGGTGACCAAAATTGCTCAGCCTCATTCGCCAGTTCAAATCTCAATATCATGCTATTACCAACGCGCCCCTTTGAAAAACTATAAAAAGGCTCATAGGTCTTTATTTGAAAACAAACAACCAAGGAAAGAGAATAGAGCTCTGAATTTTTTCTAGTGAGTACTTGGAACTCTGAAGGTTTTCCGGCAAAAACTTGGAGTTCTCTTGCTCTCCTGCTCAAGCAACAACTCAAGTGCCTCTCTAGTGCTTTAGTGCCTCTCTAGTGCTTAAGTATCTCTCTATCGCTCAAGGGATTAATTGCCTATCTAGCGCTCAAGTGCTCAACTACCTCTCTAGCGCTCAAGTGCTCAATCACTCAATTGCCTCTCTAGCGCTCAAGTGCTCGAGTGCTCAAGTGTTCACTTCGCTACGCACGGTGCATGCACTGGCGAAAGCTCCAAAAGCCTCCCCTGAAAGTTCCAAGGAAGATCATGCTCCTTCACTCTGAAATACATGCAAGCGGAGTGGTGTCCTATCAACCTCCCTAGAATTCTAGTACTTTTAAACTCAAGCAAATTAGTGGATTTGGTTAGTACCGAACCGACCCCGTATTTTTTTACCTTTTCAGGTTTTTCCATGTTAAACGTCATGTCATCTCTGTTGTAGGTTCTTTTTTAATTATTTGTGCGTTGTGCTCACTCTCAAACTAAGGCTGTTTGATTCTACAGACCGGGAGAGTGCGAAGTGATCTGAAGTTTGGCACTTTTCTGTGGGAAGGTGTTCCCAAAGTTTTGAAGAATTATTGAAGACAGTGTTTGTTCTACATAAGTGCTCCCAACTAATAGCAATGACAAGAAGAAACTCATGTTCCACCAGCAAGGCAGTCCCCAAAGGACGTGCCATTCAAGATCCTGCCAATTTTCTCATCATCAACATGCCGCATCTCAAAGAAGCTTCTGCCATGCAAATAACATTTCTTGAAGAGCACGCACGATTAATGGAAGAGCTTCAGGTCGAGGTGCTCACTGGCCTACTGAAAGATCTGGGGGCCTCCCACGACCATAGCCAGTCATCTCCCCCAACATGCTACCATCGCTGGATCCAAACAATGCCTTGCCAGAAGTTGCTGGATGATTCGAAGAGTATGTTGCAGGCAAGCTATCTGATGTTGCCAGTTCCACGCACACCACACTGCCAAGAGATCTTCCTGTGTGTGCACATGGTTGAACTCTCGCCGCTCGGAAGTTGATGTTGACTAGAACGACAGGAGACTCATGCTTGTGGAAGTGAGGCACATGATCAAGGAGAAATACGAGCTTGTGGGGGCACCAAGGCACAAACATACGGATCCTTATTCACCACATGTCCCTGCTAGCTCCATAGGTCTAGGCGCATCCTGTTCTGCTCCGGTTTAAGCTCCACAACTTTGAAATTTTTGATGAGTCCGACAACCCTCCAGAACATGTCATCCACTTCGAAACTATCATGCGAATCTACAACACTCCAGACCATCTCACGTGTCAAGTATTCCCTGCGACTCTTAAGGGGCAAGCTTGCACCTGGTTTCATTCCTTGAAAGAAGGAGAAATCAATAACTTTGCAGAGTTGTCCCGATTGTTCAGAAATTAGTTTATCGCCAACCAGCAGATCATTCAGGACCCCTGTTACCTCTCTGGAATTCAGCAGATCAAGGGGGTTTGCTCAAGGATTTCTTCCGTCGCTTCACTACAGAGGCGCAATAAATTCTGTGGTTGAGCACGATCTCCCGTGTGGTGTTTTCCTTAGAAGGATATGTGTAACATCCCCTTTCTTTCTATGCCCCTAGTGTGGATTAGGTCATGATAAGTGTCATGACATGTGATTTAGGGTAGGAGTTTGACCATAGAAGCCTAGGTGACCGAGGGAAATCAACTAAACCACCCTTGACCTATCTAGGTCAACCAACCCTAATATGGGTCAATTATACTCCAATTGACCAAATTGACCTCAAACATACCCTCCTAACTACTAAGGGAGTCCATTATGTCAGAAATAGTACATTGGGCTCACTCAATTTCATGAAATTTACCAACTTTGTGTCAACTTAGCCCAATTCAACCAAAAATGACTCAATTGGTCTACAATTGATCAAATTGACCCCACCACTACCTTCCTAACCCAATTAGGGAGTCATTGAACCATGAACCACACCATGGGGTCAGTCAAATCACCCAATTTGACCAAAGCCAAACTTTGGTCAAATCAACCCCAAATGGATCAATTAGCCCAATGTGGACCCCACCATGACCCAATCAACCATGGGTAGTGTCATGGGACCCATGACCACCCAATTGAGTCAACCCCACCATTTGTTGACCAAGTCAACCTTGGTCAAAATAGACCTAAAATGGGAAATTAAGAAAATTGATTAATCTCCATGGGCTAAGGCCCACATGGGCGGCCCTTCCTACAACACACAATTATATTTACCCCCTTGACCTCTAAATTTGAATAAGGAGGGCATGGAATGGTGGATTTAAGGTTTTCCCCAATTTTAGGAAGAGCAATCAATGCACATTCATGGTTTGAATGCCAAGGGGCACTCAATTTTCTCTCCAAATGAACTCCACTAAACATCCCATGAATTATGCAGTCAATTCCTTGTGGAATTTGAACCAATTGGTGGTTGGAGGAGAATTCCCAAGAATTGGATGAAATGACCATTAATGTCACTTCATCATTAAGCCCTCCTCACTCCAATCTGACCATTCCATTAGCTTTAGAAGGTGGAAGGGAGTCGGAATAGTGTCTTGGATTGCAACATTTAGTGGATAATCAAGGTTTCTTTAAGGAGCACAACTAGAAGGGAGCGTCCATGGAAAATCCGGAAAACAACCACCATCAACCCGATTGGAGGTCGGATTCTCCTCCTCTCCTCTCATGTTAGATCTCTAGATCATTAGGATCATGAATCAGGCTCAAGAGAGCTTGAATCAAGTATTCGAAAATTGGAAGTTTAGCCGATTTTTTCCTATGCGACGATTCCTATTGGAGTCGTTTCAGGCAGGTTTACGCCGCCAAATGCGAGCCACCACCTCAACGGAGGTGGTGGTGGTCGGCCGTGGAGTGGAGGAGATGGCCGAGAAAGCCATTTGAAATCAGCCTAGGTCAGGATATTCCTAGCCGTCGTCTGCTTTGATAAGAAAGCAAGGAACCATCCAGATGGCTTTATGATCTGTGCAATACAGATTTATATACACTATAGTATTATGTATTATTTTCATTTAACTGTCACACTTATTACAACATATTCATGCTTGATTTTAGGCCACATAAATGCTATTTTAGGAAATGTTGCCAGAGATAAACATTGTAGATCTTAGTGTCTAATTTCCATAGAAACTTTAATCACACCATTTGGAGCCCTACAGCCTCTAGAAAGGGCATTTTGCTGAGGTGTATCTTAAGGGGGGACCAGACTTTAAGATGTGAATATACTTCACATCGATGAGTGCATGGGCCTAATATTTTGTCTATGCATGTTTTTACCCTAGACACACACCTTGCTCTAAAATCAAAATTTTAAGGCAACATTTTTCTATAGTCATGACCAAAAATATGATTTATCAAATACATGAAATTTAGGTGGCTAGACTAGGTCAAATTGACCCAAAACTTGGGTGGTACATAGATTAGGGTATCATAAGGCTCTGGTCAAAATTTGATACCATTTGGAGCAATTCATGCGGGTGTATTCCACTTGCACGAAAATATAGTTAATGAAATTTGGTGTGCATATAACACAAATAAGTGTTTTGTGATTTTATAACAAATGGCTTGATTCCTGTCAATGAAATTTTGTCCATGCACATTTTATGATGAAAGGTATCATCTATGATGAGATTGAGATTTTTCGAGCTATCATTGGTATTTATTTAATGGTAAAAATATTACAAATTAAATTAATGAAATAAAAGTGACCAAATGACTTAGGAAAATTCTACTTTTCAGTCACATGCCATATTAGGTCATATTACATCCTTATAAATTTTGAGGAATATCAATAATTTTATTGGTCACACTTATGTATGTTTGAATTACTTATGGTCAAACCATCTTCGAAAATTCAAAATATCTGGATAGATGATTTACTTAGCATTATGAACCACTAGTGAGTTTTCTAGAATTTTTGGAAAATTAATTAGGATACTTCTTTGGTAAAGTGACACTTGGGGTTTAATATTCACTTACTGAAATTATGGACTAATCATATAGGGAAAATTATGAAACTCTGCCCAGAATATTATTTTGTCAATATATACGTGTTATAATTTATTTAGAATAATTGGACATTTGTAATTAGTACTTAATGTGTAAATTGACTAAGTGTCACATATTTGTTAAATATGAATTTTGGCCAAATTAAGTTAGGAAATATTTGAATCTCTGGAAAATTACTTTTCATGACATGTTGAAACTCTGGAATTTATTTTAGATGTATTGGCCATGTAGATTTGATGGTTACTTCACTCATGAGATGAATAACACATCTTGAACAAAATTTGTCTGCGTATAGCGAAAACATAATTTATTGATTTGACCAGTGAAATCACTTTAGAAAATGAATGATTCCTGATAGAACATTAGGGTGATCATTTTGCATCTCTAGAATTATCTTGGAGCAAATAGATTAGAATGATTATAGTTTACACTATTCACTTGATTAAGAGAGTTAGAAATGTGCGGCGTATAACAAACGTTGGCTAGTTAGTAATCCTTGAAAATGAACCTAGGAAATGTTCATAAATGGTTTAGTGACATGTTTGGAGTATGTAAGAGATCTGAATTGGGTCCTAGGTCAATTAGCCTGGTGTAGAGTGTCATAGTACATGGACAATAAAAGGGAGTAGATCATATGAAGTTTCAACTGATAGATCAATTCTCCTTTAAAGGAATTATGTATCTATGTTAGGATAATAAGAGTAACATTGAGAGAGGGCTTTAAGGAAGGGTAGCCACCAATAAGATTAAAAAATATTTTAAATCTCTATTCACCCCCCCCCCCTCTAAAGAATACTCAGAGGCACACTGTGCACTTTTAATTGGTATCAGAGGGAGGTTGATTATTAAAAGTTTAACACCTTGATCAAAAGATCCCCTCTTCTCATTTCTCTATTATAAATCAGTTAAAACTAATTTTTTTGGAAAATGAGTTCTAAGGATTATGCATCAACAAGACCACCAGTGTGTAATCTTAATAAGTTTACACTCTGGAAGGCAAGAATAAAGGTATATATGAACTCTATTGATGAAGACATTTTTAATGTCATTATTACAGGTCCCTAGTTCTAGTGAGAAAAGATGCTAGTGGGACAGTAATACAATCTGCAGTACCCCCCCAGAGCAGAATGGACTGATGCTGAGAAGAAGGTGAAGTAATGTGATGCCAAAGCTATGAATATTCTGGTATCAACCATGTTAGATGACATATTTCAAAAAGTTGCTGAGTGCAACTCTGCCCAAGAAATCTGGGAATCTCTCTCTAGATTAGTTGAAGGGAGCTCTGATGAAAGAAAGGAAAAGAAGTCCCTTCTTATATCTCAATATGAGAACTTTAAGAAGAAGGATGATGAAAGCATAACTGAAATGTATGACATGTTCAGCCTTATCGTAAATGAGCTTAGAGGGCTTGATAAAGAAATTTCTCTGGCAGAAATTAATGACAAGCTTCTCATGTGCTTCCCAAGCACATGGGACTCAAGAATCTGGGCTATCAGAGATTCTAGATTCCTCAGAGAAATATCAACAGAAGATTTTCTAGGGAAGCTCAAGTTCTTTGAGTTCCTACTAAAAAGCAGGTCTGAGTCAGAAGCCCGGGAGAAAATATCAACTCCTAAAGAAAGGACTCTTGCACTGAAGACTGTTGAAACAGAGCCCTCCACTTCTGAAGAAGATATGTTCAATCTATTGGCTAAAAGATTCAAGAGATGGGTCAGGATAGAGGACTCTAGAAGGAAAGAGAGGAGTTCAAGCAAGCCAAGGTATGACAAAACTCCTAAACAGGAAATTATATGCCTCTCTTGCAGAGAATCTGGGCACTTTGCCACTGAATGTCCTGAAGAAGAAAAGAACAAAAGCAACAAGGAGAAGGAGCACAAGAAGAAATCATCCACGAGGAAGGATAAAAGAAGAGGGAAGGGTTTCATTGCTGAAACCTGGAGTGATTCTGAATCTGAGTCAAGCTCCTCCTCATCTGATAGTGATGAAGAATGTGGAGATGAAGAAGCCTATTTAATGGCTCTGGAAGACCCTACTGCTGAGAATGAGGTAACAATCTTTGATGATTTTGACTTTTCTTCAGAAGATTTTAAAGATTGTTTCAAAAAATCTGTCAAGATTATATTAATAGTCAAGAGGAACTTAACAATCAGAACATAACTAGAAGACCTTAGGAAAAATCATCTGTACTAAGTTAACTATGACTTGAGAGGTCAAGTGTTTAAGAAAGAAAAAGATATATACACATTAGGTAATGAAAATTCTGACTTAGAGAAGAACTTACAAAGGCAAAAGCCTTTGAAGACTCCCTTAATGGAAGGAGTCAAAAGCTTAAGGATATCTCACAAAATCTCTCCAAGAGATTTGATCATCTTGATCTAGAATCACAACCATCCACTAGCTCACTAATCCCTAGCAAATCTGCTTGGAAAAATCCTGTAACATTAATTAGGTCTAAGCCTAATAACAACTTAGAATCATGTGAAGAACATAATAATAACCTTAACAAACTCACTATATTCAACAGAGTAAACATTACTAATTAACCAGGGATCTTAGGTAAACACCCATTAATGATGCGTCGAATGCAACTCGATGGAGTTCAGCATATGCGTCGACAGCAATTCGAAGCATGTATGAGGGTGCGTCGAATTATATTCGACGCAACCAATACTGTGCATCGAATTATTATCGATGGAACTATGCAGTCATGTCGAATTACACTCGACGCAACTCCAAAGATGCATTGATTTCTTCTCGACGCATGTTTCCTGCACGAGTTTATCAAACATCTAAACCACCCTCTACTTCTGTCCCTAGATGTTTCTATTGTTCTAAACTTGGGCATATAGCTAAATATTGCTGTCATAATAATGCAGTTCTTCTTCACCTAAAGGGGTATACTGAAAGACCATCTTATTCTTTCAAAACTCCATATGATGATAGTACAAAGAGCCCCCAGCATGTGAGGGTCTATACTAATGTTTGATTTTATGTGCAGAAGGGAGACTGTTCAACGACATACCCGCAGTGGTATCTGGATAGTGGATTCTCCATGCATATGACTGAAGCAAAAGAATTGCTGGAAAACTACAAGGTCAAGGAAGGGCCTAAGGTAATTTTTGGGAATTCCCACTCTGGACAAACCAAAGGATATTATTTGCTCAGGATTGGGGAAGTCTCCTTTTCTAAGGTAGATTATGTTGAAGGACTTCAACATAATCTAATTAGTATTAGCCAGCCGTGTGATGGTGAATACAAAGTTGAGTTGTGTGATGGTGAATACAAAGTTGTATTCACTAAGTCTTTGTTTCATATAGTTAGTTCTGTAACCAACCAAATAGTATTGACTGGTCTTAGGAAAGGTAAGGTCTATGTTATATACTTTGAATATACAAAGTCTGAGATCTTCTTATTTAACTCATAGTTAAAAAACAATGAGTTATGGCATAGGAGACTTAGTCACCTTAACTTTAAGACCATTGCCAAACTGTCTAAGCTTAATCTAGTAAGGGGCTTACCAACAAGTAAGTTCAATAAATACCATCCCTGTAGAGCCTGCCAACTAGGAAAGCAGTTCAAATCATCATTTAAACCAATTGGTAAGAATGATTCCCCCAGGATCCTATTCCTGTTGCACATGGACCTATTTGGTCCTATCTCCACTCAGAGCTTAGTAGGTAACTCCTACACTTTAGTCATTGTTGATGACTTTTTAGATTCAGCTGGGTGTTCTTTCTAAAAGTTAAGTCAGACACCTTCAAGATCCACTCATGATTCATTAGACAGATTCAATCTGAATTTAATACTCAGGTTGATGTGATCAGAAGTGATCATGGTACTTAGTTTGAAAATCAGTTAATGTATAGATAATGTGAGGATGAAGGGATAAGACATAGCTTTTCTGCTCCTAGAACCCCCCAACAGAATGAGGTGGCTAAAAGGAAAAATAGAACCCTAATTGAATCAGGAAAGACATTATTGGCTGAATCCAACTTGCCAAAGTCCCCTTGGGATGAGGCAGTAAATACTGCCAACTATGTTATGAGTAGGAGTCTCATCCACAAGACAAAGTTGAAGACTCCTTATGAGTTACTGAAGGGAAAAGCACCTATAGTCACATACTTTAGGATATTTGGTTGTACTTGCTTTATCCTCAACAATGGGAAAAGTCATCTAACCAAATTTGACAAGAAGGCTGATGATGGAATATTTTTGGGATATTCCTCATCAAGCAAGGCCTATAGGTGCTATAATAAAAACTCTCTCAATATCGAGGAGTCTGTGCATGTGGTTTTTGATGAAGCTAACATGTTTTATAAGGGGAAGAAAGCTTCCACCAACACTGTTCTGCAGGCAGAAGACCAACTAGCAGAGCAAGTTGAAAGGCTCAGCATCATGGATCATCCATTAGTGTGTCAAGATAAAGGAAAATAGAAAATTGACACTGATTCAGATGAAGTCTCTGCAGCAGATGAAGAGGAACTTACAACACCTGATTTACCAGCCACTGAGATCATTCCAATGAATGAAGATGGTGCTCCCACTATCACTAAGCAAGTGATTCTTCAGGAAGAAGAGAATCTCCTAACCAACTCAACAAGATCCAGGATGACTCTAAAAGATCATCCTCCGACACTAGTTATAGGAGATTTGACAGTTGGAGTAAAAACAAGGAATCAGCTAACCAAAGAGACAATGCTACAATGTTTCCTCACCCAATATAAACCTAAGAAGTTTGAAGAAGCAGACAGTGATCCTCACTGGATATCTGCAATGCTTGAAGAGCTATCACAATTTGAGAGGAACAAGGTCTGGACATTGGTTGAGAGACCAAAGAATTTCCCATTCATTGGCACCAAATGGGTATTCAAAAACAAAATGGACTCAACTGGAGTCATAATCAGGAATAAGGTCAGACTTGTGGGACAAGGATACAAGCAAGAGGAGGCGATTGACTTCAAGCACACATTTGCTCTATTAGCAAGGCTGGAGGCCATCAGAATGTTCCTTGCATATGATGCACACATGAAGATAAAGGTTTATCAGATGGATGTGAAGAGTGCTTTCTTAAATGGGACTCTTCAGGAAGAAGTGTATGTGGAGCAGCCCCCAGGTTTTGTCAATCCATCATTTCCATCTTTTGTATATAGGTTAGATAAAGCACTGTATGGCCTCATGCAAGCTCCAAGAGCTTGGTATGAGACCTTATCCACTTTCCTTCTAGAGCACTCCTTTGAAAGAGGGAAAGTGGATAAAACACTCTTCACAAGAGCTAAGAATCAACTTCTTTTAGTACAAATATATGTAGATGACATTATATTTGGGTCAACAAATCAATTATACAAAAGGTTTTCCTACCTAATATAGTCAAGATTTGAAATGAGTAGCATGGTGGAACTATCCTATTTCCTACGCCTCCAAGTAAGGCTGAATGCAGATGACATTTTCATATCCCAGTCCAACTATACCAGAGAACTCATCAAGAGGTTTGAGATGGAAAATGCCTATGTCATGAAAACCCCCATGGCTACTAATGCTGTTTTAGATAAAGATGAAAAGGGTAAGTCATTTGATCAGAAGACTTACAGAGTAGCCATTGGCTCTCTTCTCTACCTAACAGCTAGCAGACCAGATATAATGTTTGCTACCTGTATATGTGCTAGGTTTCAGGTTGATCCCAAGGAATCCCACAAGAGTTCTGTGAAAAGGATACTCAGATATCTAAAGGGTACACCTGACCATGGCTTATGGTATCCAACAGAATCTGGATTCAAATTAGTTGGTTATCCAGATGCAGACTATGCTGGATGTAGGCTGGATAGAAAAAGCACCTCAAGAACATATCAATTCCTGGGTGCTAGACTGATCTCATGGTTTAGCAAGAAGCAAAACACAGTTTCCACTTCTACAGCTGAGGCTGAGTATATAGCTACAGGAAGCTGCTGTTCATAAATACTGTGGATAAAATATCAGTTGTTAGACTAAAACTTTTCTTTTGTCAATTCCATAATATTTTGTGACTGCTTTAGTTCTATTTCTATAGCTTCCAATCCCGTTCTCCACAGCAGAACTAAGCACATAGAGATAAGACACCACTTTCTGAGGGACAATGTTGGCAAGGGTAAGATCAACTTTCAATACATCTCCACTGATATAAAAAGGGCTGGCATATTCACTAAGACACTTGATCAAAGTAAGCACAAGTTCTTCATCAATGCGCTGGTAATGCTTGATGGAGCCCTCTAGGACACCTCTATTATGTATTCACACTTATTTTCATAGAAAGGTATTGCTGGGAAAAACAACAAAAAATTTCAGCAAAATATAAGGTTTAATCAGAGCTACGTCGAATACAAATCGACGCACCGACGATTTCTAATCAATGCCAGCTTTGATAGCAGATTGGGATAGTTCCTTCATATAGCACTCGACGTAGCATTGAATATATATCGACGCTTATGTCGACATCATGGTTGCTGACTATATTCGTAGCCACGTCGAATTCTCTCTCGATGCTACGTCAAATTTACAAAGCGCGCGAAGAAGCGACATCGACATGTTTTGGCGCGCTAAATTAATTTCTTTTCGACGTTGCTTCAAATATAACCCTAAGTTGGGATGATTCATCTACTCAAAACAACTCAAGAATTCAACCTTATTGTGCTTTTCAACTTCTCTCCCTTTCACTCTCCTCCATTTTCCTTTCTCTTTCTCTCTTTCTGTTTCAGTGCAGGTACTCAAAGGATATCAATGGCATCTCCTCCAACTCAAAGAGATATTGTCGAAGCAGTTGATCTTGCTCTAGATGCCTTGCTCTCTCAATTCAGTTCTCTCTACCTAGATTTTTCGAACGACTGATATCGACAGTTCTGTGCTCAACCCATAAGGTTGCGACACCTCACTGATCAAATAAAGGCAATTGATAAAGAAATCAGATCGCCAGCATTGCCTAATGATGTCTTTATATCTTTTATCAATGATATAAAGCAGGGGGAGAAGTGTATCAACATGCAACCTCAAGATTCAGTATACACAACAACTCTTCCTTTGTCCTTTGCCTGTGAAGGAGAGCCTGCTATTACCTCCAAGTTCCTCTCACTCCCTGAATCTTCCTCTCCTTCAAGAACCCTGCCTCTAATACAAGGGGAGTCATCAAGACAAGGGGAGAGTTACCAATTCTCAAATGATAAAGCCTACATAAAGAGTGTACAACAACACAGTGATTCCACTAAACCATCAATTCCTGATACACAAGGGTTCTGGACATATTATGATGAATCTACAACAACACAACCTACAGTCAACCTGCTCCATCATCTCCCCCACCAGCTTAACTCACTCCATCATATCTCCCACCACCTCAACTCATTCATGCTTTTACTCCAGCACCCACTCCAATTCTCCAAGCAACAGTCTTCATAGAAAGGGGACATGGAAGGAGTTACAGAGGAAGGGGAAGAAACATACCCATATGGGAAAGATATACAAAGGAACGGAGGAAGCAATTTAGAAAGGATAAATCCTAATACAAAACCTATGAGAAGGTACAAATTGAAAGAATATAAGTTTTGTAGTCTAAATCACCTAGAGGGGGGGGGGGGGGGGGGGTGAATAGGTCTTTTAAATTTTACTTGATTAGCTTTAGCTATTTTCAGAGTTAGTTCAAGCAAATCAGCAAACACAGAAAGCACACGATAATTTATAGTGGTTCCCCAAAGATAGTGTGTCCATGGGTAGTCCACTTTCCCCCTCCACCCTTCTAACAGTGTGTTAGACAGGGCCAACTTCTCCAATCTCGGCTCAAAAAGCTTACAACACAAGTTCCTCAGAACTTCTCAGATCAAGAATGATCCAACCTCAGGACACAAGTCCCTACAACTCAGAGCTATCTCCAGCTCCAACCTCAGGCACAGCTGCCCTACAAACTCAGAGGATAACACCTCCTACAGCTCAGACAATAATGTCCTACAACTCAGGCTGTTAAGCCCTACCTCAGATCTGCTTCAGATCCTACAGCTCAGACCTTTCCCAGGTCCTACCACTGATGAGTCCTGATCATATACACATTTATGGACTCATCCGGGCCGCTATTCAGTCATTCCACCGCACTTTAGCCCTGTTATAGGTTATATTTGATAATCCATGCTAGGTGCACTTCTGGGGCCACTTTGGTGTGATTTCGTGCTTATCGTCATTAGTAGTTTTCATGCGCTGTTAAGTGCCACCTTCAGTGGCTGGATTTGTGGTTGTGCCGGAATAGGAGTCGTGTAGGTGTTTCCGGTGCAATTCTGCACAGGAACACTGCGCACGATCACTTGTTCTATTGCGCACGACCACTGGTCGTGCGCCACTGATCGTGTGCACTTAACCCTTTTTTTATGAGTTCTGTTTGGTGTAGTGCGCACGACCATCAACGCCAGTGCGCACGACCACCGGTCGTGCGCCACTGTTCGTGCGCACTTATCATTAAATTTCTGAGTTCTGTTTCGTCTAATGCGCACGACCACCGACGATAGTGTGCACGACCACCGGTCGTGCGCCACTGGTCGTGCGAACATTTTATTTTATAAATTTCATGTCTTGCAGGTTCCACCTAGGCAGTGCGCACGATCGCAGAATTCCAGTGCGCATGACCACTGGTCGTGTGCCAATGATCGTGCGCAGTATTTATTCCAGCGCCTATTTAAACGCCTGTTCCGATTTTAGGGCGGGATCTGATTCCGGGAGCGGAGTTCCTGTTCCGTACGCCGCCGACCACCACCTTGGGACGCCTCCACTGCATCTCCCACGCAAGGGGAAGCCTCCGCCAACCATTCCAAGACTTCCTCCATTGTCCGTGAGTGTTCTCCACCATCCGCAAGCCTCCAAGCAGCCATTCTCTCATTTCGCCCGGCGAGAAGAAGAAGAAACCTGAAGTCGAAGACGACGGAGCTACGTAGGGAGATCGTGACAGCTCTCTACGCCAGAAGCATAGTTCGCCCGAGTCCGGAGGTAGCCCGACAACCTACCATTCCGGCCGTGAACGGCCGCTAGTCTTCACCATCGGTTATTTCTTTCCTCTTTCCTTCATTGTACTCGTTGAGCCGTGTAAACTTGAATATTGTGATGTTGTTTGTTGAAATGAATGTTTCCTTGTTGTTCTTCATGGTTTGCTTGTGATTCACTCTGTTTTCCACTCACTCACTCACGCACGCACGCAAGGTGTTTGTTCCGCGTTAGCAAGAGCTAACGGCGGTTGTGAAGAGGTGTTTGCGGCCCTCGCCTTCTCGCACTTGAGCTCGCTCCATCCACCTCTCGAAGCATGGCATCGCGGCCGTTGCATCCATCTCACCTTGCGAAGCGGTGCTTTCGACCCGCATTTCTTTTGCTGTCGTTAAGACTAGGAAAACCAACCAAAAACCCCCCTCTTTGTGTTTGTTAAACGCTTGTGTAACAATAGTCACTGCGCGATTCGTTCACCCAACCTGCATTCCTCAAGAGACCGACACTCGGGGATTCTATTCCCGAAATTTATTACTTGCGCGACCGGTGCACTTGCCGAATTATCGCATCAAGTTTTTGGCGCCGTTGCCGGGGAATGCAGACGTGATGAATTCGTCTGCGTGAAGATTTGTTGCACGAGGATTTTCTTTTTCTTTTCTTTCACCTCTTATGTTCACCTCTGGTATCTCCGTTTCTTTTCGATACGCACTTCTGATTACTTTCGTCTTTTCCATCGTGCGCTAATCGTTTTGGTTGCAAGTATTCGCAGCATGATTTCCATTCAGGAATGCATCTATCAGGGAAGCTTAAATGATTTAAGGGATCAAGCAGAAAGGAACAATCATGACTTCGGGATCCCCTCCGACGTCATTGAGTACATGACTGGGAACTGCAAGTTCAGTGGGGATGAGCATGAAGATGCGGTGCGACACATGCAGGACTTTTTAGAAATCTATTACACATGTGTGTTCAGTGGAGTTGAAAATGACCTGCAAAAGATTTTGGCATTTTCATTCTCCTTGCATAAAAAAGCCAAAAGTTGGTATTGGGATACCCGGAAAAGAGAGGTGATCACATGGAAACAACTCGAAGGGAGATTTTTGCAAGAGTTTCAACACCGTACCCAAGCCTTGGACAAGTACAGGGAACTCGTAACCTTTGGACAGGGGAAGGAGGAGACGTTAGTTGATGCTTGGGAGCATTTTCAATCCCTGCATAGGGGATGCTACAGTGAAGATCTTTCAGAGGCTTTTCTAATTCAGATTTTTTATTTTGGCGTGCTGGATAAATTCCGTCTATTATTTGATATAGCGGCTGGAGGGGCCCTGTTTAACAAATCGGGGAAGGACGCGTGGGAAGTGGTCGTGAACATTGTTCACACCAGTCAGCACTGGAGTCATGTCATTCGCTCCCCAAGTACTACTGCAGTTAATGCCGTGACATTCAAAGGAGCAGCGGATTTTATGCCGCCAGAGCAACCGGAACAGCTTGCAACTTTGGTGGTCGGGGTATTGAATAAAATGAATGACCAATCAGCCGTAATCCAACAGCTTCGCTCTACTATAGGGACTCTGTCCGATGTCGTCTCTGGGCTTGCAAGTCAGCATCCTGAGTTAGTGAACACCATGCGATTGAGAAGTGGGAGAAGTGTTGACAACCCTCCTCGACAGGAACCACTTGCGTGTTCCACTGACAAGCATAGTGAAGATACCCCCGAGAAGCTGACTCAGACTCATATTGAGCCGCATCCCGTGAGCGAGGAACAAACCTCGAATAGTGCTGTTCACCCCCCATTCCCCCACAGGTTGCGAAACGAGAAATCCGAGAGGCAATTCCGCAGATTCCTGGAAATAATGAAAGGAGTGCAAGTGAGCATACCACTGATTGAAGCTATCTCTCAAATGCCAGGCTACTCCAAGTTTTTGAAAGATTTGATTTCGAAAAGGAAGCAGTTGGAGGGTCTCAAAACTATTGACCTCACCGAGGAGTGCTCCGCCATCATTTCCAATATGCCCACAAAGTGTAAAGATCCGGGCAGCTTTACGATTCCTTGCAGGATCGGCCATCGCCGTTTCAGCCAGGCACTCTGTGATTTGGGGGCATCAATCAACTTGATGCCGCTCTCTATCTTTCGTGAACTTGGTGCTGGGATCTTGAAGCCAACGCAGGTAATGCTGCAGCTTGCGAATCGGTCGATCAAGAGGCCGTCAGGAATCTTCGAGGACCTCACAATAGTTGTAAATGGTCTCGCCTTTCCAGCTGATTTCATCATTCTCGACATGAAGGTTGATACAAAAGTACCCATTATCTTAGGGCGGCCCTTTCTCGCTACTGCTCGTGCTATTATTAATGTGGAGCAGGGGGAGCTCACACTAAGACTGGGGGAGGATGCTATATCTTTCAACGTCCACAACCCGTCGCAACTCTTTGAAATTACGGAGTGCGAACCGGCAGAGGCGCTTGAAGATGTCGATGGTCAGATCGATGTGGTGTTGGATGACAGCGAGGTGTGTTGGCGGCACGAAGACATGGGAGAAGAGGGTGCACACTCAAACCAGCCCGATTTGTCACATTCAATCGGAGAGCCCTCCAACGATTCTGCTAATCCAAACTCTTGTCCGGCTCTCAAACAACTACCGGATTCTCTCAAGTACGTCTTTCTTGGAGAAAACACCACGCATCCTGTGATTATTTCTGCAGCCCTGTCCGCCGCCAACGAAACTGCATTAGTGGGCGTGCTGAGAAGGTACCACAAGGTCTTCGGACGTTCTCTTGCAGACATTAAGGGAATCAGCCCCACGGTCTGCATGCACAAGATCCTCCTTGAAGATCAGTACAAACCGACAGCACAGCCCCAAAGGCGGCTGAACCCGAAAATGCAAGAGGTAGTGAAGGCTGAAGTGATAAAGCTTTTAGACGCGGGCATCATTTACCCAATCAGCGATAGCAAATGGGTCAGCCCAGTCCAGGTGGTACCAAAAAAGGGAGGGATCACTGTCGTTGCCAATGAAAAGAACGAGCTGCTACCTACCCGAATGATCACCGGGTGGAGAGTCTGCATCGATTACCGCAAGCTGAACGATGCGACGCGCAAGGACCATTTCCCGCTCCCCTTCATTGATCAGATGCTAGAAAAGTTAGCAGGGCAGGACTACTACTGTTTCTTGGATGGGTACTCAGGGTACAATCAGATTTTAATAGACCCATCTGATCAAGACAAGACAACATTCACATGTCCCTACGGCACCTTCACGTTTAAAAGAATGCCATTCGGACCGTGTAATGCCCCCGCAACCTTTCAACGCTGTATGCTCGCCATTTTTGCTGACATGGTGGGGGACTTCCTTGAAGTTTTCATGGATGATTTCACTCTATTTGGCAGCAGCTTTGACATTTGCCTCGCGAATTTGGCCAAGACCTTGAAGCGGTGTGAAGAAACCAATCTTGTCTTGAACTGGGAGAAATGCCACTTTATGGTGCGTGAAGGAATTGTGTTGGGGCATAAAGTTTCCTGCAAGGGGCTCGAAGTGGATCAAGCGAAGGTAAGTGTTATCAGAAACCTCCCTCCACCCATGTCAGTGAAAGGCATCCGAAGTTTTCTTGGTCATGTGGGTTTCTATTGAAGGTTCATCAAGGACTTTTCCTCCATTTCAAAGCCTTTATCTCGCCTGCTTGTTAAGGACGTCCCCTTCCACTTTGACGAAGCATGCATGCAAGCCTTCGAAACTTTACGGGGACAACTCATCTCAGCCCCAATTTTGGTGGCACCCGACTGGACTTTACCTTTTATTGTCATGTGCGACGCAAGTGATGTGGCCGTAGGTGCTGTACTCGGTCAAAAGAAAGACAAGACTTTTCACACTATTGCTTATGCCAGTCGAACTCTCAACAGTGCACAAGCAAACTATACCACCACGGAGAAAGAAATGCTAGCCGTGGTCTTCGCGTTTGAAAAATTTCATTCATATTTGGTACTTTCCGAAGTAATCGTATACACGGACCACGCCACTCTCAGGTATCTTTTCAGTAAAAAAGAATCTAAATCGCGTCTGATTCGTTGGATTTTACTTTTGCAGGAATACAATTTGGAAATCAAAGACAAAAAAGGGGTTGAGAACGTGATTGCTGATCATCTCTCACGTTTGGAGTATGACACTCCCAACAGCTTGGTGGAGGAAACGGACGACTATTTCCCGGATGAAAAGTTATTTGCAATTACTACGTCCTCCCCAACAGCACCATGGTACGCAGATATCGCTAATTACTTAGCTTGTAAAACCTTCTCCCTGAATCTGTCCCCTCAGCAAAGACGGAAGCTTGCCTCTGACTCAAAATACTATTTTTGGGAAGACCCGCTCTTGTTCCACACGTGCAGCGACGGCATTATCAGGCGTTGCATTCCGGAAGCTGAGTTTCAGTCTATATTGCAGCACTGCCATGACAGAGAAGCTGGCGGGCACTTCGGGGCGGTTAGAACTGCACGAAAAATTCTGCAATGTGGGTTGTTTTGGCCGACCCTCTTCCGGGATGCCCATGCCCATGTCACCAAGTGCGACGAATGCCAAAGGACCGGAAATATTTCTCGGCGTGATGAGATGCCCCTCAATAACATGCTGGTCTGCGAACCTTTTGATGTCTGGGGGATAGACTTCATGGGTCCTTTCCCAATGTCTCATGGTATGCATTACATCATCGTGGCGGTTGATTATGTCTCAAAATGGGTGGAAGCTGAGGCGGTTGCCACGAATGATGCCAACACAGTGCTACACTTTATCCACAAGAATATCTTCTCCAGGTTTGGGACACCGAGAACTATCATCAGCGACAGCGGTAGTCATTTTTGCAATAAGCAGTTTGTGCAGCTCATGAAAAAGTTCGGGGTCCATCATAAGATTTCTTTGGCATACCACCCCCAAACATGCGGACAAGTCGAAGTATCCAACCGCGAGCTCAAGCGAATAATCGAGAAATCAATCCATTCAAATAGGAAGGAGTGGGCTAAAAAGGTCGACGACGCATTATGGGCTGGACTGCGTTCAAAACACCCATCGGCATGACTCCGTTTCAATTAGTTTATGGCAAGGCATGCCACCTTCCTGTGGAGCTGGAGCATAAAGCTTTATGGGCAACCAAACTGTTGAACATGGACATTGGAGCCGCGGCCGAGGTGCGTAGTTCCCAACTCAACGAGTTAGAGGAGCTCCGTCATTTCGCTTATGAAAACGCTCGCATCTACAAGGAGAAAATGAAGAAATGGCACGATCGGCACATCATTCCTAAGGAGTTCAAAATTGGGGACCAAGTGCTGCTCTACAACTCCCGTCTCCGCCTCTTCCCAGGGAAGCTAAAATCGAGGTGGAGTGGTCCTTTCTCCGTGACCGACATCTCCCCCTTCGGTGCCATAGAAATATCTGGAGATAAGGGGGACAAATTTAAGGTTAATGGTCATCGGCTGAAGTTATACGATGGCGCCGCTATAAACAAGGAGTGTCAGTTGTTGACATTGGGAGACGGACATCATACAACCGCCGGCGGCTGACTTTCCCTTCTTTTCTCTTATTTTTGTGAAACTCTCTTTTTCAAGAACTTCTCTTTTAATTCCTGCACTTTATAAACAATGCTAATACAGGTATTTGGTCCAGCTTAAGGACGTTAAATGAAAGCGCTACTGGGAGACAACCCAGATTTCCTGATTTCGTATTTCTTTTTATCTAACTTCTTTTAGTTCAGCTTTTGCATATGCTTTTGTTGTTTTGAGTTTTTTGCTTACAGGTTTTGTGTTCGATGGTGCGGATGTTGCGGACTGCTTTTGATCGTAAACGCCAATCGTCTGGTATGCTCAATTCTGAGCATTGGGTAACACTTTCTCCCCTCTTTTTGCTTCAAATTTCTAGATTGTTTAGCTTAAGTCTGGGGGAGCGAATTTGTCATCCACTGTGCATGAGTTGCACTGCATTCTAGAAGGTTGTTTTTTATTTATCCTAGTCATTATCATTGTTTTCATTCTTCACACACCACTTCACCCACTTGAGTGCGTGCTTATCTTTTTGTTGTTGCTCCGTTTAGACTATTGTGGTTGGAATGTGAAATAGGTTGTTAACATAGGAATTATTATTTGGAGTGCGATGTTGACTCATGTAGTGTTCTAGTCACTTCGCATGTTATGGTAGAATTTGAGTAGAACTAGATTTTCTTTATGCATCTAATTTATGTTTAGTATTTCTGCGTAAATTTAGATTTATTATACTCAAGCGGTGAATTTGAATGAAATTGACGATAACCCGGTGTTGTGTGTGTACGAGTGCTAGTCGTATGTTGCTCGAGTCGGGAGGAAGGTTTACCTTTCTCGTGGGCTAAGAACTTGCCCCAAGCGACTCTCGAAGCATGGGTGAGAGCTACTCGTCGAGTTAAACATGATGTAGGCCACCCTTTGGCTAGTTTGAGCCTTGCTTTTCCCTGTCCTTTTCGTTCACCGTTGCAAGCTAAATTTGTGCCTACCAATCCTTTGTTCAGCTCCTCTTCATCCACCAAAGCCCGAAGCTTATCCTACACCCGCAACCAAATTGTTTTTAACTGCGCTCATAATTCTCAACTTGTGTGGTGTGTGGAATCATTGTGTTATGAAGGGAAAATAAAGGCCATCTGCTGATTTTGAACCTACCGGAGGATACATAAAAGAAGTAAAATATGTTAAAAGAAAAAAAAAAGAGCGTATTTTGAAATGAGATCCTTCCGAGCTAAATAGAAAATCTGTTGGTATTTGTGAAGTAGGCCGTGTGCACACCTGGTTTTCATGATAAGTCTGGGGGTGTGTCACACGAGCATAGTTTGTTGGTCTTGTGGGGTGCAACGTTCCGTTAGCTCACTTGGGTTGCGTAGCCATCGTGTTTAACTTTGAATATCCTACCGTGACCTAAGCCCCATTTTAATCCTAAAAGTCCTACTGATTTGATTTGCGAGTTTGCTAGCGCCGTGGAGAGAGTGTGACCGGGCAAGCGTATGGTTCACGACGTTGATGGATTTCAGCGGAGTTATTCCTAAGCCCCGATCTTTTGCAACAGCCGCCTCAGTGTCTCGTCACGTTCATACCGGGCATGATCGTTCAAATTCTTCATAATTCGCCAACTGAGTACAACTAAATCTTTACTTACGTTTTAATACTTCTGTAAATTAGTTAGCATAGTTAGAATCTTCTTCTACTAGAATCTCTACTCGCATGCGTATGTTACTTCGCACCGTACTCCTTTGTGTAATTCTCGATGTTAATTATCGTTTTCACACTCCGCCGGATTCGTTTGCTCGGGACGCGCAAACAGTTAAGTCTGGGGGTGTGATGAGTCCTGATCATATACACATTTATGGACTCATCCGGGCCGCTATTCAGTCATTCCACCGCACTTTAGCCCTGTTATAGGTTATATTTAATAATCCATGCTAGGTGCACTTCTGGGGCCACTTTGGTGTGATTTCGTGCTTATCGTCATTAGTAGTTTTCATGCGCTGTTAAGTGCCACCTTCAGTGGCTGGATTTGTGGTTGTGCCGGAATAGGAGTCGTGTAGGTGTTTCCGGTGCAATTCTGCACAGGAACACTGCGCACGATCACTTGTTCTATTGCGCACGACCACTGGTCGTGCGCCACTGATCGTGTGCACTTAACCCTTTTTTCATGAGTTCTGTTTGGTGTAGTGCGCACGACCATCAACGCCAGTGCGCACGACCACCGGTCGTGCGCCACTGTTCGTGCGCACTTATCATTAAATTTCTGAGTTCTGTTTCGTCTAATGCGCACGACCACCGACGATAGTGCGCACGACCACCGGTCGTGCGCCACTGGTCGTGCGAACATTTTATTTTATAAAATTCGTGTCTTGCAGGTTCCACCCAGGCAGTGCGCACGATCGGAGAATTCCAGTGCGCACGACCACTGGTCGTGCGCCAATGATCGTGCGCAGTATTTATTCCAGCGCCTATTTAAACGCCTGTTCCGATTTTAGGGCGGGATCTGATTCCGGGAGCGGAGTTCCTGTTCCGTACGCCACCGACCACCACCTTGGGACGCCTCCACTGCATCTCCCACGCAAGGGGAAGCCTCCGCCATCCATTCCAAGACTTCCTCCATTGTCCGTGAGTGTTCTCCACCATCCGCAAGCCTCCAAGCATCCATTCTCTCATTTCGCCCGACGAGAAGAAGAAGAAACCTGAAGTCGAAGACGACGGAGCTACGTAGGGAGATCGTGACAGCTCTCTACGCCGGAAGCATAGTCCGCCCGAGTCCGGAGGTAGCCCGACAACCTACCATTCCGGCCGTGAACGGCCGCTAGTCTTCACCATCGGTTATTTCTTTCCTCTTTCCTTCATTGTACTCGTTGAGCCGTGTAAACTTGAATATTGTGATGTTGTTTGTTGAAATGAATGTTTCCTTGTTGTTCTTCATGGTTTCTTGTGATTCACTCCATTTTCCACTCACTCACTCACGCACGCACGCAAGGTGTTTGTTCCGCGTTAGCAAGAGCTAACGGCGGTTGCGAAGAGGTGTTTGCGGCCCTCGCCTTCTTGCACTTGAGCTCGCTCCATCCACCTCTCGAAGCACGGCATCGCGGCCGTTGCATCCATCTCACCTTGCGAAGCGGTGCTTTCGACCCGCATTTCTTTTGCTGTCGTTAAGACTAGGAAAACCAACCAAAAACCCCCCTCTTTGTGTTTGTTAAACGCTTGTGTAACAATAGTCACTGCGTGATTCGTTCACCCAACCTGCATTCCTCAAGAGACCGACACTCGGGGATTCTATTCCCGAAATTTATTACTTGCGCGACCGGTGCACTTGCCGAATTATCGCATCAACCACTCAGAGGACTCCTCCTCCTACAGCTCAGACCTCCTCCTGGTCCTACCTCAGGCTGTTAAGCCCTACCTCAGATCTGCTCCAGATCCTACAGTCAGGCCTTCAGCCCTACAACTCAGAACCCTCAGGTTCCTACAATCTCAGACCAAAAGGTCTTACAGCTCAGGCAAAATGCCCTACAGAAAAATGATTTAGAAATATTCTACAGTAGAGGTACTCTCCTGTAGATCCTGCACCGTCTGTGCTTCCTGTAGCTGAAGATGTCCATGCCAGCTACTACTTGATCTTCCTCTTCGACAGAGTGATGGAAGATCACCTTGCTCCTTCTTGCAAAGGAGCTAACTTTCTTTCTTTGTTTTCTTCTTCTTGTTCAGTGAGCAGGAGGAAGAAGATGAGAGCTTCAGCCGTCAATGTAACGGTTGATCTAGATAACACACCACGGAGAGTTTCAAATGTGCCCTAACTCTTCCTTTTATACATCTCTGATCTTCAACGGCTCTTAGCTGATCTGCTGAGAAGTATGGGAGAAGCTGGTGGACCCCACAGAGCTTTTCTGCAACTAGTCCTAGCCGCAGGTCCCGCCGTCCTACTTTTCTGTAGAGAAGGACTGCGCTCGACGAACGTGGAACACTCTGCGTTCGACGAACCAGCTATCCCCTGCGTTCGACAATCTTGCCAGCTCAGCGCTCAACAAACTTGCCTTGTGTGTCTTCTCAGCAGCTCCGCTGAGATGGCTCCTCGTCTCAGCATTTGTCGAATGGCGTTCAGCGTTCGACGATCTTGCCAGCTCAGCGCTCGACAAACTTGCCTTGTGTGTATTCTCAGCGGCTCCGCTGGGATGGCTCCTCGTCTCAGCGTTTGTCGAGCGGCGTTTAGCGTTCGTCGATCTTGCATTGTGTGTCTTCTCAGCGTCTCCGCTGAGACGGCTCCTCGTCTCAGCATTTGTCGAACGGCGTTCAGCGTTCGACGATCTTGCCTTGTGTGTCTTCTCAGTGGCTCCTTCTTTGATCCCGTCTCAGCGGTAGATGAATGGCGTTTAGTGTTCGACGAACACACTTATTCTCAGCGTATAATGAACTTATCAGCGGAGGCACCTTCTTCTCAGCGGATACGCTGAGACGGCTCCTCATCTCAGCGGTTTTGACCCCTCGTCTCAGCGGTTCGGCTGAGACTACATCATTTATGGGAGATGATTTCTCCACATCTAAGGGCATGTTTGGCCCTTCCTTTTGAGTCACCTGCACCTATATATCTTACACAAGTAAAGTTCATCAAATACAACATGTCCTTAGCATTGAGAGTGATGCATCTTCAAATCAAGGTACTATTGAGGGCAATATACCCAACAATCTCCCCCTATTTGAAGAAGGCAGAACATCCCCAATGCTAAGGTACATTAACAATAAAAACCATATCACAAAAATGATCCGTGGAGCATAGGCCCTATCACCCTCTTTCTAACATCCTAAGCATAGGTTCTTACTTAGCATTGGCCCTTTCTCCCCCTTTCTGGTTTCTTCAACTATTTATTCCATTAGGGATTAGGAGGCAACATCTATAGATCCCTTTGGATCAACTTATAGGTCAACCTATACATTCTTGGCTTTTGCCATCTCCCCCTCAATCTGAGCAGGGAATTTGCTCCCCCCTTATTGGAGAGCAATTTTCTGTAATAGCTGAACCTGTTCAAATTGAACATCCCATTCTAGCTCCTGAATACTAAAGATAAACGTACATAGTACATATACCAATAGTAACAAACACAACATAATGATCAAAAGATGAAATATCATTTCAATTTAAATGTTCAGTACAGATATTTCAAACAATTCAACTGATGATTGTTCATTGAAAAAAAAAATTCAAGGCAGGTTCTTCTTAGATGGACCCTTGGAAGAGCATTCTCCATCTTTGGACTTCCTCTTCCTAGCTTCAGCAGCAGCCTTGATCTTCTCCTTTACTTTGAAGTATAGAAGAGGCTTGGGAAGATATCTTGTGGGAATCCTTACAGGAGTTTCCCTTATCACCATGTTTTCTTTGAGAATCCTTTCCCTTAAGGATTCCCTCTCAAGGTGCTTAATCCATTCAGCTTCTGAATAGACATGGTCAATGTCCTTCATTTGATTGCCATGGCTCACCCAAGTATTGACAACAATTGTGTCCAACTCTAGATTGTCATCTTCATGGAGTGGATCCTCTAATCTTTCCATTCTTTTCTGGGCCATATATTCTTCAACAGTTTGAATGCCATGTGCCCTTCTCCTCTTTGCTGCTCTCTCATCTTCAATCAGATTTGATTGACTTTGGAAGTCAAAGTCTTCATTTCTGCTTGGGTTCAAGATTGGAAGATTTAAAGCAATTCTTGTTCCTTGCAGTACTTTTAAGCTTGAGTCCTACTGATTATCAGTAACCTTTTTGACCATGGTTGGGATATTTTCTTGAATAGCATTGGAAGCATTGTTGACCACTTCCACCACTTGCTTGCTGGCTTCTGCTTGATTAGAGAGTATCAGCTTGTGGGCAGACTCCATGTTGTTATACAGCTTTATGTGAGCTCCTTTCATCTTAGCATGTAGATTGGTAACCTTCTCCTCTCCCTCTTTGCCATTTTCCATTATCTTCTTCTCTATTTAAGAGTGTTGATGTATTATGGATTGGGAGAGAGTTTGAAAAGTGCTATCCACATCATCCAAAATACTTTCCTTGACCTCGTCAATGTGGGTCATGACATGGCTGCTAGATGTGTTAGCCACTTGTGCCATCCTTGCAACTGCATTCTCCCAGACATTTTGGTTTTTGTAAAGATGATTCTTTACATATGTGATGTCTTTGGTGGAGACCCCTTGATGATCAGCAATTTGCTTCAGTACAGTGTGCTGAGCACCAACTGTGCCTTTGGCCATTTCAAACCATCTTGTCATTTGCAGGAGGATATGATCTGATGCAGTTTTGACATCATTAACCTGGGTATTCAGCCCAGTCCTCACTGCAGCCACTCTTGACTCCATTCTTTGCTCACTGGCCTGGTCTCCTGAGTCAATGCATCTCTTGTTGCATACAACACATCCCTTATCTGAGCAGAGACATCATGGACCTTTTTAGCAACTATCTCTTTCATAGACAACATCTGACCCTCAATGAAGGATTTAATTGAGTTCAGCAGATCAGATGTGTCTAGCAAAGTAGCTGGCCTTTCCTGGGCCACTTCTTTCTCCATTCCAGGTTCTGGTCTATGCAGATCTTCAGCACTTGGGTTGTGCTCCCCCTCACTAGCACCCCCACCAATATCACCAAAGAGAGGGCTATGCTCCCCCTCACTTGGAGCATCCCTATATGGAGAATTTTGACTAGGAGAACCTGAAAGATGATTGATGGTTTTGTTAGACACCTAGACTAGATTATTGTTATAGGGGAGAGGCCTAACTGAGAAACTAAATTACCATGGATAGGTGAGTTCATTGGTTCATCTTCAGCAGAGGGAATGGCTGGATCAGTATTAATCTTAGTTGGCTCAGTAGAATCAACTCTTCCTTGGAGAGCACCATCTTCACCAGTCCTGGGGACATCTTCTCCTTCTTCATATTCCATGTGCTCTTGAGGATCACCTTTCTTCTTGGAGGATTCATCACCTCCTTCTCCACTCTTCAGAGCTTAATTCTTCTTCTCCTTCAACTCTGCCAACATAGAGGGTTGGATCATGGGGAGAACCCTTGTGGATCTATCTAGAGTCTTAATTTCCAACCTTTTTAGGTAGTGGATATTAATACCTTTGATTGAGGAGAATTCTCCAGGATATGCCTTCAGTAGGTAGAGAGAAATGATCCTTCCTAGGTTAGGAGCCTGCAGGCATTGCTTAATCCTTTGGTACAGGACATTTCCCCAGCATGTCCTTTTCTTTAAAATGATCCTTACAATCAGCTCAAACATGGGTTGAGAGATTGTGTCATGTGAGCCTGGCTTGCACAGGAGTGCCTTTCCCATAATGTCACATAACAACTTCCCTTTTTGATTGAAGAATTTCTTCTTCAGTGAAGAAGTCTGGGAAGCACTATATTCACACCACTTCAAGGCATGCTCCTTGTCTTCTGCAGATATTTCCTCTTCTTCCACTCTAGGAAGGTGCAATACTTTTTCCAGTCTCTTAGGGGACAATTTCACCCTAATTTCACCAACCTTAGATGTTAAGCCATCCATGGAAGACAACTGCTTGGCATTTGCAAAGAACTCTAGTACTTCTTGCTTGAATATCTGAGAGGGTTCAGACAGCAAGAAGTCTAGTCCAGCATCAGAAATCAACGATATAACACTCAAAATCTCTAGTGAGGCATGGAGAAACCCATCCCTCACCAACTCACAACCTTCTTGCAATTCCTTCGCAATCTTGGGCGCCATCTTAGTCGAATGAGAAAAACGAACACGCTGGGACGGAAGAGTAGAGGTTTCGTCTCGGCGGCTAGGGTGGTGCGAGACAATGTGAAGGGTCATTTAATGCCGTCGAGGGTTTATATAGTGGGCCAAAGTGTTGACCTAATCGACTCAGCGGTTCAGCTGAGACGGTTCAACTAATGCTTCAACCCGGGCTGAATTCGTCGATCATAGCTAATGTTTTAAGGAGTAAGTACGTTGAACTGAGCTCGACATTTGTCGAACCCAGACTTTGCCCAGATTTTAGGCGAAATTTGAAGCTTAGCTAATGCAGATTGTATCAGTTAAGTCTATTATCCTATTTTAACACTATTATAGATAGTATTGGATGATAAATTCACAATAGAGATACTTACCCTGAGGATTTAGTCCTCTACTGATGTTGACTGTATGAAGTTAGCTTCCTTCCTTTCATGTGCCATGGGCACTCACTGTCCAAGTACCACTTATGTATGAGGCTGGTACTTGAACTATCCTGCAAAATAGAGTTTTAATATCCCTTAGGAACCCAAGGTGACTTGGGTCCTAGGTTCTTGTTAGCATGATCAAATGACCTAACTCTAGCTGCTCCCTTTACAGGAAGGCTCTTCTTTGCATTAGGTACATTGGGGTTGTACCAACAATCTATGGCAAAGTGTCCCACTTTACCATAACACCAACATTCATGAATGTTGTATCTTCTCTTCTGAGCATTTCTTGAGGATTGTGCAGCACAGTCCTCATGTTCAGGAATAGATACAGCAGCATTCTTCCTGTTCCTCTAATCAATTATTTGACTGAATGTCATTCTGTGTGCTGTCATGATGCTCTTTGTCCTGATTGCATCAGCTTGCAATGACTTGGCAGCCATACAAGATTTGATGGCATCTGACTCTGAGCACTCAGACATGTTTACAGAATTGGCACCAGTCATGTTCTTGACAGATCCAACCTTAGAAGGGCTTGCCTTCTCATTCTTGAATGACGTGGCTGAAGTACCAAAAACAAATGGTCCATGTTGGGCCATTTGAATTTCCTCATGGGGAGCCTTCATGGCACCCAATCCCATTCCCTTTCTTCACTATATGAAGGAGCATTTTCCTTCCTATAACACCTCTCATTCTTCCAGTGACCATAAATGCTTTCATGGTCATACCTGTTGGAGGGAAGTATCACCTTTCGAAAGGTGGGTTAAGGCTTAGCCTTCTCCTTTCTCATAACTCCACTCCCTTCTCCTACTTCCATTTTCTTGAATCCTAGTCCTCTCCTATTGGTTTGAGAGGAGAAGGTGTCAATGATAGGAAGCACAGATCTGGGCTTGGAGAATTGAGCCACCAGGTTCTTCTCCTTCTCAAGCTTTTTCTCAAGGTCCTTGATGACCTTGTTCTTCAGGGAAATAGTGCTTAATTGCACAATAGTTAACCCCTGTAAATGACTAATTTGTCTGCTCATCTGAGCCACCAGGGTGGTAGGTTCAGTGTTGACATCCTTAGTCACTTTGAGAGCAACAATTTCCTGGGCTTGCCTCTTGGCAAGCTTCTTGCTCTTCTTCAGAGCCTCCAAAAGAACACCATATTTATCAATCAATTGATTGAGTTCTTCCTGAGCTTCCATGCCCCCTCCATCAATTGATGAAGGTGCAACAGATTCTGGTCTAGTCTCACAATCAGAAAATGAAGTGGAATGAGATAGTACCTGAACCTTGTCAGAAGCATTCTGACTCCCTTCATCATCAGTGAAGGCCATAAGGCCTAGCTGAATATTGTCTTCTTCATCCTCCTCTTCATCACTATCTGAGTGTGATAGAGGGTCCCTGATTCCAACCTTTGCAGCTGGATTGTCTTCATCCTCTTCTGCTGCATATAGCCCAATGTTGGCTTCTTCTTCATTGTCTGAACCTGATGTTGAAGGATCAGACTCACTCCAGCTTCTTTCCTTCTTTGCTAGGAGTGACTTTTCTCCCTTCCTATCCTTGTGGTGATGATGCTTCGTTTCACCACTATCCTTTCTTTTGACTGGACAGTCAGCTATGACATGTCCAGGCTTGCTGCAGCAATAACAGATTATATTATTAGTAGAATGTTTAATGGGTTTTGATTCATACCTGTCACCCTTTGGGTGCAGTCTTTCAGATTTGCTGCTGTTCTTTTTGTAGTGTGATGATGAGGAGGGCATCTTCCTCCATGGCTTCCTCTTCATCATCTTCTTGAACTGCCTAGAGAAGGAAGCAAATTCTTCATCAGAGGAAGAGCCTCCTGAGGTGCTGACTTCAGGTTCAGCTCTTCTCCTTGGAGGAGACAATATCCTCCCCTTGCTTCTCTTGGAGCTGTCAGCTTTGAGAGCTACAGAATTCTCCATTGCTTTTGCCTTTGAAGAGGTGTCCTCTTCCTTCCATGCAGATAGCTGCATCTCATAGGAAAGCAGCTTCCCAAACAGAGTGTGAGTTGGGGTCTCACCAAGCTTGGCCACTTCCCTGATGGCACATATCTTTGTGTCCCAGTCTCTTGTGAGAGATCTAAGGAACTTGTCATTCAGTTCATAGTTGGTGAAAGCCCTCTCATAGGTTCTCAGCTCATTGACTATTCTGAAGAACCTCTCATAGCACATGGATATGCTTTCCTGGCTCTGCTGCCTAAAGGCTTCATACTCTTGATTTAGGAGTGACTTCCTGTCATCCCTAACTTCAGCTGTCCCTTCCATATATACTATCAGAGTATCCCACATTTCCTTGGCAGAAGTGCAGTGTACCAAGTTTTGAAAGGTGGAATCATCAATAACATTTACAATGATGTTCTAGGCCCTCTTGTCCATGGTGAACAACTCAAGTTCATCCTTGGTCAGATCTTTGAATGGTTTGGCCACTCTTCTTGTTGGATCAATAGTGGATGCAGTGTGAAAGGTGAACGGTGCTTCTTCAACTGTAATGAAGATCCTTGGATCAGATGCTTCCATAAACAACCTGATCCTTTGCTTCCATATGCCAAAATTCTCTTTGTTGCATATGGGCAACTTCATGGACCTCATTTCCTTTTGTAATCTAGAGGAGGCCATTGGGATTTGTTTTGACTAAACCTTTTATGATCTGGTCAGACTGTTAAGTCCCTTTTGACCAACCTCCCTCTGATACCACTTGAAAGAATATAAGGTTTGTAGTCTAAATCACCTAGGGGGGGGGGGTGAATAGGTCTTTTAAATTTTACTTGATTAGCTTTAGCTGTTTTCTGAGTTAGTTCAAGCAAATCAGCAAACACAGAAAGCACATGATAATTTATAGTAGTTCCCCAAAGACAGTGTGTCTATGGGTAGTCCACTTTCCCCCTCCACCCTTCTAACAGTGTGTTAGACAGGGCCAACTTCTCCAATCTCGGCTCAAAGAGCTTACAGCACAAGTTCCTCAGAACTTCTCAGATCAAGAATGATCCTACCTCAGCACACAAGTCCCTACAACTCAGAGCTATCTCCAGCTCCTACCTCAGGCACAATTGCCCTACAAACTCAGAGGATAACACCTCCTACAGCTCAGACAATAATGTTCTATAACTCAGGTTGTTAAGCCCTGCCTCAAATCTGCTCCAGATCCTACAGCTCAGACCTTTCCCAGGTCCTACCACTCAGAGGACTCCTCCTCCTACAGATCAGACCTCCTCTTGGTCCTACCTCAGGCTGTTAAGCCCTACCTCAGATCTGCTCTAGATCCTACACTCAGGCCTTCATCCCTACAGCTCAGAACCCTCAGGTTCCTACAATCTCAGACCAAAAGGTCTTACAGCTCAGGCAAAATGCCCTACAGAAAAATGATTTAGAAATATTCTACAGTAGAGGTACTCTCCTATAGATCCTGCACCATTTGTGCTTCCTGTAGCTGAAGATGTCGATGCCAGCTACTAACTTGATCTTCCTCTTCGACAGAGTGATGGAAGTTCACCTTGCTCCTTCTTGCAAATGAGCTAACTTTCTTTCTCTGTTTTCTTCTTCTTGTTCAGTGAGCAGGAGGAAGAAGATGAGAGCTTCAGCTGTCAATGTAACAGTTGATCTAGATTGCACACCACGGAGAGTTTCAAATGTGCCCTAACTCTTCCTTTTATACATCTCTGATCTTCAACGGCTCTTAGCTGATCTGCTGAGAAGTATGGGAGAAGCTGGTGGACCCCACACAGCTTTTCTGCAACTAGTCTTAGCCGCAGGTCCCGCCGCAGGTCCCGCCGCCCTACTTTTCCGTAGAGAATGACTGCGCTCGACGAACATTTATGTTCGTGATGTATATGGAGAAATCATCTCCCATAAATGATGTAGTCTCAGCAAAACCTGAGAAGTAGAGCTACTTATCAATCTCTCGAATAAGATGGAACCGCTGAAGTGTGTGCTTGGAGAGATGATGAGATCTAGGTTCTTTGGCTTGTGCAATGGAACCGTTGTTGTAAGAGTAAAGTATTACCAGATCAACAATGATAGGAACTTCTTCAAGCTCATTGATGAATTTCCTAATCCATACAACCTCCTTCTCCGCATTTGCAACAATGATATATTGGGCCTATATTGTAAAATTGAGAACTATCTCTATCTTGGAACTCTTCCAGCTCACGACTTCTCCATTAAAGAAAAATTACAAAACCTGACTAAGACTTTGAGGGTCCTTATCTATTTGGAAACTAGCATCCGTATAACCCTTTACAACTAGTTCTTCCTCTCCACCAAACACCAAAAATATGTCCTTAGTTCTTCTTAAGTACTTCGGTATATTCTTGACTGTTATCCAATTACCATCACTAAGATCAGAATGATATCCGCTAATCTTGCTCAGAGCATATGAGACATCGGTTTGAGTACATAACATTGCATATATGATTGATCCAATTGTCTAAGCATATGGAATAAACTTCATGCGGTCCTTATCTTCCAAATATTTGGGACATTGGTACTTAGAGAGACTCACACCATGTGATATGGGTAGGAATCCCTTCTTGGACTCAAGCACGTTGAACCACTTCAACACCTTCTCAATATATGTACTCTGGGTCAAACCCAACAACTTCTTTGATCTATCTCTATAGATCTTAATAACAAGTATGTAAGTCGCTTTGCCCAAGACTTTTATAGAAAAGCAGTCCCCTAGCCTATTCTTAATAGTTTGCAAGATCAGAATGTCATTCCCAATAAATAATATGTTATGTACATACAATATCAGGAATACAACAATGCTCCCACTAATCCTCTTGTAAACACAAGGCTCATCTTCATTTTTGATATAATCAAACTCTTTGATTTTCTCATAATAATATAGATTCTAACTTCGAGAAGCTTGTTTCAATCCATAAATGGATCTCTATAGCTTGCATATTTTAGTCTCTTCATCTAGAGATAAAAACCCTCGGGTTGTATCATGTACACTTCCTCAAGGAGGTTTCCATTAAGGAAAGTCGTTTTGACATCTATTTGTAAGATCTCGTAGTCATAATATGTAGCACTAACAAGCAGAATTCTGATGGACTTTACAACGACAATAGGGGAAAAGGTTTCTGATGAAGCTGAAACTATATCCGCAAACGACAACGACAAGTGTACCGTATCGAAAGTAGTATAGGTTTATAAAACCAAGGTCGTATTAGACTCGGAGTAGTTGAATATTCTTACTTCAGAAAATCTCTATTATTTTTTCAATTAAAACTTGGATTGGTTTTGCAAAGGAGGAATTATTACAATGACTAAACGATGAGTTAAAATACTAGGAATCGATCTTCGAATCACCGTGGAATAATAAAAGAAGAAAAAAGAACTCTAATTCTCTTAAGAAAATTACTTCGATCGTGGAGGTTCTCGAATTCTAAACGCACTTCTCTCGAGAATACATTTAGTTGAGTTTAGGTTGATCAACCAAACTCTCGTTCTATAATTGAAACCCCTAAAACTCGCTTTAACGTGGTGAACCCCTCTACTGGATTTGACTCCAATCCGGGAGATTTATGTCATTCTTTCTCAAGGGTTGCGATCAACTCTCTTTATCCTTAAGTGATCAATTCGAATTAAGAGTCTCTCGACTACTAAATTACTAAAACATGAATGAGAATTATATATCGAAAATATAATCTCACTTCAATAAAATTAAAAAGCATTTCAAAGAAGAGACGAAGGAGATCTAATTAATTCATTGCGAATATCATTCCTTGGATCATCTCGATCGAGTACTAATAGAAATTTAGCTACTCATTGAGATTAAGGAATTAACAAAAATAAAAGAGTACATGATAATAAGAGGGGAATGAGAAATTAAGAGAACTAATTTTTCTTAAAATTGCAAATAAGAGAATTACAAGCAATTGAAATTATAACTATTGAATTGAAAGTATAATTGCAAGAAAGAAAGAATGAGTACAAGAACTACTAAAAACATGAAAATAATACAAGAAATGAAGAATCTAACTCCTAAAAATTCATCTAATCAGTTGTAGAGGAGCTGGCTTTAAATATGTTAAAAGTTGGGGTTACACGCCCTTGGTCACGCCCGTGACCAAGGGCGTGTAAGGGGCGTGATCGATGCTTGTGCAGAGAGGGCGCCTTTTGGATTCAATGTGAGCGTTACATGCGCGTCACACCCTAGGTCACGCCCGTGACCAAGGGAGTGTACTCTTTAAATCTGGATGCTTGATAGTAACTAACATAAAATCAGAAAACAACTAGTTTATATCCTAAAGTTAACGAAACCTATTCACCCCCTAGGTGACTAAGACTACATCCTAAACAAACTATCAAGTGGTATCAGAGGGAGGTTGGTCAAGAAGGACATAATTGTCTGACCAGATCCTGTAACGGAATAGTCTTATCTCAATCCAATGGCCTCCACTGGATTGCAGAAGGAGATGGGATCCATGAAGTTGCCCATATGCAAAAAGAAAACTTTGGCATATGGAAGCAAAGGGTTATATTGTTTATGGAAGCATCTGACCCAATGATTTACATCACAGTTAAACAAGGGCCCTTCACTTTTCAAGCTGCCACCACCATAGATCCAACCAGGAGAGTGGCCAAGGACTTCAATGACTTGACCAAGGATGAACTGGCATTATTCACTAAGGATAAAAGAGCACATAACATAATTGTTAATGCAATTGATGACTCTACATTTCAGAACTTGGTACACTGCACAACTGCCAAGGAAATGTGGGATACTTCAGTGGTGTATATGGAAGGGACAACTGAGGTGAGAGATGATAGAAAATCACTCCTCAACCAAGAATATGAAGCTTTCAGGCAGCTGAGCCAGGAAAGCATTTCTATGTGCTATGAAAGGTTCTTTAGGATAGTCAATGAACTAAGAACCTATGAAAGAGTGTTCACTGATTATGAGCTGAATGATAAGTTCCTTAGATCTCTAACTAGAGACTGGGACAAAAAAATTTGTGCCATCAGGGAAGTGTCCAAGCTTGGTGAGACTCCTACTCATACACTGTTTGGAAAGCTGCTCTCTTATGAGATGCAGTTATCTGCAAGAAAGGAAGAGGACACCTCAACAAGGGATCATGCAAGGGAGAGATCTATGGCTCTCAAGGCTGACAGCTCCAAGAAAAGCAAGGGCAGGATGGTGTCTCCTCCAATAAGGAGTGCTAAATCAGATAAGTCTGAGAACATCACTTCAGACAGCTCTTCATCTGATGAAGAGTTTGCTGCCTTCTCTAGGAAGTTCAAAAAGATGATGAGGAGGAAGCAATGGAATAACAAACCCTCCTCCTCTTCACACTCCAAGAAAGACCACAACAAATATGAAAGACAACACCCAAAGGGTGACAGGTATGATTTTAAGTCTAGTAAACATGTTTGAAATAACATCATTTGCTATTGCTGCATTAAGCCTGGACATGTCATAGCTGACTGTCCAGTCAAAAGGAAGGAAAAAGCTCTCAAGAAACATCACCACCAAAAGGATAGGAAGGGTGAAAAGTCCTTCCTAGCAAAGAAAGGAAAAAGCTGGAGTGAATCTGAATCCTCATCCTCAGATTCAGATGCTGAAGAAGAAGCCTATATTGGGTTGTTTGCAGCAGAAAAGGAAGATGATTATCCTGCTGCCAGAATTGGAATCTGGGCCCCTCTATCACATTCAGACAGTGATATAGAGGAGGATGAAGAGGACAATGTTCAGCTAGGCCTCATGGCCATCACTAATGAGGAGGATAGTCAGAACATCTCTAAAAAATGAACAGGTATTAATTCACTCCATCTCCTCTTATGATTATGAGACAAGCCCAGAATCTGAACCACCTTCATCAATTGGTGGAAGTGATTCAAAATCTGAGGAAGATGTCAATCAATTGATTAAAAAATATGGTGCTCTCTTGGAAGCTCTGAAAAAAAGCAAGAAGCTGGCCAAGAGGCAAGCCCAAGAAATTGCTTCCCTTAAGATGGATAAGAAAGAGTGCACTGAGTCACCCTCCATGGTGGCTCAGATGAGTAGACAAATAAGCCACCTTAAGGGAATAACAATTGTGCATTTAAGCACCCATATCCAACAAGAACAAGGTCATCAAAGACCTTGAGGAGAAGCTTGTGAAAGAAAAGGGCCCAGTGGCTCAATTCTCCAAGCCCAAATATGTACTTCCTATTATTGTCACGTTTTCTTCTCAAACCAATAGGAGAGGACTAGGGGTTAATAAAATGGAAGTTGGAGAAGGGAGTGGAAAAAAGAGCAAGGTTAATGCTAAGCCTCATACCACCTTTCAGAAGGTGTTGCTTCCTTCTAACAGGTACGATCAGGAAAGCCTTTATGGTCACTGGAAGAATGAAAGCTCCTATAGGAAGGAAAACACTCCTTCCTATAGTGGAAGAAAGGGCATGGGAATGAGTGCCATGAAGGCTCCCCATGAAGAAATTCAAATGGCCCAACCTGGACCATTTGTATTTGGTACTTCATCCCCATCATTCAGGAGTATAGAAGCTAGTTCTTCCAAGCTCTGTCCAGCAAAGAACAAGGCTGTTGTAAAACCTATAGACAAGTCTTTTTGCTCAGTTTCTGATGCCATCAAATCTTGCCTGGCCTCCAAGCCTAAGCATGCTGATGCCATTAAGACGAATGGTGCCAAGATTGTACAGAGGTTAACCTTCAGCCAGATCATTGCTGAAAGAAACATGAAAAATGTTGTTGTCTCCCCTCCTGAACATAAGCACAGTGATGCTCTCTTTTCAAGAAATGTTCAGAAAAGGAGATATAATATTCATGAATGTTGGTGTTGTGGTAAAGTGGGACACTTTGCCATGGATTGTTGGCACAATCCCAATATGCCAAGTGCAAAGAAGTGTCTTCCTACAAAGGGTGCATCTAGTGTGAGGTCATGTCTTCATGCTAACAAGGGCCTAAGACCCAAAGTTATTTGGGCTCCAAAGGGTAACTAAACTTCTTCTTGCAGTTTAGTTGAAGTACCAGCCTCAACAAAATATGGTACTTGGACAGTGGGTGCTCAAAACACATGACACGAACCAGAAATTTCTACAGGACTACAAAGATGTGAAGAATTGACCTAAAGTCATCTTTGGTGGATCTGAAAGAGAAATCACCAAGGGATATGGTATGATATCCAATGGAATAGTTTCAATCACAAGGGTAGCTTATGTTGAAGTGTTGCAACACAACCTAGTGAGCATAAGTCAACTATGTGATCTAGGTTATGTCATGGAATTCCACAATGACAAGTGCTTGAGAAAAAAATCTAATGACTTAGAGACCATTCTCTCAGGCACTAGGAGTGGGAATGTTTATTGCTTAGACTTTATATGCAGTAATTCTCTTTCATCTGTATGTCTAGTAGTTAATGAAAATGAGTCTCTTTGTGTTCAATGGCACAAGAGACTTGCCCACATTAACTACAAGACAATGTATAGACTATTTTCTACAAACCTTGTTAGGAATAGTCCTAATTTAAAATGTATTAAAAGTGGTCCCTGTCATGCTTGCCAAATGTGTAAGCAAACAAGTGCCACCTTTAAAAGTATTGGCTCCAAAGACACTGAAAGATGTCTATATCTATTGCACATGGACTTGTTTGGTCCTTTGCCAATTCAGAGACTAGGAGGGAAATTGTATACTTTGGTGATTGTTGATGATCACTCAAAAAATACATGGGTATTCTTCCTTAATAAGAAATTAGATACATTGAATGTCTTTATAAATCATGTCAAGGCTATTCAGAATGACTTACAATGTGCTGTGGTCAGGACTAGGACTGACCATGGTACATAATTTCAATCAGAAGCCATGACAAGAATTTGTCAAGAATATGGTATCACCCTAGAGTTCTCCTCCTCAAGGACTCCACACCAAAATGGTGTGGCTGTGAGGAGGAATAGAACCTTGATAGAAGCTGGAAGAGCATTGCTTAGTGACTCCTCACTCCCAGAATACTTCTGGGCTGAGGCAGTCAATATTGCATGTTATGTTCTTAATAGGGCTTCCATCAATAAGGTTCACGGAATTACTCCCTATGAGATTCTGAAAGGAAAACAACCTATAATTTCATACTTTAGAATCTTTGGTTCAAAATGCTACATATTAAATAATGGAAAATCTCAATTAACAAAGTTTGCAGAGAAATGCAATGTGGGGGTTCTTGTTGGCTATAGCTCACATAGTAGAGCTTATAGAGTGTATAATAAGAAAACTCATGTTGTAGAGGAGTCTATGCATGTACTATTTGATGAGACCAGCCTAATCTATAACGGCTGGTCTAGTTCTTCTATTTTGATAGAGAATGAAGAGGAAATGGAAAAGATGTCTGTGCATGACACATACCTAGCAAGAGCAAGGCATATACAGATGCAACAATTCTAGAAGAGGAAGAGGTCCAAGGTGCTGAAGAAACTACTGAACCAATAGAAGTATTGCAGCAAGTTGAGGACAGATTGCCTCTAGTTGTTAGACATCTCAGGGATCATCCAAGAGAACAAATCATTGGAGATCAGAACCAATGTGTACTAACCAGAAGTAGGGCTCATAATGAGGCCCTATTCATGAGCTTCTTATCACAAATGGATCCCAAGAAGTTTGAAGAAGCCAACCAAGACACCTTTTGGATTCAAGCAATGCAAGAAGAACTTCTACAATTCAAAAGATGCAAGGTATGGAAGCTAGTGCCAAAACCTCAAGGACACAATATTATTGGCACCAAATGGATTTATAGGAACAAGTTGGATGAAAATGGCACAATCATAAAGAACAAGGCGAGGTTGGTAGCCAAGGGCTATAGACAAGTAGAGGGAATAGACATTGATCAATCCTTTGTCCATGTTGCAAGGTTAGAAGCAATTAGGCTATTCCTTGCCTATGCTGCCTACAAGGGGTTCAAAGTGTATCAAACGGATGTCAAATCAGCCATCCTCAATAGTTACTTGAAGGAAGAGGTATATGTTGAACAACCATCAGGTTTTGTACATCCAATCCCCTCTAATCATGTATATTTACTTAGGAAATCTCTTTATGGTCTAAAGCAAGCCCCCAGGGCTTGGTATGAGACATTGTCTAGCATTCTCATCAAGAACAAGTTCTTGAGGGGAAAGATAGATAGTACATTGTTTCTTAGGGAAACAAGGGGCAAGTGTCTCCTAGTCCAAATATATGTTGATGACATAATATTTGGGTCTATTGATGACAACCTCTGCAAAAGGATTGCCAACCTCATGGAGGGGGAGTTTGAGATGAGCAGTATGGGAGAGCTCAAGTACTTTATAGGCCTCCAAGTGAAACAGCCTGATGAGGGTATATTCATCTCTCAGACCAAGTACACTAGGGAGCTTATCAAGAAGTTTGGAATGGAATCATCTTCCACCATGAAAACTCCCATGGGGTCCAACATTTACCTGAACAAGGATGAGAAGAGCAAGGCCTTTGATGAATCCATGTACAGGTGCATCATTGGATCCCTATTGTATTTAACTGCTAGTAGACCAGATATTATGTATGCTACATGTGTGTGCTAGGTACCAGGCTTGCCATAAGGAATCTCACTACTCAGCTGCAATAAGGATTTTGAGATACCTTAAAGCCAGCCTATATCTTGGCCTTTGGTACCCTAAGAACAATGATTTTGAACTTACTTGATTTTCAGATGCAGATTTTGCAGGCTGCAAAGAAGACAGGAAAAGCATAAGTGGCACTTGTCAATTCCTTGGAAGAAGGTTGATATCTTGGAACAGCAAAAAGCAGACAAGTGTGGCAATATCCACTGCTGAGTCTGAATACATTGCTGCAGGAAGTTGTTGTGCACAACTATTATGGATTCAAAGTCAGTTTGAGGACTACAACCTCAAGGTAAGTGAGTCTCCTCTCTATTGTGACTCGTCCAGTGATATCTCTATTGCTAAGAATCCTGTCTCACATAGCAGGACTAAGCACATAGAGATAAGATATCATTTTATAAGAGAACATGTTGAATGTAAAGACATCTGCCTTGAATTTGTCCCCACTGACAATCAAGTTGTTGATATTTTTACCAAGCCATTGGATGAAGCCAAGTTTAATTCCTTCAAGATGGAACTAGGAATGTTAAACATTGAATAATTCTTTCTTTCAACTCTTCTATGTGATGTTACATGTTAAGTTAGGATTCAAAATCTTATCACATCAACTCCTAGTAACATGATTAGGTCACAACACATTCAGACCTCACTAGGTTTAATGATCAGCTAATGAGATCAGCTAAAACAGACAAGTCTGTTTCAACTGAGCCGCTGAGACAGCTGAGAAAAGTCTCAGTAGAACTGCTGAGACTGCTAAAATTGTCTCAGCGGCTGACAGTGCCCTGTCCCAGAGTTTAGGTTGTTGTCTCAGCGGTTCTGCTGAGACAGGATGGGTTCATAATACTTTGTCTAAATGCAACCCCAAATTGACCCAACTTTACTTACAACTATAAGAGCAATTAAATCTAATGATTATGGTTATTCTTAACATAGAATTAAGCCATATAAATAAACAATCCTTAATAAGTAAGAGGTACACGACTTTTCATTCCTAGCCACCGAGACAAACCACTTCCATCCCAGCGCATTCTTCTACAGTAATAATGTCTCCCAAATGCTCTAAGGATCTTCTTGAAGGATATGAAATAGTCAGGAATGGGTTTGCCCATGCTCCAAAAGAAATTAAGGGAGTGATTCAACTCCTAGAAGACCAAGGCATGAAATCTCTTCTATCTGAACCCTGTGTCATTCTCATAACTGAAGTTCTGGAATGGTTTGGCAATGCTAAGTTAACCACTTCCAAGTCATCCCTCATGTCAAAAATTAGACAAGATAGAATCAAGATAACCTCTGTAAAACTACAAAAAGCCTTACATCTTCCATCCTGCAGTCCACGTGAGGAGGAAGACATCTCTGAGAAAGACAAGAAAATGGCTCTGAAATGGACTGAGTACAATGATGCCAAAACTGGATCATTGAAGAGGAAATTCTTCAACCAAAGGGGAAAACTTTTATCATATATTATGGGAAAAGCTATTCTTTGCAAACCAGGGTCACATGATACAATCTCACAGTAAATGTTTGACCTCATGACAAGGATAATACTGAAGAGGAAAACCTCTTGGGGAGAAGTCATCTTTCAAAGAATCAAGGAATGCCTGCAAGCACCCAATATGGGCAGAATTCTATCTCTGTACCTCCTCCAAACCTACCCTGAAAAGCTTAGCAAATCCAAAGGAGCAAAACTCCACTATCTCAAGTGAATGGATATCAATACTTTAGTAAGGTTTACCAGGGTGCTTCCCATGAGTCAGCCCACTGAGGCAAAAGGAAAAGAGAAAAAGGCATCCAAATCCACAAAGAAACCAAGACTGATTATGTCAAGCTCTGAGTCTGATCACTCAGATAAAGATGAAGATGCTGGTGCTTACATTGGATCACACAGCAATTTTGACAAGGATGATTCACAGGATGACATGCCAACTGATACTGTCCATCCACAGGAGCTGGACAAAGAAATGACTCCTGGTAACTAATCCTTCAACTCCACACTACTCATTTAATTAATTGATAATAGCCAATCAATTAGGTAGTCAATTCTGACACTTGGATAATGTGGACCATATCTCCTCAAGGACTGATGAGTGCTCCATCTAAGGGGAGCAACAACAAGATCCAGCCTCCTTAGATAATACAACCATCAATGATGATGAAGAAGTTAAAGGGCCCTCACCTCAGGATTTCTAAGGTCAGATTGACTGATTAATTTTCAATCTTGAAGAAAGAATTAGGCTTAATCCTGATAATGAACCAGCCCTTTGGAATTTACCCTCACCAGGACAATCTGGTGCCCCATCTGAGGGGGAGAAGCATCAAGAGCCAGCTATAGATAATGATGATGTTCTTGGTAAGTCTTACAAACTCATCTTTAGATTTATTAAATCACACACTCTAACTCCAAATAACTGTCCCAACCTTTCTAGACTCATCTGACAAAGATGCTCTCTCTAAGGGGGAGGATCCAGATAATGCTGATGATGAAATACATGATTTGGACAATGATGGAGTCCATCCAGACAATATTGATGATATAGCAGCCTTTATTGAGAAGGTGGATGCTCCAGCTGCAGTGATGCCTGAACATGCAGTGCAGATTGTACTTCCATATAGTCCCTCCTCCAAGTCCACCAAGGCCCCCAACCCCAATCATCCCTGATCCACAACCTTCCACCTCCACTTCATCAAATGAGAATATTCTCAATGCAATTAACCTGATGCTACAGAATCATCTCACTTCCATAAAGACTTATGTTGACCAGTCAGTTAGCACAATCAAAGCATATATTGATTAGTCCATCATGAATGTGAACACTGAAGTAATGACCGAGGTCAAAGAAATTAAGGAAAACACTGGAATGTTGAACAAGCAAATGACCAAGTGGTTTGATCTAGTAGAGAAGATTGTAATATCTCAGAATACAATTCTCAGGTCTATGGACAAACAACTCCAATTGTCTGAACAGGACATAACATATGTCAAAAATTATGTCAGTAAGACAAATGAAGTGATAGAAAAGTCAACAAATCACATTCGAGAGTATGTATACTCAACAACATTGTAGTTGAATGAAGAAGCTGACAGAAACAAGGAGGAGCTGAAGACTGATATTGCAAACGTATTCCAATCCATTGCTGAAACAGTCACTGCTACCCAACTGAATGTTGAGGTAGTTAAACTTACAGATGAACTTCAAGCAGATTTTGAGAATGTTTTCCAAACCCTATTTGGCACCATAACAACAGCTAAGCAAGACCTCCATCAACAAGTATATGAAGAAGCCAGAAAGGGGGGGGGGACACAAATGCTATTATAAATTCTGACCTTACCCTTAAGGTTCTATAAGGTACAAGTCTGTCACTGAATCTTCAAGTTAGTTATTGGGTGTCGACTTATCACCTAGAGGGGGGGGGGGGGGAATAAGTATTTCAAATTATTTTTGTTCCCCCTTTTGGTGTTCTTGATTTTTGGTCAATAGATCTATAGATTAGAATAACACAACACAAAAAACACACAAGAACTTATAGAGGTTCTTCAAGACAGGGTGTCTTGAGTAGTCATCTTTCCCTCTCCGCCTACCTAGCAGTGTGCTAGGCTCGGCAAACTCCGCCAATGTCTCCTGCCCACAAGCCTTACAACTCGGACCCACAAGTCCCTGCAGCCTAGGCCCGCAAGCTCCTTCACTGCACCCGAGCCCGCAAGCTCGACACTCAGACCCTCAAGCCCTACACAGCACAGACCCGCAAGTCTCGCCTGCATCCTAGGCCCACTAGCCCCTTCACTACACCCGAGCCCGCAACCTCTTCATGTTTGGACCCGCAAGTCCTCTTCCCTAGCCCTCAAGCCTCACAGATCTCAAGCCCTCAAGCTTGACATTCAGATCTGAAACAGATCTTACAGGTTCTAGGCCCGCAAGCCTTACAAGAGATTATAGTAATGAAAACTATTTCTTCTGCCTGATGGAGATTGGCTTCTTGACTTTGAAGATGATGCTTCTGATGCTCAATCTGAATGGTGCAACTCTTCTTCAAGCTTTCTAGCTTTGCCCGATGTTGACTGGCGACCTTTCTTGAGAGAACTTATCAGTCGATGTGGCTTGACTGCAACTTGAAGTACAGAGAATGATCATTTTGTTCTTTTCTTCCTTCTTCTTCACCGCCGCTTGTACTGTTGTATTGCTAGGCGGGATTCTTTTTCGTTCATTTCTCTCTCTGGTGTTTCTAGGGCATCACTATTCTCTTTTATCGGACGGATGTCCCGCATAAATGTCACATATGATGTCCTTTACTGTCAGATGCCCATCCCTCGAGAGCATGCACTGATTGGACAATCAAGCGGCGGCATTAAATACTGACAGCGCGTCCGGCTACTTTTGAATTTGTCTTAATGACATTTCCATGGTTACAACGACATGGATAATATCTCGACGACACAACTTTGTCGATGCCTTGAACTAGTCGCTTCTTCAATTCTTCATCAGATAGTGATATCTCAACGATACTGGACATCACTTCTCCATTTGAGCTTAAGACGACATAAAGTCATCAAACTGATATCGGCGAGAACTCCTTGTCTACATGTTGTCGCTTAGACAACCTTATCATGTCGACGACATGAATGATATCATGTCGACAGACTATACTTCAACAATTGCTTGTCTTCAAATGACCTTCTTCAGTCATCTCGATGTCACGCCTTCTTTACGACGATATCAATCGCCATCAGTCTCACTTAGCCTTTTCGATGACAAGGCTTCTTGTCAACGATATTGCCGACATTTTTGAGTCTTCTTCTTTATCTCAACATTCTGATATCGTCGTGTAGATGTCACAACGATATCACCATTTTGCTTTGCTCTGCATATTCTTGATGATATGCCTGCTATTGTCAATGATACATCTGTTGTTGTCGACGATACGTCTGGTGTTGTCGATGACATGCTTGAGCCTTTTCGACGACATTAGACACAACCATTCTTCTTTGTTTTACTCATCATTATCTTATACTGAAATGATAAAGCTAAGAGGATAATCAAATACATAGTGAAGTTCTCTTGAATTGATGACTTCTCCAAATCAGGAATCATGAGGGCAAGATTCCCAACAATCTCCCCCTATTTGAAGAAGTCAAAATCCCAATTCAAAATTACTTGCACTGACCATTAAGATGTGAGTTTATACATTGGAGGTGTAACATAGTTACCATTTCCTCAGCTTTTGCATCTTCTTGAGGTAGTTGCTCCCCCTTGATCTTTACTCCACCTTAATCTTTACTCCCCCTTGATGTGATACATCACCATGTTGTATCTTCTCTACTCAGGTTATTCTTCTCTCACCCTTTCTGACTTTTTCAGTATATGCCTTTTATGACCAGATTGTTTCAGTACTTGTCCTGCAAGTTCTTCTTACAATTATATGTAGGGAGATTAGTGAGCAGTAAGTTGAAGTTGTTATTCTAAGTTTAACATTCCCAATTGGAATTTGAAGAAGTTAAACTTATCTTCATCTAGGGGCTTCGTGAATATATCAACCACTTGTTTGTCTGTGGGAACAAACTCAAGGATGATATCTTCATTCTCCACATGCTCCCTGATGAAGTGATACCTGATCTCAAAGTGCTTTGTCCTGCTCTGTGAGACAGAGTTTTTAGCAATTGAGATTGCACTGGAAGAGTCACAAAATATGGGTGTTTTGGTCATCCTTAGATTGTAATCTTCAAGCTGATGCTGGATCCATAGTATTTGAGCACAGCAGCTCCCAGCAGAGATGCATTCTGATTCTGCTGTGGAGATTGCTACCCTTGTCTGCTTCTTACTGCTCCAAGAGATCGGTCTTCCTCCAAGGAATTGGCATGTTCCTGAGGTACTCTTCCTGTCTTCCTTGCACCTGCATAATCTGCATCTGATGTCTAGCACAGACACATGTATAATTGTACAACATTTTGCTAGTTAAGCACATAAGGTACTAGATATGTTATCTATCATTTATCTGCAAGCAATAACTGGTTGTAATAGTAATTGCACAATCATGAATACCACACACATAAAGAGCAGGATGCAGCAATATAATCACAAATATATGCCTAATAAGCATTCCTATATAAATATTCATATAAGTAGATTGTTCATATATAACAAAAAATTGATTGTTCTTGGATTAAAATTAATACTAGTCATCTACGCCATTTCATCTTTGAATGAGATGTCTCCTTAGGGCTTGCTGCAGCTGACTCCTTTTGCTTCCTTCTTCAACTGTCTCTTGTAGAAGTGAACGAGCTTCAGTATCTTCTTCGGAGGCGGAGGAGGACCATGGGGGAAAGCCATCTTGTGTTGTTTCCTTGCTTCCAGTTCTTTCAGGTGCTGATTCCATTCTATCGAGAAGTATAACCTTTCATGGTCTACTTGAGAGTGTCCAAACGCTATCCACGATTCTGTGATGATTTCACTTGAACAAGGGCTCCACCTGCTTTATTCTGGGTCCTGCTCAACCTCACTTTGTCTCTTCTTCCTGTAGTCTGTGCTGGAGATTTTCTTTCTCTTTCTGGATGTTGCTGATTCGTCAGATTCAGCTCCATATGCTTTAGAGTCAGTGTTGATGGACGGTTCAATTAGTGCATATACGGATGGAGATATTTGCATTACTTGCTTTATTTGATTGGTTACCCACATCGCTTGATGCGATGAAGCATTTATGCTTTCCTTAGTCTCCTCCTTGATCTCCTCCTTAATCTCCTTCTCCCCCTTTTGGATTTCTTCAGTCATGGAGTCTTATAGCTCGAACAACTGTTCTAAAGTTTCCTGATTACCAACATCTACGAAGTCTCTTAGCTCCAAAATACGAGCATCCAGGGTTTTCTCGTGGGTAGCGATCATATTCAGAATGAGACTGGTGAAGTCAGCATGTTGGGTGTTCAGAAGGGAGACGTCCTTCTTTATCGATTTTATTTCCGCCTTCACCTCATTAGTAAGTCTATTCACGGTCTTCTGTATAAAAGTTTCCATTCGCTCTCTTTGAGCATAGAGTAAGGTCGATATCGAGTGGTAGAGTGGTCCAGTCTGAGATGAGGACATCTCCGCCGATTCTTCTTGGAACGAGCTCTCCTGATGAGTTTCCCCCTCAATATGTTCTTCCCCTGGTTTTGGGTTTTCTTTCAGAGGCTCCCCCACAACAAGACCACTCCCCAGATTGGGGTTGCTGCCTTCCTCTTTCATGGGGGTCATTGGGGCTGAGAAGGTGATACGTCAGAGATGAAGAGGGGGTTTGTGGAAGAAATAGCCGGGCAGATGAAAGCTTATTTTTGTTCTAGGCAATCATTCTATTTATAGTGAAGGAAGGTGAAGGGGCGCGTACCTTTTTTATTTCATCGATGAGCTGACAGCTATCACGTCAGGCGGCTCTGATTTATCAATTTACTAGCGCTTTATGTGATCTCACCCATCCTTGAAGGTACCTCTTTTGTCGTAGCGATAGGTATTATGTCATCGAAATAGCTTACTGTTTCGACGACAAGATTCTTCTTCGCTTGTCTGTCTTTGGCAATCTTTGTCCCTTCTCGGTTGACTTCTTTACCATCACCCCTGATGCTTCTTCAGGGATGTGTTGGCCATCCATGGTTTGAAGTCCTGCTGATGTCCTTCTTCATTTTTCAATAGGGGAATCTGCAATAAGATTGTTAGTAACTGAGTCTGCTGTCCTAGCATATTGGCCAAAACAGCGACTTGTCCAAGGCCTCAGATTTGCTTCTGATAGGCCGTTGGACTCCCTGCACAATAAGATCACAGACCCTTAGGAACCCAAGTTGCTTTGGGTCCTGGTTTATTGTTAACTTCAAAGAACATATTTGATCTTACTGCTCCTGAATGCGCAAGATGGTAGTGAGTAGGAAAGCTTGTGAGTTTAGTATTTGTTATCCTTGGAGCAGCTAGATTGAACCAACAATCACCAGCAAAGTGTCCAGTCTTGCCACAGCACCAACAGTCAAACTTGTTGTATCTTCTCCTCTTGCTGACGGTAGGAGCATGACTCCTCTGTGAGTGGTCAGAAAAGTACCTGAAGGAGACTGAATTGTATTGGTTAGAGATGCGATGTTGTCTCTTGTCAGCCGCAAATCTTTCTCTGAAGTTAATACTTTTTAAGGATTCCTTCATTCTTCTTAATTCACTGAGCTTCTGTTTCCTCATGATGATTCTTTCAAGAGGCATCTTCGGCACATGCTTTGCTCCTCTTGTGGAGTTTTTATCCTTGAGGCATCTTTTCTCCTTCTTTGGGTGGGACAACAATCTTTAATTTGGAGTGGTGAGATTCTTGGTTTGAATGTTCTTGCTATAGGCTTTCTGCTAGAAAGGGGATTCTCCTGCACACTTATGACTAACTTATCTTTGGATCTCAGTTGATTGAACTGGTCTCTATCCTTCTTTAGGAGCATAACCTCTTTGGTTAGGGAGAGGTACAACTGTCTACTGTCAATCAGGGCCTTCAATGTCTTTCCAAACTTGGTCATTAGGTCAAGGTTGGAGCTGGCATTATAATACTTTTTGATTTGGCAGAAATCTGCATTTTCAAGAGTTAGCTTCTCAGCCTTCTCAGTGAGGTCAAAAGTTCTGGTCTGAAGAACTAGGATCTCTTCAGCTTGCTTTTTGCAAAGCATCCTACTCTGGTTGAGAGCCTCCCGAAGAGCTTCATGTTGTAGAGACATGTCATCATTCCCTGATGTGCTTGTCTCTGATTCTGAGTCTGTTTGAGATAGAGGTGCTCTTATACATGCTTGTTTAGAGGGGTCCTCATTCTGAATTTCTCCCTCTGACTCGGATAGGACAGTTAGTCCAAAATGAGTTTCTTCCTCTGAATCTGAATAAGTGGAGTTATTGTTACTTAAGGTTTTGTTCCTCTTCTTTGTTACAATGCCTCTTACCCCTGGTGATCCTTCCATGAGGATTGCTAATGAGCCCCACATCTCCTTGGCTGTAGTGCAGTGAACAATTTGATGGAAGGTGGAAGTGTCAACTGCACCAGCTAGAATGTTCTTAGCGTCCTTGTCCAGAATGACTAGGGTGTAGTCATCTTCAGTCATTTCAGACGATTCCTTGGCCATAATATACAACACTTCTTGAATGGTCAGGAACATTCTGGCATCTATGGCATCCACTAGTTTCTCTGCCCTCACCTTCCATAGGGCAAAGTTCTACCTGGAGCAGGTGGCTAGCCTTGACTCCATAGATGTAATAAGTAGAATCCTACAAGCAGATCTGTTCAAGCAATTAAGCTTTATTTGAACAACCTGGCATTGATACCAATTGTTAGTTATTGGGTGTCGACTTATCACCTAAAGGGGGGGGGGGGGGGGGGGGGGGGGTGAATAGGTATTTCAAATTATTTGTGTTCCCCCTTTTGGTGTTCTTGATTTCTGGTCAATTGATCTATAGATTAGAATAGCACAACACAGAAAGCACACAAGAACTTATAGAGGTTCCTCAAGACAGGGTGTCTTGAGTAGTCCTCTTTCCCTCTGCGCCTACCTAGCAGTGTGCTAGGCTCGGCAAACTCCACCAATGTATCCGGCCAACAAGCCTTACAACTCAGACCCGCAAGTCCCTGCAGCCTAGGCCCACAAGCCCATTTACTGCACCCGAGCCCGCAAGCTCGACACTCAGGCCCTCAAGCCCTACACAGCACAGACCCGCAAGTCTTGCCTGCAGCCAGGGCCCGCAAGCCCCTTCACTGCACCTAAGCCCGCAAGATCGACACTCAGTCTCTGAATCCTTACACAGCATAGACCCGCAAGTCTTGCCTGCAGCCTAGGCCCGCAAGCCCCTTCACTACACCCGAGCCCGCAAGCTTGACACATTTGGACCCATAGGTCCTCTGCCCTAGCCCTCAAGCCTCACAGATCTTAAGCCCTCAAGCTTGACACTTAGATCTGAAATAGATCTTACAGGTTCTAGGCCCGCAAGCCTTACAAGAGATTATAGTAATGAAAGCTATTTCTTCTGCCTGATGGAGATTGGCTTCTTGACTTTGAAGAAGATGCTTCTGATTTTCAATCTGAAGGGTGCAACTCTTCTTCAAGCTTTCTAGCTTTGCTGGATGTTGACTGGCTACCTTTCCTGAGAGAAACTTATCAGTCGATGTGGCTTGACTGCAACTTGTAGAACATAGAATGATCGTTTTGTTCTTTTCTTCCTTCTTCTTCACCGCCGCTTGTACTGTTGTATTACTAGGCGGGATTCTTTTTCATTCATTTCTCTCTCTGGTGTTTCTAGGGCATCACTATTCTCTTTTATAGGATGGATGTTCTGCATAACGGTCACATATGATGTCCTTTACTGTCATACGCCCATCCCTCGAGAGCATGCACTGATTAGACAATAGGGCGGCGACATTAAATGCTGACAGCGTGTCCGACTACTTTTGAATTTGCCTCGACGACATTTCCATTGTTACGACGACATGGATAATATCTCGAAGACGGGACTTTGTCGATGCCTTGAACTAGTCTCTTCTTCAACTCTTCATCAGATAGTGATATCTCAACGATACTGGACATCACTTCTCCTTTTGAGCTTAAGACGACACGAAGTCGTCAAACTAATATCGGCGAGAACTCCTTGTCTGCACGTTGTCGCTTAGACCACCTTATCATGTCGACGACATGAATGATATCATGTCGACAGACTATACTTCAGCAACTGCTTGTCTTCAAATGACCTTCTTCAGTCTTCTCGATGTCACGCCTTCTTTACGATGATGTCAGTCGCCATCAGTTTCACTTAGCCTTTTTGACGACAAGGATTCGTGTCGACGATATTGTCGACATCTTTGAGTCTTCTTCTTTATCTCGACATTCTGATATCATCATGTCATGTCACAACGATATCACCATTTTGCTTTGCTCTGCATATTCTTGATGATATGCCTGCTATTATCGATGATACATCTGTTGTTGTCGATGATACGTCTGCTATTGTCGACGACATGCTTGAGCCTTTTCGACGACATCAGATATAACCATTCTTCTTTGTTTTACTCATCATTATCTTATACTGAAATGATAAAGCTAAGATGATAATCAGATACATAGTGATGTTCTCTTGAATTGGTGACTTATCCAAATCAGGAATCATGAGGGCAAGATTCCCAACACTTCCTCTCTTAGATGTCAATAGGGCAGAAGATTGGGATTTCCCACATCAAGAAGCAATTGCCCAGAATGAGAGATTGAAAAAAAGGAGAGAAAGAGAACATGTATTACTGACTAAAGAATACATGGCCAGGCAAAGGGTTGTGCAAAATAGAGACCCTGATTTTGAGTATTGGAGTGATGACTCCAAAGAAATAATACTAAATGCCTGGCTAAGCCATAGTCAAATTGGAAAATACATTGATAAGCTTTATCCATCTGAAGAATGGATAAACATTTAGAGAGAAATACAAAAAGAGAAAGAGTATTCAAAGCTAATTTGGTAAGAAAAGATAACCCAAGAAGCATGCCTTCTAGATACATCCCAAAGCCATTTCTGTATTTCCTAAGGCAAGAGAACAAAAAGAAAAAAGCTGAGATTGAAGCAGCAAATTCTGAAAAAGGCATAGCCATAAATCTCCCTGAAGACATGGTTGTAGCTGCTGTAGATAAGGAGCTTCCAGTTCAAGAAGAAATGGTTGATGAAAACATAAATGCTGCGACATACCAAGATGCTTCAATCAAAGAGAAAGAAGTGGTTGTTGACATTCCTGAGTGCTCCTCTTCTGAGAAAAGAAAACTATAAATGATTGTATAAATGTCTTATGAATGGCTGGATGATAATTGAACTATAATTTGTCAGAAATGTTTAATGAATATGTGAATGCAAATTGAACTCTGATTTATTACCCTATCTGAATTGCTAATCTGAAATTTAGTTAAATTTTACCTGTTATTATTGGTTAAACTTATCTGTGTTGCATTGTCATGTTTATCAAATCATACTGTTGGATTGATTGAACTCTGTTGTAATATTACTTTCATAAACATTATCTATTATGAAATTTCTGAAGCAATGAGCATGATATGAAGAACTCTTTGTAGTAATGGTACATATTAAGAATTTATGAGTTATGTACTTTAACATTTGAGGGTGTTCTACCTATTCAAATAGGGGGAGATTGTTGGGAATATGACCCTCAATGTTCCCTTGATTTGAAGATTCTTCACACTCAATGCTAAGTACAAGTTGTATTTGATAAACCCTATTTCATCTCATGACTATACAGGGTTAGGTCATACCAGGGTATGAAGTAAGTTTAGTTGGCTTGTTGCCAAAACCGCTGAGATGAGTTCTCAGTCTCAACTGAACTGCTGATACAAGGCCAGGAGCCGCTGAGAAGGAAATTGGGCCAGCTGAGCTGCGGATAAGGAAAATCTATTGAGACAACTATCTGTCTCAGCGGATCCGCTGAGACGGGACACATGTAGTCGCTGAGACAGGAGGCTGTCTCAGCCCAACCGCTGAGACAGATTCAAATCAGCAGACGAGCTTTACTTTTGGCGCAACACCTGTGAAAGTGGAGGTCAGATCTTAAGTTACTCTAGAGGGGGGGGGGTGAATAGAGTATTAAAACTTTTTCTTAGTTTTTATAGCGGAATTAAAATAGTGTTATATATAAGTGTAAGCAGTGTGAGAATTATATAAACAGAAAAATTAAGTAAATGTAATCACAAAACAAACAGCAGTGCCACAGGAAATAATCAAACACAGAAGACACAAGGAGCTATAGTAGTTCCCCAATAAAACTGGGTACGTCTACTCTTCTACCACCTTTGGTAGGAATCCACTAAGAGGTTGTTGATAAGGTGCCCTCACACCAGGTGAGCTGTTGATAAGGTGCTCTAACCAAACTGCAGGTTTTTGAAAAGGTGCCCTGTCACCGAGATTAACTTTTGAAGGGAGTTATAACCCTGTACAAGATGGGAAGGAAAAAGTTTATAGTGTTCTTCTCTGTCAAGATGCTGAGAGAAGACTCTAGTGGATGTTGTTGTAAAGCTCCCCTTCTCAGATTGAAGTGCTTGACAGAAAATGAAGAAGCTTTCTCTTGAAAACTAAGATCTCCTATAGCAGTTTGATCTGGAAGAACATGTTCTTCAGATTTGCTTGTTGCTCTTTTGGAAGATCTGAATTTACAGCAGATTCTGAGTGAATGTTCTTGAGGATGATGTTCTCAGAAGTTTTGTGCTGCTTGTAGAAGAAGATGAAGAAAAACTTTCTGAGATGTCTAACTCTCTGTCTTCTTCTTCTGAATGCTATATATATATCCTTTTTATTCTGTAATAGAACGACGTTTGAATTCTGTCAACTCAAACGATTTTGGCAGGTCCTTTTATTTTTGACTGTGAAAAGATTCCTTTTCATTAAATGTCAACGACTATTGCTGCCTTGGAAAAAGGAAAGAAGAGAATATATTAACTCAGTTTAATATCCTTCCTTATCTGTCAGAATACGTCCAAAGGATATTAAATAGATCCGTTATATTCGTTGTTTTGCTGTTAGGATAGATAGAATATAGTTGATAACAAATCTGGGCATCAATAAATGATCTGTCGAACGCTGGGAGCCATCTGTCGAGCGCTGTCCAGAATATGTCGAACGCTGGCTGGAAAACTGTCGAGCGCTGTCAATAAAAAAACTGTCGAACGCTGGGAGCCATCTGTCGAGCACTGCTAGCCGTTCGTCGAACACTGATTAGAGAATGTCGAGTGCTGTAACTGGCTGTAATACTTCAGTCTGTTTAGAACAATTTGTCGAACGATGCTAGACATTCGTCGAACGCCACTTGCCATTTGTCGAACGCTGCTAGACATTCGTCGAACGATGGGAACCTTAGATTTAATCTTAAGTTCTAGCTAATTTATCAGCCTAAAGACTTGACCCTTAAACTATACAATGGGGTCAACTGATCCTAATAAGTACATAGTGATCCTAGCCCAAAACAGTAAAAGGGTTGTTCCAACAATCTCTCCCTATTTGGGTTAGGATACTATTTGATTAGAAAAATTAAATAGATACAGCAGAACAGAGCAACAATGAAAAGAAATATATCTGATAGATAAAAATAGATCATCAGATAAAATAAAAAAAATGCTCTGAGTTCAGAAACTTTACATTTATAACCAAGCAATTTATTTAAGGCTTTTTGTCCTAAGAAGGTGGCTTGAATATGATTTTTCTGTTGGGGTCTTCTGATTTCTTTTTGCTGATAAACAAATCTTGAGCACCAATGATTTTCTGTTCTTTGACATGAGGAATAAATGCTTCTGGGTGCATATCAATATATTCCTCAGTATTGAATGCTTTAACTGTTTTGTATTTTTCAAGTTCTTTTCTTCTGTATTCTGACATGGTTGAGTAACTTGAGAAGTCTTTGCCTTCAGCTTTAGCCTTTTTAATCTGTGCATACGCAATTGTTTCTTTCAGTCTTGCCATCTGACAGAGTTTCTCTTCTTCTGGATCTGGAAAATAATAAATATTTTCTGAATCATTTTTGTCTTGAGTGACCTTTTGAGGTACTCTATCTCTGTGAAGAGTTCCATCAGAAATGTGAAGTTTGTATTCTGAAGATATTTGAGAAGAGGAAAAGGTTTTACTTCTTTGAAGGATAGGAGCTGATTTCTTAGAGGAAGGAGCACTGGCTGATCCAGAGGCTTGAGAACCACTAGAACTACCAGGTCTCCTTGAATGTTGAGAGCTTGGCCTCTGAGAGGAAGATGATACACCTGCTGATCCTGTTGCACCAGCTGCTGGAGGAGGAGGAGGAGGAGGAGGAGGAGGATGATTGTGCTTGACTGGTTTGTCAGGGATGTAGCCAGTCTTCTTGAATTTCTTCCTCCTATTGTTCTCATTTCTGGAGAGCTTCATCCAGTGAGGAGTTTTCTCATCAAGAGGGACATTATACAAAATGTACAGAGGAATGTCATTATTTGGATTTGGAGGTTTGGGAGCAGCCTTTGACTTAGTTGTTCTTTTCTTTCTTTTCTTTGAAAGTGTATCATCAGAATCACTGTTGTCATCATCATCTTCAGAGTCAGAAGATGAGATTGGCTTATTGTATAAGTCATCAATTCTCTTGATTGCTTCCCGAGCCTTTAATCTTTCTTCTTCAGCTTTGTCAAACTCTGCATCTGCTTCTCTCCAGATTTCATCAAAGCTTGGCATTGCTTCTTCATTCCATACAGAAATTGGAGGTGAAGAAATAATTTGTGGGGCTGTTGTATCATCAAGGAATTCTGCAGGATCATCTTCATATTCTGCAGAATGATCCTTTATTTGAATGTCTTGAACAGTGGATGAAGGAATAGAGGATATGTAATTTTGAATGATGTCATAATGAGTTTTCTGAGGAAGGCAAATCAGAGCCTTTGATAGATCCTCTATGTATGCCTTTGGTGATACCCTTGAAGTATATGTGACATCAAATTTTGATAATAGGCTGTATAGATCACAGGATGGATGAATGCATATATTATTTATTACTTCTATAACTTGTGTATCTGTATCAAAAATTGTAACTTATGTATCTTCATCTGGAGTTTCTTCTGTTTCTGGAGCTTCTTCATAGGACATCTCCCCCTGCCTAGCTTCAGGACAACCTGAATCTAGGCCCCTAGTAGAAGGGACAGCAATGGAGGAGGGAAGAGAAGCTATCTTAGTAGATAAAGTAGAAAGTGCCTGAAGAACTGGAGCAAGTTTTGCATCCAGGAGCTGGCTTATTTTAGGAAGGATAAGATCAAAAACTTGATCAGCAATAGAGGAGAGGTTGAGGGATGGATAATCTGGTGGATGGTTAGTGAATGGTTGTGAATTGGATGGAGATGATATTGGAGGAATGATATTGCTGATGTTGGTGGTATGTGTGTGAATGTCTAGATGGATTGGACTAGGAGAATGAATAGGTGAATGATATTCATTGTGTATCGGAGAGGGAAGTGTGGTAGGTAGTAGTTCTGAAGATAGGGGTGGAGGTGGAGCATCACTGATGTGGGCGGTTAAGATTGAAATATCATTGATGGGTGATATTGCAGTTGAAGGAGGGGATGAAGAATGAGAATGTGCAGGAGATTGTTGAGCAGGTGGAGAGAGGATATGAGAGGAAGGAGGAACTGAGGAAGGATCTTCTAGAAGGGTAGAGGGAGTGACTTGATCAGTCCTTGTGTCCTCAGACGCTTTCCTTTTTCTGGAGGCCTCAGCTCCTGTATTCTTCTTGGGAATTACTCTATCCCATTTAGCAAAGAGTGCTGAGGTCAGCCTCTTGCTGGCATTTATTGTTACTTTTGGTGACACCAGAAGCTCTGGATGCCTTTCCTGCATGAAGATTCCTAAAATTCTTCCAAAGCATACATTCTCTGTAGAGTTTTTCTTTTTAATTAGGTCAAAAAGAATTGATCCCCAGTTGACTTTCTTCTTCTCCATTAAGGCCACCATTAACAGAAATTGGTGCCTACTGATATAGTCATGCCCAGAAGTCTTGCCCAGCAAGACTTTTCCAACAATATCTGCTAAGAACTTGTAGTCCTGAGACAGATTCTTTTTTAGAATGTGGCTAGGGTTTCCAGTCAAATGACCCATTTTGACTAAAGCTTCATCAAATTCATTTGAGCTTATGTCTAACTCATCTTCACCATTTTCAAGACCAAAGATTTCAGAAAGGATGGTGGGAGAGAGAGACATGATGACCTGATATTGTTCCCGACAAACTTTCATCGACTGATTTTGCAGTGAAAACCCATTCTTTTATCTCTGCAATAGCTATCTTCTGCCTGGTGCTTAGAAATTTCCTTAGTTGTTGTTCATCCAGCATTTGAAGAATATCCTTGAAGATTTGGTCTGACTATGCAAACGAGTCCATGTCAATGTCAAAACCTACGTCAAACTTCATTAGGTGCAGAGAAGCCTGAGGAATCGCCATTGTTCCTGCAAAGAAAGTTGAAGATCAAGTGCAGAGAGGAACTGGAGGGAAAGACGATTTCTGTAGGCGCAAAGCTTAGAATAAGATAAAATAAGTGTTATATAGTCGAGAAAATAGGGAGGAGAATTCGAGGAGCGCTGTTCGGCAAAACCTAATTAAATCTGAAGTCGAACCGACTTTAAAATTTTGTCGGATAGAAAAAAAAAATCTTTTTCGTCGACCCCCGCTCGACAAACGAGATTTTCTTCACTGACTCTTGAAGATGTAGGTTTTTGTCGACCATCATTCGACGAATAAAAATTTGTCGTTCTTCGTTCGACAAATGTTTTGGATAGGATAGAAAATATAATTTTCAACAAATTGTGTCTCCATCTATCATTCCCAGTTGATTCATAAAGAAAATATGTTTCTTTTCATCCAAGGGTTTGGTGAAAATATCTGCTCTTTGTAAATCAGTGGAGATGAACTGTAGGCAAATTTTATTTTTATCCACATTATCTCTGATAAAGTGGTGCCTTATTTCTATGTGTTTAGTCCTACTATGGAGAACTGGATTTTGTGCTATAGATATTGCACTAGCATTGTCACAAAATATAATTGATTGATTTAAGTTGATGCCATAGTCTAGAAGTTGATTTTGTATCCATAGTATCTGTGAGCAGCAACTGCCTGCAGCAATGTATTCTGCCTCAGCTATTGATGTGGACACAGATGTCTGCTTCTTACAAAACCAAGACACAAGCCTATCACCAAGAAACTGACAAGTTCCTGATGTGCTTTTTCTGTCTACTCTGCATCCAGCATAATCTGAGTCTGAGAATCCAGTTAATTCAAATTCAGATGCTGTTGGATACCAGAGACCTAGATTAGGACAGCCCTTTATATATCTTAAAATTCTTTTTAATAAAGATTGATGAGATTCTTTAGGGTTGACTTGAAACCTAGCACAAATACAAGTAGCAAACATTATATCAGGCCTACTAGCTGTCAAATAGAGTAATGAGCCAACAATTGCTCTATACACCTTCTGATCAACAGGTTTCCCTGATTCATCAGCATTAATGACAACATTAGAAGCCATGGGTATTTTCATGGGAGAGGAATCAGACATTCCAAATCTTTTTACTAATTCCTTAGCATACTTGGATTGTGAAATGAAAATTCCTGATGAGGTTTGCTTCACTTGTAGACCAAGGAAGTATGATAATTCACCCATGCTACTCATTTCAAATTTAGATTGCATAAGTTTAGAGAATATTTTGCATAAATTTGAATTAGTAGAGCCAAAAATAATATCATCTACATATATTTGAACTAGCAGTGTTTGATTTTTATGTATTCTGAAAAATAAGGTTTTGTCTACTAAGCCTCTACAGAACTTATTTTCCAATAGAAAATTAGCTAAGGTCTCATACCATGCCCTGGGAGCTTGTTTGAGACCATAGAGAGCTTTATTAAGCTTGAATACATAAGAAGAGTGAGTTGGAGAGATGAAACCTGGTGGTTGTTCCACATTGACTTCTTCCTTGATATCTCCATTTAGGAATGCACTTTTTACATCCATTTGATATACCTTAAATTGTTTGTATGCAGCAAATGCTAAAAATATTCTGATAGCTTCAAGTCTTGCCACAGGTGCAAATGTTTGATCATAGTCTATGCCTTCTTCCTGTGAGTATCCTTGAGCTACTAGCCTTGCTTTATTTCTCACAATATTTCCTTGATCATCAAGTTTGTTCCTGAAGACCCACTTGGTGCCAATGACTGGATGACCTCTTGGTCTTGGAACCAAATCCCAAACTTTGTTTCTTTCAAACTGGTTGAGTTCCTCTTGCATTGCAAGAATCCAATTTGGATCTTGTTCTGCATCTTTTATGGTTTGAGGTTCAACTTGTGATAGAAAGCAAGTATGCATCTGATTTTGATGTAGTTGATGTCTTGTCTGAACACCTGCTGAAATATCACCAATCACTTGTGAAATTGGGTGATCTCTAACTGTGATGTGATCAACAGTTGGAGTTAATTCTGCAGTAATATTTATTTGGGGATTTTGTTCAGTAATTGTATCCTGTGAAGGATGTTCTGTTGTTGCTTGATTCTGATAATCAATAAGATCTGAATGATCTTCTTCTTCACTATCTTCAAGGTTTTGAGCTAATGGTTGCATTGAATCTCCTGACTGTAGATTTAGTTCATTAAGCTCTTCACATAGAGCTGGTACCTGCAAAGCATTCTTGGTAGAAGATTTCTTCTCCTTGTAAGACATGTTAGTTTCTTCAAAGGAAACATGCATGGATTCTTCTATCTTAAGAGTGGATTTGTTAAATACCCTATATGCTTTGCTAACTATTGAATATCCTAAGAAAATTCCTTCTTCAGATTTTGGTTCAAATTTTCTAAGATATTTCTTATCATTGTTATGAACAAAACATTTGCAACCAAAAGTTCTGAAATAGTCAACTTTAGGTTTGTTCCCTTTAAGTAATTCATAAGGAGTTTTACCCTTAAGTTTGTGTATCAAACTTCTATTCAGAACATTGTTTGCTGTGCTAACAGCTTCTGCCCAAAAGGATAGTGGCAAATTAGCATCTGCAAGCAATGTTCTTGCTGATTCAATTAGGGTTCTATTTTTCCTTTCAACTACCCCATTCTGTTGAGGAGTTCTAGGAGCTGAGAAGCAATGCCTGATACCTTCCTTCTCACAGAATTCTTGCATAAGAAGAGACTCAAACTCAGTGCCATGATCACTTCTGATCAATGTAACTACAGTAGAGTATTCAATCTGTATGCTCTTAAGAAAGTTTGTAAGAACTTTAAAGTTATCTGACTTTTCTCTCAAAAAGAATACCCAAGTGAATCTAGAGAAGTCATCTATAATAACTAGAGTGTAAGACTTCCCTCCTAAACTCTTTATTGCTATAGGTCCAAAAAGGTCCATATGTAGCAAAAATAAGATTCTAGGTGAATCACTTTTAGATAAGGATTTAAAACTGTTTTTGGTTTGCTTACCTAGCTGGCATGCCCTACATAAACCTTCTTTCTTATATGATCCTGATGGTAAACCTCTAACAAGATTATCTTTAGATAGTTTGGCAATTGTTCTAAGATTTACATGCCCTAATCTTTTATGTCATAGTTCACTAGGTTTGCTTAGCTCATTAAACAGGCAAATTTCTAATTTAGAGGAATTGAAATTTACTAAATATATGTTACCCTGTCTAATACCTGATAAAAAAATGACATTATCAGATGACTTGATAATACATTCTGATTTATTAAAGGTTACCTGATAACCTTCATCACATAGCTGACTTATGCTGATGAGGTTGTGCTTCAGACCCTTCACATAGGTGACTTCCTTGAATGTTACTGCTCCAACCTTGATTTGACCAATGCCTTTGGTTTGACCATGGTTGGAGTCTCCAAAGATCACTTTGGGTCCAAGCTGTGCCTTGTAATTTTTCAGATTGGCCTTGTTTTCTGTCATGTGCTTTGAGCAGCCACTATCCAAGTACCATTTTTGATTTAATCTTGGATGGCCATGTACCTGCAAAGACAAAAACATAAACTAGTTGTTTTTGACCCAGACTACCTTGGGTCCTTTTGTGTTACCACAAAATTCAGAAATAAATGATATTTCAGGCTGGTCCTTATAGCCTTGTGGATGATATCTCCTTGGAGGTATTATCCATTCAGTGAAAGGATTTTTAGTTTGTTTGGGAGTAAGATTTCTAGTATTTCCTGTATAGTATCTGTTCGACAAATTTGGATAAATTGGTCGACTATTGTTCATCTGATAACTATACTGAAAATCTGTTTTCAGACTTCGTCGAGCTCCGTTCGACAAATTTGAACCTTTTTGTCGATCTTCGTTCGACGAATTCTTTTGAATTCTTTTATCCTTAACAGACTTGCTTGAAATATCTTTATCTCTTTTTGCAGCTTCTTTGCCTTTAGCAGAAATAAATTTTATAGGTGAGGAGAGGATATTTCTCTTAATCAGAGATGGCTCACTTGATGAGGCACCCAAGCCCAGTTTGCTATTATTAAGTCTAGCATTGACTGTGCTTGTGATGTCCATCAGTTTGATACTTCTCCCATTTAGGGATTCTTCAAATTTCTTGGCCTCAGAAAGTTTATTCTCAATGAGAACAATGTGTTCTCTGGAGGCAGCCAAATCTTTCTTAAGATTTGCATTTTCTTCACTCATCTTTTTCATTTCAGCTAACTTACATCTGAGTGAGATTATTTCTTTCTCAGAGTTGAGTAAGTCTGAGCAAAGGACTTTGAATTCAGGTTTGAATTCATCTGAAGTAAAATCAAACCAGACATTACCTGATCTGCATCATTTTCTTCTTCTGATTCTGAATTTTCTTCATCAGATTTGCTGGCTGAGGCATTGATTGCCATCATGCAGAAGTTCTTTTCTTCTTCATCATCACTGGAGCTTGATGAAGATTCAGATTGTGACTCACAGTCTGAGTCATAAATTTCCAGTAGACATTAGCTATTCTCTTTTGTTTCTTCTTCATCAGAAGAACCAGATGAAGATTCTGATTCAGATTCTGTTTCACTCCAGGATGTTGCTACAAATCCTCTTCCCTTCTTTTTGTGTGAGTGGGAGGAAGATTTGCTAGAACCTTTCCTTTCTTCCTTTTCTCTTTTTCTCTCCTTTCTGTCCTTTTTGTTTTGATTCTCTGGACATTCAGGAGCAATATGTCCTGGCTTCCTGCAACCAAAACGTATAATTTCATTAGAGTGATTTTTGTCATACCTTGGCTTGTCATAGCTTCTGGATGACTTCTTCTTGAAATCTTTCTTAGTCATATTATAGAATCTTTTAGCTATGAAACTCAGCAACTCCTCTTTGGTAGGAGTTGGTCCTTCTTCTTCTGCAGCTTTGAAGGCTATGCTTTTCTCCTTCTTGAGTGCTGGGGATGAAGTGGATTCTTCAGTTTCCCTACTTTTGATAAGCTGCTCATAAGATTTGAGCTTGCCCAACAAAGCTTCAGTGGTGATCTCATTTAGGCTTCTGGCTTCTTTGATTGGCCATATTCTGGAGTCCCATGTGCTGGGAAAGCACATAAGAATTTTATCATTGATCTCTGTGAGTGAGATCACTTTGTCCAGAGATTTCAGCTCATTTATTATGAGGATGAGCCTATTGTACATATCAGCAACATTTTCTGATTCTCCCTTCTTGAAGTTCTCATATTGAGAGATCAGGTGAGATCTTCTATCTTTCCTTTCATCTGCTGAGCCTGCCACCATGTTGTTGAGAGATTCCCAAATTTCTTTTACTGAGGTGCACTCAACTACTTTCTGGAATATGTCATCTGACATAGTTAAGGCCAGAATGTTCATGGCCTTTGCATCTGCATTTCTCTGCTTCTTCTGAGCCTCAGTCCACTCAGGAGGTGGAACAGCAGTGTTGTCTGTTGTTGCAGTAGTGCTGGTTGTTGTTGTAGGTGCTGGAGGTCCTGTAAGAATAACATTGAAAATCTCCTCATCAATAGAGTTCATATAAAGCCTAATCCTTGCTTTCCATAGTGCAAACTTATTGAGGTTGCACATAGGAGGTCTTGTGCTAGAATATTCCTTGTTTTGTGCCATGAGTTTTGAATGATATAAAATTCTTAGATAAAGGAGCTCTAGACAAATTAAGATCTGGTTGATCTTTGTGATTCAGATGTTAGTCTGTAAAGAATCAACACCCCTCTGATACCAACTGAAAGTGGAGGTCAGATCTTAAGTTACTCTAGAGGGGGGGTGAATAGAGTATTAAAACTTTTTCTTAGTTTTTATTGCGGAATTAAAATAGTGTTATATATAAGTGTAAGCAGTGTGAGAATTATATAAACAGAAAAATTAAGTAAATGTAATTACAAAACAAACAGCAGTGCCACAGGAAATAATCAAACACAGAAGACACAAGGAGCTATAGTAGTTCCCCAATAAAACTGGGTACGTCTACTCTTCTACCACCTTTGGTAGGAATCCACTAGGAGGTTGTTGATAAGGTGCCCTCACACCAGGTGAGCTGTTGATAAGGTGCTCTAACCAAACTGCAGGTTTTTGAAAAGGTGCCCTGTCACCGAGATTAACTTTTGAAGGGAGTTATAACCCTGTACAAGATGGGAAGGAAAAAGTTTATAGTGTTCTTCTCTGTCAAGATGCTGAGAGAAGACTCTAGTGGATGTTGTTGTAAAGCTCCCCCTGTCAGATTGAAGTGCTTGACAGAAAATGAAGAAGCTTTCTCTTGAAAACTAAGATCTCCTGTAGCAGTTTGATCTGGAAGAACAGGTTCTTCAGATTTGCTTGTTGCTCTTTTGGAAGATCTGAATTTACAGCAGATTCTGAGTGAATGTTCTTGAGGATGATGTTCTCAGAAGTTTTGTGCTGCTTGTAGAAGAAGATGAAGAAAAACTTTCTGAGATGTCTAACTCTCTGTCTTCTTCTTCTGAATGCTATATATATATCCTTTTTATTCTGTAATAGAACGATGTTTGAATTCTGTCAACTCAAACGATTTTGGCAGGTCCTTTTATTTTTGACTGTGAAAAGATTTCTTTTCATTAAATGTCAACGACTATTGCTGCCTTGGAAAAAGGAAAGAAGAGAATATATTAACTCAGTTTAATATCCTTCCTTATCTGTCAGAATACGCCCAAAGGATATTAAATAGATCCATTATATTCGTCATTTTGCTGTTAGGATAGATAGAATATAGTTGATAACAAATCTGGGCTTCAATAAATGATCTGTCGAACGCTGGGAGCCATCTGTCGAGCGCTGTCCAGAATATGTCGAACGCTGGCTGGAAAACTGTCGAGCGCTGTCAATAAAAAAACTGTCGAACGCTGGGAGCCATCTGTCGAGCACTGCTAGCCGTTCGTCGAACACTGATCAGAGAATGTCGAGTGCTGTAACTGGCTGTAATACTTCAGTCTTCTTAGAACAATTTGTCGAACGATGCTAAACATTCGTCGAACGCCACTTGCCATTTGTCGAACGCTGCTAGACATTCGTCGAACGCTGTGAACCTTAGATTTAATCTTAAGTTCTAGCTAATTTATCAGCCTAAAGACTTGACCCTTAAACTATACAATGGGGTCAACTGATCCTAATCAGTACATAGTGATCCTAGCCCAAAACAGTAAAAGGGTTGTTCCAACAACCTGTAAAGCAGGAAAGGATGTTCCAATCACTCCCATTCTATGTCAGGAGGACATCTGATAGGCGTTGAAAGACAAGGGCAGTATAAGAGAATAATTGATGCTTTGTAAAAGTAACTCACTGATTCTCCAGCACACAAAAGAAGAACAAGATTACTGTTCCATTGATGGCAGCTAAGAAAGCTTTCACTTCCAGTTTACCTGAAGCTGTAAGGAGAGAATAGATTGCTCCTCTTGATCAACTCAAGATAGAGAAAGTTGATCCTCACTATTTCTCTGAAGAAAAGGATCAGAAGAATCAAAGTTGAGGCCATTGGACTCATCCCAGATTCAAGACTGCTACAACAGTTGTTCTGCAATAGAAGATTAAGTTTATTCTATCTTCTTTTGTAATCATACATTGTTATTACTGTAGGAAATTAATAGTTCTGAGTTGTAGGGCATCTTTGCCTGAGGAAGTAGGGTTGTCTAGCCTAAGAAGTAGAGGTGAGAGGTCAGCTTGAGTGTAGGATCATTGTGTGATATGAGGTAGGGTTGTGGAGCCTGAGGTAGGATCAGTGTGTGATCTGAGGTAGGGCTGTCGAGCTTGAGGTAGGATCAGTGTGTGATCTGAGGTAGGGTTGTTGAGCCTGAGGTAGGGCTATTGAGCCTGAGGTAGGGCTGTTGAGCCTGAGGTAGGGTTTGTGAAGACTTGAGAGATCCTGAGGGATCTGTGTTGTAAGCTCTTAGAGCAGAGTTTGGAGGTGTTGACCTTATCTAACTCATTATTAGAAAGGTGAAGGGGGAAAGAGGACTACTCAAGACACCCTGTCTTGAGGAACCTCTATAAATCTTTGTGTGTTTTTTGGATGCTTGATAATAACTAACATAAAATCAGAAAACAACTAGTTTATAGCCTAAAGTAAAAGAAACCTATTCACCCCCCTCTAGGTGACTAAGACTACATCCTAAACAAACTATCATCATAGGTGATTATACTTCCTAAGGTGTATTACCCTTATTGTAGAGAAAGGGTAAATTGATCATTCGATGTCTTAGGATGTCACACTCATCTTTTAGTGTCAAGGCCAAGTAAAGACAATCACAAAATAAGTTAAGTCAAGACTTGCGTTGAATGAAAGTCGACGCAACTTCGACTTGATGTCGACGGAACTTGATGAGTAGTAAAATATATGTATTTTTAGTATAATTATTAGTATAGTTTTTATTAATATTGTAAATTTTCTATGTAAATTAATAAATAAATTACTTGTTTTATTATTTTTGTTACTAACTTAGCTTTATTTTTCTTTTTCAATTTTTTTGACAAATTTTCTCAAGTCACGCCCCCAAGTCATGCCCGTGACCAAGGGCGTGTAAATTTAAAGTACAATCTCGACGGTCCTGACCAAATCAAGAATAAATTCTGACAAATTGACCAAGTCACGCCCGTGACATTACTGGTCACGCCCGTGAACTGCTCTTCTCGACGGATAAGTGCATCGTCCCATCGTCTCGATGGATTTTCTACAAGTCACGCCTGTGACTCTACAAGTCACGCCCGTGATCTTGCAAAGGCACGCCCATGTACCACTAGCGCGTCACGCCCCAAATACGCGCCCATGCTGCTGACGTCTACCACCCAAAGTCACGCCCGTGATCCAGCAAAGTCACGCTCGTGACAATCCAAGCCACGCCCGTGTATAGCCTTATTTTGATGGCGGATCCTTCGAGAAGGCGGCCGTTAAGCTGGATCAAATGTCATGCCCCAGGGTCACGCCCGTGACCACAAGACACGCCTGTGACCCAGGGGCGTGTAAAAATAAAATTTTGGCTATAAATAGAGGGGCTCGGCTGAACGAATTTTCATCCTAATTTTGAGTGCTTGTTAGTGTTTTTTGAGTTCTTTTGAGTGAATGTGAGTTTATTCTATGCAATTAAGTTTAAGTTCGTTTGTAATTTTCGCCTTCTTAGTCTAGTTGTAATCCTTATTTTAGAAATAAAATGTTGTTTTTCTCATTTGGATCATCTTCTTCAACTTATATTAGTGTGCGTGTGTGTATGAGAATAGTTTATTGCTTTCATAACTTAGGTTTATTGCTTTCATAACTTAGGTTTAAGAGCTTTAATAAAAATAGTTTATTGCTTTTCTTTCAACGCCTTATTTATCGCTTTCGTTTAAACGCTTTCTTTCATTTTTCTTTTTCCTTTTTTTGTAACATAGCTTTATTTCAGTCTTTATATAACTGCTCTATACCACCCCCATCCCGGATGAGAGGCTATGTTTCTTTAGCGCTTGATTAAGACGGTTGGGACGGATATTATTACTGCTTTTATATAAGTCTTTTTAGTTCCTTTTTTACCCGCTTATATCCGCTTAAATTATTAAACATGTATTTTCTATTTATTAATGTTGTCTCCATTCCGATGAGTGGCTAATTTCCTTTAGCACATGATGTCGAAGACCATTGGGAAACAAAAATAGTTTTTCTAAAAGTAAAAACATTTCTTTCTAAAAATAATTAACGAGCTTAAGGTTTACCCGAAACTAACGTTGAGTGGAGCCACATAATCGATGTGTGGTTTTCATTTCTGTTTTCATACACTAGTGAGATGAGAGGCTCGTGCGTACGGACTGATCACCCACGGGTAAAGAGAAGTGCGCTCTACCCTCGAGAGAGGATGAGGTAAGTCTCCCGAATTGGATGTAAAAACCCCAATAGCGGGGTTCACAACATAAAACGAGTATTAAGGAGATTCGATTAAAGAATGAGAGTTCGGTCGAATATTCATAATCTCAGGTGGGCGTACCCTCGAGAGAGGAGCTTTCATTATTATGGAACCTCCACGGCCAAGCCGTTTTAATGTTTTAAAAAGTCATAACTTTTACTCCTAAAAAGACTATTTTCGTCTCAAGGTAATTTGACATCGAGCGCTATCTTTATCTTCGTTTAGATCTCTAGTTATACACTTATTATCGTTTTCTTTAAAAAACCCACGGTAAAAGCTTATTCTGATAAAATAATAGTTCGTTCCTCAAAGTAGCTATAATCAACATGATCCGCGAAAATATACGACCTCGATATTTTCTAAAAATATCCTGTATTACTCGCGACAAGGTATACTTGCCTTTATCAAATGATTAATTTGGACTAAAATGTAAACAAAAGCTTTTCAAATCTAAAACTTGCAAAACTCTCCTTTGCTATTTTAAAAATCAATAGAATTCGGCGTGGTAGCCAAGGCGTAATCGTCAATACTTCAAAAGAAGAAAAAGACTGTTACTTCTATCTTTCGATAGGATAACGATTAATTTCTCAAAGTAGAAGTACTTGCGAAACTTCTCGAAAACACCCGCCTAATTCTAATCTCGTCAAATAAAGGTTAACCAAAACACACACAAAAAGAAGAAAAATTCAAATGCAATCATCAAGTTTTTGGCGTCGTTGCCGGGGAAACTAGTGTTGTTATTTTGAAAAAAGAAATTACTCTTACTTTTATCATATATATTAAAAATATATAATATAAAAAAAAAAAAAATATATATATATATATATATAGAAAAAGCCAAAAATATATAATAATTTTTATTATTAGTATATGCCCGAGGAAATTCCTCGGACGATTCGAATATCCCTTTTGACCCCGAAATCGAGCGCACCCTTCGTGAGCGCCTTCGACTTCGTGATCAAAACTTACTCGAATTTCCCGAAGAGTCTGTCAGAGATACTTACACTGAAGCTATGGCCGATCAAATTCCAGATGTGGCCCCGCCACGGACCATGACATATTATGTCAGGCCAAATTTGGAAGATACCTGATCGAGTATTACACGCCCAACAATGGCTAATAATAATTTTGAAATAAAATCTAGCATCATTCAAATGGTACAACAGTCATTACAATTTGACGGTTTGCCAGATGAGGATGCAAACTTACATCTTTCGTTTTTTTTTGGAAATCTGCGATATTTTCAAAATTAATGGCGTTACTGATGATGCTATTCGTTTACGCTTATTTCCATTTTCGCTGCAGACGAAAGCCAAGGCGTGGTTAAGTTCTCTCCCCAGAGGATCCATAACCACGTGGGCACAATTGACGGAAAAATTTCTAACAAAATATTTTCCCCCGTCTAAAACTACTAAACTACGCACAGATATCGCCTCTTTCATTCAATACGATTCCGAGTCTCTCTACGGGACTTGGGAGCATTTTAAAGAGTTCTTGCGTAGGTATCCTCATCACACATTGTCGTCCTGGCTGCAGGTCGAGACATTTTATAATGGCTTAAATTTTTCCACACGACAGATGATAGATGCGGCCGTCGGGGGAACATTAAACAACAAAACCTAAGAGGCCGCCCTAGCTCTGTTCGAGGAAATGGCCATGAACGCCTATTAATGGAATGCGCCTAGATCGCGCCCTAATAAACCAACCGGGATATATGAAGTGGATGCCACTTCTCACTTAGCCTCTCAAGTCGAAAGGTTAAGTAAGCAAGTGGCAGAGATGATTGCTTCCTCCTCCACTCCCGCTTGGGCTAATACTAATAATAATAATAATACTTTTGTCGAAGAAACTGTAGATTACCTAAGCAACCCAGTTAGGCCCCCCTTCAACCCTAATAACAATTTGTATAGTAATAATAATAATCCGGGTTTGAGGAACCACCCAAATTTTTCCTGGAGCAATCCTAATAATGCTCAGAGGCCCCCAATTGTGAATCCGCAAGGATTTTCGAACGGATTTCAACCTCTGCCTCCAAAACCTTCTCCGCTCGAAGATATTTTTGCTAAATATGTCGCGTCCACCGAGTCAAATATCCGGAATATTACCGGACTGATTAAAAACTTGGAAAATTAGGTTGGACAGCTGGCAAAGATGGTCTCTGAGCGGCCATATGGAGCTCTACCAGGGAACACGGAGCCGAACCCCAGAGAAAATGCCAACGCCATAAACCTTCGCAGCGGTAAGGAGGTAACCTCCCCAAAATGGGTTGAGCCCAAGGTACATTTTTCGACACCGACCCCTCCACCCTCTCTCTCGAAAGATAATACAATGAGTATTCCGACTGTGCCAAACGTTTTTAGCCCGTCCCTTCCTTATCCATAAAAAATAAACAACGAGTGGAAGGACGAGCATTATAAATTTTTTTACAAATTTTAAAACAAATCCACATAAACGTTCCTTTCTGCGAGGCACGCTCCCAAATGCCGAAATACGCGAAATATGTTAAAGAGTTGCTTTCTAATAAAAGACGACTCGAAGATGTTTCGCGTGTTTCCCTTAATGTGGAATGCTCGGCTGTACTACTTAACAAATTGCCGCCAAAACTGAATGACCCGGGACAATTCTCCATCCCGTGCCTCTTCGGCAATATGTTAATAAAGTACGCTCTAGCGGACTTGGGCGCTAGCATCAACTTGATGCCTTTCTCCCTTTTCAAAAAACTCGATTTGTGCGTCCCAAGCCCGACTAAGATGAGCATCCAACTCGCGGATCGCTCGGTAAAATACCCGATAGGGGTAGTGGAGGATGTCCGGGTCAAGGTCGACAAGTTTATCTTCCCGGTAGACTTTGTCATCCTGGACATAGAAGAGGACGCTGAGGTGCCTATCATTCTCGGTCGCCCGTTTCTCGCAACCTCCCGCGCGTTAATCGATGTTAGTAACGGTCGCCTCCTCCTTCGGGTCGGAGACGACGAAGTTACTTTACTTGTTAACCCCTCGATGCGGAACTCCCCGTCGAACGATGATTCCAGTTAGAACTTGGAACCCACGTTTGAAGAGGAATGTTCTTCGCTTACTGAATTTCTCTCTTTAGCACTAGATAATTCAAATTTGGCGAATCTATCTTATCTTGACGACATGCCGACAGATTCTCCATTCGAACCCCTCGATTCAGAAGCCTTAAAAGTTAAAACATCTTACGAAAAACTGCCACTCCTCGAGTTAAAACAGCTCCCTGATAATCTAAAATATATTTTTCTTGAAAAAGATTTAAAACTTCCTGTTATCATCTCCGCTACGTTAAGTGATTTGGAAACATCCGAATTTGTAGAAGTTTTAAAAAAACATCGTCGTGCAATTGTATGGCAGATTTCATATATCAGGGGAATAAACCCTTCGTTCTGCACCCATAAAATTTTTTTAGAAGATACCCCCCGCAAAATGATTCAGCATCAACGACGCCTTAACCCGAATATGCAGGAAGTCGTTAAGACTGAAATTATAAAACTCCTTGATGCGGGGATTATCTATCCTATATCCGACAGTAGGTGGGTAAGCCCCGTAAAAGTCGTCCCTAAAAAGGCAGTATAATGGTCGTGGCCAACGAGATAAACGAATTGATCCCAACTCGTACTGTTACGGGTTGGAAGGTGTGCATCGATTACTGAAAACTAAACGATGCCACCAGAAAAGACCACTTCCCTTTACCGATTATTGATCAAATCTTGGAGCGTCTCTCCGGTCATCCTTTTTATTGCTTTCTTGATGGTCTCTCAGAATTTTTCCAAATCCCTATTTCCCCCGAGGACCAAGAAAAAAAACTTTTACTTGCCCATTCGGCACCTTCGCATATCGAAGGAAGTCGTTTGGCCTCTGCAACGAGCCAGATGCATTCCAAGGATGTATGCTGGCCATATTCGGCGAGCTTGTAGAAGATATAATGGAAGTCTTTATGGATGACTTCTCTGTCTTTGGAAACTCTTTTCAAAACTGTCTGAATAATTTAAATAGAGTTCTCCAGCAGTGTGAAGAGACAAACTTAGTTTTAAACTGGGAGAAATGCAACTTTATGGTGTGAGAGGGTTTAGTAACTGGCCATAAGATTTCTTCCAAGGGGATGGAGGTCGATAGGGCCAATGTTGCAATAATTGAACAACTTCCCCTACCTTCGAACGTAAAATCTATTCGAAGTTTTCTCGGCCATGCGGGTTTTTATCGGCGGTTTATACAAGATTTTTCTAAAATAACGAAGCCGCTAACCCATCTCCTGGAAAAGGATTCCCCATTTATTTTTGATACCGCCTGCGTAGAGGCATTTAATTTTATAAAACAACATCTTATCAATTCTCCAATTCTGGTGGAGCCAGATTGGTCCCTTCCGTTCGAGATAATGTGCGACGCGAGCTATATCGCGGTAGGAGCCGTACTAGGCCAACGCGTTAATAAATATTTTCACCCAATCTATTACGCTTCTCGCTCGCTCACAGTCGCACAGGCTAACTACACCACGATGGAAAAAGAACTTCTTGCCATCGTATTTTCCTTTGATAAGTTCAGACCCTACGTAACACTTTCACATATAATCATTTTCACTGATCACTCCGCCCTAAAATATATTTTAACCAAAATAGATGCCAAGTCCCACCTTCTTCGATGGATCCTCCTTTTACAGGAATTCGATTTAGAGATCCGGGATTAGAAAGGTGCTGAAAATTTGGCAGCCGACCACATCTCACGTTTAGAACACCCCGCCGCAGAAGCGCTCCTAGAACCCAAAATAGATGATAGATTTCCGGAGGAGCGCCTCTTAATTTTAAATAATATAAAAACTTCTTCTACCCCTTGGTTCGCATATTATGCGAACTATTTAGTTGCGCGGGTCCTTCCAAAAGATTTTTTGACTCAGCAAAAGAAGAAATTCTTTTCTGACTTGAAAAACTACTTTTGGGAGGACTCCTTTCTCTTTCGCGTCTGCGCGGACCAAGTGATACGAAGATGTATTTCAAGCGAGGAGGGTGCGCAAATATTGCGACACTACCACGAGGGGACGGCTGGAGGGCATTCTCAAGCCAACCGGACCGCGCGGAAAGCGTTAGAGGCGGGCTTTTATTGGCCCACTCTCTTTAAGGATGCTCACACTTTTGTGAGTAAATGCGATAGCTGCTAGAGTTTAGGAAACATCTCTCGTCGTGATGAGATGCCCCAAAACCTTTTTCTCGAATGCGAAATCTTTGATTTGTGGGGCATAGATTTTGTAGGCCCCCTACCTTCTTCTTTTAATAATCTCTATATTTTAGTGGCGGTCGACTACGTCTCTGGGTGGGCAAAAGCACAAGCTCTGCCCACCAACGACGCGAGAGTCGTCGTCTATTTTCTGAAAAAAACTATTTTCTCGCTTTGGCACGCCCCGCGCAATAGTAAGTGATAGGGGTACGCATTTCTGCAACGCCCAATTTACAAAAAATTTATCTAAAGATGGCGGCACACACAAGCTTGCCACCGCCTATCACCCCCAAATAAGCGGCCAAGTAGAAGTAGTAAATCGTAAGATTAAATGCATTTTGGAGTCAACTGTTTCTTTAAATAGGAAAGATTGGTCCTTAAAACTCGATGACGCACTGTGGGCGTATCCTACGGCGTACAAGACCGCTATCAATTGTACGCCCTATCGATTAATCTACGGCAAAGCGTGCCATTTACCGGTAGAGTTAGAACACCGTGCCTTTTGTGCCATAAAATTTTTAAATCTCGATTCGAACTTAGCCTCCGAGAGTAGGAAATCCAACTAAATGGACTCGATGAATGGCATGCGAACGCTTATGAGAGTAATAAATTTTATAAGGAGCGTTCTATGTTCTACCATGATCGCAAAATAAAATTTCCCAAAACATTTATGCTGGGCGATCTTGTCCTTCTTTATAATTCTTGCCTTCATCTTTTTCCAGGTAAGCTAAAATCCCGATGGTCCGGCCCCTTTGAAGTCAAAGAGGTTTGGCCGTATGGGACCGTTCTTATCTCCCACCCCGAAAAAGGCGAATTTAAAGTCAATGGGCATCGTTTAAAACTTTATATTGCGGGCGATCTAGTGGGCGATACTATCAAATCCCTAACCTTCCCCAATTTATAATCTCACCACGCCATTCGTCAAGCTATGTGACGGTAAACAAAGCACTCGTGGGAGGCATCCCAAAATTATCTAATATGTTATTCTGTTTTGTTCTTTTATATGTTTTTTGCAGGGTTTCGTTTGGCACCGCCAGTTTTAGTTCAGGGAAGCTTTTTTGCTCTCTCTATTTGTTTTGTACATACTGCATCTTTTATTGTTTCTCTTCTTCATACTTACATTACAACATTGGGGACAATGTTGAGTTTTAAGTATGGGGGTGTTTTACCATTTTCATTTAAACAAACAAAATTTAAAAAAAAAATTTTAAAACATGTTTTTCTTTTTTACTTTGTCGTAGTATAAAAATGCAAAAATCCAAAAAAAATAATAATAAACACTACTTTACTTTTATTCTTAAAAGCATTTAGTTTCGAGAATATCTGTTTGTGGCTTTTCATAATCGCTGGTTTTTACTATTTGTTTGTTTATCTAAGATCGATAGATTTAAACGTTCGGGGTTAAGTTTTAAAGAATATCTTGTTTTTTTAATTTAAATAGAGGCTTTGTTTTCAAGCACTACTTCTACTAGCTAAAATAGAGACATGTGTATTATGTTGGCAAAACAACTTTAGATTGCAATTATCCCTACTTTATGTCTTTAGGAATCTAGGAATATTCAAATTACTAAGGTTGCTCTCAAACTTTTTTTTATTATTCTAGAATTTCTCTTGACAAACCCTTGTATACACCAATTTAGCATGACAAATAAAAAGTAAAAGAAGAAAAAGATCTTATGTCAATGGGAATAAGAATTCATTCCGTAAACATAGCCACCCAATTAATTCTTTAAAAGATCTTATGTCAATGGGAATAAGATTTCGTTCCGTAAACATAGGCATTGGGTTAATAAAAACAAATGAATTAGTTTTCCCTCGTAAACTACGGGGACAAAAAAAAAACTAAAATGAAGGGGTGGACGAATAAAAACCATCACCCATAATTAAAAAACTCTTCTTTTTACCAAGGCTTTTTACTCCTTTTCCCTTAGCCAATTATTGTTTCTAGTTTTAATTCAAAAAATCATTTGAGAGCATAATTAGTAACTTATATTTTTCCTTCACGATTCTTTAAACAAAGGTTCCTATAATTTCGATCTAATCTCGTTTACTAATGATTACAATTTTGTTTGCTATTTGGTTAATTAAGAAGTCTTTTGGCTAAGACATTTCTTTCAACTTAAATCATTTGCATAATTTAGGACTTAACTCTTATTACTCCGAATTTTTATTTTTCGGTCTCTTATGATTAAAATAAAACGATAGCTAAATATTAGAACTTATGTTAATCCCGAATAGATCTCTCTTACTTTTGCTCTGGAATAGCAAAAGCTTAAGTATGGGGGTATTTGATGAGTAGTAAAATATATGTATTTTTAGTATTTTTATTAGTAGTGTAGTTTTAATTAATATTGTAAATTTTCTATGTAAATTAATAAATAAATTGCTTGTTTTATTATTTTTGTTACTAACTTACCTTTATTTTTCTTTTTCAGTTTTTTTGACAAATTTTCTCAAGTCACGCCCCCAAGTCACGCCCGTGACCAAGGGCGTGTAAATTTAAAGTACAATCTCGACGGTCCCTGCCAAATCCAGACCAAATTCTGACGAATCGACCAAGTCACGCCCGTGACATTACTGGTCACGCCCGTGAACTGCTCTTCTCGACAGATAAGTGCGCCGTCCCATCGTCTCAACGGATTTTCTACAAGTCACGCCTGTGACTCTATAAGTCACGCCTGTGATCCAGCAAAGGTACGCCCGTGTACCACTAGCGCGTCATGCCCCAAAGACGCGCCCATGCTGCTGACGTCTGCCACCCAAAGTCACACCCGTGATCCAGCAAAGTCATGCCCGTGACAATCCAAGCCATGCCCGTGTACAACCTTATTTTGACGGCAGATCCTTCGAGAAGGCGGCCGTTAAGCCGGATCAAATGTCACGCCCCAGGGTCACGCCCGTGACCACAAGACACGCCCGTGACCTAGGGGCGTGTAAAAATAAAATTTTGGCTATAAATAGAGGGGCTCGGCTGAAGGAATTTTCATCCAAATTTTGAGTCCTTGTTAGTGTTTTTTGAGTTCTTTTGAGTGAATGTGAGTTTATTCTATGCAATTAAGTTTAAGTTCGTTTGTAATTTTTGCCTTCTTAGTCTAGTTGTAATGCTTGTTTTAGAAATAAAATATTGTTTTTCTCATTTGGATCATCTTCTTCAATTTATGTTAGTGTGCGTGTGTGTATGAGAATAGTTTATTGCTTTCATAACTTTGGTTTATTGCTTTCATAACTTAGGTTTAAAAACTTTCATAAAAATAGTTTATTGCTTTTCTTTTGACGCCATATTTATCGCTTTTGTTTAAACACTTTCATTCATTTTTTTCTTTTTCCTTTTTTTGTAACATAGCTTTATTTCAGTCTTTATATAACTTCTCTATACCACCCCCATCCCGAATTTCGGCCGAATATTCATAATCTCAGGTGGGCGTAGCCTCGAGAGAGGAGCGTTCATAATTATAGAACCTCAACGGCTAAGCCATTTTAATGTTTTAAAAAGTCATAACTTTTACTCCTAAAAAGACTATTTTCGTCTCAAGGTAATTTGACATCGAGCGATATCTTTATCATCGTTTAGATCTCTAGTTATACGCTTATTATTGTTATCTTTTAAAAACCCACGCTAAAAGCTTATTCTGATAAAATATTTGTTCGCTCCTCAAAGTAGCTATATTCAACACAATCCGCAGAAATATACGACCTCGATATTTTCTAAGAATATCATGTATTACATGCGATAAGGTATACTTGCCTTTATCAAATGATTAATTTGGACTAAAATGTAAACAAAAGCTTTTCAAATCTGAAACTTGCAAAACTCTCATTTGCTATTTTAAAAATCAATAGAATTCGGCGTTGTAGCCAAGGCGTAATCGTCAATACTTCGAAAGAAGAAAAAGACCGCTACTTCTATCTTTCGATAGGATAACAGTTAATTTTTCAAAGTAGAAGTAGTTGCGAAACTTCTCGAAAATACCCGCCTAATTCTAATCTCGTCAAATAAAGGTTAACCAAAACACACAAAAAAGAAGAAAAATCCAAATGCAATCATCAGAACTCTGACTAGAAGTCCAAGAAATTTGATCAGTCTGTCGAAGTATAAATCAAGTCGACGCAACGTCGAAAGGAACTCGACATAAAAGAAAGAGCTTGTCGAAGCCATCAATGAAGTCGACGCAATTTCGACTTCAACTCGACGAAGAAGATGATGTCCAAGTTCAAGCCTTCAACTCGACGGATACGTCGAGTACTATTCAACGCTATGTCGATGTTGAAACCGACTAAGACCTTAGTCACTGCGATGAGGACCCACCGAAAACCCGAAAGATCATTGAGCGCTTCCCCTCCCAAGCCAAAGCTGAGACTTGGGCACCTTGGAGAGCTAGAGAGCTAAGCCTAAGTAACCAAGGGAGGGCGAAGCTCAGGGAACTGAGATTGGAATCCTCTCCCAAGGTGCCCTTTGAGGTCTATTTATAGTTTTTTGCTCGTGGTCTGTCCATAGCGGAATTCCGCTTTTTGGTTTTACTAAACGCACCCCCAATTTGGCCTGCTAACAGCCAAACTTCGCTGTTTGGAAAGGCTAACGGCAGACCACGAGGGGCAGAGGGGTAATTTTGCCTCCTTAGACTATGGAAAAATAACCCGCGAGAAGGATACTAGCGAGGGCTCCTGCGAGTCGCCTCGCGAGTATGGCTCGCGAAACCCCTCCTAGGCGAGCGCTCTGCGAAGACTCCGCTTGTGCATCTTCTGGCGACATCAACCGAGGCCGGGTCTCGCGTGCCTTCTTGCGAGCTCCCCTCGGCCCTGTGGGAATGCTGAACTGGATGGAAGATTGAGCTCGTCGAGCTTAGAAGTAATTTCGTTGAACTGAAGCGTGAATTATTTGAGCTTAGTTTGTCGAACGCAGAACGTGACGTTCGTCGAACATAGAACGAATTTCGTCGAACGTTGAGCTAAGTTCGTCGATCTCAAACTGAAGCTCGGCGTTCGTCGAACGCAGATTGGAGTTCGTCGAACTCAGGAACTTGGAAAGGATCTGCTTTCTCGCTAGCGGTCGGCGAGTGCCCGACCCGCCCGCCTTCCTGCTAGCGGCCCTTGAGGCTCTGGCTCGCCTTATTTGTTACTTCTTTTGCTTGTTGACTTCTCCATATATGCCTATCTCCTGGAGAATATCGGGGTTGTACAGTGCCACTGGCGACTCTGGCCCATTCGCACTCGCGTGGATTTCGACGCGAGTAGTCCTTGAAGCACTGCTGCCGATCCAGACTCGCTGTTCGCTCTCGCCCAGGTGGGATAGCACCTGACTTGCCTCCGCGCTAGACTTCTCCCGGTTGAAGCTTGACTCCAGCTTGATTCCGCCTTCTCACTCGAGGCGAACCCGATGTTGTACACAATCCCCGCTCTTCGCGAGTCTTAAGCTAAACTCGCGGAGAATCATCCAACCCTCGGTGTTCGATGGATGGATGCTGACCTGGCAGGAATCTTCTGGTGGGGACCAGCCTCCCTGCTATAAATATCATCGATCGTAGTCGATGGGCTCCCCACTTCCTCCTTCACCAATTCTTGCCGCTCTGTACTATAGCTGTCCGAGGATGCCTATTTCTGAAGAGACCAGGGCTCGCATCAACATGGCGAGAGCATTTGAGCAGGCAGACCTCACCAAACCTGCTCCTTGGGCCCCAAAGCCATCTTCCCCAAGAATGCTAAAAACGAAATCGGCCCGGTGCTAGAGCGGGAAAGATGGATCCTTGGCCCTAGATCCGTCTCCTAACCTTCTGCTCGCAAACCAGGTACTCGGGTCGGCAAGCTGACCCACCTCCTTTTCCTGCTGATATATATCTTTTTCCTTTCAGGCCTCGCTTCTATTGGGGAACTTGACGGATGAAATTCGAGTGGACGCTCGCCCTGCTACCCCTCGGGGGCGGCGCGGAGATCTCAGACTTGGGAGTCCCCGTCCTTCACTCGTCTTCACCTTAGCATCGTAAGCCTTCTCACACAATTTTTCGATGAACTCGCTGTGTTGACCCTGTGACCTTGTCTCTCGCAGAGTCTCCTCTCGTGACTCCCGAAGGACGAGCCGTTCCCTCTTTCTCACAACTTCCTCCAAAGACGAATATCTCTGTCCCGGGATATACCCTTCTGGACCAGGCGAATCCTAAGAATTCGCTTTTTGACGTCGTCCGGGGTGAGGGCCCCAAACTTTGCCTCCCAGGCTTAGGTAAATCTGTGACCCTGCCCCTATGGAACTCCTTTCCAGGGGTGTCCTGGCTCTTCCCGAGAGTTCCAACAACTTTGACTTGGGGGAAGCACCCCCCCCCTTTGCCGGAGGAGATCGATGCCTTCCCGGCGACCCGTTGGATCCAGTGATGATGAAGAGGCAAACCTCAGAGCTTTCCCAGAAACAGGGGAGGATGTTGCAAAACCTGTACAGTCAGGTGAAGAAGGACAGGGAGGCAGCTGAGGAGCAGATCACCTCGCTGGGGGATGAATGAGCTCGGCTCCAAGCTGAACTGCTGCAAGATTCTCGCGAGGAGGTTACTTCACCGGGGGTGTACCTCGCGCGAGCGATAGACCATGCTCGCTTGATTCAGCACGAGGTCCGTGCTGCCGAAGTGTATCATTACCTCAGGAGACCGCCTAGCTCGGGGGTGCGAGGAAGAGGCCGATGGAAATGGATCCAATATTGACCTCCTTCCGCACTCGCATTCCTTTTCTACTCAATAATTTCCCTCTCTTGTTTTATGGTATCTGGACGATTCTTGCCCTATGGTGGCGATCCAAACACCTCTCGCTCATACTAGCGAGCTCTTCTTATTTGGGTTTGTGTTATACCTCATCGTATTTGCCTTTTCTTTTTATTTATATTAATGTTGCTCTCGACGCGCTTATGTATTCACCTAGCGGACAATATGCGCTTCTTGGTCCTTCTCTGCCTCTTAACGCTCGAACACGTGACCCGCAAGGGCTCGCCTAACCTACAAGGGCTCGCCCCTCCCTCTTACTCGCAATGTTGTTTTTATTGTTTGCGAGTCAATACTTCCAGGTTGTCGTGAGCGAGTTTGGGAGGGGGCTCTCCTTTCGAGGTACATCATGGCGCGCTTTTGCTATCCGCACCCTCCGGCGCTTCGATTACTCCCCATCGCCTTGGTTTTTCTATAAATAGGGCTGGCATTTATGGCTAACCACCGCTCCTATCGTCTTCCCCCTTTTGCTCTTTGCCTCCTCGCACTCGCCAACCTCTCTCTTTGTGCCCGCCTCTCTCTTTGTAGGAAAACCATGTGTGGCGATAATGCGGACACCGAAGGTCAAGCCAAGTGTGCGGGGACTTTTCGCAAGGACATTTTCCTGAACTGCTCGCTCACGGAGAGCGAGCATCATCTGGCCGTGGCGAACTACATTACGCCAGGATTTGTTGCCCGGCTGCCTTCGGACGAGGATGCGATCAACTTTACCTTCGCAGATGAGCTCGCCATCCCAGTGGCTCATTTCGAGGCGGGCTTGCGATTGCCCTTCTGGACGGAGATTAGCCAGGTACACGCTCCTACCTTTCACCTTCCCATTACATACTCGCATGAAGTTTTCGTTTGACCATTCGTTGTGAACTCTTCAGATACTCAAATATTTTGGCGTGATCCCGGGTCAGCTGACCCCCAATGCCATCACCATGATGGTAGCCTTCACGTGCTACTTGCGAGAGGAGCGGGTAGAGTTCAGCCTACCAGTCTTCCGCAAACTATTTTCCTTCAGGGCGAACAAGGACGGGACCGCTTTTTTTGCGAGCAGCCACGCCAAGGTCCTGGTGACGGTCAACAAGAGCCATTATTGGCCCCAAAAATTCGTCATCGTGAAGGGTCCCTTCGGCAACGTGCCCTTCTCACCCGTCCAACGTTCCAAAGCCACATACTGCCCCCCGACACTCGGCAGCCACAAGGCCGATCTCTTTAAGCACATGTCGACCAACTTCGAGGTGGTCTACCTCAGGATGAACGTCGACTCGCTTCTTTCCGTGCCGCCATGGGCAGGTTTGACTCCCGCCCGCTCTGTTAATTCTTGCATTGGTTTTTCTCCTTCTGACCCAGATTGCTTCTTACTCGTAGGAGAGAGAGACCTCCCGCTCAACCCTCCTTATGCGAAGGTGGGGCATATCCTGCCTGCCCTTCAGCTTGCCACTACTGCCGCCGAGCTCTGCAGAGAGCCTGCCCCCACCTCGACCCCGACCTCTCTCAAGCGACCCGCTCCTGCGAGCCGCGGGTCGAAGTCTCTACCTCCCCCCCCCCCCAAAGAGGTCGAAGACGCTCCCTTCGACTAAGGGGAAGAAGGTCCTCAAGGCCCCCATGGGGGGAGATCGCCCAACGATTCGGCCAAAAGAGAAGGTGCCCAGCGACCCCCCTACGGTGGTGGCCAGCACCTTTAAGGTGCCTGATCCGGCACGCCACCGAAACTATGGCTTAGGGGTCAAGCATCTGGACGAGGCCGACGCACCTCTGCTGGTCTGGGATGAGAAGACCAACCGGGCCTCGATATCGTCTCTCCTCCCCTCTTGGGTGAGGAGAATACGGTTGGCGGTGACGCTTTCGCCCTGTCCTTCGGCCTTTATGGGCGGGAGGACGCGAAAGAGTTCAACTAGATGACCTCTCGGGTACTCGCTCATGAGAGCGCGCGGTCCCAACTCCGCTCTCTAGAGCTCGCCCATATGCTGGGTCGGCATAATTTCCAGCTGGAGAGAAACTCGTAGGAGCCCACACGCGAGCTGAGGATCGCCGCGAAGGAGATCGCGCGTCTGAGGGAGGAAAGAGCTCCGAGGTTCTTCGGGAAGAGTTTAAGGCTGCGACCGAGGAGGTGGCCGACCTCAAGGAAATATTAAACATCTCGGATGGCCTCGTCGCCAGCCTCCAGGGTGGGATGGTGGGTTTTTTGTTCATTCGTCTACCCTTTCTTATCCTTCCATACTTGCGCCTAAATCTTTTTCTTGTAGGATGCCGAGACTGCCAGCGAGCTCCTTACTCGCAACACCGACCTAGCGCAGCAAGTAGAAGGGTTGAAAGCCCTGAACCTCGATCTGGCCCGGGCCGCCCTCCTGACCAGTCTTAGGTTGCTGAAGGCCAAGCATCAGGAGCATAAGACAGAGATGAGGGAGGGAGCGCTTCGTTCGGCGACGTTCACCTTCCGCACCCTCAAGCGGTCTGGCTTACTTACGGCGGAGGCGGCGGAGCTCACCTTGGAGGACTTGATCCCGGAGATGTTCCTGCCTACCACACCCTCTGAGAGGAGCGAGGGCGGGCAATCCGCGGATGAGTCATGATTTTTTGATGTTTTGATTTTCTTTTGACTTTTTTGGCTGGCGAGAACGCCACGGAACTCTGTAAAACTTTTGGACGAAAAATAGAAAAGATATATATATTTCACCTGTTAATTACTTGCTTGCTGCCTTTGTGTATATTTTTCCATTATTCATTTCTCTCGCTCCTTTCGTTATTCACGCGGTGCTCATAGTGCTCGCTCTCGTCTATCTCTCGATCGCTTGGCTCAGGCATTTGACTCGCGATTTATCTCTGCTTTCTCGCCCTTCTGTTCTCTCAGAGGTCGCGGTTTCTTGGGATCTTCCGTCGTGTCTCCCTTTCGCGAGGAACACATGTTCTACCCTTTAATCCTTGCGAGCGAAGCTTTTGCCTTGGTTTCTTTCACAGTCTTAAAGGCCGAACAACTTCTTCCATGTCTAACACCTCCGTGTCAGCGAGTACCTAACTGGCCTTTCTAGGGCGGCTATTTCTTTGCTGCGAGGACCCTGTTGCACGAGGTGTCCCTCGCCTTACGCGAAGGAGACAGGTTTTCTTCTCCAGTTATGTGAGCTCGTCTCCACCCGACGAGTGACACGGCCTTCTTCTGGTGTAACTTGACTCCGTCTCACAGCCTACTTGTTTTCTCGTGCTGGTGTGACTTGATATGGGGCATTCCATCACCAAGGAACTTGCCACTTGCCAGCCTCTCTAGAGATCAACCTGACCCACAGTCTATGAGAGCTCGATAGAGGAATCGATCTGGGGAATTCTAGCACCAAAGAACTTGCCACTTGCCAGCCTCTCCAGAGATCAAACTGACCCACCGTCTATGAGAGCCCGACAGCAGAATCGATCTGGGAAATTCCGGCACCAAAGAACTTGTTGTTGGACATGTGTGTCACATCCCTTTGTTTGCGAATAACAAATCCCAAATTGTATTTGATCTTGCTTGTCGTGTGTTTATAGTGTGCAGGAACTATAGGTGCAATACTCCACAGGTAGAAAGCAGCTGAATTCAAACATATGGAAGAATGCACTACCGCCAGCGTTAGAGCTACCGCCAGGCGCTAGCTCAGGTTCCGTTCGACAAATATTCCTGCGTTCGACGAATATTCCTGCGTTCGACGAATGAGGAGCTCCGTTTGACGAATGTGGCTGCCCTCGACGAATTTGTGCTCGACAAGTTGCGTTCGACGAACGAGAAGCTCCATTCGACGAATTTGCCTGCGTTCGACGAAAATTTTGTTCGACGAAAATTCCGTTCGACGAAATTGTTCCGTTCGACGAAAGTTTGTTATGCCACGCCGCCGACAGTTTCGCAACCGCTCCACACAAACGCTACCGCAGCGCTAGCACTACCGCCTGGCGCTATCTCAAGTTCGTTGATAAGTAGTATTTTTATAACTTTTTAATAGAAAATTTTGTAAATATTTAATATGAATTTTCCTTTTTATGTCAATTTTTGGTTATAAGTAGTTCTTTTTGTAATTTTGATTCTAACTTAGCTTAATTTCAATTTTTGCAGAATTTTGGGACAAATCGGGAAAAATGGCATGTCACGCCCTCGGTCACGCCCGTGACCAAGGGCGTGTAACCCGAAGATTAGTCCAGAATCGATGCCGCGCTGTTTGAACCAGTCCACACCAAGTCACGCCCCAGGTCACGCCCGTGACCCAAAGTCACGCCCGTGACCGGGGACGTGTAATCTTAGAATCTTCCACATAGAGCCGCCGTCGAGACGTGGAGCTGCAGTCGAGAAGTCAACTTGAGTCACGCCCGTGACCCACTTGTCACGGCCGTGACTTGCCCGCGTGATCTCTGCTTCGCCGCAGCGCCAAATTCCAGCCCACGCCGCATTTAATGCAGCCGTCCAAAGTCACGGACGTGACCGGACATGTCACGCCCGTGACATGTCATTTCTCGCCGCGCCGTCCAGAAAGCCCACGCCGCTGTCGGATCCGATGTGAATTGTGCAGTCACGCCCTTGGTCACGCCCGTGACCAAGGGCGTGTAATCTGAAATTTTTTCCTATAAATTCAGAGGTTCTCCTTGAGTCCAGGGTTCAGAATTTTGGAGTGGGGGAGGAGCTGCTAGAGCTGTTAGTGAGTTCTTCAATGCAATTGTTCATGTCTTTAAGCTTTCATGTCTTCCTTTTTAATTCATGCAATGTTTTAGTTTAACTTTCATGTACTAGCTCTTTTTAAGCTTGTAATCTTCGCTTTCCTAGCTTTGTAATCTCTCTTTAAGATTGTAATAGTTTTGATTTTTAATAAAAATTAGCTCGCTCTCTTTCATTTGCTCTTTCTCCTTAAGTACTTCTCCCTTCTTGCAACGTTAAGTTTTCTTTCCTTTTTCCCCTCCACTATGTTGAGCATTAAGTCTTTTTATTATCATTTTAATCATTCACTAAGTTTGCAAAATGTCTCTTTTTAACTAAGTAATCAAAACCTCCAAAATATCATTAGATAAGATAATAGTGATTTTCCTCGAAGTAGAAGTAATCAACGCGCCCCGCGGAATACGACCTTGGTATTTCCAAATATCCTATACTATAGACGATAAGGTACACTTGCCTTTATCAGATATAGTCTTGGAGAAAATCTCAAATCTTCACTAAATTTCAAAACTACCAAATTAAATATCAAGTTTTTGGCGCCGTTGCCGGGGACTTTGCGTAGATATTTTGAAAAGAGGATAGCTATTAATTTTATCATGCTTTTTTTTATTTTACTTTGCTTTCTCTAAATTTCAAAAAGAAATTTTTTTTTAAGTTATTCTTCTTCCTTTCTTCTCTTTTTAGTGTATGACCCGAGGTAGCACTTCGATTCTTCCATTTGATCCGGAGATCGAGCGAACCTTTTTGAGACACCGCCGTTCTCGTGATCAGGGAAATCAAATAGAATCCGAAGAGTCGATCGGGGACACTAACGCAGCAAATATGGATCATAATCTTAATCCTCCTAATCTTAACGAGCCAAATCCTAATGAGGACGCGCAACGGACCATGTCCTATTATGCGCAGCCGAATTTGGAAGGCACACAATCGAGTATTGTTCACCCCACGGTGGCGAACAATAATTTTGAGATCAAGTCCAGCATCATACAAATGGTGCAACAATCGGTGACCTTTGATGGTCAACCGGACGAGAATCCAAATTCACATATCTCTTACTTTCTTGAAATTTGCGACACTTTTAAGATCAATGGCGTCACCGATGACGCCATTCGATTACGTCTTTTTCCTTTTTCTTTGCGGTCTAAGGCCAAGCAGTGGCTGGGCTCCCTACCTAGGGGATCCATCACTACATGGGCCGAAATGGCGGAAAAATTTCTTAATAAATATTTCCCGCCTTCAAAGACCGCTAAATTGCGCACGGATATTGCATCGTTCATGCAAATCGACTCGGAGACTCTCTATGACACATGGGAGCGCTTCAAGGAGCTTTTGCGTCGATGCCCTCACCACGCACTTGCCACTTGGCAACAAGTGCAAATATTTTATAATGGCTTAAATCTCCAAACGAGGCAAATGATTGATGCGGCCGCCGGGGGGTCATTAAATAATAAAACCCCGATCGCCGCTCAAGAGCTTTTCGAAGAGATGGCCACAAATGCGTACCAATGGAACATGCCCCGAGCACGGCCTATCAAGCCGGCCGGAATTTTTGAAATAGACGCAAAGGCAAATTTAGCTTTACAAGTTGAGCACTTAACAAAGCAAGTGGCGGAGATGTCTGCTTCCTCCGCCACTCCTCCTTGGGCTAATAACGTTTTAATTGAAGAACATGTTGACTACATGGGAAATCCACCTCGGCCTTCCTATAACCCGAACACCGCTCCGTATAATAACACCTACAATGCGGGTTATAGGAATCATCCGAATTTCTCATGGAGCAACCAAGGAAATGCTCAGCGTCCTATGAATTTAAATCAACCCCCCCCCCCCCCCCCCCCGAATCAACTTCTTAACTTAACTCCGCCTCCAAATTTGATTTCTCAAAATTATAATCCACCCGGTTTTCCACCGCAACAGCAAAAACTCTCTCCGATTGAAGAGGTTTTTGCAAAATATGTTGCTACAAATGAAACGAACATCCGGAACCTTACCGGACCAATCAAAAATTTAGAGAATCAAGTGGGCCAGCTCGCAAAGATGATTTCTGAGTGTCAACAAGGAGCACTACCGGGGAACACCGAGCAAAATCTAAAGGAGAGCGCGCACGCGATTACACTCCGAAGCGGGAAGGAGGTGGTTCAAAAACAGGATGAACCCAAGGTAATTTCCTCTCCTCCTCCTCCTCCTACTTTTAATTCATCTTCGAATTTGCCCGCTACGATAGCTCCGCACACTTCTATTTTAACTCTGCGCGCTCCTACTTCTAATATTTCGTATCCATCGAAATTTAAAAATGAAAGTGCCGAAAAAATTATAAAAAGTTTTTAGATGTTCTAAAACAAATCCATATTAATGTACCTTTCTGCGAGGCTATCTCACAAATGCCTAAATATGTGAAATGTCATAAGGAGTTGCTCTCCAATAAGAAAAAGTTAGAAGATATTTCGCATATTTCTTTAAACACAGAATGCTCCGCGGTTGTACTCAACAAATTGCCGAAAAAAGCAAATGACTCGGGACGGTTTTCCATCCCATGTCTTTTTGGCAATTCGTTAGTAAAACACGCCTTAGCGGATCTTTGAGCAAGCATCAACCTTATGCCGTTTTCTTTGTTCAAAAAGCTAGGTCTAGGAAATCCAAGGCCCACTCGAATGAGTATCCAATTAGCGGATCGTTCTTTAAAATATCCGATAGGAATAGTGGAGGACGTGCTCGTCAAGGTTGACAAATTCATCTTCCCGGTGGATTTTGTCATTCTTGACATCGAAGAGGATGCCGAAGTACCCCTCATACTCGGCCGCCCCTTCCTTGCCACCTCCCGCGCTATTATCGACGTAAGTAACGGAAAGCTCCTCCTACGGGTTGGAGACGATGAAGTTACTTTCGGCATAAATTCCTCGATGCGGAACACGCTAGAAAATGACGATTCATGTTTTTACTTAGAAGAGTGTTGTGAGTTCGATTCATCCCTCGAGTTAGTTTCATCGGCGAGTAGTGATTCCGAGCCCGTTGAGCTCTTTTGTGATGAAGAAGAAGTGTCTCATCCCACACCACCCGAACCATTATTTTTAGAAAAATTAAAAATCAAGACTTCTTATGAAGAACCACCCGTATTGGAGTTGAAACAACTCCCCCCTCACCTTAAATACTTGTTTTTGGAAAAAGAGTCTAAGCTACCCGTCATCATTTCATCCGATCTTAGCGACTTAGAAATTTCTGAGTTGACTATAGTCTTAAGAAAGCACCGCCACGCAATTGCGTGGCAATTATCGGACATTAAGGGTATAAACCCATCTTTCTGCACTCATAAAATATTTCTCGGAGATAATTCCCGAAATTCAGTCCAGCCTCAACGACAACTAAACCCTAACATGAAAGAAGTCGTTAAGGCCGAAGTGATCAAACTATTGGATGCGGGAATTATCTACCCGATATCGGATAGTACTTGGGTTAGCCCAGTACAAGTCGTACCGAAGAAAGGTGGCGTTACGGTAGTAGCTAACGAGAATAACGAGTTGATCCCAACCCGTACTGTCACGGGTTGGAGGATGTGCATCGATTACCGAAAACTAAATGACGCCACCCGTAAGGATCACTTCCCTCTACCGTTTATTGATCAAATCTTAGAGCGCCTTTCAGGTCACTCCTACTACTGTTTTCTAGATGGTTTGTCGGGATACTTCCAAATTCCGATTTCGCCCGACGACCAAGAGAAAACCACTTTCACTTGTCCCTTTGGCACCTTCGCTTATCGAAGGATGCCATTTGGTCTTTGTAACGCGCCAGCTACATTCCAAAGATGTATGCTGGCAATTTTTGACGAGTTAGTGGAGGAGGTGATGGAAGTATTCATGGACGATTTTTCCGTGTACGGGAGTTCATTTGAAAACTGTTTAAAAAAATCTCGAGCGCGTGTTGCAGCGATGTGAGGAAACGAATTTAGCGCTTAATTGGGAGAAATGCCATTTTATGGTCAAGGAAGGACTAGTCCTTGGCCATAAAATTTCGGGCAAGGGGATCGAGGTCGATAGGGCCAAGATTGAAGTAATTGAAAAACTTCCCCCTCCCACAAACGTTAAAGCTATTAGGAGTTTCCTAGGCCACGCAGGGTTCTATCGGCGCTTTATACAAAATTTTTCCAAAATCACAAAGCCGTTAACCCATCTTCTTGAAAAGGAATCCTCATTTATTTTTAGCGATGAATGCCATTTGGCCTTTAAACTTATCAAAAAAAAACTTATAAACTCCCCGATTCTAGTCGCGCCGGATTGGTCGCTCCCTTTTGAAATCATGTGCGACGCGAGTGACATTGCGGTTGGTGCCGTTTTAGGCCAACGGGTGAGTAAGTATTTCCACCCTATTTATTATCCGAGCAAAACACTCACGTCGGCACAAGCGAATTACACCACTACCGAAAAAGAGCTTCTAGCGATCGTTTTTGCCTTCGATAAGTTTAGGTCATACATCACCCTCTCGAAAGTTATCGTCTTCACGAATCACTCCGCACTTAGGTATCTTTTAAGCAAATCGGACGCCAAGCCTCGTCTTTTGCGATGGATCCTCCTCTTGCAGGAGTTTGACTTAGAGATCCGCGCTATTGTGAGTGATCGGGGCACCCATTTTTGCAATACTCAATTCACAAAAATCTTAGCAAAATATGGTGTCACACACAAATTATCCACCGCATATCACCCACAAACGAGCGGCCAAGTCGAAGTTGTTAATCGAGAATTAAAACGGATTTTAGAAAAAACAGTTTCTATCAATCGGAAGGATTGGGCAATAAAGCTCGATGACGCGCTATGCGCCTATCGAACGGCGTACAAGACCGCTATCGGTTGTACACCATATCGAATGGTTTATGGCAAGGCTTGCCACCTTCCGGTCGAATTAGAACACCGCGCATTTTGGGCGCTTAAATTTTTAAACCTCGATTCCACTCTAGCGGGAGAACAAAGAAAATTCCAAATGAACGAAGCAGATGAGTGGCGAGCGAATGCGTATGAGAGCAATAAATTATATAAGGAGCGAACGAAGTTTTATCACGATAAGCATATAAAATTTCCAAAAACTTTTTCGTCGGGCGATCTCGCCCTCCTTTATAATTCCCGCCTTCGCCTTTTTCCGGGAAAACTAAAATCCCGATGGTCTGGACCCTTTATTGTTAAAGAGGTTTGGTCCTATGGGACAATTTTAATTTCCCACCCGGAAAAAGCTACCTTCAAAGTAAATGGCCACCGCCTTAAATTATATCTTCTGGGAGAGTTAACTAATGAAAAGAGTGATTCGATTGTATTTCAACCTATAATATGATCGGCAAGTGGGTCAAGCTACGCGACCTTAAACAAAGCGCTGTTGGGAGGCACCCCAAAGTTATCTTTTGTTATTTTCTCTTGTCTTTTCTTTTCTTCTTTAACAACTTTTGCAGGTAATCGCGGCTTCCCCACAAAAGCTTCAAAAAAATCAGGGAAGCCCTTTTTCCTTCTCTTCTTTCGTTTTTGCATTTCTTTTTACCTTTTCTTACTTCATACTTATTTTTAAACATTGGGGACAATGTTTAACTTTAAGTATGGGGGTGTAAATAGCTCTTTGTAAATATTTGTAAATAGTTTTAAAAAGAAAATTTTCCAAAAAAAAAACAACAAAAAGAAAATTTTAATTTTGTTTCTATGATTTCCTTTATTTAAGCACTTGTAAAATCCAAAAACTCAAAAAAATTTAGAAAATCGAAAATTTAAATCTTGGAAAGGGACGTTTGGGATTTCATCCCATCACACCTCCTAGTACCTTGCGAACCCTTCACCGGGTAGCCCTTGGGAAGTCCAAGACTTGCAAAAATTGTTAAGTTTTAAAGCTAGTTTCCTTTCTTTGTAAATAGTTTCTAATGTCAAAAATTCAAAAAAAGATAATATCAAAAATTCAAAAAAAAAAAGATAATATCAAAAATTCAAAAAAAAAAAGATAATATCAAAAATTCAAAAAATTCTTATATCCCTCCTTCTTGTTGTTTTTGTGATTTCTAAGAAATCTAGTTGAGAATGTTTATAAGCATGTTTAAGTTTTTAATTGGCTAAAATTTTGCTTATCATAGTTTGTTAATTTTAAATTTGAGGTAATCTTGATTTAAGAATCATCTTATGATTTTAAATTGATTAGAGAATTTTGTTAGCATGACTTCTCTTTTTATTTTTAAATGGCTTCATTTTGTAGTAAATTTCCTAAACCTCTTTAGATTTCAATTATATTTTCTTCTAACTTCTTAGATCTTAGGAATTATAATTTTACTAGAATTTGCTCTCAATATGATTTAAAGCTAGCTAGATATTTTTCCCCTACCCTACCCCCTTTGATGGCATAAAAAAATGTATTAAAAGATCATATGTCATGGGAATAAGAGGATAAAATTCATTATTCCCTAAAACATATGCACCCAAAATATTTGAAAAGATTATATGGCATGGAGTAAGAGGATAAAATTCATTACTCCTAAACCATATACATTTTGGGTTTTTATTCGAAGAGAAAAAAAAAGAGAAAGAAAAAAAAAAAAGGAAATTTCATGATAAATTCCATTTCCTCCATTCAAAAATGTCTCTTCTTATGCCAAATTTTATGAAATCCCTCTTAGCCAATTATCATTGTTCTAGTTTTAGTTGAAAATTATGGAGAGAGCAATATTTAGTAATTTACTTTTCCTTAAGTTTCTTTTAAGGTAGAGTTCTTATAATTTTAATTTAATTTAGTTTTATAATTTCTACAATTTTGTCAAACTACTTAATTTTCTTGAGAAGTTCTTGCCTAAACATTTTTCCCTCTTTTCAAATCATCATCATAATTTAGGACTTAACTCCCCCTTGAATTTACTCTTAACTTAACTTTTGGTTAAATGAAATTTTAGTTTTAAATTAAAATTTTTTTAAGGATGTCTTATAAATTATGTCTCACACTTTTGCTCTGGAATAGCAAAACCTCAAGTATGGGGGTATTTGATAAGTAGTATTTTTATAACTTTTTAATAGAAAATTTTGTAAATATTTAATATGAATTTTCCTTTTTATGTCAATTTTAGGTTATAAGTAGTTCTTTTTGTAATTTTGATTCTAACTTAGCGTAATTTCAATTTTTGCAGAATTTTGGGACAAATCGGCAAAAATGGCATGTCACGCCCTCGGTCACGCCCGTGACCAAGGGCGTGTAACCTGAAGATCAGTCCAGAATCGATGTCGCGCTGTTTGAACCAGTCCACACCAAGTCACGCCCCAGGTCACGCCCGTGACCCAAAGTCACGCCCGTGACCCAAAGTCATGCCCGTGACCCAAAGTCACGCCCGTGACCGGGGGCGTGTAATCTTAGAATCTTCCACGTAGAGCCGCCGTCGAGACGTGGAGCTGCAGTCGAGAAGTCAACTTGAGTCACGCCCGTGACCCACTTGTCACGGCCGTGACTTGCCCGCGTGATCTCTGCTTCGCCGCCGCGCCAAATTCCAGCCCACGCCGCATTTAATGCAGCCATCCAAAGTCACGGCCGTGACCCGACATGTCACGCCCGTGACATGTCATTTCTCGCCGTGCCGTCCAGAAAGCCCACGCCGCTGTCGGATCCGATGTGAATAGTGCAGTCACGCCCTTGGTCACGCCCGTGACCAAGGGCGTGTAATCTGAAATTTTTTCCTATAAATTCAGAGGTTCTCCTTGAGTCCAGGGTTCAGAATTTTGGAGTGGGGGAGGTGCTGCTAGAGCTGTTAGTGAGTTCTTCAATGCAATTGTTCATGTCTTTAATCTTTCATGTCTTCCTTTTTAATTCATGCAATGTTTTAGTTTAACTTTCATGTACTAGCTCTTTTTAAGCTTGTAATCTTCGCTTTCCTAGCTTTGTAATCTCTCTTTAAGATTGTAATAGTTTTGATTTTCAATAAAAATTAGCTTGCTCTCTTTCATTTGCTCTTTCTCCTTAAGTACTTCTCCCTTCTTGCAACGTTAAGTTTTCTTTCCTTTTTCCCCTCCACTATGTTGAGCATTAAGTCTTTTTATTATCGTTTTAATCATTCACTAAGTTTGCAAAATGTCTCTTTTTAACTAAGTAATCAAAACCTCCAAAATATCATTAGATAAGATAATAGTGATTTTCCTCGAAGTAGAAGTAATCAACGCGCCCCGCGGAATATGACCTTGGTATTTCCAAATATCCTATACTATAGACGATAAGGTACACTTGCCTTTATCAGATATAGTCTTGGAGAAAATCTCAAATCTTCACTAAATTTCAAAACTACCAAATTAAATATCATTAGTGCACAGCGCCACGCCGCCGACAGTTTCGCAACCGCTCCACACGAACGCTACCGCAGGCGCTATCTTCAAGTTTTATAAATTGATGAGCTCTCTCTCGTTTTGAGCCAGTGTTTCCAGAGAGATTACTTGTGCCAAATTTCCAGAGATGCTACTCTGCCGAAAGTTCATCTCCCACACAAAGCCAAAGAGGATTTCTGGAGAAGGAAGCCACCACGGTGCATCCGAAGAACGATCGCTTCAACCTTGCTTATGCTACAGCGATCCTTCATCCTCACCTTCAGAGATCTCATATAGGGAGATTCATTATTGTTATATTTATTTTCATTCCATACTTTTTGTAATCGTTTAGAGAATTCGCCTTGTGTTGGCGACTAGGTCTGGGTAGGACTTAGGGAGTAATTCGCCTTGTGTTGGCGACTAGTTCTAGGTGATTAGATCTAGGGGGTGCTCGAGGCCATATCCGGGGAAGGATTGGCTAGAGCGGCTTGTGGCCTTATCCGGGGAAGGATAGGCTAAAGCCAACCGGTTTGTGTGGATACAAGTCGGTATAGAAAAGGAAAAATTGTATTACATTATGCGCCTCCGATTTCAAGCGATATTGAAATCAATTTATATAAACACATTTTCTATATAATATAATCATGTCTCTTTCTGTGTTTACTTGATTTCTATCATTTGGCATAATTATAAAATTGCAAATTACAATAGTTTCCTCCTTTAGGTTAAACTGTCTAAAATTATAAACAAGATTTTTATTCCCTTATTCACCCCCCCCCCCTCTAAGGGCGCCAATCGATCCAACAAGTGGTATCAAAGCGAGGTTATTCCAAACGGTTTAAAAACCAGGAATAATGACGTCTTATGATCTCTCTTTTTGCGAGGGTCAGGGAATTAGTAGACCTCCACTCTTTACCGGGTCAGATTATAATTACTGGAAAAATAGGATGAGATGTTTTCTTATGACCCTAGATATTGAGGTATGGAATATGGTAGAAGAGGAATACTCTCCTCCTACATTTGTAGTTGGAGAGATAACCTTAGATAAACCAAAAGATAAATGGGATGATAGGGATAAGCTAAAATGCAAAAACAACGCCATGGCCATGAATGCTTTATTTTGTGCGTTAGATAGAAATGAATTTAATAGAATTTCTGCATGTACTACTGCTTATGAAATTTGGAATCATTTGGAAGTTACTCATGAAGGTACATCGCAGGTTAAAGATTCAAAGCTTTTCCAACTTGAGTCGGAATATGAAAAATTCCGGATGGATGAAAGTGAAGATGTTGATGGCATGTACACGCGCTTCACCAAGATCGTCAATGCCTCCAAAGCACTTGGAAAGACCTTCTCCAACGGCGACTTGGTACGAAAGATCCTTCGTTCCCTTTCACCAAAATTCAACCCGAAGGTGACGGCCATTTCAGAATCACACAATCTAAGGACGCTCCAAGTTGAGAGCCTCATTGGGAATCTCAAAACCCATGAGGTAGAACTCAAAATCCAATATGATGAATATAACAAGGAGCCAAAGAAGAAGGCGTTGGCATTAAAATCAAAGGAGTTCCAAGAGGATGAAGATGAAGAAAGTCTTTTGGTGAAGAACTTCCGAAAGTTCATGCGAAATCCGGAAAGGCGAAACACTTTCCGGAAATTTATCCAAAAGGATGGAAGATGGAAAGGGTCGTCCTCAAAGAAGGAAAAGGAGAGCGACGATGAAGAAGAAAGACCTCCACCGGAATGCTTTCATTGTAGGAAGACCGGGCACATTCGGAGCCAGTGCCCAAAGTTCTTGAAGGAGAAGAAAGAAAAGCGGCACAAAGGGAAGGAGAAGAAGAAAGTGTTAAAAGCTAGAACATGGGATGACTCCTGCTCCTCCTCCGAAGAAGAATCAAGCGGGTCATCATCAAGCGAAGATAAGGAAGCAAACATGTGCCTCATGGGACATGGAAATGACGGCGACGACACCAATGTTCTTAGTGACACTGAGGTAACTCCTCCCACTTATGATGAACTCTATAATGAATTCCTTGAAACTTGCAATATTTTTGATAAAAACATGAAAGATAGTATTTTATTGAATCGTGAAAATGAATCTCTTATTAAAGAAAATCCAAAGCTAGACAAAAAGGTAATTATTTTAGAAAAGAGAAAGGTTTCTTGCCAAGAGTGTGATCACTCCACTAAATTGGCAAAAGATATTGAAGAGTCACTTTCTAAAGCCCTCTATCATGCCAAAACTCTTACACAAGAGAAGGGGGAATTAGAAAGGAAATTAGAAGCCTCTCTTTTGCAAATAAAAAATAACAAAAAAGGTTTTGAAAATAAGTGTGTCATGCTTGTGAAAGAAAATTCTTCACTTAAAGCACAAGTTCATGATCTCACCATGGCCATTAAAAACTTTGGAATAGTCCAAAAATCACTAGAAATGATTTTAGGGTACCAGTGCCATGGTTCTGGAAAACTTAGGCTCGGATATCGAGGAGAGGGCTATCGCCCGGCACTAGCCACTAACGCCGGCGCTAGCACCTCATACCAGAAACCTGAGTTTTCTTTTTCAAAAAGCTTTTCTTCTGTAAATCCAATTTGTTCCAGCAAGAAAATATTCCAGAAAAGGGTCTCAACCCCATTTATTTATTGTGCAAACTGTTATAGGTTAGGTCACACATCTAGTTCTTGCAGGAAAATAAAACAAAATACTTTAAAACAAATTTGGGTACCTAAGTCTTCCACTTATTCTATGGGTGGTACCACTTGGGTATTCAGATCTTTACTCTCATCTTCTTTCTAGATGTGCAGGCAGGCTAAGGACAATGAAGACATGTGGTACTTGGATTCAGGATGCTCCAAGCACATGACGGGCAATAAAGCTAAGTTCCTTAGCCTAAAAAAGAAGAAGGGAGGGATCATGACGTTTGGTGACAACGGAAAAGGAAGGATCATGGGAATTGGTACAGGTGGTAACAAATCCTTTACTATAACTAATGTTCTTTATGTGAAAGGATTAAAACACAATTTAATTTCTATTAGCCAATTATGTGATACAGGATTAGATGTGTTATTTGAATCTTCCACTAACTTATGCAAAATTTCTAATCCTACTACAAAAGATATTTTACTCACTGCACCAAGAATACATAATGTTTATATAGTTTCTTTTCATGATCTTTCTAAATCATCTATAAAATGCTTTATCACTAAAAATGATGAATTAGAACTTTGGCATAGAAGACTAGGACATGATAGCACAAAGCTCATTGTAAAACTTGCCAAAAGTAATTTAATTAGAGGATTGCCTAGATTAAATGGAACTTTACCTTCACTTTGTTCACCATGTCAAAAAGGTAAATTTTCTAGATCCTCTTTCAATATTAAAAATTTCATTTCCACTACAAGACCCTTGCAAATAATTCATATGGATTTTTTTGGTCCCGTTAGCACTGCAAGTCTTGGTGGTAGATTATATACATATGTTTTAATAGATGATTTTTCAAGATATTGTTGGACATTATTTCTTTCTTCCAAATCCGATGCGGTTTGTGAATTTGCAAAATTATGTACTCGTATTCAAAATGAAAGTGATTTGAAAATTAAATGCATTCGCTCGGATCATGAAGGAGAATTTGAAAATGAAAAATTTACATCCTTTTGTGATATGCTAGGCATTAAACATGAGTTCTCTTCACCACGCACATCACAACAAAATGGTGCTGTAGAAAGAAAGAATAGGACACTTCAAGAACTAGCACGCACTATGTTATATGAATATAAATTACCTAATTCTTTTTGGGCCGAAGCCGTAAGTACATTGTGTTATGTTTTGAATAGTATCATGCTTCGCCCATCTCTTAATCTCGCACCATATGAACTCTATTTTCAAAAGAAGCCTAATGTATCTTATTTCAAAGTTTTTGGTTGTAAATGTTTTATTTTGAATACAAAAGATGGCTTGGGAAAGTTTGATGAAAAATGTGATGAAGGAACATTTCTTGGGTACTCTTCAACTATTAAAGCTTATAGAATTTTTAATAAAAGAACTAGTAGAGTTGAAGAGTCAATTAATATAAAATTTGATGAGTTTGTTCCTTGTGTAGAAAAACTTTCCGCGGGCAACGAGGATGATCTATTACCACCTTTGGAGCATGGTGACAAAGAACCTTACAAAGAAGAAGAAGAGGAGGCCATGGAAGATGAATATGTACCTCCAAGTACCTTAAAATTCACAAAGAATCATCCACAAGAATTGATAATTGGTGAACCATCCATCGGGGTAAGAAATCGTTCTTCTCTTCATGAATCTTTTTCAAATATTTGTTTTGTTTCCGAAATAGAACCAAAAACCGTTTCTACTGCTTTAAATGATGAATTTTGGTTTTTGGCTATGAATGAAGTGTTAGAACAATTTGAGCGACATAATGTTTGGAAACTAGTTGAAAGACCATCTAATCACCCGGTTGTAGGTGTAAAATGGATTTTTAAAAATAAATGTCTAGAAATAAAGAATGTCTAGAAATAAAGCACGATTAGTAGCACAAGGATATTCTCAAATTGAGGGGATAGATTTTGATGAATCTTTTGCACCCGTAGCTAGATTAGAGTCTATAAGATTTTTTCTAGCATTTGCAAGCTTTAAAAGAATAAAATTATTTCAAATGAATGTGAAAAGTGCTTTCTAAACAGGTTTGTAAAAGAAGAAGTTTATGTTGAACAATCCCCCGGTTTTATTAATGAAAAATTTCCAAATCATGTTTATAAACTAGAGAAAGCGCTTTATGGTTTAAAACAAACGCCACGTGCATGGTATGAAAGACTTACATCATTTTTATTAAAGCACGGTTATATTATGGGAAGTGTGGATAATACTCTCTTCATTAAGCACAACAATGATGATATAATTATTTTACAAATATATGTTGATGATATTATTTTTGGATCTACTAATGAAGAGATGTGTAAAGAAGTTATTTTAGTGATGAAAAATGAATTTGAAATGAGTCTTATAGGAGAACTTTCTTATTTCCTTGGTTTTCAAATATCACAAAGAATTGATGGTATCTTTGTATGTCAAACTAAATATGTCCATGATATGCTTAAACATTTTGGATTTGAAAACATTAAACATGCTTCTACACGAATGAGTGCATCACTAAAATTAGGAAAAGATGAATCGGGAATTTCTATAGATCAAACTTTATACAGAGGTATGATAGGATCTCTACTTTATCTAAGTGCAACTAGACCCGATATTATGTTTGTCGTATGCTTATGTGCTCGATTTCAAGCCAATCCAAAAGAATCTCATTTAAAAGCGGTAAAACAAATTTTTAGATATCTCATTGGGTCATCTAGATTAGGATTATGGTACCCGCACAATAATTCATTTTCACTTCACGGCTACTCCGATTCGGATTAAGCTGGTTGTTCACTTGATAGAAAAAGCACTAGTGGTACTTGTCATTTTCTAGGACCTTCATTAGTTGCATGGTCTAGTAGGAAACAAAATTCGGTTGCACTCTCCACCACGGAGGCCGAATACATTGCATTAGGGAGTTATTGTGCACAAGCTCTATGGATGATCCAAACTTTAGAGGACTTTGGTTTTCATCTAAAACTCATTGAATTAAAATGTGACTACAAAAGTGCCATTGATCTCACAAATAATCTGGTACACCACTATAGATCTAAACATATAGATGTGCGTCATCATTTCATAAGGGATCACATTAAAAAGGAAAATGTTAGGATTAGTTTCATTGGCATGGACTCTCAACTTGCTGATATATTCACTAAACCTCTTCCCGATGCAAGGTTTCAAATGTTAAGGTTGGAATTAGGAGTCTTAGACATCTTAGGAGGAAAAACATGTAAAACGCTAATGTTTTATGCAATTTGAGCAATCAAGACATCTCTGAAAATCACAAAACTTCTGCATAAGACTACTCTTGAGACCCCTAATCAATATCAAAAATCATATTTTTAAAATTCTTAAAAAATCGTGTACTATTTCCGGCGCTAGCGTTAACGCCGACACTAGCGTGGGTGTCTGATTTTTCTGGTTTTTAAAATTTCTAAAAATCTATAAAAATATTTTAGTTCATATGTACTACTTAGTTTTTTGTGTTTCTGACCTTTGTTATTTTGTTTTTATCCATATTATGAAAAATCAACTACAAAACTTCAAAATTCAAAAAATATATTTTTGTGGTTTTCTATTTTTCTTTCATTAAAACTTTTCAAAACAAGAAAAACTGTATGATCTTTATTGCTAATCTCAAGCATGAATGAATTCTATTATTTAGAATTATTTACAATGTTAAAATTTATTCCTTGAAATTACTATGAACATTGTTTTGTTTATCATGCTTTGATATATCTATATAAAGTGCATCAATTGTATTGAAAAATATGTGTAGAACCAAGCTTAGCATGCCTCTAAGTATGAGTAAATGTTTTATGATTGATAATGATACATTTCACTCACTTATTTTGATAATCAACATGTGTGTTTAAATCTAAAATGCTTGCTTGTGTATTGTATTTGTACAATGAATTAAAACTCGCATAAGTTTATTGCCTACACTACATTTGAATTACACTTATAAAATTTAGAAAAGTGGTTAAGTTAAAAATTTGGGGTTTGCAAAACAAGTGTATTTGGAGAATGTTGTCTCACAAATGTGAACAAAAAAAAATTATATATGTAGACAAATATAACTCCACCAAGCACTACATGAACCTCCTGATAAGTCTTCATAAGCATTGTGAGGTTGAGCACCTTGGAAAGAATAGTAAAGTGTCTTGTGCAAACCTTGGTTATTACACCACTTTGTTAAAAATTATGTACATTAAAAGTGTGTGAAAGTAATTTACTTGTGTTTTATTGTGAACTTTACTCTACATATGTCTTGTATTTTGTTGATTTAAATCAATTGTTAATATTACCCAAAATACACTTATGTGCACATCATTATCTTTCATAACACTTCTTCTCACGAGTATTGGATTCTAATGCTTTATCTATACTACTCTTTATAAAAGAAATGCACTAGATAACCTAGCATGATCTCTACAATGTTTTGGTATCTCTTGAACTTAAAAATAAGTAACATTGTAGTATAATCTATCTTTGATATGTTCATTTCATGCTTGGTATCTTTATGAAAAACTTTGAGATTTCAAAAAGGTTAAAACATCTTTCAATTTTGAACTAAAACTCATATTTTTACTTATGCTTTTCATGCTTACAAAAAGATGTTTCTTATAATCTTCCGCTTGCTTACAACTCTTATCTTTTTATTTGAAATCTCTTATATATACTATGCTTAAACTCTTTATCAGTTCATATATTTCAAAAGCTCGATCATGATTTATAACTAGTCTAAAGAATGCCTCCTTACTACCCTCACCCTACCTTCTTTTGATAATACCAAAAGGGGGAGATTAATTGAAGAAATCTATATAGGAGAAATATAGAAGATTAAGGGGAGAATAATTCATGTAATCTGTCATTTAGGGGGAGTAAAACATAAATTGCATTTATGTAGAGGGAGCATTAAGATAGGGGGAGTTTGCATATCATCATACTTATCTTTACTATAGTTGCACTATCATCTTGCTTATCATCTACTATAAACACTCTTGTTGATTTCTTGCTAAGAGGACTTGTTATTATCAAAAGGGGGAAATTGTTGGACATGTGTGTCACATCCCTTTGTTTGAGAATAACAAGTCCCAAATTGTATTTGATCTTGCTTGTCGTGTGTTTATAGTGTGCAGGAACTATAGGTGCAAACTCCACAGGTAGAAAGCAGCTGAATTCAAACATCTGGAAGAATGCACTACCGACAGCGTTAGAACTACCGCCAGGCGCTAGCTCAGGTTCCGTTCGACGAATATTCCTGCGTTCGACGAACGAGGAGCTCCGTTCGACGAATGTGGCTGCGCTCGACGAATTTGTGCTCGACAAGTTGCGTTCGATGAACGAGAAGCTCCGTTCGATGAATTTGCCTGCGTTCGACGAAAATTTCATTGACGAAAATTCCGTTCGACGAAATTGTTCCATTCGACGAAAGTTTGTTATGCCACGCCGCCGACGGTTTTGCAACCGCTCCACACGAATGCTACCATCAGCGCTAGCGCTACTGCCTGACGCTATCTCAAGTTCGTGCACAGCGCCACGCCGCCGACGGTTTCGCAACCGCTCCACAAGAACGCTACCGCAGGCGCTAGGAGCTACCGCAGGCGCTATCTTCAAGTTCTATAAATTGATGAGATCTCTCTCGTTTTGAGCCAGTGCTTCCAGAGAGATTACTTGTGCCAAATTTCCAGAGCTTCTACTCTGCCGAAAGTTCATCTCCCACACAAAGCCGAAGAGGATTTCTGGAGAAGGAAGACGCCACGGTGCATCCAAAGAACGATCGCATCAACCTCCCTTATGCTACAACGATCTGTCATCCTCACCTTCAGAGATCTCATATAGGGAGTTTCATTATTGTTATATTTATTTTCATTCCATACTTTTTGTAACCGTTTAGAGAATTCGCCTAGTGTTGGCGACTAGGTCTGGGTAGGACTTAGGGAGTAATTCGCCTTATGTTGGCGACTAGTTCTAGGTGATTAGATCTAGGGGTGCTCGAGGCCATATCCGGGGAAGGATTGGCTAGAGCGGCTTGAGGCCTTATCCGGGGAAGGATAGGCTTAAGCCAACCGGTTTCCTGGGATACAAGTCGGTATAGAAAAGGAAAATTGTATTACTTTATACGCCTCCGATTTCAAGCGATATTGAAATCAATTTATGTAAACACATTTTCTATATAATATAATCATGTCTATTTCTGTGTTTAGTTGATTTCTATCATTTGGCATAATTATAAAATTGCAAATTACAATTGTTTCCTCCTTTAAGTAAATTGTCTAAAATTATAAAAAAGATTTTTATTCCCTTATTCACCCCCCCCCCCCCCCTCTAAGGGCGCCAATCGATCCAACACTTGCCACTTGCCAGCCTCTCCAGAGATAAACCTGACCCACCATCTATGAGATCCCGGCAGCGGAATCGATCTAGGGCATTCCAGCACCAAAGAACTTGTCACTTGCCAGCCTCTCCAGAGATCAACCTGACCAACCGTCTACGAGAGCCCGACAGCAGAATCGATCTGGGGCATTCCGGCTCCAAATAACTTGCCACTTGACAGCCTCTCCAGAGATCAACCTGACCCACGGTCTATGAGAGCCCAGCAGCGGAATCGATCTGGGGCATTCCAGCACCAAAGAACTTGCCACTTGTCAGCCTCTCCAGAGATCAACCTGACCCAGCATCTATGAGAACACGACAACGGAATCGATCTGGGGCATTCCGCCACCAAAGGACTTGTTACTTGACAGCCTCTCCAGAGATCAGCATGACCCACCATCTATGAGAGCCCGGCAGCAGAATCGATCTGGGGCATTCCAACACCAAAGAACTTGCCACTTGCCAACCTCTCCATAGATCAACCTGACCCACCGTCTATGAAAGCCCGACAGCGGAATTGATCTGGGGCATTCCGGCACGAAATAACTTGCCACTTGCCAGCCTCTCCAGAGATCAACCTGACCCACCATCTATGAGAGCCCGACAGCGGAATCGATCTAGGGCATTCCAGCACCAAAGAACTTGCCACTTGCCAGCCTATCCAGAGATCAACCTGACCCACCATCTATGAGAGCCCGACAGCAGAATCGATCTGGGGCATTCCGGCACCAAAGGACTTGTTACTTGCCCAAGAACTACTTCAAAATATATGTATTGAGGAGGAAACATACAAGAGTCAGTTACAAAAATTGCTAAGGGTAAAATCTCTTCAAATCATCCCCACTCCTGGCTCGGCCGAGAGATACCCCTTCCACATCCTTGAGGTGGTACCCCCCCCCCCCCCCCGACTTGAGCACTTCGCTTACAATGTAAGGCCCTTCCCAATTGGGCTCTAACTTACCTACAACGGTTCCTCTCCTTGCCGCATCTACCTTCTTCAGGACCAAGTCTCCTTTCTCGAATTGCTTTATTCTGATATGTTGATCAAAGTACCGGGCCATCCGCCTCTTGACTTCCTCCTGTCAGATAATAGCGAGGTCTCGGAGCTCTTCTACCAGGTCCACGCACAACCTTTGCTCTGCATCATTTTCTACAAGCAATTCTTCATCTCCTTCGCCCGCGGTGATCACCCTGGGGGTTTTGACTTCGAATTCTATTGGGAGGACGGCCTTGGACCCATGAGACAGTTTGAAGGGGGTCTCCCCTGTGGCCGTGTTTAGAGTAGTCCTCAAGGCCCACAGGACCGAGGGCAGCTGTTCTACCCAGTTGCCCCTGAGATTCTCCACTTTCTTCCTCAGCAGGTTGACAGTTATTTTGTTCGCTGCCTCCACCTGACCATTACTCCTCGGGTGGTGGACCGATGCGAACCTGAGGTCTATGCCGAGTTGGGTGCAGAATCTAACGAACTCCTCGCTAGCAAATTGTTTTCCGTTGTCCGTCACTATGGCCAACGGCAGCCCGTGCCTACAAATTATCTCACCCCATACAAAATTCCTTACCACTTGGGACGTTATATTGGCCAGCGCTTTCACCTCTACCCACTTGGAGAAATGATCAATCATTACCAATAGGAACCTCCTTTGGCCACTAGCTTGCGGGAAGGGACCTACCAGGTCCAAACCCCATATGGCGAAAGGCCATGGAGCTGTGATAGTCCGGAGCCTTTGAGTTGGGAGAAGTTGGAGTGGAGCATAGAGCTGACATTATGAACATTTCCTTGCGAATTCAGATGCATCCTTGCTGAGGGTAGGCCAAAAATAGTCTTGCCTCAGCAATCTTCCCTCCAGGGTACGGCTCCCTGAGTGACTGCCACACTCCCCCGAGTGGATCTATTCGAGGACTCTCGGGACCTCCTTCTCCGATACACAATGGGCCAGGAGCCCCGACAGTGTTTTTCTATATAGTCCTCCTGCATGTAAGGAATAATAGGCCGACTTGTACCTGAAGCGTCGTTTGCCCACATCCCCTTCAGGGAACTTTCCTGATGCCAGGAAGGTGACGAAGGGATCCCTCCACGATGCTCGCTGATCCACCTCCATCAGCTCCCCTTCTTTGATGAAAGGCCTGAAGAGTTCCGATACTGTCCCTCCAGCCCAAGGACCGAACTTGGCTAGGAGGTCTGTCGGGGTGCTCTCCTCCCTCGGCACATGTGTGATGGAGAAAGTTTGAAACTGGCTGATGTCCCCCTTAACCTTCTCTAGGTAGCGTTGGAGGGTCAGCTCCCTTGCTTCAAATTCTCCCATGATTTGGCATGCCACCACCATGGAGTCTGTTGAGACCTCCACATCCTGCACTCCCATCTCCCTGGCCAGCCGCAGGCCCGCTATCACTGCCTCATACTCAGCCTAGTTGTTGGTAATCGGGAAATGGATGCTCAAGGCCTACTCAATCTTTGTCCTTTGGGGGCTTATTAGGATGATTCCCCCTCCATAGGAGTGCTTCCCTGACGCACCATCCACCAGCATCTTCTATGACACCGGGGGAGGTAATTCATGCTTCTCCACTTCAGTTGCGTAGTCCACCATGATGTCTGCCACTGTTTGTGCCTTGATTGACATCCTAGGAACAAACGCGATGTCGAACTCACTTAGCTCCACGGACCATTTGGCTAGCCTCCCGGAATGCTCCACCCCTTCCATGACTTTGCGAAGGGGGTGGTCGGTCACCACTTTGATTGAGTGTGCTTGGAACTATGGCCTGAGCTTTCGAGCCGATACCACCAAAGCGAAAGCCAACTTCTCCAAAATTGGGTATCGGAGCTCCGCCTTCCTCAACACCCGGCTAACGTAGTAGATGGGGAACTGCCTCCTCCCTTCTTCCCGCACCAACACCGAACTTACTGCTTCAGATCCTATCCCCAAGTATAGGGATAGATCCTCCCCTTGCCTTGGTCCTTGGAGTAGGGGAGTCTGGGTGAGCTGCCCTTTCAAAGCTTGAAAGGGTTCCACACATTCCGAGGTCCATTCAAACTTCTTGTTTCCCCGTAACACCTTGAAGAAAGGTGCGCACTTCTCACCCTCCTTGGAGAGGAACCTACTAAGTCCGGCCAATTTTCCCGTGAGGCGCTGAACCTCCTTCGCGTTTCTTGGCGACCCCAACTCCAAGATGGCTTTAACCTTATCTGGGTTAGGTTCCACCCCTGCTGGGGTGAGCAAGTGACCGAGGAACTTTCCCCTGCTAGCCCCAAAGACACATTTCAGGGGGTTGAGTTTCATCTTGTACATCTGCAAGGTCCCAAAGGTCTCTTCAAGGTCTTGGAGGTGAGACTTGAGGTCCCGGCTCTTTATCATGAGGTCATCAACATAGACCTCCAGGTTTCTTCCCTTCTACTCTCGGAAGACCCTGTCCATCATTCGTTGGTACGTGGCCCCTGCATTCTTAAGCCCAAAGGGAATCATATTATAACAATAGCACACATCCCCTATGATGAAGGAGACATCTTTGATGTCGGGGGGGGGGGGGGGGGGGGGGGGGGGGGGGGGGGGGGGGGGGGGGGGGGGGGGGCATTCGGATCTGATGATAACCTAAAAAAGCATCTAAAAAAGACATTACAGGGAAACCGACGGCTGAATCAACCAGCGCGTCGATTCTAGGCAAGGGGTAGCAATCCTTGGGGCATGATTTATTAAGTAAGGAAAAATCGATACACATCCTTCACTTACCTCCTCCCTTTTTTACCATCACTACGTTGGAGACCCGACCTGGATACTAGATCTCCGATACAAAACCCGCCTGTAGGAGCTTACCCACCTCCTCTCAGATGGGCCCCTCCAGCTTGTCTGCTGTCTCCCTCTTCTTTTCACAGATGGGGCGGGTGCCTGGGTTGAGATTGAGGCAATGGCAAGCCACATCCGCATCGATCCCAGGCATTTCCACGGCACTCCAGGCGAAGACAACCATGTTTTCCTAGACGCAAGCCAGGATCTACTTCTGCTCCTCCAGGCCAAGTTCTCCGCTGATGCGGACCTTCTCCACCACCCCGGCCTGGGTGGTGACCTCGAGCTCCATGACCTCCTCCATGGCTTCCAGCCGGGACTGCTCTCCCCAACCTTCCCCCTTCTCCTCGTCGCAAGTTGGCACTTCGATCTTCTCTCCTCCTTCTCCCCCCTGAACCTTCATCACCTCTTCCGCCCCTCGCTCCTGGGCCCGACCTTCTACCTCTTCCTTCTCTTCCTCTCCTTCTCCCATCTGCTCCTCTGCCTCTCCGAGACCCGCTAGCTCTCCCACCTCCTGATCCCACTTCTCTACTTCGGCTATCAGGAGATGGTGTTGACTGCAGTCACATAGCACTGCCTTGCTACCTTCGGATCCCCTCTCACTTGAATCTGGACCCCCTTGAGCTGAATTTGAGACATTGGTGGAAGGTGGAGGGGACGCAGCGAAAAGCACTGATTAGCGGCCGTCCGAAGATGGCGTTATAGCTACTGGGGGCATCCACTATGACGAAGCGGCAATTCCGAGATTGCCCGCCCAGGAAAACCTGGAGCCCCACTCCCCCCTCAACCTCCTTCCTCTCTCCGGAGAACCCGAACAATGGGCCATCTGAGGCCAACGCCCTTTTGGCTTCCACCTTCATCTCATCGAACGCCTTCTTGAAGATGATGTTGACAGAGCTTCCGTTGTCCATGAAAATCCAGGACACCGTGAAGTTCTCGATGGCGGTCTGGATGACCAACGCGTCGTAGAAAGAGTCCTCATGACCCGGCATGTCCATTTGAGAGAAAGTGATTTTTTCTGCTGGGAGCGGAGCCGTGGATGTCGAAGCCACGCTCCGGTGGTAGATGGTATGGAGGCTCGCCTTGCGGGTTGCCTCTACCCCTACTCCCCCGTGGATCACTCGGATCCCTCCTCGGGTCCCCACATCGGCCCGGTCTTCGCACCTTTCTTCCTCTTCCTCACGAGGAAGGACCTCCTCAATCCTCACTTGCTGCTATTGACGATGCGCCCGCACTCTGGCTCTCTTTGTCTCCAAAAACTCCGGGCAGGTGGCCGTTGCGTGACCTTCCTCATCATGGAAGTCACAGTATGGCAACGCCGCCTCTCCCCTCTTGGACTCTGCCGCCCTATTTCCCCTTCTCCTTCCTGCTCATGCTTCTGCTCCTTCTCTCCTTCCTCTTCCTCCTCTTGATCGCCTGATCGCCATGGCCTGCTGAGGCGGGGGAGGCACTGGCCTTGGACCTTGCCTCCATCCCAACTATTGGGGTCTTCCTTGCCCCCCAAAGAAGTTACCCCCTCCCGGGGCGTAACCTCTTCCCTGACCTTGCATCCCCCCGCCATGCTGCCTCCATCCCCCCTCCGGGGCCCGGGGCTCTTCCCTTCTCCGCACCTCCTGCTTCTTGACATCCGGCTCACTGAGCTTTGCTAGCCTCTTGGTGAGCTCCGGATTGGCCTCCTCACTCTCAACATTCTCTGCCACCCTCTCCTTCAACTCCTCTTAGGAGACGGGGGGCTTCCTCTTCAGTCCCATCTTGAAGAAACTCTCCCTCAGCCCCAACGTGAAGGCGAGCTGAAGGGCAAACCCGGGCAACTCCTGGGTGAGTAATACTTTTTCCTGAAACCGATCCGCATAGTGAGCCAACGTCTCTTTGGCCTCCTGCTTCACCTTGAAGGGGACTCGACGTCCTTTTTCTTCTTCTTCGAAGTCGAAAACCGCAGAAAGAAGCTCCTTCACAAGTCCTCAAATGCGTAGATTGACCCGACAGGGAGTTGGTGGAACCACTCCCTGGCCTTCTCCTTTAGGGTGACAGCGAAGAGCCAACACTTAAAGGCGTCCGACATCGGCCAGATAGAAACCGAGTCCTCGAACGACTGCAGGTGTTGGACTGGGTCGTCCCTGTCGTGGTAGTAGACCCTGTACCATTCCCTGAACCCTTCTGGAATAGGTGTGGAAAGCTCCAATTCACAAAAGGGGCTTCCTTCACCTACTATCCTTTCCTGCTCCACTCCCCCCCAAGCTTCCTCGCCAGGCTTGAACTCGTTGGGGCCGTGCTCGCGAGAGCCAAACTCGCGAGAGCCACTCCTAAGGGTGCCGCGCCTGTCGGGATCATGCTCGCCTTCCCCACTCCTCCTGCGCTGCGCTCACTTGCGCCGCGCTTGATTGCCCTATGCCCGCTGGCACCGAACTCACCGGACTGGCGAACAGCACTCGCCCCTCCAGGTCCTGCACTGACCCCCCGGCCACCTCCTTTCCAGCCCTTCTTCTCGGGGCATCCTCGCCAACCGCTGTCGGAGGATGGAACACCTGGACTGCTGGGGTCGTGAACTCACTACACAACGCTACGAGCGCAAACCCGAGGGTGTCGAGGACTTCCCTCCTGAAGTCCGAGAACATCCTTTGCATCTCCGCCGGGGGTGACCCGCAGAACTCCTCACCCTGCTCTTCATCCTCTGCCATGTCCCTTCCTTGGAATCTTCCTGGACTAGCCACACTCCACGCTCACCGCACCAAAATGTTGAAACCGATTTCTCAGTCTCTTGTGAAGCTCGGGCCCTCAACAAGTTGAGGGGCGGCTAGCCCTTACTAGTCCCTCGGAAGGAGCAAACTGGGGACTCGGAAACAGACTAAGACCTTAGTCACAGCGAGGAGGTCCCACCGCAAACCTGGAAGATCGTTGAGCTCTTCCCCTCTTAAGCCAAAGTTGAAACTTGGGCACCTTGGAGAGCTAGAGAGCTAAACCAATGTAACCAAGGGAGGAAGAAGCTCAGGGAACTGAGATTGGAATCCTCTCCCAAGGTTCTTTTTGAGGTCTATTTATAGTTTTTTTGCTCGTGGTCTGTCCATAGTGGAATTCTGCCTTTTGGTTTTACTAAACGCACCCCAATTTGGTCTGCTAACAGACAAACTCCACTGTTTGGAAAGGCTTACGGTAGACCACTAGGGGAAGAGGGGTAATTTTGCATCCTTATCCTATGGGCAAATGACCCACGAGAAGGATACTCGCGAGGGCTCCCGCAAGTCGCCTCACGAGTATGGCTCGCGAAACCCCTCCTAGGCGAGCGCTCTGTGAAGACTGCGCTCGTGCCTCTTTTGGAGACATCCACCGAGACCGTGTCTCACATGCCTTCTTGCGAGCTCCCCTCGGCCCTGTGAGAATACTGAACTGGATGGAAGATTGAACTCGTCGAGCTGAGAAGTAATTTCGTCGAACTGAAGCGTGAATTATTTGAGCTGAGTTCGTTGAACGCGGAACGTGACGTTCGTCGAACGCAGAACGAATTTCGTCGAACGTCGAGCTAAGTTCGTCGATCTCAAACTGAAGCTCGGCATTCGTCGAACGCAGATTGGAGTTCGTCGAACTCAGGAACATGGAAAGGATCCGCTTTCTCGCGAGTGGTCGGCGAGTGCCCAGCCCGCCCGCCTTCCTGCGAGCGGCCCTTGAGGCTCTGGCTCGCCTTCTTTGTTACTTCTTTTGCCTGTTGACTTCTCCATCTATGCCCATCTCCTGGCAAATATCAGGGTTGTACAGTGCCACTCGCGACTCTAGCCCATTCGCACTCTCGCAGATTTCGCCGCGAGTAGTCCTTGAAGCACTACTGCCGAGCCAGATGATGCGCTAATTCGGCACTGCTAATTAGCAGGCACGAAATGCGATACGACGGAAGTGCACCGGTCGCTCAAGTAATAAAATAGGGAGGAACTCCCCTAATATCGTTCTCAAAGGACCGCAAGTTGTGTAGTATGATTTGCTCAAACCAGGAAATCAGTTAAAAGGGTTAATAAGTAACAACGGGAGGTTTGGTTTGGGATCCTATGCTATTGCAGAATAAAGAGAGATGCGGGTCAAAACTCTGCTTCGCAAGGCAAGATGGATGCAACGGCCGCGATGTCGTGCTTCGGAAGGCGCGTGGACGAAATGTAACTATGACGGTTGAGGGTCGCACACACCTCTTCTCTAAACATCACCACTAGCAATTGCTAGTGGCTTCACACACAACGAATCTCAGAAATCACTACGAAAAAGGGCTATTCATGCCATCACAACAACATTGCATATGAACACAAGCAATAATCCTTAAGATTAACTTAACAAGCATTCATAAACAACAACAAAGAAGTTCAAGCATCAAAGGTTAGAGAGGACCGCAAAGAAGAAGTCACGTCTTGGCTTCACGGTCGGAATGAGAGGTTGTCGGGCTCTCTCCGGACTCGGCATTCAGATGGTGAGCTTGGCTTGAAAGAGGCTGTCACCGCTCCTACGATCTTCAGTGCTTCTCTGATCTCTCGGCGAGGAATGATGGAGCTAATGGTGGAGAAAGCTTCCTAGTGCTCCCGGATGGAAGGATGGAGGTGGAAATCATCGGAAATAGCCTCTATGGTGGTGGAGATGAAGGGGAAGCCTTCAGCCCTCAAGAGCAGCGGGAAGGAAGTGATTTCCCGCTCTCTGAATCGCTCCAGTCCTCCTCCAATCGCTCTCCCCGTTGACTGCCTTGATTCCTGCTTTTTATAGCAAACCGGCTGAAAAATGGTCACGCACGGTCGAACGCATGACCGTGCGCAGACCGTGCGATATTAATAGATAAAATATGGCTTGGGGAAGAAGCTGCGCCGCCCATGCGATTTGCTCACAAACGACCAATATCGCCTGTGCGTTCAAACGCACGGGTAAACTCCGACGCTCTGAAATCACAAAGACACAGGTCAACCGTGCATTTTACTCACGCACGGGCGAATACGCCCGTGCGTTAAAACGCACGAGTAAACTCCGACGCTCCATTTTCTGCCCAGACACAAACGCACGACCGCAACCGACCGTGCGTTAAGGAAACGCACGACCGTGTGATATGCACAGAAATTACTTCTGGGGAAAACGGGACGATCAGGTCACCTGCATACAAGATATAACAGCTGGGAATACACGTCCAGCATCAGAAAAACATAAAAGAAGGGAAGGGGAGCACCATGTGCTTACCCCCAACAACAAGGAATGCAATTGCACACCGAAATGAGCTTAATAGTGCACCTAGCATGGAATAATACATATGAATGAAAACGTGCCTAAAATGTGGTGCAAAGACTAGAATATCAGCTCAAATGAGTCCAAATATATATATATATATATATGGGACTCATCACCAAACTTCTTGCTCGCCCTCGGGCGGGGGGCACCATACGCGAGTGGTCTGTGAGAGCCCCACTCGTTGTTCGCTCTCACCCAGGTAGGATAGCACCTAGCTTTCCCCCACGCTAGACTTCTCTAGGTTGAAGCTTGACTCCAGGTTGATTCTGCATTCTCGCTCGAGGAGAACCCAAGGTTGTATAATCGACCTCTGAGTTCAGCTAGAGCTAAGTAGGAATTCAAAGCCTACTCCGATAAGAACTCGGAGGTGTGTCGATAAGAAATAAATTTAATTCGACGCTACGTCGAATACAGTCAGAAAAAGGAAGATTTTTCTTGTGTCCTTTTAAGACCTTTTCAGAAGAACAACAAGACTAACGACAGTTCTCCAACGACTCTATTATTACCAAGAATGGAATGGAGTATTCCAGGACTCAGCAAAATCATTCTTGGAAGGTATTCAAAACTGATGGACGGGTCGGGAACTAAAGAGGAAAGGAAAATTAAGTTTCCAGAAGAATTCTTTTTTCAGGACAGCCTAAAAGAAGAAAGGATTTGAAATTCCAATCATACATGATAAGTATGCAAAATAGAAGAAGAAAACACATAGCTATTACATTATTCTTGTCTGTCAAATAGGGTGTTCTTCTTCTTCCTCCTCAAACCCTAAGACAAGAACAAGACTTCTCTCAACACAGTAAAAAGAAAAGAGCTGCTTCATATTCTTCATCTCACAGCAGCCAGACTTCAAGAAGTATTCACAGAGAAGGATCAAATAATATAACCCTTGCAATCATCACTATCATAAGCAAGGGTTCATCATCTCGGATCCTGTGAAAGACAGAAGCAGCAGAAGTGCTTCTGAAGAATTCTGAAACACGTAATTCTATCTTCTTTGTCTCCTTCTTTTCTTCTCACATTTTCAAACAACTGTAAAGAGTTTTATTTATCACTCTTCCAAAGGATTCAATGGTTCTAAGAGTCTCCTTATCAAAAGACTTAGTGGTTCTTAGAGTCTCCTTATTAAAAGACTCAGTGGTTCTAAGAGTAGCCTTATCAAAAGACTCAGACACAGGTTGTGCAATCCTACCAGGGAGGTAGAAGAGAGGACTACCCACATTTTGGGAACCTCTATAAAATTCTTGTGTCTTTGTGTGTGATTTTTTGTGTTGTACATACTTTAGTTTATCTGTCTTTTATTTTCAGCAATCTATTTATACTTTAATCTGTCTTTGGTTTTTGATGGGTGCATAATACTTAGTATTTTTATTCTGTGTGCATAAATAGAATCGAAAATATTTTAAATCTCTATTCACCCCCCCCCCCCTCCTCTAGAGAATGCTCAGAGGCATATTGTGCACTTTTAATAGGGTGTTCTTCTTCTTCCACCTTAAACCATAAGACAAGAACAAGTCTTCTCTCAGCACAGTAAAAAGAAAAGAGCTGCTTCATATTATTCATCTCACAGCAGCCAGTCTTCAAGAAGTATTCACATAAAAGGATCAAATAAAATAACCCTTGCAATCATCACTATCATAAGAAAGGGTTCATCATCTTAGATCCTGTGAAAGACAGAAGCAGCAGAAGTGTTTCTGAAGAATTCTGAAACACAAAAATCTATCGTCTTCTTCTTCCTTTCTTCTCACTTTTTCAAACAACTGTAAAGAGTTTTATTAATCTCACTTCCAAAGGATTCAGTGGTTTTAAGAGTCTCCTTATCAAAAGACTCAGTGGTTCTAAGAGTCTCTATATCAAAAGACTCAGCGGTTCTAAGAGTATCCTTATCAAAAGACTCATGCACAGGTTATGCAATCCTACCAGGGAGATAGAAGAGAGGACTACCCACATTTTGGGGAAACACTAAAAAATTCATATGTATTTGTGTATTATTTTCTGTGCTGTCCATACTTTAGTTTGTCTGTGTTTTATTTTCAGCAATCTGTTTATACTTTATTCTTTCTTTGGTTTTTGCTGGGTGCATAATACTTAGTATTTTTATTGTGTGTGCATAAATAGAATAGTAAATATTTTAAATCTCTATTCACCCCCCTCTAGAGAATACTAAGAGGCACACTGTGCACTTTCAATTATGTTCAGTCAATACTAAAATAGTCTAGACCAATTCTCCATTCAATCGACTAGACCATTTGTTGGATCGGCTAGACGTCTAGTCAAAATTGATAGACATGTCTAGTCGAATTTGACAATCAAGTTGACATAGACTTTCTCCCTGTCATCCAGATTTGGCACTCCACTAATATCTTATATGAGTCGAGCCACCCCCTGATTATTTATCCAATTTCTCATGCGTTATATGCGATCCCATAAGCGCATATTATGTTGGAAATGAGTTTAACTCGTTGACAACTTCTAGATCACAAAGACACCAACAGTCTCAAATTTGAGCTAGAACGTATCAACTAAAGTCTCATAAGAAATGAGCAGTATCTAGCAATGAATTAATACTACCCATGTAATACAAGAGTTCATAACTCAATGTACCTATTGTGGCCAATGTTTCAGTATTGTCTTGTCTCTTTGTCCTTTACATCCCAATTAAACTCGAGGCATGGACAGTGTCACCCTCTTAATAATCCAATCTTAGTATCTTGATCAATAATATACTGCCTGAAATTGGTCAGCTCAATAACAATATTGACTCAACCAAGCATGACCATGCTTTTCTCAATCTCATTCCATCAAGGGGACCATGTATGTAACTCATCATATAGGAGGACAAATCCCATGTCTGTCCACACATAAACACCCAAATGATTCATAACGTACCCAATAACCACCCTTATCATCAACCTTTCTCAAGGAAGACTTTAGATGGCATCAAAGTATGCTCTTTCTCACTTGATGAAAGTTGTTAGTTCAAGTCAAAGAACCACAAACACCTTTGTCACTTGAGACCTACTTGTGACACGTTAATATAATAATCCACAAAGTAGTCTCGAGGTGGGTCTGTCTAGTACAACTAGTTCTTAACAAGTATCTATGTGATAACTTGATATCCAATATCATGACCTTTGAGAACCGATCTTCAATCGACCCATATACTAGTCTTAATGTATCATCATCGCCCAAATTTCTAAGATGATACCTCGACCAGGGACTACTTAAGAATGATGCTTCTAATAAACATATGCCCTCACATTCAAGTCACGTACTTGAATTCCTTTGGAAGCAAACTTTCTAAGGAAATTTATTATGCTAATTACTACATCAAATATATAAACAAATTGTCATAGCAAAAGAACTTGCCATAAATGTAAGAAGAAATATATAATACAAATCATAATTCATCATATGAATAAATAACCGACAAACATACAATCCACAAGTATCCCACTAGAGATGATCATTCAAGTATCTAATATCCATTGAACTAGCATGACCATCATGCTTCCATTGGGCAATAGTGTTTATTAGTGAATCTGCTATATTATCTTCAGTTGGTTCTCTACATATGATCACATCTCCTCGATCGACAATCTCTCGAATAAGATGGAACTACCGAAGTATGTGCTTGGAGAGATGATGAGATCTAGGTTCTTTGGCTTGTGCAATAACACCATTGTTGTAAGAGTAAAGAATTACCAGATCAACAATGGTAGGAACTTCTTCAAGCTCGTTGATGAATTTCCTAATCCATACAACCTCCTTCTCCTCATTTACAACAGTGATATATTGGGCCTCTATTGTAGAATTGACAACTATCTCTTTCTTGGAACTCTTCCAGCTCACAGCTTCTCCATTAAGGAGAAAATACAAAACCTGACTAAGACTTTGAGTCATCCTTATCTATTTGGAAACTAGCATCCGTATAACCCTTTACAACAAGCTCTTCCTCTCCACCAAACACCAAGAATACGTCCTTAGTTCTTCTTATGTACTTTGGTATATTCTTAACTGTTGTCCAGTTGCCATCACTAGGATTAGACTGATATCCGCTAATCATATATGCTCAGAGCATATGAGACATCGGTTCGAGTACATAACATTGCATATATGATTGATCCAATTGTCAAAGCATATGGAATCAACTTCATGCGGTCCTTATCTTCCAAAGATTTGGGACATTGGTACTTAGAGAGACTCACACCATGTAATATGGGTAAGAATCCCTTCTTGGACTCAAGCATGTTGAACCACTTCAACACCTTCTCAATATATGTACTTTGGGTCAAACCCAACAACTTCTTTGATCTATCTCTATAGATCTTAATACCAAGTATGTAAGTCGCTTTGCCCAAGTATTTTATTGAAAAGCAGTCCCCTAACATATTCTTAATAGTTTGTAGGATCAGAATGTCATTCCCAATAAATAGTATGTCATCTACATACAATATCAGGAATACAACAATGCTCTCACTAATCCTCTTGTAAACACAAAGCTCATCTTCATTCTTGATGTAATCAAACTCTTTGATTTTCTCATAAAAATTAAGATTCTAACTTCGAGAAGCTTGTTTCAATCCATAAATGCATCTCTATAGCTTGCATATTTTAGTGTCTTCATCTGGAGATAAAAACCCTCGGGTTGTATCATGTACACTTCCTCAAGGAGGTTTCAATTAAGGAAAGTTGTTTTGACATCCGTTTGTAAGTCATAATATGTAGCACTAGCAAGCAGAATTCTGATGGACTTTACCATGACAATAGGGGAAAAGGTTTCTGATGAAGCTGGAATAATATCCGCAAATGACAATGACAAGTGTACCGTATCGAAAGTAGTATAGGTTTATAAAACCAAGGTCGTATTAGACTCAGGGTAGTTGAATATTCTTACTTCGGAAAATCTCTATTATTTTATCAATTAAAACTTGGATTGGTTTTGCAAAGGAGGAATTAAAACAATGACTAAACGATGAGTTAAAATACTAGCACTTGATCTTCGAATCACCGCGGAATAATAAAAGAAGAAATAAGAACTCTAATTCTCTTAAGAAAATTACTTCGATCGTGGAGGTTCCCGAATTCTAAACGCACCTCTCTCGAGAATACATTCAACTGAGTTTAGATTGATCAACCAAACTCTTGTTCTATAATTGAAACCCCTAAAACTCGCTTTATCATGGTGAACCCCTCTATTGGATTTGACTCCAATCCGGGAGATTTATGTCATTTTTTCTCAAGGGTTGCAATCAACTCTCTTTATCCTTAAGTGATCAATTCGAATTATGAGTCTCTCGACTACTAAATTACTAAAACATGAATGAGAATTATATATCAAAAATATAATCTCACTTCAATAAAATTAAGGATAAATCTTAAACATTTCAAAGAAGAGAAGAAGGAGATCTAATTAATCCGTTGCGAATATCATTCCTTGGATCATCTCGATCGATTACTAATAGAAATTTAGATACTCATTGAGATTAAGGAATTAATAAAAATAAAAGAGTATATGATAAAATAAGAGGGGAATGAGAAATTAAGAGAACTAATTTTTATTAAAATTGCAAAGAAGCGAATTACAAGCTATTGAAATTATAACTATTAAATTGAAAGTACAATTGCAAGAAAGAAAGAAGGAGTACAAGAACTACTAAAAACATGAAATTAATACAAGAAATGAAGAATCTAACTCCTAAAAATTTGTCCAATAAGTTGTAGAGGAGCTGGCTTTAAATAGGCTAAAAGTTGGGGTTACACGCCCTTGGTCACGTCCGTGACCAAGGGCGTGTAAGGGGAGTGACCGATGCTTGTGCGGAGAGGGCGCCTTCTGGCTTCAATGTGAGCGTTACGTGCGCGTCACACCCTAGGTCATGCCTGTGACCAAGGGGGTGTACTCTTTAAATCTGGCTGCTGGCGGGAAGCTTTGGCGGGAAGGAGCACGGGACGAGTCACGCTGGTGAATGGATGTCACACCCTCAGTCATACCCGTGACCGGGGGCGTGTAATTTTAATTGACGTGGCGGTTGATCTGGTATGCTGGAGGCGGGTCATGGTTGTGACCTAGGTCACGCCCTTGGTCACGGGCGTGACCTGGGGCGTGTACTTGACTAATCTTCATGGAATGAGCCCGGGGTGGAGGAATTGGATCTGGAACACATCTTTGACTGTCACTCCCTTGGTCATGCTTGTGACCTAGGGCGTGTACTTGCAATTTTTGCTCAATATGCCCAGAAAACATAAAATCAGCTTAAGTTAGTTCATGAAATAAAAAAAGAATAATTTTCATGAAATAATTCATATAAATTATATAATTTCATTTTAAAAATATATTAAAACTATACTAAAAGATGAGTACATAAACTACTCATCAGTTTCATCATAGTCAATACTATGAATTTGCTTGAAACCTTTATCCACTAATCACTCTTTGAATGTTTGTACATTCCCATTCATATCATTCTTCTTCTTGAAGACCCAGTTGCACCTTATGGGTCGTACCCCTTCAGGTGGTTTTACCAAGGTCCAAACTTGGTTTGCATACATGGAGTCCATTTCAGATTTCATGGCCTCAAGCCACTTCTCGGAGTTTGGTCCATTCATAGCCTCTTGGTAAGTTGCAGGCTCATCATCATGATCCATAAGAAACACATTACTTATTTGAGACATGAGAAATTCATATCTCTCTAGATCAAATCTAGGGCTACCAGATCTACATTGGATGTGTTTCTTGCGCAGACTCTCAAGCTACATTACTTTGTAGTCCTTGCTCAGGTTAAAATTCTAGTTCATCCATAGTTTGTGGTTCTTGTACTTCTTCAAGCTTTACCTTGGTGTTCTCTCTAGACATAAACTCTTTCTCTAGAAAAACACCACTCCTCGCGACAAACACTTTGCCCTCGGATGGCAGGTAGAAGAAATACCTTTTGGTTTCCCTATGTTATTTCACAAAATAACACTTATCTCACTTGGGTTCCAGCTTGTATGGCATTTGACATCGCACGAATGCCTCACAACACCAAATCTTAATGAAAGACAAACTAGGATGTTTCTCAGCCCATATCTCATATGATGTCTTTTGAACCATTTTTGTTGGAACACGGTTTAGTGTAAAAATAGCTGTTTCTAGATAATATCTGATAATGCTAAATCTAGTTAGTTTAATTAGGTTATTTTTAGGATATTTACTCTTACTTTTTGCTTATTGTTGTTTACCTAAATGCAATTTTGGTTCATTTTCCTATTTTTAGTGCTAACTTAAGTTTTCTGAATTTTCAGGTCAAAAATGCAAAATTTCCTAAGTCACGCCCTAGGTCACGCCCGTGACCTAGGGCGTGTAAGTTGCTGTTTCCAGTTAAGCTGTTGCCAACATAATTCAGAAGATCTGGTCAGACACGCCCAAAGTACACGGCCGTGACACACAAGTCACGCCCGTGACACGCAAGCCACGCCCGTGACCAGCCCGTGAACAGCTCAGATTCGACCAGCTGACCACCGAATTGGTCACGCCACTGTTACACGGGCGTGCTTCCAGTCACGCCCGTGACTGCCATGTCAGCCAACCGCCAGCGCCCATGATCGCCGCCAGCGCCCATGACCCGACTAACCACCGAAATGGTCACGCCCTCAGTCACGGGCGTGACTTAGGGCGTGACCCATCAAATCGCGTCAGAATCGTGCGCCGAACCTGATCCAAGCCGCAGAATTGATTAAACAATGTCACGCCCCTAGTCACGGGCGTGACTGAGGGCGTGACCGAGGCAGAAAAAATTCTATAAATTGAAATGACCTCCAAGCTTTCCCCATTCAGTTTTTGGAGAGAGAACTAGTGCTACTACTCTATTTTCAGTGTTTTTCATGTCATTTTATTCTCTTTCTCTCTCTCTCTCTTATTTCAATGCATTTCCTTTTCTAGTTTTCATATGAATGTTGTAATGCCTTTGTAATTTCCTTTTATAGTGTATTACTAATGCTTAGTAGGCTTTCCATGCAATTGTAATCTCAGTTGAACTTTTGTTTAATAAAAATGGTATGTTTTTGTTCTCTTAAAATCTTCATCATTTCTCTCTCCTACCCCTCCACCATGAGTAACTAAATCCTCATAGTACTTGATCTTGATGATCTGAGGATGAGTTGATCAAGTTATGATCCTTTAGTCTTCTTTCACTTTCTAAAGTGTTGGGCCTTAGATTTACTCTTAATTAAAATTTAGTGGAGCTATATTATCGATATATAATCCCCACCTTTGCTTTCATTCTTGGCTAGCCGAGAGGCCGATAGTCTGAAGTGAGCACTTAAGAGTAAAGACAGTTACACACATTTCTCGAGAGAGAATGACGTAAATCTCCTGGATTGGAGCCAAACCCAATAGCGGGGTTCACCACTTAAAGCGAGTTTTAGGTATTCGAATACGGGACGAGAGTTCGGTCGGATTTTCCTAAACTCAGTTGGGCATATCTTCGAGAGAAGCATGTTCAAACTATAGGAACCCCCACGGTCAAGCTGTCCTTACTTTATTAAGTTTTAAGTTTGCTTTTGAATTTTGATCAACTTAGGCCGAAGTAAGTCAAGATCGAGTGCTATTTCTTAATCATAGTTTAGCCGTACTTTTATCCAGCTTTTATTTCAACTTAGCAGACAAAACCATCCAAAAAATTATTAAGATAAAATAATAGTAATTCGTTTGAGTATAAGTAATCAACGGTTCTCGGATTTTAATACGACACTTGTGTTCCTATACTACAGTTCGATAGGTATACTTGCCTTCTCGGATTGCTAGTTCGGATTTTATTTCGTGCAAGCGGAATTTTAATCACCAAGTTTTTGGCGCCGTTGCCGGGGACTCGCATTTTGTTGATATTTTGAAAGAACGAATCTATTACTTTTATCACCTCTTTTTTCTCTCCTCTTTCTTGAAAAACAAAATTAATTCAAAAAAAAAAAGAGAGACCTTTTTCGAATTTCTCAATCTTATTTTCCCTTCTCTCTTTCTAGTTTATGACCCGAGCGAATCCGTCAGAACTTGTAGACTTGGACCAAGAACTTGAGCGTACTCTTCGGAGAAAATTGCAAGTTCAAGATCCTACATTCCAAGAACTGGCTGAGGATTCGGAGTCGGTTGTTAATATGGGCGAACCTAACCAAAATGAAGTCCCCAACATGGTTGCGGCCCCTGAATGGACTATGTCCCATTATGCAAGGCCTAACCTGGAAGGGACAGAAACTAGTATAGTCCGCCCTGCCATAAATAATAATAATTTCGAACTAAAGCCAAGCATAATTCACATGGTGCAGCAATACGTGCAGTTCGACGGATTACAAGATGAAGATCCGAATGCACATATTGCTAGCTTCCTTGAAATCTGTGACACCTTCAAAATAAATGGTGTTACGGATGATGCAATTCGGCTAAGACTCTTCCCATTTTCTTTAAGAACAAAGGCTAAGTAGTGGTTGTCAACTCTACCTAGAGGTTCTATCACCACTTGGGCCCAGTTAACTGAAAAATTTCTAACTAAGTATTTTCCACCTGCGAAAACTGCTAAGCTTAGAAATGATATTTCTTCTTTTTGCCAAATAGATTCTGAAACGCTATATGATACCTGGGAAAGGTATAAAGAATTCTTAAGACGTTGCCCTCATCATGCTCTGCCTGTATGGTTACAAGTGCAGACGTTTTATAACGGGCTAAATCAACATACTAAGCAAATGATAGACGCCGCTTCCGGTGGTACCTTAAATAACAAAACCCCGGAAGCCGCTCTTGAACTATTTGAGGATATGGCCATGAACACCTATCAGTGGAATGTGCCAAGATCCCGCCCAAACAAACCTGCAGGTATGTACGAAGTGGATAACGTCTCCCAGCTGGCACTACAAGTGGAAATGCTTAGCAAAAATATATCTGAAATGAATGCTCCTTCCGCACCTCAGGTTTGGGAATTCGCAAAAGCCACCTCCGAACAAGCTGATTTCGTAGGCAATAGAAATGCTTATAATAATTATTCTGCTTCTAATTTTCATGCACCTAGTTTTCAGTTACCGAATAATTATAATCCTGCGCTGCGTAATCACCCAAACTATTCTTGGAGTAATCCTGCAAACACAACTCGCCCGCCTCTACAAAATGAATTTACACCACCTCCACCCCCTGTTAACTTTCAAAAACCTCCATCTTTGGAGGAGATGTTTTCAAAATATATAAGTACGAACGAAGCAACCGTCCGGAACTTAGCCGGATCCGTTAAAAATCTAGAAAACCAAATCGGGCAACTCGCCAAAATAATATCCGAGCGACCGCCCGGGACTCTTCCCGCTAACACCGAGCCCAACCCGAAAGAGCAAGCGAAAGCTGTAACTCTTCGGAGTGGAAAGCAAGTATCCGGTCCGGTTAGCGAAGAGCCCGAGGCAAGATCCGCCCCTATTTTAAAAACACCACTCACTTAAACAGATTTTATCACTCCACCTCATATTTTCAAAAACAACCCCGCCCCGCCTTATCCATCTCAACTCAACAAGGAAAAATTAGATGATCAATATCATCGCTTCCTGGAAATGTTTAAGCAAATACACATCAATTTGCACTTCCATGAAGCGATATCACAAATGCCCAAGTACGCTAAGTACCTGAAGGATCTTCTAACTAATAAGAAAAAGCTAGAAAATCTATCGCACGTAAATTTAAATGCTGAGTGTTCCGCCGTCCTAACAAATAAATTACCGAAAAAGGCTAACGATCCGGGTAGTTTTTCTATCCCGTGCCTCTTTGGTGATCTATTTGTAAAGAACGCGTTGGCCGACTTAGGAGCAAGCATCAACTTAATGCCATTCTCCTTGTTTAAAAAGTTAGGAGTGGGCACCCTTAGCCCCACACGTATGAGTATACAACTAGCAGATAGGACGATAAAATATCTGCTGGGAATTGTGGAGGACGTGCTCATAAAAGTAGACAAATTCATCTTCCCGGTGGATTTTGTCATTTTGGACATTGAAGAGGATGTCAAGGTTCCCCTAATCCTTGGCCGCCCCTTCCTTGCCACCTCCCGTGCTATCATTGATGTGAGTAATGGTAAGCTATTCCTCCGAGTTGGAGATGATGAAGTAACCTTCTCCATAACACCCTCTATGAAAAATACCCTAGAAAATGACGATTCATGTTTTTTCTTAGATGTGTTAAGTGAAAACCCTTCTTTTTGTATTTCTGAAAATGGTTCTTCTTCTTTTTGTTCATCTTCAAACACCTCCACTGAAATATTACAAGAAATGAAAATGGCCATTGCTCCCGCCCCCTCAAATTTTCAAATTAAATCAAAAATTTTTGAAGAAATTACTTTTGAAAAAGAAAAGTCTTTCAAATCTTCATACGAGGAACCTCCCACTTTAGAACTTAAAGAACTACCCAATCATTTAAAATATGAATTTTTAGAAAAAGACTCTAAGTTACCAGTAATAGTGTAGGCCCATTTAAGTGGATCTGAAAATGCCAAATTGCTAAAAGTTTTACAAAAACACCGCCAAGCAATTGCTTGGCAGATTTCTGATATTAAGGGCATAAGTCCATCTTTCTGCATGCACAAAATTCTAATGGAAGATAATTCACAAAATTCTATTCAACCTCAACGCCGATTAAACCCAAACATGAAAGAAGTAGTAAAGGGTGAGGTCGTGAAATTATTAGACGCAGGAATTATCTATCCAATTTCAGATAGCAAATGGGTAAGCCCCGTTCAAGTAGTTCCTAAAAAGGGAGGTATCACGGTTGTGTTAAATGATAATAATGACTTAATCCCAACACGGACGGTGACTGGGTGGCGTATGTGTATTGATTATCGCAAATTGAACGACGCCACCCGCAAGGACCATTTCCCCTTGCCATTCATCGATCAAATCTTAGAACGATTATCCGGCCATAGCTTTTATTGTTTTCTCGATGGTCTCTCGGGCTACTTCCAAATTCCCATCTCGCCCGAGGACCAGGAGAAAACGATGTTTACTTGTCCTTTCGGCACCTTCGCCTATCGAAGAATGCCGTTTGGCTTATGTAATGCGCCGGCAACATTTCAACGGTGTATGTTGGCCATTTTCGACAAGTATGTAGAAAGTATTATGGAGGTATTTATGGACGACTTTTCCGTGTTTGGTGATTCCTTCGATTTTTGTTTAGAAAATTTAGAAAAAGTGTTAGAACGGTGCGAGGAGACCAATCTCGCCCTGAACTGGGAAAAATGTCATTTCATGGTACGGGAGGGATTGGTTTTAGGTCATAAGATATCAGCAAGAGGAATTGAGGTCGATGAAGCAAAAATAGAAGTGATCGAAAAACTGCCACCGCCAACCAACGTTAAGGCCATAAGAAGCTTTCTAGGACATGCCGGTTTTTACCGGCGGTTTATAAAAGATTTTTCAAAAATTACCAAACCACTCACTCATCTTTTAGAAAAAGACACTCCATTTATTTTTGATGATACATGCTTATCTGCTTTTCAATTAATCAAAAATAAGCTAATAAATGCGCCAATTATGATAGCTCCAATCTGGGACCTTCCATTCGAAATCATGTGCGATGCAAGTAGCTTTGCGGTGGGAGCCATTTTAGGACAACGTATATCTAAAAACTTCCACCCTATTTTCTACACAAGTAAAACACTTACATCCACGCAAGCGAACTATACCACAACGGAGAAAGAATTATTAGCAGTTATTTTTGCATTCGACAAATTTCGACCTTATATTACGCTTTCAAAAATTATTGTTTTTACGGACCACTCGGCCCTCAAATATTTACTTTCTAAACCGGATGCCAAACCACGCTTACTTCGCTGGGTCTTACTCCTCCAGGAGTTCGACTTGGAAATCCGAGATAAAAAGGGGGCTGAGAATTTGGCCGCGGACCATCTTTCACGATTAGATAACCCATTTATTGAAGATTTAAATGAACAAACTTTTAATGATTATTTTCCCGACGAGAAGTTATTATCAATCAACACTACTCCTTCTCCTTGGTTTGCAAACTTCGCCAACTACTTAGTAGCTCAAGTCCTCCCAAAAGAATTTTCCTATCAGCAAAAGAAGAAATTCTTCTCTGACCTGAAGAATTATTTTTGGGAGGACCCGTATCTGTTTCGAGTTTGTGCAGACCAAGTAGTAAGGAGATGTGTTTCTTTCGAAGAAGGACAAAATATTTTCAAACACTTACACGAAGGACCGACTGGTGGGCACTATCAAGCCAATCGGACCGCTCACAAAGTACTTAGTGCAGGCTTTTATTGGCCTAGCCTTTTTAAAGATGCCCAATCGTTTGTGAGACGGTGCGATAGCTGCCAACGGACCGGAAATATCTCAAATAAAAATGAAATGTTGCAAAATTATTTCCTCGAGTGCGAAGTTTTCGACCTTTGGGGAATTGATTTTGTAGGTCCTCTTCCTTCTATCCATGGTAATAAATACATTTTAGTTGCGGTAGACTACGTGTCTCGATGGGCAGAGACCCAAGCTCTTCCTACTAATGACTCCCGAGTCGTTATTATTTTCTTAAAAAAATTATTTTCTCGATTCGGTACTCCTAGGGCCATCGTTAGCGACAGGGGTTCGCACTTTTGTAATGCACAATTTGCAAAAACACTTTTAAAATATGGCGTTACACATAAGCTTTCAACTGCTTACCACCCCCAAACTAACGGCCAGGTCGAGGTAGTGAATAGAGAAATCAAACGTATTTTAGAAAAAACTGTTTCCACCTCACGTAAGGACTGGTCACATAAATTAGACGATGCTCTATGGGCTTACCGAACAGCGTACAAGACCGCCATCGGTTGTACACCGTATCGGTTAGTATATGGGAAATCGTGCCATTTACTGGTCGAATTAGAACATCGTGCTTTCTGGGCCCTTAAATTTTTAAATTTTGATCCCCACTCCACCGCCGATCTTCGAAAATTCCAACTCAACGAACTCGATGAGTGGCGCTCCAATGCGTATGAAAATAATAAATTATATAAGGAACGAACGAAATGCTTTCACGATAAAAATTTAAGGCACCCGAAAACATTTAAACCAGGCGACCAAGTATTACTTTATAATTCTCGTCTACGTTTATTTCCTGGAAAATTAAAATCTAGATGGTCAGGTCCTTTTAATGTAAAGGAAGCTTATCCGTATGGAACTGTTTTGATATCACACCCAGATAAGGGTGATTTCAAGGTTAATGGGCATCGTCCAAAACTTTATTTTTCTGGTGACAATGTTGACATGGACAGTGAAAAACTTCTTTTGTCTGGACTGTAATAATTTGGATTAACTTTTGAACTATATTCTTTTAGTCGAGCTCAAACGACATTAAACAGAGGGCGCTCTTGGGAGGCAACCCAAGGTTTTTAAAATTTGTTGTTTTAATTTTTCTTTGGCCCTGGATGGCTCTGATACTCTCAACTTCGGCGATCGCCTGCTTCAACATTGCTGGTTTCAAGAAAAATTCAAGATGATATTTCATGAAGATTCAAAGCGCCAGCAAGGGGGAGCGGCATCACACATCCTTTCAAGCCCATAAATCCAGGGAAGTGCCTGTTTCAGTTTTTCAGTTTTAATTTCTTTTCTTAGTTACCCCTTCCTTCACTCTACTTTTCCATTGAGGACAATGTCTATCGTAAGCTTGGGGGAGAATGTCTTCTTTTCTTTTAGTAGTCTAAATTAGATTTTGGTAAAATCAATAGTACCCCTTGCTTTATGTTTTGTTTTTCCCAAAATATTTTATATAGCCTTAGTTAATTTCAAAATTTCTAATCCTACTTTTAATTATGTTTCACAAGTAAATTGTTGACTCATGTAGTGTTCTAATTCTAGGTAGCATGTTAATCTGAAAAGTTTTTTCTAAAATCTTGTACTTTCCTTATCGTTTTCTCTTTTATCTTCTTTACTTTCGTAAAAAATTCTTCATCCACTATTTTCCTCTTCATTTTTAGATATATTTTGCAGGGTTAACTTTTGATTTGTGTAGTAAATGTGAATAATCCTAGACGCTTATTATTCTTATTTTCAGGATAAGTTCATTAGTCTTTATTTAATATCTAGGGCTTACTTTTTGAAATCCTTCAAAACTCATGCTTTAACTAAATTTAGAGAGCAATGAAAATGATTTAGGCCATTTTTGTTTTAAGTTTGAGCCTTCATGCCAACCCTTAAAAAGAAACCCTTTGTTAGCCTCTTTTGAGCCTTTTCCCATGTTTTATTGTCACCTCCACTTATCAAATTTTTCACCAAAGCCAAAATTTCCAAACCTATTTGAATCACACTGACACTTTGAGTTTTATTTAAATTTCTAAAAGAGTGTGATTGGTTTATTGCATGGAGAGCTTCAAAGAAAAGAATTTGCTCAAAAAGGAGATATTTTAAGCATATTTGTATTAGTTATCTTTGCCAAAATTTCAAAAGAAAAAAGAAAAAAAATGGCTATTAAAGAGAAAGAAAGAAAATATGCTATATGCTTATAATGAAGGATTGCCTCTTATCATTCATATCGGAAATTTTATAAAACTCATGTTTATGGTTTAGTGTGATTATAGCAATCACTTTTATCTTCGATTCCCATTCCAAATCATATGCCTAAACCAAACATTTCGGTCCTAATAAAGTCCTCTTGATTCATGCTCCTAAATTTGCTTTAGCTAAGTAAAGAAGAAAAGTAGAATAGTTAAGTCTTGGGTATGAATTTAGATCCTTGTTCTTAGAATGATATAATTATAATTTGTCTCTTAGGGTTTAGTAACAATTCAATGCACTATCTCACTTGTTACTTTGCTCAATTTTATTTTAAAAACTTTTTAGTTAAAATTTTGGATGATTAATTTTTGTTAGTAAAGGGTATAAAAATTAAGCTTAAATAAAGTACTTATTTTAGGTTTCCTTTTCACTATTCTCCCTACTTGGAATTTCGCAAGGTACTCGTGTTTAGCATAATTAAATCTTTTTGATTAGTCATTTTATTTTATTAGCTAAAGCATATTTCTTTGCTTGGGGACAAGCAAAGTGTAAGCTTGGGGGAATTTGATAATGCTAAATCTAGTTAGTTTAATTAGGTTATTTTTAGGATATTTACTCTTACTTTTTGCTTATTGTTGTTTACCTAAATGCAATTTTGGTTCATTTTCCTATTTTTAGTGCTAACTTAAGTTTTCTGAATTTTCAGGTCAAAAATGCAAAATTTCCTAAGTCACGCCCTAGGTCACGCCCGTGACCTAGGGCGTGTAAGTTGCTGTTTCCAGTTAAGCTGCTGCCAACATAATTCAGAAGATCTGGTCAGACACGCCCAAAGTACACGGCCGTGACACACAAGTCACGCCCGTGACACGCAAGCCACGCCCGTGACCAGCCCGTGAACAGCTCAGATTCGACCAGCTGACCACCAAATTGGTCACGCCACTGTTACACGGGCGTGCTTTCAGTCACGCCCGTGACTGCCACGTCAGCCAGCCGCCAGCGCCCATGATCGCCGCCAGCGCCCATGACCCGACTAACCACCGAAATGGTCACGCCCTCAGTCACAGGCGTGACCCATCAAATCGCGTCAGAATCGTGCACCGAACCTGATCCAAGCCGCAGAATTGATTAAACAATGTCACGCCCCTAGTCACGGGCGTGACTGAGGGCGTGACCGAGGCAGAAAAAATTCTATAAATTGAAATGACCTCCAAGCTTTCCCCATTCAGTTTTTAGAGAGAGAACTAGTGCTACTACTCTATTTTCAGTGTTTTTCATGTCATTTTATTCTCTTTCTCTCTCTCTCTCTTATTTCAATGCATTTCCTTTTCTAGTTTTCATATGAATGTTGTAATGCCTTTGTAATTTCCTTTTATAGTGTATTACTAATGCTTAGTAGGCTTTCCATGCAATTGTAATCTCAGTTGAACTTTTGTTTAATAAAAATGGTATGTTTTTGTTCTCTTAAAATCTTCATCATTTCTCTCTCCTACCCCTCCACCATGAGTAACTAAATCCTCATAGTACTCGATCTTGATGATCTGAGGATGAGTTGATCAAGTTATGATCCTTTAGTCTTCTTTCACTTTCTAAAGTGTTGGGCCTTAGATTTACTCTTAATTAAAATTTAGTGGAGCTATATTATCGATATATAATCCCCACCTTTGCTTTCATTCTTGGCTAGCCGAGAGGCCGATAGTCTGAAGTGAGCACTTAAGAGTAAAGACAGTTACACACATTTCTCGAGAGAGAATGACGTAAATCTCCTGGATTGGAGTCAAACCCAATAGCGGGGTTCACCACTTAAAGCGAGTTTTAGGTATTCGAATACGGGACGAGAGTTCGGTCGGATTTTCCTAAACTCAGTTGGGCATATCTTCGAGAGAAGCATGTTCAAACTGTAGGAACCCCCACGGTCAAGCTGCCCTTACTTTATTAAGTTTTAAGTTTGCTTTTGAATTTTGATCAACTTAGGCCGAAGTAAGTCAAGATCGAGTGTTATTTCTTAATCATCGTTTAGCCGTACTTTTATCCAGCTTTTATTTCAACTTAGCAGACAAAACCATCCAAAAAATTATTAAGATAAAATAATAGTAATTCGTTTGAGTATAAGTAATCAACGGTTCTTGGATTTTAATACGACACTTGTGTTCCTATACTACAGTTCGATAGGTATACTTGCCTTCTCGGATTGCTAGTTCGGATTTTATTTCGTGCAAGCGGAATTTTAATCACCAATATCCCCAAAAGAAAACAGATAGATCTACATGACTCAACATCAACGATACCATGTCCAACAAGGTGCGATTTTTCCTCTCAGACAAACTATTATGTTGTGGTGTTCTAGGTGGAATGAGATGTGATACAAAATCACATTTTTCAGATGATCATGAAACTCCTGACTCAAATATTTGTCACCTCGTTCAAATCGGACTGCTTATATTGCTTTTCCTAGTTGGTTTTATACTTCATTCTTAAACTTCTTGAACTTTTCAATGGATTCAAATTTGTAGTTCGTAAGATACACATATCTGTATCTACTAAAATCATCAGTAAATGTAATGAAATAGTGAAATCCACCTTTAGCCATTGAACTCATGGGTCCACATACATCACTATGTATTACACCCAAAAGATTATCAACCCTCTCAGTATGACCAGTGAAAGGGGATTTAGTTATTTTGCCTAATTAGCAAGGCTCGCATCTCTCAAATGATTCATAATCAAATGAGTCCAGCTGTCCATCTTTATGGAGCTTATATATGCGCTTCTCATTTATATGGCCTAAAGGACAATGCCAAAGGTACGTAGGATTCGAGTCATTTATCTTTAGTCTTTTAGTGTTTTCTACATTATAGATCAGCTGGTCAAAGTTCAAAATATATAAACCATTAAACATTTAAGCTACATCATAACAAAGATCATTCATAAAAATTGAACAATAATTGTTCTAAATTATAATTGAAAAACCTTTCATGTCAAGACCTGAAACAAATATAATATTTCTAGTTATGGAAGGAACATAGTAACAATTATCAAGTTCAATTATAAGCCCAGTGGGCAAAGAATGATGGAAAATTCCTATAGCAACGATATCAAATCTTGCGTCATTTCAAACACATAGATCCATCTCTCCTTTCCCTGACATTCTTCTCCTTCTAAGTTCCTGCACATTTGTACAAATGTGAGAACCACATCCGGTATCCAATACCCAAGATGAAGGAGCAGAAAGGTTTATCTCTATAATATAAATACATGAAGTGGAAGTCACACTTCCCTTCTTCTTCAGATCATCAATATAGAGGGGAAAGTTCCTCCTCCAGTCTCTCGTCTTACCGCAATGGTGGCAATTTCCTTCTTTAGCCAGTCTCTTCTTCTTCAATGTTGAATACTTGGGATCAAGATAAGACTTAAGTCCCACCTTAGTCTTCCTGAATCCCTTGTCATTGCCCTTGCCTTTATGCACCATCAATACGGGGCTAGCAGGCTTGGTCTTCTTCATGTTGTTCTCTGAAGTTCTCTATATGCATAGGAGCTCGGGCAACGTCTTGTTAATCTCATTCATATTATAGTTCAAGACGAACCAATCATAACTATTTGGAAATTATTGCAGGATCAGGTCAGTGCCCAACTCTTGGCCTAAGGGAAAACCCATTCTCTCAAGATTCTCGATGTACCCAATCATCTTGAGTACCTGGGTCCCTACTGGATCTCGAGCTCCCATTTTGCACTAAAACAATGCCTTGGATATATCAAACTTCTCATGCCGAGCTTTCCCCTCGAACATTTTCTTGAGGTGCTCAATTATCTCATTCCCACACATTCTTTCATGTAGCTTCTGAAGCTCAGAGGTCATGGTAGCAAGCATGAGGCATCCAACATCTAGGGAATCATGTTGATACTTTTTGTATGTATCTTTGTCTGCTTGGGGTACATTCCTGGCTAGCTCTGCAGGGGGATCCTCTTCCAAGACATAGAGCTTACACTATTACCTGAGGACAATCATCAGGTTCCTATACCAATCAAGGAAATTCTTCTCGTTGATTTTGTCCTTCTTAAGGATGGCTCTTAGGGTCAAAGTTATGCAAAATAGTTTAGTATTATATTTCAAAATATATTTTATTTTAATAAGGTGTTTTATTATATACTCTCACTATTTTCTTCAAATTGATAACCCTTAATATCAATTCGGAGAGTTTATGTGTAACACCCACCCTGTTACATAGCATATAGCAGTAGGTCCGGCCGGGACCCCACGCCATATGAAACGAATAGAAGAGCGCGTTACGTAATTAGCGAGAAGGAGATTGTAAAAACTTTTCTCTCTTTTGTGAGAGCTTTCAAAGCTTGCAGTAGAAAGGCTTCTGAAGAAGAAGGAGAAGATGAAGGCTTTTTCTCTGCAGCACACTATCTCTTTTCTCAGCTTTTCTCTCTATTCTCTTGGGAGCTTTTCCTCTATTTCAAATGTATGTGGTGGATCACTCAACTACATTTTCTGCCGACCTCCTCTTTATTTATAGCTCTGTTAATTCAAAATAATACCATAGGAGGATAATCAATTATCAGTCAGAGAAATAGAAAGATGAAAATGTTTCCATAATATTTATTTCTGTAGAAGGAAAGAACTAATTCTGATTTCAAATAATGTCCAAATAAGTTTAATCAAATTAGTCAAGAATCAGATATAAGGAAAGAATGATTCAGAACGGATATAAAATATTGACATTTATTCCATACAAATCAGATCTACTGAAAGAAGGAAAGAGATCTGGCGCATATATAAATCTGTCACATAAATCGACGTGCGTCGATTACCATTCGACGTAAGCGTCGAATTCATCCTGGCTGGACGTCGAGAGGAAAATAAGAAAGGTGCGTCGACTCAGGTGCGTCGACTTCTCCATATGCGTCGACTAGAAATCAGAGTAGCGTCGACAACACATACGTCAAAATCTTCCTAAAGTTACTTCGACTCAATCTGAAGGAAACGTCGACTTCATTTCGACGTTGCGTCGAATAGTATTCGACGCATATTTACTTAACCTTGTTTTTCTTTCTTAGAATTCATATTCAACTTATTTCTAGGGGTTAAGAGAAATCATTTCCCCAACAATCTCCCCCTATTTGTCTTAACCCTACTTAGAGAGAAATTGTATTAGCATAAAATCAACCCAGCACAGCATTTGTATAGAAAAGAAATATGTCACTCAATTAAAAGTGAAATTTAGAAGAAAAGATCATATAAACAAATTTTCAGAATCATATAAACAGAATTCATATTCATGCTAAGTAGTATTCAACTATAGGGTACGATACATTGTTTTCAAATATTACTCAGGAGGGGTGGGAGGGGTTTTTCTCTTTCTCTTGAATACTACTGTTTTAGGAGAGGAGGGTTTCTCTTTCTCATTTGTAGGAAGTTCACCTAGCTCCCCCTGAGCAGATTGCTCCCCCTGGGATGGAACTTCCTTTAATCTTTCTACTTCTTCTATTTCTCTATCAGCTCCAGCTCCAATTGCATCTAGCTGTCCCTTTTCATTTCCAGCTTTATTCATATCAGTATCCAGCTCCCCCTGATTTGTAGTTTCTTTATCTTTCTTCCCAACTGTTATATCTCCCTTTTCAGTTTCTTCTCTGCTTGCCTCCCCTTGTAATAGTACTACTTGACTTGCAGCCTCTCTTGCTATATGAAGTACCTCTATAGTTTGTTCATCATTGTGTAGCTCAGGTACTATCTCATTCCCAAGGATTTTGTCAGATTTTGAAGAAGGAGGGGACTTGTGAGAGAGAGATTTAGGATTGGAGGGCTGCTCTTCATCTATATTCTCCCCCTTCTTGACCTTCTTGGCCAGGGAGGTTAAGAAAGACCTTGTCACTCTAGAGGAAGAGAGAGAGGTATTTAGGTCTTGCACAGAGGCACTGACCCCATCTATTTGGGTGTGCATGTGAAGGATGGAGGAATGAATTTGGGAGCAATGCTCATCCAGCATCACTTGGAATTTTTCAGCTGCTGATATGATGCACTGAGTGATGAGAGCCTCAGTGGATGCAGATGATTCATGGTGTGAAAGGTGAGGAGGTGATGATGGAGGAAGAGGTGATAGAGGAGGGGAGAAGTGAGTTGATACATGAGGTATGAGTGATAATGGAGGTAGAGAAGATGGAAAAATAGGAGGAGGAAGAGAAGGAGAAACTGCTGTTTGAGCAGGTGTTTGAGAAGGGGTAGGTAGAGAAGGAGTTGTGAGGGTAGTAGATATTATTTGAGTGGATGATGGTGGTAGAGAAGGATTGTCTCTTTGAGGAGGAGGAGGAGGAGGAGGAGGAGGAGGAGAGTTAGGAGGAGAGGGAGTCCTTTCAGAAATGGAACCAGGCTTGGGGATTTGCCTGGTCCATTTGGAGAAAGGGCAATGGACATCCTCTTTCCAGGAGGGATACGAATTCCTTTTGACCTACAGAGGTCAGGGAAGGAGTGGAAGAGTACTTGGCTCATGATTCTCATATAAGCATTTTCCTTGTGAGAGTATTTGGAAGCTATCATTTTGAGTAGACAACTGGCCCAGTCCACCTTCTTCTTCAGCACAAGGGCCCCCATGATGTTCAGTTGCAGCTTGGGCAATGCATCATGGGCTGATATCTTGCATAGTAGTATCTTCCCTACTATATCTGCCAGCAATCTGTACTCATTAGAAAAGTCTATCTTTTTCAGATGGATTGGCCTATCTTTTGAGAAATTCATGGTGGTGAGCAAGTGCTTGATTTCATCAGGTGTGAGTTCAATGGATTCATCACCTAATAGGGAAATAATTAAGACTTGTTTAGTCATTCTTTTTAGAGGCTCTTTTTCTTTCCTTATTTCATTTTATCAAAGATGATATTAGGATATACCTGATGGTAGATCAAAGGTGGCCCTAATATGTTCTGCTGAGATTGAGACTGGTGTCTCATATAGTGTTCCCTGGATTTCTCCTTGTTCAGATATCTGAACATGAGTTATTAGCTCTGTGAGCTCTGATTCCAGGAGCTTGCACCTAGTGGAGATGAGCTTGTCCAGTCCTGCTTCAGTAAAGAGAGCAATGATGCTCTTGTAGTTTTCTGCGGCTGCTTGGAAGGACTCAAGGTCAATGTCGAAGCCTGAGTTGGTCTTTGGAGCCATTTTAGGTTAGTGACAGAGAGAGGAAGAATTCGGCTGGTCTGAGGAGCAAGAAGGATGAAGGATGCAGAGTCGTGAAGGTTTCTAACTGAAGAGTCTATTTAAGTCAGGTGAAGCGTCGAAGTAGGACTTAATTCGAGGCTTATTCGGTACTTCAGTGGATGTGACCGAAAATAATTTAGCATTGCCGCTCGTTTTTATGAGGTCGACGTTACGTCGAGTGGAATTCGACGTGAGCGTCGATTTAGTCTGTTTTGGGATGCAAGGGTTTCTTATCGACGTATGCGTCGATAGTAGTCGACGCATGCGTCGATTATACTTATTGACCTGAGTCATCGACGGTGCGTCGATTGAAAGTCGACGTGACTTTTAATTATTCTGAAAAGTTCTAGGTGTTTATTTCTTCTTATCTCTTCCTAATCCTAAAGGTTTCTAAGTTAGCCTAGGACTGGGTTTTAAGACCAATTTGATTGATTGTACCAACACTTTTTGGCAAGGTGGCCATTTTTGTTGCATATGTAACACTTGAGTACCTTGCTTTTGTTTGAGTTTAAAAGGGGATAAAAGTGTTGACTAGGATACCAGTATTGATTAGGATGGAAGGTTTGATTAGGATGGGAATTTTGGTTACTAAGTTTTAGGTAGGAATTTTGATTAAAATTGAGTTGTTGATTAGGATAGAAATCATGATCAGGATGAATGGGTCCTGAATGTGGGTTAGGATGAAAGGCTTTTGGAGGAAAGACATTTAAGTTGCTCTGAACTTTTGTGCGTCGATATCTATTCGACGTATGTTGATAGTTGCGTCGATTTATATTCGGCGCATTCCTTAGATTGCGTTGATCTGGTATCGACGCATGGAGGAAGTTGCGTCGATTTGATGTCGACGTATCTTTATTTGAGCGTCGAGTAGAAGTCGAGGCATCTAAGAGGGTACGTCGAGTAGAAGTCGACGCATTATCATTCATGCGTCGATATGAAGTCGACGCTACTGTGTCTTCATAAATTTTCATTTTATCTTTTTCTGTTTTTACTCCTTTGCATGTTGTTTCTTTTGGTTTAGTTGTCTCTTCAGATGAAGTTTGTGAGTCATCAGCTGAATAATATGATGTTTCATCAAATTCCTTTATTTCCTTGAAGAAGTGTTCTTTCTTATGTTGTGATTCTTTTTCTTGGTTTGCTGATTGGTTGGGTTTAGTGAATTTTACAGGGCTCATCCATGCAGGCTTGTTGGATGGAATTAGGCTGATTGATGGATCAGCCCCTAGCCCAAGATTTTTGTGTCTTATTGTTTATTTTTCAGTGATTTCTTTAAGAGTTTGGCTTCTCATTTTTATTGATTCTTCAAAGGCCTTTGCCTGAGAAACCTTATCCTTGAGAAACTGATTTTCTATTCTAGCCCTTTCTATTTCCTTCTCTCTTATGTTAGCCCTTAATACATGATCTATTGAGCTTATATCCTTTTTATTTCTTTGGTTCTTGACCATATGAATTTGTTCTTTTAGGTCCTTGATTTCTTGTTTAGCTTTTAATTGATCTAGACACATTCCCATAAAATCATTTCTGAATTTATCAGTTTGAAAATCTATTTCATCAAAGATGCTTACCTCATCCTTATCCTCAGATTCCTCTATGAGAATAAGGATATTTTCTTTTTCATCTTCAGAAGATATACTTTCTTCTGATCCTGTTTCACTCCATGATTTATCATCATTCTTTGAGCCTTCAAAGGCCATCAAGCATAGGTCTTCTTGCCTAGATTCTTCATTGTCACTCTTAGAGGATGAACTGTCCTCAGAGTCTGTTTCACTCCAGGCTTCTGCAATAAAGCCTCTTTATTTCTTCTTCCCCTTTTTCTTGAGATCTTTCTTTTTCAGATCTTTCTTTGTTTCGGCATTCTCTGGACATTCTGGGGAAATATGTCCATGTTTCCTGCAAGAGTAGAAAATAATTTCTTTAGTAGGGGTTTTGTCATACCTTGGTTTTGACTCCCTCCTTTTTGATCCATTTGTCTTGACCCATTTCTTAAATCTTCTGGCCAAGAAACTGAATAGTTCTTCTTCAGTGACATGAGTTCCTTCTTCTGTTGCCTTTAGAGCAATGTTCCTGCCTTTTGAGGAAATTGGAGTGTTTTCTCTTCTTTCCTTCTCTTCTCTAGTTTTCAGCAATTGCTCATAGGATCTGAGTTTTCCTAAGAGAGCATCTGTTGAAATTTCCCTTTGACCTCTTGTGTCTCTTATTGCCCATATCCTTGAGTCCCATGAGCTTGGGAGACTCATCAGCAATTTGTCATTGATCTCTGTGAGAGAGATTTCTCTATCCAAGTCTCTTAGTTGATTGATGATCAGACTGAATCTGTCATACATTTCTGAGATGCTTTCTTCAGCCTTCTTTTGGAAGTTCTCATATTGAGAGATTAATAGGGCCTTCTTATCTTTCTTTTCATCAGCACTTCCTTCCACCATCTTTGTGAAAGCATCCCAAATTTCTTTGGATGATTCACAGTCAACAACCCTTTGAAAGATGTCATCTGAGAGAGTTGAGACAAGTATGTTCATGGCATTTAGATCATGTGTTCTTGCCTTCTTCTCATCTTCTGTCCATTCAGATCTTGGAAGAAGTGTTTGTGTGACATTGCCACTTGCATCCTTTCTATAAGGCTTTGGGGGACCTGTTACAGTAATATTGAACAAGTCAGCATCAATAGAATTCATATAAATTTTGATTCTTGTTTTCCAAACTGCAAACTTTTCAAGATTGCACATTGGTGGTCTGGTGGAAGCATAATCTTTGATTTGTGCCATGAAAATAATTTTGTAGATATATATATATATATGAGAGGTAGGATCTTTTTGATCAAGGAGTTAACCTTTTCAGATCAACCTAGCTCTGATACCAATTGAAAGTGCACAGTTTACCTCACTAGAAATCTCTAGAGGGGGGGTGAATAGAGATTAAAAATATTTTGTGCAAAGTTAATATATATATATATATGTGTGTATGATCACAGATTAGAGCTTCCCACACACCAACAAGAATTAAACAAATAAGGAGAATAAAAGCAAGTAAAGAAATCACAGCACAACACAAGAAAATATAGTGGTTCCCAAAACTTTGGGTAGTCCACTCTTCTACCCCCTTGGTAGGAATTCACTATCTTGCACTGAGTCTTTTGATAAGGAGACTCTTAGAACCACCCTGAGTCTTTTGACAAGGAGACTCTTAGAACCAACTGAGTCTTTTGACAAGGAGACTCTTAGAACCAGTACACTGAATTTTTTGGAGAGAGATTCTAAGAACTCTTTTACAATGTTTAAGTAAGAAAGAAAGAAAGAAAGAAAGAAAGAAATAAGAACAATAATGAATCTTCTTCCTAGCAAGAAGATTGGGAGCACAAGAGGTAGTGAATGAAATCTCTCTTCTATAGTGAGAAGGAGATTGTAAAAACTTTTCTCTCTTTTGTGAGAGCTTTCAAAGCTTGCAGTAGAAAAGCTTCTGAAGAAGAAGGAGAAGATGAAGGCTTTTTCTCTGCAGCACACTATCTCTTTTCTCAGCTTTTCTCTCTATTCTCTTGGGAGCTTTTCCTCTATTTCAAATGTATGTGGTGGATCACTCAACTACATTTTCTGCCGACCTCCTCTTTAATTATAGCTCTGTTAATCAAAATAATACTATAGGAGGATAATCAATTATCAGTCAGAGAAATAGAAAGATGAAAATGTTTCCATAATATTTATTTCTGTAGAAGGAAAGAACTAATTCTAATTTCAAATAATGTCCAAATAAGTTTAATCAAATTAGCCAAGAATCAGATATAAGGAAAGAATGATTCAGAACGGATATAAAATATTGACATTTATTCCATACAAATCAGATCTAATGACAGAAGGAAAGAGATATGGCGCATATATAAATCTGTCACATAAATCGACGTGCGTCGATTACCATTCGACGTAATCATCGAATTCATCCTGGCTGGACGTCGAGAGGAAAATAAGGAAGGTGCGTCGACTCAGGTGCGTCGACTTCTCCATATGCGTCGACTAGAAATCAGAGTAGCGTCGACAACACATACGTCGAAATCTTCCTAAAGTTACTTCGACTCAATCTAAAGGAAACGTCGACTTCATTTCGACGTTGCGTCGAATAGTATTCGACGCATATTTACTTAACCTTGTTTTTATTTCTTAGAATTCATATTCAACTTATTTCTAGGGGTTAAGAGAAATCATTTCCCCAACACATCGCATAGAAACATTCATCATATAGTGACGTCAAGTCACAACTCGCTTTGTGCACTCACGGCACGCCATCTACAAGTCCTTTTTCTACTCGGATCTACATGAGCTTTTTCTCGTCAAGATTGGTCGACCTTGACGAGTTCTAGTCCCAAACGGCACATCATGACCCGAGTTTGCAATCCTCATCACAAGATGGCTAAGGGTGGGGTTTTGGTTCCGCTAAATGCCCGCGCTCATAATATTAGGGATTACATCACCTAAAACGGGTACGGCTTTCCCTAACCCGCTCTTGACCCGCAAGGTCAACGAAGCAAGGTACACGACCCTCCAGCTTCTGCTGCTCAACCCAGTTCATGGACATAGGCTTCACAGGCTCCATACAGCTCACTGGGAGCTACCGCAGGTGTTAGCTCTAACGCCCGGCGTTAGTGACAGAACTCAGTTCTGCTACCCTTTTCCGAGTATTTTCTGGGAAACACCTCCAGACCTCTTTGTAATACGAATCAGTACACAGAACCCGGAAAACACAGCATAGATCGCGGAGTCTTCTCCGGAGTGCAATAACATAACAACATCACCAATCCAGGCCAACCTGTAGAGATGGGCTTCACACAGCACGCCTATGCCCGTACTTCTATTCCGGACTCTATATGCAATTTCTACGGGGATAACATCGACCCGTCGGCAGAAATCTATCCACTCGCTAGTGGAAATCTGCATACTACTATGCTAATCAAAGGACGTACATGTCCAAGGATTAAGGAGGAGAATCGTTACCCTCGGTGCTCGTTTCGGTGCCATAGATCTGAGAGGAACTCGGCTGGACTCTTTTGAAACAGCTTCCTCTCCATTGGATCGACGATGGCAAACATGCAAGCAAACTCCTCCACGGATTTGCCCTCAACACAACAAAAGGCTAGCCCAAAAAGACCTCCTTCCTTCAGAAATCACAAGTTCTCTTCCTTTGGAACGAGCTTGGAATCAGAAAGTAGAAGGGAAATTGGATTTGGCTGCCTTTTATAATTTCTTAGCTAACGCCGGCGTTAGCACCTAACGTCGGGCATTAGCCCTTAAAGCGGTGGCTGCGTTTATCCACAGCCGCTTAAGAACTTCAACGGTTCGACTGCGTTCGACGAATGATGAACTCTTTGAAGCTGCGTTCGATGAACTGCCTAAATCTTGCGTTCGACGAACGGCTGGCTGCGTTCGACGAACGGCTAGAAAGCTGCGTTTGACGAACGGCTAGAAAGTTGCGTTCGACGAACGGTTGGATGCGTTCGACGAACAGTGAGACAGCGTCATTCGACGAATGGCTAGAAAGCTGCATTCGATGAACAACTAGAAAGTTCAGTTCGACGAATGGCTAGAAAGCTGCGTTCGACGAATGGTTGGCGGCATTCGACGAACAGCGAGACAACTGTGTTCGACGAACGTTTGGAAAGCTTCATTCGACGAACGGCTGGCTGCGTTCAACGAACAACGAGACAGTTGCATTCGACGAACGTTTAGAAAGCTGCGTTCCACGATCAGCGTTCTTATCTCGACATCTCGACGTCTCGACGACACATTCGTCGCATGGCATTCGACGAACGGCCTGGCGTTCGTCGAACGGCCTGGCATTCGACGAATGGCCTTTAGTTCGTCGAACGGGCGTTCGACGAACAACCGAGAAATGGCATTTCTTCTTCCCAAGAAATGGCATTTCCTGCCCCTTTCTTTTTCTCGAGAAATGGCATTTCCTGCCCTTTTGATTTTCTCGAAAACTTGCACTGGAAATTGAGGTGTTACAAATCTCCCCCCTTTAAGAAATTTTGTCCCGAAATTTTAACAGTGCAAAGAAACAAAAAGAAACAAAACATAACTTGTACCTCAACGGAACAATTCGGGGAACTCATCTCGCATGGTTTGCTCACGCTCCCATGAAAGCTCCTCACGACCGCAATTGTTCCAGTGTACTTTCACCATTCGGATCATTTTATTCCGCAATTGCCTGACATCAGTGTCTTCGATGCAAATAGGCGAGATCAACGTCTTCAGCTCATCATCGATCGACACCTGATTGTTTACTAGGACTTGGCTAGGCTCTAGCACAGCTTTCCGCAGCATAGATATGTGAAACACATCATGCAGTCTGCTCAACTCTGTCGAAAGAGCGAGCCGATAGGCAGCTTCACCAACAGGCTCCAGAATCTCACACGGTCCAAGGTACCTCGGACTCAGCTTTTTCAAGCGCCGAATCCTGGACACACCCTTGAAAGGTTTGATCTTTAGGTAAACCCATGTTTCCCACGGCGAACTCAACATTTCTATGCTTGGCATTATAGTATTTCGCCTGCCTATCTTGTGCAATCAACAATCTCTCCCAGATTGTTTGAATAGCCGAATTTGCATCTTCGACTTCCTTCCACTTAAACAGCTTTGTCTCACCTGTCTCCGCCCAAGCTAAGGGAGTGCGGCAAGCTCTACCATAGAGGGCCTCGAAGGGCGCCATCTTTTTACTTGCCTGATAGCTGTTATTATAAGCAAACTCGATCATAAAAAGATGATCTTCACACTTCTTACCGAAATCCAGGACGCACATACGGAGCATGTCCTACAGAGTTTTGTTCATATGTTTAGTCTGTCCATCCATTTGAGGGTGGAAGGCAGTACTTAAACTTCAACTTCGTACCCAACAACTGGTGGATTAGCCTCCAATCTTTTGAAGTAAAGCGTCCATCTCGGTCACTAACGATGTTACGGGGCACGCCGTGCAATCGTACAATGCTATCCACATATAGCTTTGCCAACCTTTCAACTGAATTGTCCCTCCAGTTTGGAATAAAGTGGGCTACCTTCGTCAAGCGATCCAAAATCACCCATACGACATCATTCCCACTCTGCGATCTCGGCAAACCGTGCATGAAATCCATCGAAATATCATCAAATTTCCATTCCGGTACTGGCAACGACTTCAGGAACCCACCAGGTTTCTGACATTCCGCCTTCACAAGTGTGCAAGTTTTGCATTTTGCCACGTATAAGGCGATGTCTTTCTTCAGACCTGGCCACCAAAATAGCTTTTTCATGTCTTGGTACGTCTTTGTGCTCCCCGGGTGAATTTAGTACTTTGTAAAGTGCGCTTCATACATCAATTCTTCCCGCAACTTACCCACATTTGGGAGGCACAACCGACCATCTTTCCACATCAGACCGTTGTTTAACACAAACTCTGCAGCAGTCCCAACTTCAGACTCCGCCAAAAAGCGATGCATGCTCGAATCAAGCTCCAGGGCCTGTCGTATTCTGTCCACGAGGTCGTATTGCACCTCCGTCCAGTTTAAGCATGCACTTGCACTAGAACTCTTCTCCACACAAGAGTTCTCCAAGGATTCCAAGTCACTAATCAGACGTGGATCATACATCTGAATCCAGTTGGCCTGCGCAGAAGCCCTCCGGCTCAAAGCATCTGCGACGACATTTCCCTTCCCGGGAATATAATGTATTTCAAAAGTGTAGTCCCCCAGGAACTCCATCCACCTTCGCTGTCGCATATTGAGTTCTTTCTGATTTAACAAATATTTTAGGCTCTTATGGTCCGTAAAGATATCAACCTTCACGCCATATAAGTAGTGTCTCCACAATTTCAGAGCGAAGATCACGACCGCCAACTCCAAGTCGTGGACCGGTTAATTCCGCTCATGCACTTTGAACTGGCGAGAGCCATAAGCTATCACTTGACCATGCTGAAGAAGTACGCAGCCTAAGCCGCTCCCTGACGCATCGCTGTAAATTTCATAGCCTTCTGCACCACATGGAAAACACAAGATCGGTGCCGTGGTTTTCCACTCGATGTCCCCATACTCCAACCCGGAAACCCCTCCACCGGTCATGATGACGCCTATGTGGGAGCTCCTGGCATGCTCGCCAAGATTTGATGAGGGACTCGCCTCCTCGCCATCCTCCTAGCCCATGACGCTTTCCTGATGGTAGTACCGTCTACTGAGCTGAATCAGCGGCTGGCCGAGATAAGAACTCGCCTCGCTGAGGCGAATAAGTTCCAACAACAGATGGAGAGTGAGGATGGGTTATCTGCCAGGGTCTTCGATCTAGAGGACTGGTTTTATGAGGTGGAAACTCGCCAACAGGCCATCGAGGATGATCTCCAAAGATTCGCGCAGGTGGCGGGCTCTGTAGGTGAAGCCTCCTTGCTGGAGGAGCACATTAGGCGAGGCGAAGAGAACCTTAAGTGAGGCAAAGAGAACATCTGGATGGCATGGAAGGACCTGCGAGCGGCCCGAGGAATCGCCTAGAGGGCTCTTCATCCTCACCGCACGCACCACCGGGGTCGCGGTCCAATAAATCGCGACTAACCTTCGTCTCTACTTTTTGAATTGATATTTCTGAATATTTGATGTAACGTGTATTCACAATGCATTATTTTCGCATTGCCTGTGTAGCTCTTATTTTTTGGGTGAGGTTTTTTGTGCTCACACTATATATGAATGAAAATCACATTTTGCACCCCTTTTCTCTTCTCGCTAGCTCCTATTTTTTGTTTGCATGTTTCGACTTTTCCTGGGTACTCGCCTACGCGCACTGGTTGGTAGGTTCGCCCGCACGTGAGTAGAGCAGGGGTCCAGGGCTATAAATAGGGGTCCCCCTACCCTAGATGGGGCACGCCTTCACTGCCTTCAAATAACATCTCATATCCTTTCCTTGGAGTTTCCAGACCTTCTCACTTCAGCTATGGGTCGCAAAGAGCCTTCAGAGGAAGGGCGCGCCCACTATGTGCGCAACTTCAGGGATCACAACTTTTTGAGATCGCAGACCACGAGCGAGGAGCTGTGCGAGTTTACAGCCCGCCATGTACCGGAGGGGTACTTGGTGAGGAGGGCGGCTCCTGGCGAGTACCTCAACTCTCTCCTTGGTGAGGAACTCTCCTTCCACCTGGCTCACTTCCAGGTGAGACTCAGGCTGCACTTGTGGCCTGAAGTGCGCCAAGTCTTCAAGTACTTTGGGATGATCCAGGCGCATGTCAACCCTAACTCGATCAGTGCCCTTGTCGATGGAGTTCAGCTTGGCCACCTTCTGCGAGGTCCTGACCCTAAAGGCGACCGACGATGAGGTCTTATTCTTCACCAGATCATATGTGAAGCTCACCATTGGACTGACAAATATGTTATAGTGCGAGGCGGGTTCGACAATCTTCCCTACACTTCCATCCAGAGAACTGAAAAAGGAGTACAAGTTGCCTCGATTGGAGGGGGATTTACTTGAGGTCTACAAGTTCCTTAAGGATAAATCCATGGACGTCGTCTATCTGTTATGCCAAATGGGCCAGGTCGCCTTCGTGGCCCTAGAGAAAGGTTAACCTATGTGACTGCTCGTCATTATGTCTTTCACTTTTCTGAATTCGCGGGGAGCAAACCTACCGAAATCTCACCCCCTCTCTTTTTCTTATACGTGGGCATTCTCTTGCGATCGCACGAGATCCTGGACATCCCTTCTGTCCAGACCATCGACTTGGGCAAAGACGAGTCACCCTATGCTTCTGACATGGGCAAGGAGAAGATGGGCCCTGAGGCCGCCTCGATGAGTGAACCGCGGAGGAAGAAGCAAAAGCCTGGAAGAACTCGCTCTCCTCGCCCGGTGAGTCCACCACCAGACCCTTCCACCCACACAAATTTCGTCCCACACAAGAATGTATGCGAGCTCAGATTTTTATGGAGTTCATCAGTTCTTCAATAAAGTTAAGACCCTTCCGCCCACACAAGAATGGTAAGGCGGCTAGACTTCATCAGTTCTTCCTCGGGAAGAACTTCAAGGTCGCCCACCTTAGAAGGAATCTGGACTTACTCACCCCGTCCTCCCAGGGGATGGTAAAACCTTCATCAGCTCGGCCTTTGTGTTTTCAAGAATCTTCTTACTAAGTTTTTTCTTGGTGCAGGCGAGCGGCTGGTTCCTGAAAACCAGCCTTACGCGTGTAAGGTGGTGGCGAGTACTATACTCGCTCACGCAACAACCTCTGTGATAGCTTGCTCATCAGTCTTTAGGGAGTTGCCTTCTTGTAGCGGCTCCATGAAAAGGTTGGCGGCGAGCCTCGCGCCACCTCCTTCGACCGACTCGTAGAAGAGGAAAAAGGCCCTTGCGTCAAGGAAATCTATCCCAGCAAGCGAGCGGGTGAACAGGTCGGCGGACGAGGGTGCCGCTAGTGAGTCGGAGACCCCCAACTCGCACCCAAATTTCGGGTTGGGGAAGAAGCCCCTTGATGGCGCGGGAAACCCGTTACTTCTCTGGGAAGAGAAGGTTAACCGCTTGCCCGTGTCCTCGCTCCTCCCTTCTTGGACAGAGAGGGGTCATGCTGGCAAGGACACCTTTGCTCTTCTCTACGGGCTTTATGGCCGGCATAATGCAGCGACGTATGAGAAGGAGACCATGTGCAACCTCACGAATGAGAGCGGAAGGGTCCTGCTGCGAGCCGCAGAGGTCTCGCACATGGCTTTGCAGTGCGGCCTCGGCTTCGTTAGAAAATTCCGTAACACCGAGGCAAAGCAAAAGATAGCATAGGATCAGGTGGTCGATCTCCAGATGAGGCTGGAGCTATCATAATGACTACTCGCCAACTCCTCCGTTTAAGTGGTAAGTCTTATTCATTTGTCACTTTGATGATTTTTTTCTTTAACAGCTCTCTTACGTCGAGTCATTGCAGGATGCCGAAACCGCGAATCAAATGCAAGCGCAAATCGAGGAGCTAGAGCAGGAGGTGGAGACAGGGAAGGTTCTACTAGCCGAAGCCTTGGCGCGAAGGCAGCCTGAAGAGCGAGGTGAGTCGACGTCGAAGGGTGAGGAGATGATGCACATCCCTCGTCGTGAGGTCAAGCGCACACGCAAGCAACTCGTCACACAGTCAACCGAGACTGCCAGCGATCTGATGTGCGAGCTCGACGCGCTTCGGGAGGAGTGGAGCTTTATGACCGGCGATCTCCTCCCGTAGTTTTAAGAGAAGGAGGCTGAGAGCTCACCCTCTGGAAAGTACGATTATTCCCCTGAAGATAATGAGCTCGCTCCCGCCTCGAAGGACCTGCCGGCCTGCTGAAGTATCTCTTTTTCCTTTTTTCCATGTATTTTTTGCTTCCTTTCTTGAACAGGGGCGAGACCCATAACTTTTATGAAATTTTGATTGCATCTATAATTATAATTTTCTGTTTATTCTACTTTTATCTTTATAATGTTTAGTTGCTCGGCTTACTCAACTCACGAGATGTAAACTAAGTGTCTCGCCTCTCTCACAACCCTTTAGGAGTTTGACTCACATGTCTTTCAAGGACGATTGAGGTTTTAGGCTCACGCGAGGTCATTAGGGTATCAAGTGGGGTAGGGGCGAGGTCAACAGCGCTCACACCCTACTTGATATTTCTACTCTTGTTTCTTTCTTTTTTTCTCCTTCTAACTTCATTCCTGTCTTTTGAGTGATTAACCTGCCTTGCCGACTAATGGGAGCCGGGTTGGCTGGGCCTTCTCAAGGGATCATTTTCGGTCAGCTTTGTTCCGCCCATGCGACCCGAGAGATCATCTACCCTACCGGCTAGTGGGAGCCCGGTCAGCGGGATCATATCAAGGATTTGCTTCCAAACTTTCTTTTAAATGTGCAACCCAAAAGATCGTATGCCCTGCCGGCTAGTGGGATTCCAGTCAGGGGGATTGTCTCAAGGGTTTTCTTCCAAACTTTCTTTCAAACAAGCATCCCGAGAGATCACCTGCCCTGCCGTCTAGTGGGAGCCTTGTTAGTGGGATCGTCTCAAGGGTTTTCTTCCAAACATTCTTTCACTCATGCAACCTGAGCGATCACCTTCCCTGCCGTCTAGTGGGAGCCCGGTCAGCGGGATCATCTCAAGGGCTTGCTTCCCAACTTTCTTTCAAACGTGCAACCCTAGAGATCACCTGCCCTGCCGGCTAGTGGGAGCCCAGTCAGCGGGATTGTCTCAAGGGCTTTCTTCCAATCTTTCCTTCACACATGCAACCCGAGAGATGACCTGCCCTGCCTGCTAGGGGGAGACCGATCTGTGGGATCGTCTCAAGGGTTTGTTTCCAGACTTTCTTTCACACATGACCTGCCCTGCTGGCTAGTGGGAGCCCGGTCAGCAGGAACATCTCAAGGGCTTGCTTCAAACTTTATTTCACACATGCAACCCGAGAGATCACCTGCCATGCTGACTAGTGGGAGCCCAGTCAGTGGGATCGTCTCAAGGGTTTGCTTCCAAACTTTCTTTCACACATGCAACCCGAGAGATCACCTATCCTGTCGGCTAGTGGGAGCTCGGTCAACGGGATCGTCTCAAGGGCTTTCTTCCAAACTTTCTTTCAAAGATGCAACCCAAGAGATCACATGCCCTGTCGGATAGTGGGAGCCCGGTCAGCAGGATCATATCAAGGGCTTGCCTCCAACCTTTCCTTCACACATACAACCCAAGAGATCACCTGCCCTGCAGGCTAGTGGGAACCCGGTTAGCGGGATCATCTCACAGGTTTGCTTCCAAACTTTCTTTTAAACTGGCGACCCGAGAGGTCATCTACCCTGCCAGCTAGTGGGAGCCTGATCAACGCGATCATCTCAAGGGCTTGCTTCCAGACTTTCTTTCAAAAATGCAACCCGAGAGATTACCTGCCCTGAGGGCTAGTGGGAGCACGGTCAGCGGGATCATTTCAAGGGTTTGCTTCCAGATTTTTTTTCAAACGTGCAACCTGAGGGAGAAAGCCAACTGCAGAGTGTGTCCATCCACCTCGTGGACTTGGAGAATTTCTTCCTGAAAGCAATCCATGTAGCTTCCCAGCGTCTCATCCACCCCCTGCTTGATCAGAAAGAGCGCTTCGACTCCTTTCATCCTCTTCTTGGATGTTGAAAAACACAGCAGAAAACTACATCGCAGGTCTTTGAAACTGTATATGGACCCAAAGGGGAGCTATTGAAACCATACCCTCGCCTTCTCTCTGACGGTGATGGCAAAGAATCAGCACTTGAAAGCGTCCGACATCTGCCCGATGGAGACGACATCTTTGAACCACTGCAGGTGCTAGATGGGGTCATCCTTGCTAGTGTAGTACGTCATTACCAGCTCTCTGAATCCTTCGGGAACATGGACTGAAAGAATCAAGTCGCATAATGGACTCCCAGACCCTTCCTGGTGAGCTGCGGTGATTCAAGCGGTCTCCTCACTCAAACGACAAGCTCGGGGTGGGCTAGGGAACAGCTCCCGCCCCTACAAATCTAGCCCACCCTCCACCAGCATCTCCTTCCCTGCTCTCCTACCCGACGCTTCCTCGCCTAAGGATGGTTATGCAGGCACCGACACCCAAGGAGTGGGGATCTTGCCCGGGGGTGTGAGAGCGAATCACATCGTCCCAGGATGACTTTTTTGAACTCGTCAAAGTCCTTCTGTGTCACATACCCTCCTGTGTGTGGAGGGCATTCCTAGTTGGCTCCTTATTCTTCGCTTACGGCCATGGGACTTACTTAGTATTTTTCGAACAACCTATGATCCACGCTCACCACACCATAATGTTGAACCCAGAAACCACGGTTCAATGAGGATTTCAGACCAAGGGTGTAGATTGCACTTAATTCTCCTAAGTTGAGTCACTAGACCAGACTCTCGGAACAAAGAACCTCACTCTTTTTGGTGCAAAAACTAGAATATACCCTCGAGCTGTAGCAAGGAGGTCCCGCCACACCCCCGAAAGATCTTAGAGAGCTTCCCCTCCTAAGCCAATTGCTGAGTCGAACACCTTGGAGAGTGCTAGAGAGTTCCTGACCGCACACCCGGAAACCATTATGAGCAGTAAGCCAGAACCTCCTAACCAACCAAAGCTAGCCAAAGGAGAGAGAAGACCCCTCTCCAAAGGTGCCCTTGGGGGTCTATTTATAGTTTCCTGAAAATGATCTGCGGATAACGAGATCCCATCTTTTGATCTTTCTAAACGCAACCCTAATTGGTCTGCCAACAACAGAATCCCGTTGTTTAAAAAGGCTAATTGCAGGCCAGAATGAGATTTCTTGGAAAAATGGGGTACCCCTAGGAGCGAGTCCACGTCACTTGAGGCGTGCTCTCCTGGGGATGATGAGTACCCGATGTGACTGGGTGTTCGCCGCTCGCCTCAAACCAGGGACTGGCAATAGCTACCCAACTTGCACTCGCATATCAGCTAGAGACGAGTAGACTCGCTTATCGGCTAGACGTCTAGCTTATTAGCTAGAGGTCTAACCGATCGGCTAGGGGCGATTCGACTCGCTTATCGGCTAGAAGTATAGCCGATCAGCTAGAGGCGAGTCAACTTCTCTGATCTTAACGCCTTGCGGTAACGATAACGCTGATGGTATGTGAGTCTGGCCCCTTCTACCTGCTGACCCTGCTAGGTCAACTCGACAAACATGGGCGAGTGTTGGCATGAAATGACCCAATTGCCAGGTCGCCCATTTATGCCATATCTTGGTCATTCGACCAATCGGCAAATATGTGGTTTCACAAAGGGGATCGATTTAGATTTGGCGAATTCAATTGGAACGAAAGGGGAAGGTGCACCGGCTAGGGGAGAAAGACAAATTTTTCGAAAATCTGGGGGGGGGGGGGGGGGATTTCCTGCAGCACTTGGAATTTTGATCATCATGTTTAGTAAGATTTTTTTTAATTATGTGGTGCGTTTCTACCATCAAGAACAAATTTCTAGGTCTTGTATGATGAGAGTACAATGACTTGTTGTGATGATGTTTGTCTTAATTTCCTTTATGAATGTTTGATGAACTATTTTTATTGAGTTTATGATCTTGATATTGAAACTTTTGGATTTAGTTTTCATCTTCTACTGCGCTTCGAGATTCGATATATGAGATGCGTAAGTTTATGGATGAAGATTTTCTTCCTACGCTTCAAGATTCGAGAGATGAGATGTGTAAGTTTTAACCAAAGTTTTCACCTTTTTACTGCTCTCTCGGATCAACCCTTAACCAGACAACCTCAGCTTCAACATCCCGGGCGGGCAGGTTGGTTATGTCCTCCCATAACTGGACAGTGCATTCTTTAGCAGCAGGAGGAGAGATCATAGCTTGTGTGAACTCTCTTCGGGAGCTCTTGAGGTGTCGTGACCTCTCTATAGGTGTGATCTTTCTTAAATAATTGTGATCTTTCTTTAGTGACTGCGGGTTCTCTTTAGTTGCCGCAGACTCTAACTTATAACCGCGACTACACTTTATAACTGCATTCTCTATATCAATAAGATCACCCATAACTAAGGTTTGTGTTGCGGGAAGCCTGACCTCTCTGCTTACGGTATCCCTTTTCTCCTTCTTTCATATCGAGCTCAGAGTAACCAGATGCCCTAAAGTTTTTTAACCAACCTTCCCTTTGTGAGGTGTGGTGGAGTTGAGGCATTCCTTGCATCATCATGCCTCCTTGTTCGACGTCAACACAGGCTACCTCGACCCCATGTGCTTCTTGGTTTGACCTCAACGACAATGTCGTCTACACATCCAACTGCCACAATTGACATTAGTGTTGCTTGTACCTCTAGCTTCTTGGTTTGATGATGGAACCCTCAATCCACATCGAAACAACTCAGGTACAATCAATGACTTTGATTTAAGTAAAATGTTGGGTTCCCCTTGCAACGACATTTCTTAATTTAACTAGGGTTTGAATTAATTTTTGTCATTTTGAGCATGTTCTCTCCATGAAGATAAAAAAAGAAACAAAAAGTCTAAGATCAAGTGCCAAGTTGACAGATAGTAAAATGACAAATTATCAGCTTAGAACTCTGTCACAAAATATAAATTTGGATAATCAGTTACATGAACAATTGCCAACTTTTTTCTTTGAACATATTACATATGTGGTAGATTTACTTGGCAATGACCATTGCGGGTTTTTTGTTTTTAGCCAAGCTTTGGATATTGGCTCAGATTGGGAACAAGAAAGGATCTCTACTTGGAACTTGAAATCACAAAACTTTATATGATGCAATATTCAGCAACATCAGACGAACTCAATTGTTAGAAACTCTCAACTGCACAACAACTCCCTCCGATTGAAAATTGGATGTCATTACACAATATGGGTCTTGCAATCGCATCTCGCTACAATATTGTTGTAGTGGAGCTTTCAAGTAATCAATGCTTTACATTTCTTCCACTGTATTCTATGCCACCGAAAATACCATAACTAATTTCAATTGGATTCATAAATGGAAATCACTTTATTCTGCTTTTCTTAAGTGGAAATTGTCCATTGCACCAATATTCTCTCCATGGAGAAGGTTTCACGAGTATATTGTAAAAACATGAGCATCTCTATACATGTCACTGATTACACTTCCACAAATGAACTTGAAGGGCAATGCATCTATCAATTGGGTGGGGGGGGGTGGGGGGGGTTGGAAAATATGAGCAAACATTAATTTGGGTTTTTTTTCATCTCTATATTACATATTCTTTGTGTAACTAGTTTGTCTTGTTATGTTTTATAGAAACATGGAGATAAGAACCACATCGGAGAGAATAAGAAGATGAGAAAAAAGAAGAGATCTAATGACTTTTTTGTTTTTCAGTAATTTCCCTAATTTAATGAAGTTCTCCATTGATTTCACTATTTTGATGAAATTCATGTTGTGGCTCAGTGATTTCCGTATTATGTTAACTTTTATCTTTGTTTTGTTGTTAACAATATTGTGGTGTCTTTAATAATTATACGTGCCTTCAATCACTTTTAAAAAGTGTGGTGCTTTAAAGAAAATATGACTAGCCAAAAAATATAATGACTTTGGGTCTGTTTGGGGCGGCGACGACGGTTGTAAACGCAGTGGTTGAAAATTGTGGTCATAAACACAGTTGTGATGTTTGGAGAAACTGTATTTTTTGTGATGTCATAAACGTGAAAGCAATTTTATCTGTTTGGTGACACAGAACATCGGTGGTTGTTGGAATGAAATAATACATATGATAAAAATGGTAACTTTAGGAAATTGCAATTGAATGCATTTTTATAGGATGACAAAAATGATTACTCATTCTAGCTATCCATTACTTAGCATAACACAACTTCAATCATAATTTTCCTATAACAATACACTAAAGAGAGATGAATCTGATCTTGGAACAATATCCTAGAATAACAATGCACCAAGGAGACATCCACAATATGTAACAACAATATGAAATATATGCATGTAACAACAGCGGTAGCACTGGCTGCAAAAAGCCATCCCTCCCCAACAGCACCAGGATTTTCTCCATTTGAGTTCAAATGGGTAGTATTCATTATTATGAAATTTGATCTAGTCCGCGACTTTGAATCACCACAGACTGCGCAACGGAAACATGGGTCGAGCAATAATAATAGTGCAAAAATAAAATTACGAAATTCCAAGCACACACACAGACGACACAATAATTTACGTGGTTCGGAGAGAAGCTCCTACGTCCATGGGGAGAGCACCAGAGAAGATCCACTATAAATAATCAGAGAGTTTGTAGTACAGAAATTACATTCAGGCTAATAGATCTGAGACGCGCCAAGAGAATCTGTCTGATCAAATTCTAGAGGCTACCGCTCACGGTAGAGGTACTGTCGGGCGGTACCGCACTGATAAGTAGTTTTTATACTCATCCTTTAGTATAGTTTTAATATGAAATTATATAAATTATATGAATTATATCATATAAATCTTTCCTTTTTTTGATTTCATAAACTAACTTAAGTTTTTTATGTATTTTTCAGGTTTTCTGGGCACTTTGAGCAAAATTGTCAAGTACACGCCCAAGGTCACAGGCGTGTGATGATAGAAATTTGCGCTGCGCAAAATTAGAATATTATCCACGTATAATTCGATAAGGCAAGTGTACCTATCGCTTTATAGTATAGGATTTAGAAAATCAAGTGTCGTATTTTTCCGGGCTTGTTGAGTACTTCTACTCACAAAGAAGAGCTATTATTTTATCGACCGAAAGTTGGGTTTGTTTTGGAAAAACGATTTGGAGAAAATTAACTACAATGAACAATTATGATTAAAAGGAATAGCACTTGGTCTTGAATCCCTTTGGAATAAAATATAATTTTATAAAAGATGAAACCGCAAACTCTTATTGAAATATCTTCGACCGTGGAGGTTCCCAAAATATGGTTGAGCCTCTCTCGAGAGAACAACCACCTAACCTTAGGTTGATCGATTAAGAACCCTCGGCCAGTCGAAACCCCCTAAGCTTGCTTTAAGCGGTGAACCCCACTATTGGATTTGACTCCAATCCGAAAAATTTGTGTCACCCTCTCTCGAGGAATGCATACAACTCTTTTTATCTTTGAGTGATCTCCTCGTTCGCATGGATCTCTCGATCACTAGCAAACGAATCTTAGATTGAAAGTCATATTCCGGACATATGAAAACAAAACAAAGTAATTCAAAGATAAATCAAAGATAAACAAAACGAGAGTTTGCTAATTAGAAAAATTCAAAACATATTTTATTTTATTCCAAAGTTCATCATGACCAAGTGCTAAAGGAAATTTAGCTACTCATCATAGTGATGGGAATACAAGTAGAAGAGGAAAAAGACATGATTAAGAAAACAAACAAACTTGAATTAAAATTGCAATAATTTAAAAACTTACAACTTTAGGAAAAACTAGCTAGAACATCAAAAACAGTAAACTAAAGCTGAAATTAATCTCCAAAATCCAACTCCTTACTTCTGGAGATTGCTGCCTTTTATAGATGAAAAATCGGGGAGTCACGCCCTTGGTCACGCCCGTGACCAAGTGCGTGTAAGCTGCGTAATTGCTGTCATGAAAGCCCGGGACGTTGGGGAAGAGAAACCGCCAAAAATCAATTGCACGGCGTGTCACGGCCTCGGTCATGCCCGTGACCAAGGGCGTGTCTTGAACGGGTCTGGAAACGGTGGGAAACGCCGTGATGCGATAATTTCGGCAAGTGCACCGATCGTTCAAGTAATATAAAATGGGAATGAATCCCCAAGTATCGATCTCAAAGGAACACGGTAAGGTGGAGTTTATTATCGAGGAAGGACTTGAGATTGAAGTCCTTTTGAGCGGATGGATGCGGAAACGGGGGTTTTGGATTGTGGACAATAAAGAGAAAATACTATAACTACTCCTATGCAATTCCGCTATGCAAAGCTTCGCTCGGCGGGATGGAAGACTACGTAGGCCTTGAACGCGCTACTTCGTAAGGGCGGATGGACGGGTAGGAAAACGAATCGAACTATGCAGGCCTTGAGCACGCTGCTTCGTTAGGCGGGATGGAATACACGGGCCGCTATGCCACGCTTCGGTAGGCGGATGGGCGAGTAGGCTAACGGAATGAGGGTCGCCGACACCTCTTCGACAAGCACGCCACTAGCAATTGCTAGGGCGGCACCGAACATGATGGTGGAATGGAAATTAGATGGGGGCGCACCTCAATAAGCACATATGAACTAAATGATTCCAAATAAATGAAATAAACATTAAGCAATATTGTTCATAGCACACATCATCAAAATATAGAGGGAACTAGTTTATGCAATCAACAACATAAGGAAGGAAAAGGAGAGTAAAGGAGTCGACCACATCCGAAGCCTTGCCGAAGATTCACTATTGGAATCGTTGGGTTGTCAATCCGCGTCCAAGCTCGGTCTTCAACTGCGTCCGAGGTAGAGGAGGGCTGTCACTTCCTCCCAATGGCTCGTCTTCTTCGTGTCACGATCCAATCTTCTCCGATACACGATCTCCTTGCTCAATGTTGGCGATCTTTGGGCTAGAAACCTCTCTTTGGAGCTCAAGGATGATGGAGGAGGCCTAGGGGGTGGAGAACCTGCGGAAAGGGCAAAAACGGCGGACTGAACGGAGTTCCCGATCGTGATCTCGCCCTAATTCGCGAACAGGATAATATATAGGCGCTGAAATGAATACTGCGCACGGTCATTGGCGCACGACCAGTGGTCGTGCGCACTGGAGTTCTGCGATCGTGCGCGTTGCCTGGGCGGAGCTTGAAATGAAAGAAATTTATAAAATACATGTTCGCACGATCAATGGTGCACGACCAGTGGTCGTGCGCACTATCGTCAATGGTCGTGCGATAAGCCAAACAGAACTCATAAAATGTGCGTTAAGTGCGCACGATCAGTAGCGCACGACCAGTGGTCGTGCGCGATAGAGCCAGTGATCGTGCGCAGTGTTCCTGTACAGAATTGTACCGGGAACACCTGCACGACTCCTGTTCCAGCATACAACACCAGTCTAGCCACTGAAGGTGGCACTTAACACTGCATGATAACTAGTAACGAAGACGAACAAGAATTAACATCAAAACGGGCCTAGAAGTGCACTTAGCATGGAGTATTAAATAGGAATGAAAACATGTCTAAAGTGAAGTGCAAAGACTAGAAAATCGGCCCAGATGAGTCCATAAATGTGTATATAATTGGGACTCATCACACCCCCAGACTTACCTGTTTGCGCGTCCCGAGCAAACGAATTCGGCGGAGTGTGAAAATGGTAGTTAACAAAGAGAATTACACAAAGGAGTACAATGCGAAGTAACAAAAGCATGCAAATAGAAATTTAGTAAAAAGAGATTCTAACTATGCTAACTACTTTACGAAAGTGCTAGAGCGTAAGTAGGGATTTAGTTATACTCAGTTGGTGAATTATGAAGAATTCGAACGATCATGCCCGGTGTGAAAGTAACAAGACACTAAGGCGGGTGTTACCCAAGGTCGGGGTTTAGGAATAACTCCGCTGAAATCCATCAACGTCGTGAACCATACGCTCGCCCGGTCACACTCTCTCCACGGCGTTAGCAAACTCACAAGTCAAATCAATAGGGCTTTTAGGATTATATTGGGCTTAGGTTGCGGTGTGATATTCAAGGATAAAAATGAAGGCTACGCAACCAAATTGAGCTAAAGGAACGCTACACCACACAAAACCAAAAACAATACTCGTGTGAGACACCCCCAGACTTATCATGAAAACCAGGTGTGCACACGGCCTACTTCACAATTACCAACAGATTTTCTATTTAGCTCGGAAGGATTTCTTTACGACATATTTCTTTTTCAGATTTTTTTTTCTTTTAACAACATACTTTTCTTCTTTTACTTATCCTCCGGTTGGTTCAAATTCAGCAAAATAAAATTTATTTCTTCATCACATCACAAAGATTCCAAAAATCACACCAAATCAAGAACATGAGTGCAGATAAACATCTATTTGGTTGCAAAAGTGGGCAAAGCTTCAGGCCTTGGTGAATGGAGGAGGAGCTGTAACAAGGAAGTGGTAGACACAAATGTTGGCTTGCAAAGGTGAGCGAATAGGACACGGAAAGCTAAGGCTCAAACTAGCCAAAAGGTGGCCTATATCATATTTAACTCAAAGAGTCTCTCTCGCCCATGCTTCGAGAGTCGCTTGGGGCAAGTTCTTAGCCCACGAGAAAGGTAAACCTTCCTCCCGACTCGAGCAACACACGACTAGTGCTCGTACACACACAATACCAGGTTATCGTCAATTTCGTTCACATTCACCATTTGAGTATAACAAATCTAAATTTACGCAAAAATACTAAACATAAATTAGATGCATAGAGACAATCTAGTTCTACTCAAATTCTACTGCAGCATGCGGGTGCGACTAGAACACTGCTCGAGTCAACATCGCACTCCAAATAGTAGTTCCTAAGCTAATGTCCTATTTCACATTCCTAACCAAAATAGTTTATTTGGAAACAACACAAATAGGAAAATGCGCACTCATGTGGGTGAAGTGGTGTAGGAAGCGTGGAATAATGATAATGACAATGAAAGATTTAAAACACGTCTAGCATGCGGTGCAACTCGTGCGCATAGTGGATAACACATACTCTCCCCCAGACTTAATCTACACATTACCGGAAGATTGGCGTTAATTTCATGCACGATCCGCAGCATCCGCCAACACGAAGTACAAAGCACACCTGCAAACGGTACAACAAAAAGCAGCAAAAATAGATAAAAACTGAATTGAAGCAGGTTAGAAAAACAAAAACAACAAATCTGGGTTGTCTCCCAGCAGCGCTTTTGTTTTATGTCCTTAAGCTGGACCAAATACCTGTATTATAAATGTTTCAAGAGTGCAGAAATTAAATGAGAGTGCATAAGAGAAAGTTTCACAAAATAAGAGAAATACAGAACATCAGCTGTAAGCACTTTTATGGTGCTCGTCTCCCAATGTCACCAACTGACACTCCTTGTTTATAATTGTGCCATCGTATAACTTCAGTCGATGCCCATTGACCTTAAATTTGTCTCCCTTATCCCCTGATATTTCGATGGCACCAAAGGGAGTGACGTCGGTCACTGAGAAAGGACCGCTCCACCTCGATTTTAACTTTCCTGGAAAGAGGCGGAGACGGGAGTTGTAAAGCAGCACTTGGTCCCCAATTTTGAACTCCTTAGGGATGATGTGTCGATCATGCCATTTTTTTGTTTTCTCTTTGTAGATGCGAGCGTTTTCATAAGCAAAATGTCGGAGCTCTTCCAATTCGTTGAGTTGTGAACGACGCGCCTTGGCCGCGGCTCCAATGTCCATGTTCAACAGTTTGGTTGCCCATAATGCTTTATGCTCCAGCTCCACAGGAAGGTGGCATGCCTTGCCATAGACTAATTGAAACGAAGTCATGCCGATAGGTGTTTTGAAAGCGGTCCGGTAAGCCCATAATGCGTCGTCGACCTTTTTAGACCACTCCTTCCTATTTGAATGTATTGATTTCTCGATTATTCGCTTGAGCTCGCGGTTGGATACTTCTACTTGTCCACATGTTTGGGGGTGGTACGCTAAGGAAATTTTATGATGGACCCCAAACTTTTTCATGAGCTGCACAAACTGCTTATTACAAAAATGACTACCACCGTCGCTGATAATAGTTCTCGGCGTTCCAAACCTGGAGAAGATATTCTTGTGGATAAAATGTAGCACCGTGCTGGCATCATTCGTGGCAAACGCCTCAGCCTCCACCCATTTTGAGACATAATCAACTGCCACAATGATATAATGCTTACCATAAGACATTGGAAAAGGACCCATAAATTCTATCCCCCAGACATCAAATGGTTCGCAGACCATGTTATTGAGGGGCATCTCGTTACGCCGGGATATATTTCCGGTCCTTTGGCATTCGTCACACTTGGTGACATAAGCATGGGCGTCCCTGAAGAGGGTTGGCCAAAATAATCCGCATTGCAAGATTTTTCGCGCTGTTCGAATGGCCCCGAAGTGCCCGCCAACTTCTCTGTCATGGCAGTGCTGTAGTATAGACTGAAACTCGGCTTCAGGAACGCATCGTCTGATAATTCCATCACTGCACGTATGGAATAAGAGCGGGTCTTCCCAAAAATAGTATTTTGAATCAGAGGCAAGCTTCCGTCTTTGCTGAGGGGACAGATTCGGAGAAAGGGTTTTACAAGCCAAGTAGTTAGCAATATCAGCATACCATGGGGCTGTTGGATGAGGCGTAGTGATTACGAATAACTTTTCATCCGGGAAATAATCGTTCGTTTCCTCCATAAAGCTGTTGGGGATGTCGGCCGTCATGTCATACTCCAACAGCGAGAGATGATCAGCTATCACGTTCTCCACCCCTTTCTTGTCTTTGATTTCAAAATTGTATTCCTGCAAAAGTAAAATTCAACGAATCAGACGCGATTTGGATTCTTTTTTGCTGAAAAGATACCTGAGTGCAGTGTGGTCCGTGTACACGATTACTTCGGAAAGTACCAAGTATGAGTGAAATTTTTCAAAGGCGAAGACCACGGCTAGCATTTCTTTCTCCGTGGTGGTATAGTTTGCTTGCGCGCTGTTGAGAGTTCGACTGGCGTACGCAATGGTGTGAAAAGTCTTATCTTTCTTTTGACCGAGTACAGCACCTACGGCCACATCACTTGCGTCACACATGATAATAAAAGGTAAATTCCAGTCGGGTGCCACCAAAATTGGAGCCGAGATGAGTTGTCCCCGTAAAGTTTCAAAGGCCTGCATGCATGCATCGTCGAAGTGGAAGGGGACATCCTTAACGAGTAAGCGAGATAAAGACTTCGAAATGGATGAAAAGTCCTTAATAAACCTTCGATAAAATCCCACATGACCAAGAAAGCTTCGGATACCTTTCACTGACGTAGGGGGAGGGAGGTTTCTAATAACACTTACCTTCGCTTGATCCACCTCGACCCCTTGGCAGGAAACCTTATGCCCCAACACAATTCCTTCGCGCACCATAAAATGGCATTTCTCCCAGTTCAAGACAAGATTGGTGTCCTCACACCGCTTCAAAGTCTTGGCCAAATTCGTGAGGCAAGAATCGAAGTTGCTGCCAAAGAGAGTAAAGTCATCCATGAAAACTTCGAGGAAGTCTCCCACCATGTCAGCGAAAATAGCGAGCATACAGCGTTGGAAGGTTGCGGGGGCATTACACAGTCCGAATGGCATTCTTTTAAATGCAAAGGTACCTGAGGGACATGTAAATGTTGTTTTGTCTTGATCAGACGGGTCTATTAAGATTTGATTGTAACCTGAGTACCCATCCAAGAAACAGTAGTAGTCCTGCCCCGCTAACTTTTCTAACATCTGATCAATGAAGGGGAGTGGGAAATGATCCTTTCGTGTAGCATCATTTAGCTTGTGGTAATCGATGCAGACTCTCCACCCGGTGATCATTCGGGTAGGTAGCAACTCATTCTTTTCATTGGCAACAACGGTGATCCCTCCCTTTTTCGGTACCACCTGAACTGGGCTGACCCATTTGCTGTCGCTAATTGGGTAAATGATGATAGCGTCTAAGAGCTTTATCACTTCTGCCTTCACTACCTCTTGCATTTTTGGGTTCAAACGCCTTTGGGGCTGTGCTGAGGGTTTGTACTGATCTTCAAGAAGGATCTTATGCATGCAGACCGTGGGGCTGATTCCCTTAATGTCTGCAAGAGAGCGTCCGAAGACTTATGGTACTTTCTCAGCACACCCACTAATACGGTTTCGTTGGCGGCGGAAAGAGCTGCGGAAATAATCACTGGATGCGTGGCATTTTCTCCAAGAAAAACGTACTTTAGAGAATCCGGTAGTTGTTTGAGAGCCGGATAAATGTTTGGATCAGCAGAATCACTGGATGGCCCTCCGATTGAATGTGGACTATCGGGTTGGTTCGAATGAGCACCGTCATTGCCCAAGTCCTCGCGCCGCCAACACATCTCGCAGTCATCCAAATCCACATCGATCTGGTCATCGGATTCTTCAAGCAGCTCAGTCGGTTCGCATTCCGTGATTTGGAAGAGTTGCGACGGGTTGTGGACGTTAAAGGATATAGCGTCCTCCCCCAATCTGAGCGTGAGCTCCCCCTGCTCCACATTAATGATAGCACGAGCTGTAGCGAGAAAGGGCCACCCCAAGATAATGGGCACCAAAGTATCAACCTTCATGTCGAGAATGACAAAATCGGCTGGAAATGCGAGGCCGTTTACTACTATTGTGAGGTCCTCTACAATTCCAGACGGTTTTTTGATCGACCGATCAGCTAGCTGTAGCATTACCCGTGTCGGCTTCAAGGTCCCTGCACCTAGTTCACGAAAGATAGAGAGCGGCATCAAGTTGATTGATGCTCCCAAATCACAGAGCGCCTGGCTGAAACGGTGATGACCAATCCTGCACGGAATAGTGAAGCTGCCCGGATCTTTGCACTTCGTGGGCATTTTGGAGATGATGGCGGAGCACTCCTCAGTGAGTTCGATAGTCTTGAGATCCTCCAACAGTCTTCGCTTCGAAATCAAGTCTTTCAAGAACTTGGAGTAGCCCGGCATTTGAGAAATGGCTTCAATCAGAGGGATGCTCACTTGCACTCCTTTCATTATTTCCAGGAATTTGCGGAACTGCTTCTCGGATTTCTCGTTTCGCAACCTGTGGGGAAATGGGGGGTGAACAACACTTCCCGAGGGTTGTGCCTCGCTCACGAGGTCTGGCTCAACATGAATCTGAGTCTGCTTCTCGGCCATGTCTGAATTACACTTGTCAGTGGGCCTCACAAGTGGTTCCTATCGAGGAGGATTGTCAACACCTCTACCGCTTCTCAATCGCATGGTATTCACAGACTCCGGATGCTGACTTGCAAGCCCAGAAACAACATTGGTAAGAATCCCTATAGTGGAGTGAAGCTGTTGAATTGCGGAAGATTGGTCATTCATTTTATCCAGCATCCCGACCACCAAAGCTGCTAACGGCTCCGTTTGCCCTAACGGCATGTGACCCGCTGCTCCGTGGAATGTTACTGCGTTCACTTCAGCAGTACTGGGGGAAAGAATGACATGACTTCAGTGCTGGTTGGTGTGAACAATATTCACGACCACTTCCCACGCGTCCTTCCCCGATTTATTAAATAGGGCCCCTCCGGCTGCCACATCGAATAACGGACGAAATTTGTCCAACACGCCGAAATAGAAAATCTAAATTAGAAAGACTTCTGATAGATCTTCACGGTAGCATCCCCGATGCAGGGATTGAAAACGCTCCCAAGCATCGACTAGCGTCTCCTCCTTTCCCTGACCGAAGGTTATGACTTCCCTGTACTTGTCCAACACTCGGGTACGGTGTTGAAACTCATGTAAAAATCTCCCCTCGAGTTGCTTCCATGAGGTCGCCTCTCTTTTCCGGAAATCCCAGTACCAGCTTTTGGCTTTATTATGTAGGGAAAATGAAAATGCTAGGATCTTTTGCGGGTCGTTTTCAACTCCACTGAATATACATGTGTAGTAAATTTCTAAGAAGTTCTGCACGTGTTGTACCGCATCTTCATGTTTATCCCCACTGAACTTGCAGTTCCCAGTCATATACTCAATGATGTCAGAGGAAATCCCGAAGTCATGATCGTTCCTTTGTGCTTGAACCTTTAGATCATTTAAACTTCCTTGATAGATGTATTCCTGAATGGAGGTCATGCTAGGAATACTTGAAACCCAAAAGATTAGCGCATGATGGAAAGAACGAAGGTAAAGAAATGAGCGCATCAAAAATAAGCAAAGACAACAGAGGTAAACAAAGAGAATTAATAAAAGAGAAAAGTTCCTCATGCAACGATTTTTCACACAGACGAATTCATCACGTCTGCATTCCCCGGCAACGGCGCCAAAAACTTGATGCGATAATTTCGGCAAGTGCACCGATCGTTCAAGTAATATAAAATGGGAATGAATCCCCAAGTATCGATCTCAAAGGAACACAGTAAGGTGGAGTTTATTATCGAGGAAGGACTTGAGATTGAAGTCCTTTCAAGCGGATGGATGCGGAAACAGGGGTTTTGGATTGTGGACAATAAAGAGAAAATACTATAACTACTCCTATGCAATGCCGCTATGCAAAGCTTCACTCGGCGGTATGGAAGACTACGTAGGCCGTGAACGCGCTACTTCGTAAGGGCGGATGGACGGGTAGGCAAACGAATCGAACTATGCAGGCCTTGAGCGCGCTGCTTCGTTAGGCGGGATGGAATACACGGGCCGCTATGCCACGCTTCGGTAGGCGGATGGGCGAGTAGGCTAACGGAATGAGGGTCGCTGACACCTCTTCGACAAGCACGCCACTAGCAATTGCTAGGGCGGCACCGAACACGATGGTGGAATGGAAATTAGATGGGGGCGCACCTCAATAAGCACATATGAACTAAATGATTCCAAATAAATGAAATAAACATTAAGCAATATTGTTCATAGCACACATCATCAAAATATAGAGGGAACTAGTTTATGCAATCAACAACATAAGGAAGGAAAAGGAGAGTAAAGGAGTCGACCACATCCGAAGCCTTGCCGAAGATTCACGATTGGAATCGCTGGGTTGTCAATCCGCGTCCAAGCTCGGTCTTCAACTGCGTCCGAGGTAGAGGAGGGTTGTCACTTCCTCTCAATGGCTCGTCTTCTTCGTGTCACGATCCAATCTTCTCCGATACACGATCTCCTTGCTCAATGTTGGCGATCTTTGGGCTAGAAACCTCTCCTTGGAGCTCAAGGATGATGGAGGAGGCCTAGGGGGTGGAGAACCTGTGGAAAGGGCAAAAACGGCGGACTGAACGGAGTTCCCGATCGTGATCCCGCCCTAATTCGCGAACAGGATAATATATAGGCACTGAAATGAATACTGTGCACGGTCATTGGCGCACGACCAGTGGTCGTGCGCACTGGAGTTCTGCGATCGTGCGCGTTGCCTGGGCGGAGCCTGAAATGAAAGAAATTTATAAAATACATGTTCGCACGATCAGTGGCACATGACCAGTGGTCGTGCACACTATCGTCAATGGTCGTGCGATAAGCCAAACAGAACTCATAAAATGAGCGTTAAGTGCGCACGATCAGTAGCGCACGACCAGTGGTCGTGCGCGATAGAGCTAGTGATCGTGCGCAGTGTTCCTGTACAGAATTGTACCGGGAACACCTGCACGACTCCTGTTCCAGCATACAACACTAGTCTAGCCACTGAAGGTGGCACTTAACACTGCATGATAACTAGTGACGAAGACGAACAAGAATTAACATCAAAACGGGCCTAGAAGTTCACTTAGCATGGAGTATTAAATAGGAATGAAAATATGTCTAAAGTGAAGTGCAAAGACTAGAAAATCGGCCCAGATGAGTCCATAAATGTGTATATAATTGGGACTCATCACGCCGCGATCCGGAGTTAATCTGGCAGTTGCATAAGAGTCACGGCCTCGGTCACGCCCGTGACCGAGGGCGTGTAAGCTAGAAACGGCGGGAATTGATGGCTGGCTGAAATGAATGTATTCCTGGCGAGTCACGCACGTGACATTGAGGTCACGCCCTTTGTCACGCCCGTGACAGAGGGCGTGTAATTTTAATCTGACGTGGCGGCTGACTTCTTCAACTGGAATACGCGGGGCTGGTTCACGGCCGTGACAAGATGTCACGCCCTAGGTCACGCCTTGACCTAGGGCGTGTAATTTGTGATTTAAGCAGAAAAACACCAAAAATTCTCCTGATTACTCTTATGAGCTTGAAATTGCTATTGGCAGCCCAAATTACCTGAAAATACAAAAAGAAGATAAATTAGTGATAAATTAACTAAAATTAAATAAAATTAAATTATTTATTAATAAAATATTATATAAAAATAACTATAAATAAAGCATTATCAGCGTGACTGTAACGCCCCTGTTTTTCGTTAATTGTTTTGCGTGGCCGCTGTGATGTAATTTTGGCGTAAGGGTGTTACGTCAGCTCGTCAGGTTTAGTTTTGGGCCTTAGCTTAGTTAAAGTATGTAATTTAGATCGAGCGTGCAAAATTTCACGACGTTTCGAGTTAAAGGTATTATTTCGGGTAATTATCAAGATTTTAGCTTCGGGAAGCTTTATCCCGAGTTTGGCTCGTCAGAATTGAATTCTGGCATTGTCATTGGTTTCGTAGCACCGTTTTTCTGTTAGGGTGCGAATTTCATGAAATTCCAAGTGATTTAGTTGCCCTCGTAGTTTAAATAGAATGTATGAATTATTTAATAATTAATCAAGAACTTAGGGTTTTATATAAATACCTAAAATTTAGGAAAAGCCCTTTCGTTCTTCTTCTCCATCGAGCCGATCAGTCCTCGTGCGTTAGCGAGAGTGGCGTGTCGGGATCTTCTTCCGGCCAGCGATTCGAGAGCAGTAGTGGACGGAATCGCAAACGGAGAGTAGAATCGGAAAGCTCTCGGCGAGATCTTCGTTGTAGTGGTAAGAGTTTCCTATTTCTTGGGATGTTTGGAGTCAAGGTAGTGACCTAACTCCTCTTTTTGGCCCGAAAAGTTTCAGGTTTTCGTGCTTGAGTGTTTTCTTAGCCGATTCATAGCTTTTGGAGCGGAGATCTTCGAGTTTGCAAGGTTTAAGGCAAGTGGCAGTTTCTCCTTCTCTTTTGTTGTTGAAGTTTTGCTTTCTTGCTTGAGTTCTTATCGCATTATTTAACTCTTGATCTTGGAGTGTTACTTGTCTAATTTAACTCTTGAACTCTCTTTTGAGATCACCCTAAATGTCTATATTTTCCCCCTAGAAGAATCAGCTGCAGCCTAGAATTTTCGGCTAGTACTCGAGAAATTTATGTATTTCTCGAGAGATCCTTGTTTATCTTGAGAAATCCATGTATTTCTTGAGAGATTCCTGTGTTCTCTTCCCAAGAAGTCCCTCTTTCTCTCGAGAAAACTCATTGATTTCTCGAGAAATCTCCTTGTCTCTCGAGAACTCCTATTTTTTCCGCTTTGCTTTTGCTTCTCGAGAAATCCAGCCACCTCTCGAGAAAACTCCTCTTTTTCTCGGGAAATCCCCGCATAAATCCTATTTTTGTTTCTCGAGAAATCTTCCTTATTTCTCGAGAAAACCTTAAAGATCTTTGCCTAAACTTCCATCTTCTTCTCGAGAAATGCCCTCTATTTCTTGAGAGCTGCCTTCTACTTCTCGAGAAATGCCCTCTATTTCTCGAGAGTTGCCTTCTACTTCTCTAGAAATGCCAGTCCATTTCTAATTCCTTGAGCTATGCCTCAGGCTTCTCCTCTCTCTTGGAATCTGGTGTCTTCTAAACTGTATAGGGAGGTGTCCATTGTCTGTACTATGCCCTTGATCATGATTACCTCCTGTCTGAGTTCTTATACCTGTTGTGGCTATGCAAATTTCTGGGTTTCCCTTATGAATCATCTTGAGCGGTGTTTACTTCATTTGTGACCCTATCCTTAGGGTATCCTCGTGATTGTTTTCTCGGGATTCGTCCCGTGTTATTATTAAAGAAATTAATTAAAATGAACCATTGCCTTTAGCCTTGCACGGTGGGCCGTGTTTGGGGGCAGTCGGGATTTGTTGTAGCCTTGCACGGTGGCCATTTTAGAGGTGAACCGCGGGCTTGGCCTGGGGTCCTGAGGGTCGTGTTTGGGTGGTTGGGGATAGAGAAACCCCACCCATTTTAGGCTTTGGGTGGTAGAGGATAAATGACCGCCACCCGCTTAACCTGAGCTGATCAGTCTCTTTAAATAGAATTTACAAGATAAATGAACCATGCTTGTTCCACTTTATGTTATTTGGTGCACTTGGTGCTTTGCTTAGTTCTTTGCTTTGGAGTTCTCCTTTTTCTGTAAGTTTGGCCTGGGTTGGTACCCCCTATGTCTTATTTACTTTACGTCTTGTCTCTCTGCATATTGTAAATCCCTTGCCGAGGTGTTCTTTGTTTTATTGAATGTCTCAGGTTCTGAGCCATAGCGGCTATTGGTATCCCGAAGTCTTCGAGAGTTTTAGTTGATGTTTTACCCCACTGCTGCGAGGTAGTTGTTGTTAGTTTTCGTCTGGTGTTCAGACATGATAGTTTGGAGTCAATGGGTTAGTGTCAGGTTGTTGACGCCCGTTGTGCCTCTTTTGATACTTTATAGCTTACTTGCCAGCTGATGCTACTACTTTTAAATCTGAGGTATCTTGCTCTCTGGGAATGATTTATGCCTAGGTGCATCATAGTTATAAAAGGATTTTTCTTTCATCCTCATCGCATTCTTTTAACTTAAATCCTTAGTCTTAAAGTCACATAAAGGTATTTTCTATACTTATACCACGTGTAACACCCTGCCAGTACAAAAAGTATAACAGCAGGTCCGGCCGGGACCCCACGCCATACAAACCACACTAGCTAGGAGTTAAAAGGTGATAACCAGAAAAGTAACAACTAACGAGAGTACAAAACATAAGCGGAAGCATTAATTAAACCATTCAAATAGACATGTCCACTATCATAGGAATGAATCCAGAAATAAGAGTTACGGCCTTAGGGCCTTACATCAAATCAATGTACAAAACTCTAAAAAGCATACATCGGCACGCAGGCCGGCAATACATGAGAAAACAGGAAAAAGGCTGGCCTTCGAGGGCCAACTCAGCAAAAGGACAGCAAGAGGACCAACGCCCGCTATTTCCCGCTAGGCTCACCTGCACCTGCATAAGAACATTCCACCAAGCGGTGGTAAACAAGGCAACGGTCAGCACAGCTGACCAAATTATAACGACCCCACCCCTTTCCCGGGGTGGCGGAGATTCTACCCTGCAAGTAAGCCATACTAGCACAAGTACTAAATCTAAAGAGAGTGCAACTACACAATGTGAGGTTTCAAGCACAATCAATCTTCTAGGTTGAGCATCAAAAAGAAGGGAACCTAGGTATGCACGTGATGTTGGTTGGGTTCACCCGAAGGTTTCCCACAACCGCCTAAGCAAATCGCATGAGGCTAAACATAACATCAAATTCACAACACTCCACCCTAAGGGTCACAACCTTAGGTGGGAAACAAGAGCTTTTGGTCGGTCTAGGTATGACACCTTCCCCGACCTCTCCCATGATCACACGGCTTTCATGAGGAAGGGACCTCTCGCCGATCTGCATGGAAACGGGTTCGGTTCAGCTTTGCCCGTGCTCTAATCGTCGCGATCTATCGCACGACGCGGGTACGGCTTCACCTCGGCCCGTAAGGGTTTAGCACTTCCAAGTGCTACACAAAAATATACGCTACGCACCTAACCCCTTCACAAGGATCTAGGCTTCGCGAATTCTCAACAAGGGAGGCACATACGCTCCGCATCAACAACGTGGTGAAGGTTTGCCTTCATCCAAAACTCAAAGCATGGGGCTTTCGTAGGGATCTTCACAAGACGCCTACACTTAACTCCCGCAATACTATAGGTGAGTTCACGGAGTCATTCTCCGGCACGCATTCTAGGTCTAACCTAAATGCAACGTCGCAAATCAAGCATCACCGATTCGGGCTCACGGCCACGAATAGGCTTCACACAAAATGCCTAAATCCGCACGACTACCGGATTTTCTACATGCAATATGCCGGGGACGGACACAATCTACCCGGAGTCCCGAAGGACTTGAGGAAATCCTACACTTCACCCATTTGGTGAAAGAGATACCTCATGCAAGCAAAGAAAGAGGATTAAGTGGACAAATACAAGTCCAAAGTTCGGGAGGAAGAATCGTTACCCTAGGCGCTTTCTTTTTCGCCATGGATCCGAGATTCTATACGGAGAGAAACGACCGCACCGGGCTGCACTCTCCAAATCTGGAAACGGCTCGCGAAACGGAGCTCCGGAGCTCCGTCAATGGCGGGATCTTCCTTCTTCTTCCTTGCCTCCTTCTTCTTCCTCTAGCCTAGGAGAGAGAAACACCTCAAAAATATGAGGACTAATCTCCTCTCATAAGCCCTAAAAGCCTCCAGCATCTAATCCTAGCCATCGGATCAGATCTCAAAAGATTTGGACGGCCCGATCTTCTTCTCCGCTCAAAATCGCGGAACAGAATAAACAGGGCGCACGATCACAGGCGCACGGTCAGTGGTCGTGCGCGACGAGGGCAATGGTCGTGCGCACTATCCGGGACAGAACTCTGAATTCTTGCGAATAAGCGCACGATCGCTGGCGCACGATCACTGGTCGTGCGCGAAGAGGGAAATGGTCGTGCGCACTGTCCGAGACAGAACTCGATTCTCTTCTGAATTAACGCACGATCGCTGGCACACGATCACTGGTCGTGCGCGATGAGGCCACTGATCGTGCGCTAAGAGCAGACAGGGAAAATTCTAGCCTGCTTCACGTGCCGCACTACCACTCCGCCTACTTCGCGGAACTACCAGACTTGGGGTGTTACACCACGCCTAGATATGTGCATATCATTTACTCTATGTCTTGTCATCACGTGCATATAGGATCTTAAGTGAACAAAATCAAGTATTTTTCCGCTGCAAATTGCATATACTTTCTCGGTGGACTAGTTGATCCACGAACTGAGAGACACAGTTCTTACTCCAAACCCTAATAAATGATTTAAAATGACAAATTATCATGTAATCATGTTTAATTTAAATAAGTAATAGGTTCCCGCCTGAGCGTCTGCAGTTGTCTCCTACATGACGTGGCATCATGACGCGAATTTTCTGTTACTCTGATATTCCTAAATTCTGAGAAAATGCGGGTTATGACAGTTGGTATCAGAGGCTGGTTTGTTTGACAAGTTGGTCGAGCGACTAATTTTGATATAGTATAGTTGTTTGGTTTCATTGCATACACACACCGATGTGTTATCAGTACATCTTGGCTGAAGCATGAACACTACACTCATAGCATGATAAGAAGTATACAGGGCATATTATGTAGTATGGGATGCATAATATGTGTTTGTATATGGATCCACCATAGGTGGTAACATGTGATGGTTATGTAGTATGGGATGCAGAACCATCATCACATGGATGCCCATTAGCACATTTTTTCTTTTCGTTACATGCAATATTATGTAGTATGGGATGCATAATATTTCATGTGTATGCCACTCATAACATGTATTAAGGCCTTTATTAGAATGCATAGCACACCATACATTATATAGCATTGCATAAGCACACGTGCGAAGCTAAAGACCTATATGATGACACACGTACACCCATGATTTCAAAACGAACACAAGAAAATTCATGCATTCATGACCCTTGCACATGAGTCAAGAGGGATGATGTAGTATCATCCCCAAATTTAGGATAGCATCATGAAAATCCCAGAGCAAGGTGGTAGCAATAGCAATTATCTGTACATGTATGTTCTGAACTAAGCAGAGTAGTCTTAGTGTAAGGTTAAGTTATGATTGTAGGTTTATGTGTTTTAGCTGAAATGGTGCGTAAGCGAGTCGTAACTAGATCGACTCCTCAGTCGGAGGGCGAGTCATCTGGAGCGCAAAGTGAAGCTTTGATCGAGAGTCTGTGCCAGAGCAATGAGGCTCTGACGAGGCAAATGGTTGCGATGCAGTCGCAAGTTGAGGCATTGTTGTCTGTCGGTGCAAGGCAGCAAACCGCGGTGCAGGCCCCTGTAGTGGAGCAGACCTTACCTACCCCTCCTACTCCCCTGGTACCCCAGTAGCGATACCGCCGGAAATGAACTTCATTTCACACTTTTAGAGATTGGGACCTCCATCGTATGACGAACGAGCTGACTTCGTGGCCTTGGACGATTGGCTTATAACCATGGAGGAGATGTTCTCATATTCGGGGATCACCGTGGACCAGAAGGTGATGATCGCCGCGTATCAGCTAAATGGTCTCGGAAAGAGCTGGTGGTTGAGGGAGAAGGAAGACCTTACTGGAGGATGTACGTGGGAAACCTTCAAAGGGATGCTGATAAGGAAGTTCCTGCCGTCAGTAGAACAGGACCGGTTAATGAATGACTTCCTGCATCTGAAGCAGAGGCAGCTCTCGGTAAGTGAGTATGAAATTGAGTTTTGCAAGCTGAGTAGGTTTTCCCAGCCCTGGTAGCCTCGGAGGAAGGTAGGGTGAAGAGATTTCTTGGTGGTCTCCGCAGCGACATCCAGTAGCTGTCCAGCGCATACAGGTCGGAGAAGTACGTCGAGGTAGTTGAGGCAGCGCTGAAGGTGGAGGCGATTGATAATGCCAAGAACCGAGGACCGACAGTGATGAAGGGAAAGAGGAAGGCTGGAGAAGAAGGGAGTTCTGGTGCACATGGCACGACTCCGACGAAAGGAAGCGGAGAAGCATGTCGTTTCTGTGGCCGCCCTGGCCATTCAGTTGAGAAATGTTTCAAGAGAAAGGGAGTTCAGAAGCAACAGCGAGTGCTGGCAATCCAGAGTGCTCAAAAAGGAGAGGTGCTTTTCCCGTTATGCAAGCAGAAGGGGCATGTTGAGGCCCAGTGTTGGACCAAGGAAAAAGTTTGCTTCCAGTGCGGACAGAAAGGGCACATGAAGTTCCAATGCCCGCGAGTCCAACCCCCGTTGCAGCCAGTTCCACTTCGAGCCTTACCGCCGCAGCAGCAACAAGACAAAGGGAGAGGAAAGCTTAACGTGATAACCCAGGAGCAAGCGATGTCCTCGACCCAAGTGATCTCAGGTTAGACTTCAATCTAGCTGTTAAGTTTCGGTTTAGTTTCGTTTCTTTAGACTAGTTTCTTTTCCGCATTTATAGGGAGATTTAAGGTAAAGAGTCATTGGGCGCGTGTTCTGTTCGATTCTAGTGATACCCATTCGTTCGTGGCTAAGACTTTCATCGAGCGCCATCGTTTGACCCCTGATTTGGGCAAGGATTCATTCCTCGTTAAGTTTCCTTCCGGTGATTTGGTATCCTCGAACCAGCACATCCGGAGATGCCCCGTCCTCTTAGGAGATTTCTTGGCGTTTGTTGATCTCAAGGGGTTGGACCTAGAAGACTTTGACGTGATATTGGGTATGGACTGGTTGTCCAGTTATGATGCTGTCATCCGATGCAAGGAAAAGCGTTTGGACTTTGTGATGGAGAACGGTCATCCCATGAGCATTTTTGGATCTCCATGTCAGAGTTCCCCGATAATTTCTGCGGTATGTGTTTGGAAACTGTTAAATTCTGGTTGCTTGTCTTACCTTGTTTCGGTGTTAGAAACTGTTAGTGGTTCGCTGTGTATCGAGAGTGTTCCGGTGGTGCGAGAGTTTCCTGATGTCTTTCCTGTCAGTCTTCCTGGTCTTCCGCCTAATAGAGATGTGGAGTTCATTATTGATCTTGAGCCTGGTACTCATCCTATCGCTAAGGCACCGTACCGCATGGCCCCGCGTGAGCTAGAAGAGTTGCGAACTCAGTTAGATGAGCTGTTGCAAAATGGATTCATTAGACCAAGTTCTTCACCCTGGGGTGCTCCAGTGTTGTTTATGAAAAAGAAAGATGGTTTTATGAGGTTGTGCATAGACTATAGGGAGTTGAATAAGGTAACCATCAAGAACAGGTATCCGTTGTCGAGGATAGATGATATGTTTGATCAGTTGCGTGATAGTTCGGTGTTTTCGAAGATTGACCTTCGATCAGGCTACCATCAGTTGAGGATCCGTGAGTCGGACGTCCCTCGAACTGCCTTTCATTCCCGTTATGGTCATTTTGAGTTTCTAGTTATGTCTTTTGGTTTGATGAATGCACCCTCTGCGTTTATGGACTTGATGAACTGAGTGTTTAGAGATTTTCTGGATCATTTTGTAGTATTGTTCATCGACGATGTGTTGGTGTATTCCAGAAGTGCTGAGGAGCATGCTGCGCATTTGCGCTTAATATTGTCTACTATTAGAGAGCACAAGCTGTATGCGAAGCTGAGTAAGTGTGAGTTCTGGCTTCCTCAGGTGTCCTTTCTAGTACATGTAGTGAACAAGGATGGAATTACTATAGACCCATCAAAGATTTCTGCCGTGTTGGATTGGAAGACGCCTACAACGCCTAAGGAGATAAGGAGTTTCTTAGGGTTGGCAAGTTACTATAGGAGGTTTGTTCAAGGATTCTCAGTGCTATCGGCACCTCTGACTAAGCTTACCCAGAAGAATGCAGTTTTTGTTTGGAGTGATTCCTGTGAAGCGGCCTTCCAGGAATTAAAGAGGCGTTTGTGCAGTGTTCCTGTCTTGGCTTTGCCAATCTAGAGAGTAGAGTATGCAGTTTATGTAGACGCATCTCACATTGGACTAGGGTGTGTTTTGATGCAAAAAGGAAATGCCTATGGGTCTAGATAACTGAAAGTTCATGAAAAGAATTACACTACGCATGACTTAGAATTTTCTGTAGTAATTTATGCCTTAAAGCTTTGGAGACATCTTCTTTATGGAGTATCATGCAAGTTTTTTACGGATCATAAGAGTCTGAAGTATGTCTTTACCCAGAAAGAACTAAATTTGCGCCAGCGTAGATGGTTGGAGTATGTGGTGGATTATGATGTTGACATCCTTTATCATCCGGGTAAGGCTAATGTGGTGGTCGATGCCCTGAGTAGAAAGACCGTGCATGTCTTCAATCTCTCTGTGCAGTCCTTAGAGGAGGAGTTTATGCTGATGGATATCTCAGTCGGTAGTAGTACCGCACCTTCAAGTTTAGGAGCTGAAGAGCCTTCTTGGATTACCATTACGAGGCTGCACCAGAAGGAAGATCCTGACTTGCAGCATCTCCGGAATAGGACTGAGAAAGGGGAATTACCATACTTTTCAATCGATGGTAAAGGTACCCTGATGTATCGAGGTAGATATTGCATTCCCGCATCGGAAGATATTCGAGCAAAGATCTGTAGTGAAGCGCATGACTGAAGTGTTTCCTATCATCCTGGTTCTACGAAAATGTACAAAGACCTGAAGCAGATCGTTTGGTGGTCAGGTATGAAGAATGATATAGCTAAGTATGTTTCAGAATGTTTTACTTGTCAGCGCGTTAAGGCAGATCATAAGAGTCCTGGAGGAAAACTGAACCCTTTGGATATTCCAAGCTAGAAGTGGGAGAGTATTTCAATGGACTTCATTACTGGTTTACCAAGATCCCCTGGAGGACACGATTCGGTATGGGTCATAGTTGACAGATTGACAATGTGTGCTCACTTTGTGTCTTTTAAGGTCGGCTACTCAATGGAAAAAATAGCAAAACTTTATTTGAATGAAGTCATCAGATTGCATGGTGTGCCCATGAGCATTGTGTCGGATCGGGATTCCAGATATATGTCTTGCTTCTGGAGGAGTTTGCAAGGAGCTTTGGGTACTGACCTTAGATACTCTACCGCTTACCACCCTCAGACCAATGGTCAGACGGAGAGAGTGAATCAAATTTTGGAAGATATGATCAAGTGCTATAATTAGATCATGGAGGAGCTTGGGATAAGCGTCTTGGGTTGATGGAATTTGCCTACAGTAACAGTTATTAGGAAAGCCTGCAGATGGCCCCCTTTGAGGCTCTGTATGGGAGGCGTTGCCGAACTCCCTTGTTTTGGGCCGAGGTTGGTGAGCGTCCGTGTTGGAGCATGCATTCCGCACTCGTCCGGTTTGAGAATAACAAATCCCGAATGTATTTGATCCTATTTTTGATTAATGGTGTGCAGATAACAGGTGCAAGAATAACATGTTTTCAATTGGAGCAAAATAATGATTTTCCAGAAATTGGAGCTATCGGATTTCCGATAGCAATATCAGATTTTCGACAGCGCACGATTTCTTCCGTTTTCTGATCTCTACTCGACGGTTTAGAGCTATCGGATTTCCGACAACAGTAACGGATTTCCGACAGTGCACGATCTTCCCGTAACTCCAAGACGTGCAGCAGTTATGCAAGCTAACGGATATCCGATAGTACTATCGGATATCCGACAGCCCACGTCTCAACCACGACCTCCACTTCGCGCAGAAACTTCGAATTAGTGGGACATATGGCAGCCTCTGGAGATATCGGATTCTGGCGATACCTAGCTAACGGACGGCGACAGCTCTCTTTTATTAAAAGGGATCAGAACTTCGTGGATTTCATGCCTTCAGACCTTCAAGCCTTCTTCCTGAGTGTTATCGTCTAGAGAGCCCCAGAGAACAAAAATCCCCATCCTTGAAGAAGAAAAGAGAGAGCGAAGCCAAAGATTGTACACGCGTTCCAAGGAGATTTTCTCAAGGATTCTTCGCTGCTTTGGTCCAGAAATTTTAAAGGGGGTTTTATTTTGTACTTCATTTATATTTACATTCATCTTATAATCGTTGTAGAAATCATCGTCTTGCGTGCGGTGTCCAAGTCCGTGTGAGGCTTAGGGGAAATCATCACCTTGTGTGTGGTGTTAGATCCTTGTGTGGTCTAGGGTAAATCATCGTCTTGTGTCCGGTGTCAAGTCCTTATGTGGCTTGGGAGAAAATCGTCGTCGTGTGTGCTGCGTCTAGATCAAGATTTGATTTAGGGGGAGGCTAGTTTCTATATCTGGGAGATATAGGCTATAGCCAACCGGTCCTTAGGAGAAGGACCGGTGAAAAGAGACGAGATTTTATTAATTGTAAGCCTTTGATTCCAAGCTTTATTGGAATCATTTCTACTCATTATCTTTGATGAAATAAAATCTTGTTTTTAAATTCAATTATTTGTCTCTATATTCATATATTGTTTCGTTTTTTATAAAAATTATCAAAGGCTTAAATTGCCCTTATTCACCCCCCCCCCCCCCCTCTAAGTGCGCCACAAGATCCAACAGTCCGTTGTTAGGCCCAGAGGATTTGGAAGAAATGAATGTTGCCGTGACTCATATGCGTGAGAAGCTTCATATTGCCTAGGAGAGGTATGAGAAGTAAGCCAATCGGAGAAGGGTGGACCTGGAATTCGTTCTTGGGGACATGGTGTTCTTGAAAGTTTCTCCGATGCCGGGGGTCAAGAGATTTGGAAGGAACCATAAGTTGGACCCCCGGTATGTGGGACCGTTCTAGGTTGTGGAGCGCATCGGAGCGTCAGCTTATAGGTGATGCGTTAAATTCGGCACTGCTAATTAGCAGGCACGAAATGCGATACGACGGCAGTGCACTGGTCGCTCAAGTAATAAAAATGGTATGTTATCCCCAAGTATCGATCTCTCAAGGAATGCAGGATGTGGTGATAAGAAAATATAGTGAGGCGATTGTTATGACGAGTGAAAGAAAGTAACAAAAACAAGGGCTTTGTGATGGGTGATCTAGACTATTGCAGAAATAAGAGATGCGGGTCAAAACTCCGCTTCGCAAGGCGGGATGGATGCAACGGCCGCGATGCCGTGCTTCGGAAGGCGCGTGGACGGAAAGTAACTGTGACGATTGAGGGTCACACACACCTCTTCGCAAAGTGGGGGTGAGTGCAGCGGCCGCAATGTTGTGCTTCGGTATGTGGGTGAAATGGCTACAGTGCGGGGTTTTGATGAGGGTCGAAAGCACCTCTTCACTCTCACCTCTAGCTTTTGCTAGAGTGAGCTAGCTAGAACGTGTGTGTGGAAGTGGAGTGGAGTGGAGGCTGAGCGCATCACAACAAAGCATCAAATAAATAATGAAACAAGAAAGGGCTTCTATTCATAGACAAATAGAGATTAGTCAAGTTCATTACAACAATTAAAAGTACATTTCCAAAGAGAGAAAGCGGGTAGAGGAAACCACGAGATGATAAGTCTCGCCGTAGATCTTGGTCAGAATGGGGGGTCGTCACGCCTCCTCCGAGCTCAGTCCTTGGTTTCTTCCGGAGTTCAGAGGTTGTCACTACCTCTAAACTCATCCGTCTTCTTCTCAGAGCTGGGTCTCTTCCACCTAGCTCAATGGAGATGCCACACCTTGAAATGCTTGTTGTAGATGGCGGGGAATGCTTGCCGGACCCTTGATGGAGCTTAGGATCGATGGATGAAGCTTTCCCAAGGAAGGGGATGGATGGATGGAGCTTGGAGGAGGAAAACGGCGGAGGTTTGCGGAAGAATTCGCGTCGAAACTGTGCTCTCCAACCTAAAATCGCGGAACAGGTCTTTAAATAAGCGCTGGAATAAACAGTGCGCACGACCAGTGGCGCACGACCAGGGGTCGTGCACACTGGGCCGCTAGTGGTCGTGCGCGCTGTAGACGGAAACCTGCAAGGTAAAACCACAGAAAATAATAAATCGCATGACCGTGCGCACGATCGTGTGTAGCAAACGCACGACCAAACTCCGAAACTGTTTTTGGGCAGCAGATGAACGCGCACGACCAGAGGTGCACGATCAACTGATCGTGCGTGAAGGAAACGCACGATCAGTGGCATTTCAGGCATAAACTACTCCTAAACAAACTCCGAACGTCGCACGACCCATGAACCTGCATGAAAACTCAAACATACCCGCTGGGGCATAGAAACAAAACTCCCCAACGACATAAAATATGCACCAAAAAGAATAAAAGGGGAGCATCCAGATAACACACCGAATAAGGCTTTGGAAGGTACTATCTACGCAAATGAACTACTAATCTAATATGAGCGATAATCCACGTAATATGCAGTACCTATGCATGATAATAAGCCTAAATGAGTCCTAAAACATGTATATAATGGAGACTCATCACACCCCCCGACTTACTTGTTTGCACGTCTCGGGCAAACACTCGATCCTATGGTAGAAAAATGAACGTTAAGGAAGCAACTGTGTAGGCGAAACACGATGTGAAGTAAAGACTAACGAGCGTGAAAATAAAGTAGAAAAGATTTTAAACAAAGACTATATTTTAAGAACTTCTACAAGTGTAAAATACAAAATACCACTACTCTAAGGTGAATTATTGGTGAATCGTACAGTCACGCCCTAGGGAAAATAGCGTGAGCTGCTGAGGTGAGCGTTGTTCAAATTGGATCTCAAGAAAGAGCTCTCCAAGAAATCCATCAAGGTCGATGGTCATATGCTTGCCCTTTCACACCTTCTCCACTGCATGAGACGATCTCATCAAGAATCAGTAGGACTTTTAGGTTAGACTTGGGCTTGGGTTAAGGTACGGTAATGAAGTAGAAGAACGTAGGCTAAACGCACTCAACCTCCGGAAGATAAACAAAACCCAACCTTAACATCTTCACCTTGAAGCACACTCCCCCAGACTTCATTTAAGCATTATGGTGTGCGCGAGACTACCACACTTGTGGTTCAATTCTTTTTAGAGATCTTTTACTCCTTTTTTAGATCCATAGAGACATAATTTAGGATCAATCAAAAAAAAATTTCAATCTCATCATCTTTTTTCTGCGCGCACACACCACATCACACAACCACATATTTGTTCTCCGCTTCGCACAATCATCATCAATATGTATAAGTTTCAAAGCTTGACTCTAGTGTGTTTTAGGTTAGGATATGGGGCCTTGGTGAACGATTAGTGGAGTTTAACAAATAGGAAAGGTAAGGCTCAACGGGGCTAGCAAAGGATGACGTTGGGTTGGGAAATCAAAGCTCAACCGGACCAAATGATGGCCTACGTCATGCTCCCAACAAGATCATTCAACGCACTCGTTTTGAAAATAGCTTGGGGCAAGTTCTTAACCACCGAGCGAGGTCTCCTCTCCTTCCAACTCAAACAACACGAGGCTAACAGCTCTTCTACACTCGACCAAGGGCTACCGCTAGATTCACCAAATTCACCGTTGAGTCGAGTATTAAGTAATTACACAAATGAAGTAAATAAAACTATAACTTTGTAATTAAATCTATTCTACGTGAATTTTTAAGCTGCGTGAGCACTCTACTAGCAGCACCGCACGGGTCACATCCTGTTCAGCCACACAATCCTAAACTAACAATCAAACTTCTAAACATATACATCAAGCACTTACATGATAATTGCGCACGAGTAAAAATAAAACGCATGTGGTGTGTGTTATGCAATGAGACAATAAATATAAATTTCCTAACACAATATTCTAGCATGCATGTGCGTGTGGCGTAAGCAAAGGCTCGCTCCCCCCCAGACTTACATTGAAACACAAGAAAATATAATCTTTTGAAGCAAACTAAGAGCTGGGTTAAGAGTACCTATGCTCCTAAGAGCATGCCAGAAGAGCGGTATAATCCTTCTTCAATGATCTCCTCCTCTTCATCCAATCAGGTTCACACCTGCATAGCTAAAAACAAAAGCAAAAGCAAACAAAACATGATAGAGATTAAATCAAGCAAACGGAATCGGGTGGTCCTCATGGGTTGTCTCCCAAGAAGCCCTTTTGTTTAACGTCCTTAAAGGTGGACCAAATACCTGTATTAAGCAGTTTATAGAATTGTTCACGCAGAATTAAAAAGAGGAGATCATCCACGTCTACATAGTATTATTACACAACCATATGGAGAAATCAACTATACGTTGATTTAAAATAGTAACTGCAGATAGAAGAAAAAGGTCCGAAGACTCTGTAGTAGGGGTGGAAAATAAGTAAGATGCTCAGCCTCCAACCCCAAATCTCCTCCTTTTCGCTCTCTACTTCTCCTCCAGTATTATATCTTCAAAGAAAAAACGCTTGCCCCCTTGTAACCAATCCTCAAGGGGAAGCACCAAAGATGATGAGGAAACACGATGTTCCTTCACTATACCTTCCTCATCCCGCCAGGCTTTCAGATCCTCCATGCATAAGGTCTGATCAACTGGAGGAGGGGCATCCTGCATCCTTGTACATAAAGAAAGGGGTCAGGAAATAAATTGGAAGAAAAACTAAAAGAAATCTCATCTGAGGGGACAATCCCGGCTTCAGCCCCCATGGGGTGCGGCAATGACACACTGATGATATCATCGAAGATTTCGCTAGACTCCAAAGCGCACGCAATGGCCTCCTCTATAACTTGGACTTCCTCGCACTGGACCGAAGCGGTTGCTTCAGCACAATCAAGGCTGTCCTCCTCCATGAGAGTGGGCACCACATTGCGCAGGTCTGCAACATCCTGCAAAGTGACCTCAATGATAATATCAGAAACATATGTAGTTTCGTGTGCAGTGGGAGAAGACGTGCTTCTTAAGAGTTCGGGCTCTCTCTCCACACAAGACACAAATCCACGCAAAGTGGTACATGAACCGAAGAGGTATGGGGTGTCGCATCAGAAATCGAGTCATGAGGGTCACTGACGTACGTGTCGGTTCCATACCCTTCGAAAAGTGAAGGTGGAAGTGACACGTAATCAGAGGAAGAAGCTGTGCTCGCAGAATTTGAAGATGGGACGATCCGGATATCCGGCTCATCGTCATCCGCCAATTCGCGAAGATAAGCTGCACAGTCCTTCAAGGCGTGCTCTCTACTTTTGCAAAATAGGCACTGCTTTGTCGGCTTTGCCGGCACAAAAGGTGCGGCAGCCGTGTAAAGGTGTGATAACGAAGGTGCAGTAGAGTAGCCAAAAGACTTATGGGTTGCGTACGGTTTCTGAACAACACCATACTCCTTGGGACACCTTTCACTAGCGTGGGATGTGTCCCCACACCAACGACATCGGATATTCAAATGCGCCAACATGATATAGAAGAAGAAAATAGCATGAAAAGGAATAAATTAAAAAGAATAAATGACTCACTCAAAAATAATCGACTCACAAACAACATCTCATCATGCCTGCATTCCCCGGCAACGGCGCCAAAAACTTGATGCGCTAAATTCGGCACTGCTAATTAGCAGGCACGAAATGTGATACGACGGCAGTGCACCGGTCGCTCAAGTAATAAAAATGGGAAGTTATCCCCAAGTATCGATCTCTCAAGGAATGCAGGATGTGGTGATAAGAAAATAGAGTGAGGCGATTGTTATGACGAGTGAAAGAAAGTAAAAAAAAACAAGGGCTTTGTGATGGGTGATCTAGACTATTGCAGAAATAAGAGATGCGGGTCAAAACTCCGCTTCGCAAGGCGGGATGGATGCAACGGCCGCGATGCCGTGCTTCGGAAGGCGCGTGGACGGAAAGTAACTGTGACGATTGAGGGTCGCACACACCTCTTCGCAAAGTGGGGGTGAGTGCAGCGGCCGCAATGTCGTGCTTCGGTATGTGGGTGAAATGGCTACAGTGCGGGGTTTTGATGAGGGTCGAAAGCACCTATTCACTCTCACCTCTAGCTTTTGCTATAGTGAGTTAGCTAGAACGTGTGTGTGGAAGTGCAGTGGAGTGGAGGCGGAGCGCATCACAACAAAACATCAAATAAATAATGAAACAAGAAAAAGCTTCTATTCATAGACAAATAGAGATTAGTCAAGTTCATTACAACAATTAAAAGTACATTTCCAACGAGATAAAGAGGGTAGAGGAAACCACGAGAGGAGAAGTCTCGCCGTAGATCTTAGTCGGAATGGGGGGTCGTCACGCCTCCTCCGAGCTCAGTCCTTGGTTGCTTCCGGAGTTCAGAGGTTGTCACTACCTCTAAACATCATCCGTCTTCTTCTCAGAGCTGGGTCTCTTCCACCTAGCTCAATGGAGATGCCACACCTTGAAATGCTTGTTGTAGATGGCGGGGAATGCTTGCCGGACCCTTGATGGAGCTTAGGATCGATGGATGAAGCTTTCCCAAGGAAGGGGATGGATGGATGGAGCTTGGAGGAGGAAAACGGCGGAGGCTTGCGGAAGAATTCGCGCCGAAACTGTGCTCTCCAACCTAAAATTGCGGAATAGGTCTTTAAATAAGCGCTGGAATAAACAGTGCGCACGACCAGTGGTCGTGCGCACTGGGCCGCTAGTGGTCGTGCGCGCTGTAGCCGGAAACCTGCAAGGTAAAACCACAGAAAATAATAAATCGCACGACCGTGCGCACGATCGTGTGTAGCAAACGCACGACCAAACTCCGAAACTGTTTTTGGGCAGCAGATGAACGCGCACGATCAGAGGCGCACGATCAACTGATCGTGCGTGAAGGAAACGCACGATCAGTGGCATTTCAGGCATAAACTGCTCCTAAACAAACTCCGAACGTCGCACGACCCATGAACCTGCATGAAAACTCAAACATACCCGCTGGCGCATAGAAACAAAACTCCCCAGCGACATAAAATATGCACCAAAAAGAATAAAAGGGGAGCATCCAAGATAACACACAGAATAAGGCTTTGGAAGGTACTATCTACACAAATGAACTACTAATCTAATATGAGCGATAATCCACCTAATATGCAGTACCTATGCATGATAATAAGCCTAATGAGTCCTAAAACATGTATATAATGGAGACTCATCAATAGGCTAGACTTGCCTGCTTCGTTCCCTGATGTTCATGACGTGTTTCACGTGAGCCAGTTGAGGAAGTGTTTGCGTAGTGACCGGCCTATTCTCGAGTCGGTGGCGCAATTGTAGCCCAACCTTTCCTATGTAGAAGGGCCTATCTGAATCTTAGAGACTCAGGAGCGTGTGTTGCGAAGAAGACGATCCCGATGGTTAAAGTTCTTTAGAAGAATCAGGGCATCGAGAGCGCAACTTGGGAGCTGGAGTCTGCCATGACTTATCCTAGCCTCTTCTCTTAGAGTCCATTTAAATCTTCGGTTAAATAATCTTTGAATTTGTTTCTGTATCTCTCGTGATCGTTGGATTTCAAGTTTCAAGACGAAACTTCTTTTTAGGGGGAGTGGCTGTAACGCCCCTATTTTTCGTTAATTGTTTTGCATAGCCGCTGTGATGTAATTTTGGCGTAAGGGCATTATGTCAGCTCGTCGGGTTTAGTTTGGGGCCTTAGCTTAGTTAAAGTATGTAATTTAGATCGAGCGTGCAAAATTTCGCGACTTTTCGAGTTAAAGGGATTATTTCGAGTAGTTATTAAGATTTTAGCTTCAGGAAGCTTTATCCTGAGTTTTGCTCGTCGGAATTGAATTCTGACTTCGCTGTTGGTTTCGTGGTGCCGTTTTTCTATTAGGGTGCGAATTTCATGAAAATCCAAGGTGATTTAGTCGCCCTCGTAGTTTAAATAGAATGTATGAATTATTTATTAATTAATCAAGAAATTATGGTTTTATATAAATACCTAAATTTAGGAGAAGCCTTATCTCTCTTCTTCTCCATCGAGCCGACCATTCCTCGTGCGTTAGCGAGAGTGGTGTGTCGAGATCTTCTTCCGGCCGGCGATTCGAGAGCTGTAGTGGACGGAATCGCAAACGGAGAGTAGAATCCGAAAGATCTTGGCGAGATCTTCGTTCTAGTGGTAAGAGTTTCCTATTTCTTGGGATTTTTGGAGTCAAGGTAGTGACCTAACTCCTCTTTTTGGCCCGAAAAGTTTCAGGTTTTCGTGCTTGAATGTTTTCTTAGCCGATCCATAGCTTTTGGAGCAGAGATCTTCGAGTTTGCAAGGTTTAGGGCAAGTGGCAGTTTCTCCTTCTCTTTTGTTGTTGAAGTTTTGTTTTCTTGCTTGAGTTCTTATCGCATTGTTTAACTCTTGATCTTGGAGTCTTACTTGGCTAATTTAACTCTTGAACTCTCTTTTGAGATCACCCTAAATGTCTACATTTTTCCCCTAGAAGAATCAGTTGCAGCCTAGAATTTTTGGCCAGTACTCGAGAAATTTATGTATTTCTCGAGAGATCCTTGTTTATCTCGAGAAATCCATGTATTTCTCGAGAGATTCATGTGTTCTCTTCCCGAGAAGTCCCTCTTTCTCTCGAGAAAACTCTTTAACTTCTCGAGAAATCTCCTTGTCTCTAGAGAACTCCAATTTTTTTCCGCTTTGCTTTTGCTTCTCGAGAAATCCAGCCACCTCTCGAGAAAACTCCTCTTTTTCTCGGGAAATCCATGCAGAAATCCTATTTTTGTTTCTCGAGAATTCTTCCTTATTTCTCGAGAAAACCCTGAATACCTTTGCCTAAACTTCCTTCTGCTTCTCGAGAAATGCCCTCTATTTCTCGAGAGCTGCCTTCTGCTTCTCGAGAAATGCCCTCTATTTCTCGAGAGATACCTTCTACTTCTCGAGAAATGCCAGTCCATTTCTATGTCCTTGAACTATGCCTCAGGCTTCTCCTCTTTCTTGGGATCTGGTGTCTTCTAAAGTGTATAGGGAGGAGGCCAATGTCTGTACTGTGCCCTTGATCATGATTACCTCCTGTCTGAGTTCTTATACCTGCTGTGGTTATGCAAATTTCTGGGTTTCCCTTATTAATCGTCTTGAGCTGTGTTTACTTCATTTGTGACCCTATCCTTAGGGTATCCTGGTGATTGTTTTATCGGGCCACATCCCGTGCCATTATTAAAGAAATTAATTAAAACGAACCATTGCCTTTATCCTTGCACGGTGGGCCGTGTTTGGGGGCAGTGGGGATTTGTTGTAGCCTTGCATGGTGGCCATTTTAGAGGTGAACCGCGGGCTTGGCCTGTGGTCCTGAGGGCCGTGTTTGGGTGGTTGGGGATAGAGAAACCCCCACTCATTTTAGGCTTTGGGTGGCAGAGGATAAAGGACCGCCACCCGCTTAACCTGAGCTGATCAGTCTCACTAATTACAATTTACAAGATAAATGAACCATGCTTGTTCCTCTTTTTGATATTTGGTGCACTCGGTGCTTTGCTTAGTTCTTTGCTTTAGAGTTCTCCTTTTTCTGTAAGTTTGGCCTGGGTTGGTACCCCTTATGTCTTATTTACTTTACTTCTTGTCTCTCTGCCTCTTGTAAATCCCTTGCTGAGGTGTTCTTTGTTTTATTGAATGTCTCAGGTTCTGAGCCATAGCGGCTATTGGTAGCCCAGATTCTTCGGGAGTTTTAGTTGTTGTTTTACCCCGCTGCTGCGAGGTAGTTGTTGTTAGTTTTCGTCTGGTGTTCAGACATGCTAGTTTGGAGCCAATGGGATAGTGTCAGGTTGTTGACGCCCATTGTGCCTCTTTTGATACTTTATAGTTTACTTGCCAGCTAATGCTACTACTTTTAGATCTGAGGTATCTTGCTCTCTGGGAATGATTTATGCCTAGGTGCATCATAGTTATAAAAGGATTTTTCTTTCATCCTCATCGCATTCTTTTAGCTGAAATCCTTAGTCTTAAAGTCACCTAAAGGTATTTTCTATACTTATACCACGCCTAGATATGTGCATATCATTTACTCTATGTCCTGTCATCACGTGCATATAGGACCTTAAGTGAACAAAATCAAGTATTTTTCCGCTACAAATTGCACATAATTTCGCGGTGGACTAGTTGATCCACAAACTAAGAGACACAGTTCTTACTCCAAACCCTAATAAATGATTTCAAATGACGAATTATCATGTAATCATGTTTAATTTAAATAAGTAATAGGTTCCCGCCTGAGCGTCTGCAGTTGTCTCATGCATGACGTGGCATCATGACGCGAATTTTCTCTTACTCTGATATTCATAAATTCGGAGAAAATGCGGGTTGTGACAGTGACCAAGGGGCGTGACAGCCTAGATGTGTTCCAAACCCGATTTCGCCACCCCGGACGAATTCTGTGAAGATTCGCCAAGTACACGCCCCAGGTCACGGGCGTGACGCAATGTCACGACCGCGACCCGCCACCAGTAGTAGAAGCACAAGGCCACGCCAATTAAAATTACATGCCCTCGGTCATGGGCGTGATCGAGGGCGTGACATCCAGTCACGGGCGTGACTCGTCCCGCGCTCTTACCCGCCGAAAGCTTCCCGCCAGCAGCCTATTTTGAAGATTACACGTCCTAGGTCACGGGCTTGACCTAGGGAGTGACTCGCATGTAACGCCCACAATTACTCCAGAACGCGCCCTCTCTGCTGCTTCTTCGATCACGCCCCTTGCATGCTCTTGGTCACGGGCATGACCAAGGGCGTGTAACACCAAATTTTCAGCTATTTAAAGGGAGCTTCTCCAGATGATCAGGGACACATTTTTGGGAGTTCTAGCTTTAGTTTGTGCACTATTTTCTCATTTTCAAGCTCTTGTACTTCTCCTTCTTCTTAACTTGCACTTTCATTTCAAAAGCTTGTAACTTTCAATTCCTTAGTTCTAATTCTCATTTGCAATTCAAAAATAGTCTTTTATGCTTTCAATCTCTTCATATTTAGTCATGAGCTTCCCTACTTTTGTTAATTCCTCCATCTCTTTGAGTAGCTAAATTTCTATTAGTACTCGACCAAGATGATCCAAGGAAAATATAATTTATGATTTAATTTATAGCTTCTCTTTCTCTTCCTAGAACGCTTAAGATTTATCCTTGAACTTTATTGGATTGAGATTATATTTTCGATATATAATTCTCATTCTTGTTTTCGTAGTCTAATAATCGAGAGGTTCTGAATTCAAATCGATCATTTCAAGGATAAAGAGATTTGAATGCACTCCTTGAGAGAGGATGACATAAATCTCTCGGATTGGATTCAAATCCAATATGGGGGAGTTCACTACGATAAAGCGAGTTTTAGGGGTTTTGATTCTAGAGTGAAAGTTTGATTGATCAACCTAAACTCAGTTGAGCATATCCTCCAGAGAGGTACATTTATAATTCGGGAACCTCCACGGTCAAGTAATTTCTTCAAGAGAATTAGATGTTTTATTTATTGTATTTATTTTCAGAGGTGATTCAAGGTTGAGTACTAGTCTTTTAACTCAACAGTTTTAAAACAATTTATCTCTCTTTCTTGCAACAACCAACCCCAAGTTTTAATTGATAAGATAATAGAGATTTTCCAAAGTAAGTATATTCAACCACCCCGAGTCTAATACGACCTGGTTTATATAAATCTATACTACTCTCGATTCGGTACACTTGTCATTGTCGTTTGCGGATATAGTTTTGCGCATCATGTTTTTGGCGTCGTTGCCGGGGAATTTAGGTTGATATTTCGAAAAAAGAAATATCAATTAATTTTATTGTCCTCTTTCTTCTCCCCCTTTTCTTACAAATTTTAAAAATCTTAAAAGGCGTAATTTAAAGTCTCAAAAAGGGAGATTTGGGCTTGAACTCCTATCGCATCTCCTAGTACCTTACGAACCCTTCACAGGGTAAACCTTGGGAAGTCCGGGACTAACTTAACCCGCTTTTTGAAGAAAAACAATTGTATATATATATAACTATCATATTATAAAAATATTAACATTTCCTTATTCACCCTTTTTATTCTTTTCGCCTCTATTTCTCTTTCTCTCTTTTTCTTTAGTTTATGACCCGAGAAAACTCTTCAATTAATCTTGAATTATGTTTTGATCCAGAAATCGAGCGCACCTTACGGCGACGTCTCCAATTTAGTGATCTACCAATAATTCGAGAAGAGTCAATCTGAGAGACTAACTAAGGTATAATGGAAGACCCCGACCATAATGAGACTCCGCTACAGACTTTGTCATATTATGTGAGACCTAATTGGGAGGGAACACAATCTATCATTATTCGCCCGGCGGTGGCGAATAATAATTTTAAAATTAAAACGAGCATCATTCAGATGGTACAGCAAACCGTCATTTTCGATGGCTTACCGGATGAAGATCCAAATTTACACTTATTAGTTTTTTGGAAATTTGCGATACTTTCAAAATAAATAGCATCACCGGTGATACCATTCGTTTGCATTTATTTCCCTTCTATTTGCGGACTACAGCCAAGCAGTGGTTGGGATCTCTTCCTAGAGGTTCCATCACTACATGGGCCGAAATGACGGAGAAATTCTTAGCGAAATATTTTCCTTCGGCAAAGTCTGCCAAATTACGTACGGATATTCTCTCCTTCATGCAAATAGACTCAGAGTCTCTCTATGACACATGGGAGCGCTTCAAGGAATTATTGCGGAGATGTCTCCACCATGCCCTTCCTTTATGGAAACAAGTTCAAACTTTCTACAATGGTTTGAATCTCCAAAAAAGGCAAATGATTGATGCGGCAGCAGGGGAGACTCTTAATAATAAAACCCTTGAGGCCTCTCAAGAGCTTTTTGAGGAGATGGCCATGAACGCATATCAGTGGAATGCGCCACAGACGCACCCTAACAAGCCGGTCGGACTCTATGAAGTCGAGGCAGCCACTAATTTAGCGTTACAAGTAGAAAGATTAACTAAGCAAGTGGTGGAGATGTCTGCTTCCTCCGCCACCAATTGGGCTAATAATAATAATAAAGATAATAATAATAATTTCATTCAAGAGCACGTAGATTATATGGGGAACTCTTGTCGTCCTCTTTATAACCCGAATAATAACATTCCGTTTAATAATTCTTATAATCCAGATTTAAGGAACCACCCTAATATTTCCTGGAGCAACCCCAATAATGCTCAGCGTCCACCATAAGTGAATCCTCCCGGATTCGCTCCGCCACCATCACACAAGCCCTCTTCATTTGAAGAGGCTAGGCCTTCTTCAAATATGTTGCCTCCAATGAGTCCAACATCCGGAATCTATCCGGATCTATTAAAAGCTTAGAAAATCAGATTGGACAACTCCCAAGATGTTCTCCGAACGCTAGCAAGGAGCTCTACCAGGCAATACTGAGCCCAATCCACGGGAGAGCGCCAACGCATGCAATAACCCTCTGTAGCGGAAAGAAGGTAAAATCTTCAAAATTGGTCGAGCCTGAGGTAAACGTTTCAACTCAACCTCCGCAATTAAATTCTTATAATTTAGCTCCACACATTATTCAAACTCCTTCTATTCCTTATACTTCTAAATTACAAAAAGTGCGCAACGAGAAGCAATATAAAAAATTCATAAATATTTTAAAACAAATTCAAATCAACGTTCCATTCTGCGAGGCACTCGCTCAAATGCCTAAATATGCTAAATATCTCAAAGATTTATTATCAAATAAAAAGAGACTTGAAGATATTTCGTGCATTTCTCTTAACGTAGAATGTTCGGCGATTGTTTTAAATAAATTGCCAGAAAAATTAAATGATCTGGGACGGTTCTCCATCCCGTGTTTGTTTGGTAATTTATTAATTAAAAACGCCTTGGCCGATCTAGGAGCTAGCATAAGTCTTATGTCATTCTCCTTATTTAAGAAGCTTGGTTTGGGCACCCCAAGCCCAACTAATATAAGCATTCAACTAGCGGATCGGTCTGTTAAGTACCCAATCGGGGTCATTGAGGATGTGCTAGTGAAGGTTGACAGGTTTATCTTTTCGGTAGACTTTATCATCCTCGATATCGAATAGGATGTCGAAGTACCCTTCATACTCGGCCGATCCTTCCTAGCCACCGCTCGGGCAATTATCGATGTAAGTAACGGAAAACTTCTCCTGCGAGTTGGGGATGAAGTTATTTTTAATGCAAATCAATCAATGAGAAATGCGCTACCCAACAATGATTCTTGTTTTATTTTAGAATCAAATTTTGAAGAAGAATTTTTGTCTTTTGCTGAATTAATTTCTCGGTTTGTTGAAAATCTGGAATTAGAAACTTTATTTTGTTTAAAAGAAATGACTAGGCAGCTTAAATTTGAACAAATAAATTTAAATAATTTAAAAATTAAAACATCTTATGAAGACTCGCCGAACCTAGAACTAAAATAACTCTTGGAGCATTTAAAATTTATTTTTTTAGAAAATAATTCAAAATTGCCCATAATTATTTCTTCAGCGCTAAATGATTCGGAAATTTTCGAATTAACAAAAGTTTTAAATAATCACCACCACGCAATTGCGTGGCAAATCTTTGACATCAAGAGAATAAATCCCTCGTTTTGCACGCATAAAATAAATTTAGAAAATTATTCTCGCGGCACTATTCAGCCTCAACGACGCCTTAATCCCAATATGAAGAACGTCGTTACGGTCAAAATTATAAAACTATTAGACGCGGGAATTATTTATCCAATTTCTGATAGCACTTGGGTTAGTTCAGTGCAAGTCGTGCCTAAAAAGGGCGGGATAACGGTAATCACTAATGAATATAACAAGTTGATTCCGACCCGTACTGTTACGGATTGGCGGTTATGCATCGATTACAGAAAATTAAATGATGCTACCCGCAAGGATCACTTTTCGTTGCCCTTTATTGACCAAATATTAGAACTCTTATCCGGTCATTCACACTACTGTTTTCTCGATGGTCTTTCAGGATATTTTCAAATCCCAATTGCTCCCGAAGACCAAGAGAAAACCACCTTCACCTGTCCATTCGGCACCTTCGCATATCGAAGAATGTTGTTTGGTCTTTGCAATGCGCCGGCTACATTTCAAAGATGTATGTTGGCAATTTTTAATGAACTAGTAGAAGACGTCATGGAAGTATTCAAGGATGATTTTTCTGTCTTTGGCAATTCTTTTGCAAATTGTTTAAATAATCTTGATCGTGTTCTTCAACACTGTGAAGACACGAATTTGGCACTCAACTGGGAGAAGTGCCACTTTATAGTCCAAGAGGGATTAGTCCTCGGGCATAAAGTCTCAAGAAAAGGAATCAAGGTCGATAGGGCCAAGATCGAAGTCATAGAAAAACTTCCCCCTCCTACCAATATTAAATCCATTATGAGTTTTCTAGGACATCCGGGTTTTTATAGATGGTTTATTAAAGATTTTTCAAAAATTACAAAATCACTAACGCAACTTTTAGAAAAGGAATCCGCGTTTAATTTCGATGAAGAGTGTTTAAAAGCGTTTAATAAAATTAAAAATGAACTTATCAATTCTTCAATTTTAATCGCGCCAAATTGGTCTCTTCCATTCGAAATTATGTGCGATACGAGCGATTTTGTTGTAGGTGCAGCTTTAGGCCAACGGGTGAATAAATATTTTCACCCTATTTATTACACTAGCAAAACTCTAACATCCGCGCAAGCAAACTATACAACAACGGAAAAGGAATTTTTGGCTATAATTTTTGCGTTTGATAAATTTCGATCTTATTTAATGCTTTCAAAAGTTATTGTCTTTACAGATCACTCCGCTCTCCGGTATTTACTACATAAAGGAGATGCAAAGCCTCGACTGCTAAGGTGGATCCTCCTACAACAAGAATTCCATTTGGAGATCAAGGACAAAAGGGGAGCGGAGAATGTTGCGGCCAACCACCTCTCACGGTTGGAGAATCTGGCTGCAGGAGCGCTAGTGGAGGCCGAGATTGATGATAAATTTTTGGAAGAGCGCCTCCTCACCATCGAAAAGGTAATGACTTCTTCCACCACTTGGTACGCAGATCTTGCCAACTATTTAGTGGCTCGGGTCCTCCCCAAAAAAATTTCAAGTCAACAAAAGAAGAAATTCTTTTCGGACTTGAAAAATTATTTTTGGGAAGACCCCTTTTTATTTCGTGTCTGCGCGGACCAAGTGGTAAGAAGGTGTATTTCGGGAGAGGAAGGCATCCAAATTCTGCGGCACTGCCACGAAGGAACAACCGGTGGTCACTATCAAGCGAACCAGACCGCAAGGAAGGTACTAGAAGCGGGCTTCTATTGGCCCACCTTATTCAAAGACGCTCACAATTTTGTGAGTAATTATGATCGGTGTCAACGGTCAGGTAACATTTCTAACCGGAACGAAATGCCACAAAATATATTTTGAGAATGCGAAATTTTTTATTTATGGGGAATAGATTTTGTAGGTCCTTTCTCTTTTAATAACAAATATATCCTTGTTGCGGTCAATTACGTGTCAAGGTGGGCGGAAGCACAAGCTTTTCCCACCAACGACGCGAGAGTCGTCATAAATTTTTTTAAAAAATTTATTTTCACGATTTGGCACACCCCGAGCACTAATTAGTGATCGGGGCACACATTTCTGTAACAACCAACTTGCTAAAATTTAAGCAAAATATGGAGTTACACACAAGCTATCTACCGCCTATCACCCACAAGCAAATGGCCAAGTTGACGTAGTAAATTGTGAATTAAAACAAATATTAGAAAAAACTGTGTTCGTTAATAGGAAGGATTGGTCGCTAAAATTAGACGACGCACTCTGGGCTTACCGGACAGCAAACAAAACCACCATCGGATGTACACCATACCGATTAGTCTATGGAAAAGCTTGTCATTTACCCGTAGAATTAGAACATCGCGCTTTTTGGGCGCTAAAATTTCTAAATTTGGATTTAAACTTAGCCTTCGAACATAGGATTTAAACTTATCCTAAAATGAATTAGACGAATAGCGTGCTAACGCCTATGAAAATAATAAATTTTATAAGGAGCGCACTAAGTTTTATCATGATAAAAATATTAAAAATCCAAAAAAAAAATCACCGGGAGATTTAGTCCTTCTCTATAATTCTAGATTTAAACTTTTTCCGGGCAAATTAAAATCACGATGGTCCGGTCCCTTCATAATAAAAGAAGTTTGGTCATATGGAACTGTGCTAATAGAGCACCCAGAAAAAGGCTCCTTTAAGGTTAACGGCCACCGACTAAAATTGTATCACCCCAGCGACCCAGCATCCGGACAAATTGAAATTCTTAATTTAATTTTTAAAACAATAATTGCCACTTAGTGAAGCTACGCGACGGTAAACAAAGCGCTTTTGGGAGGCACCCCAACGTTATCATTTTCTTCATTTTTGCTCTATTTTTTTTTCTAACTTCTTTTTCAGGTTTTAATCCAGCAACCTAATCTACCAACCAGGGAAGCCTTCTTCTCCCCTCTTTTCATTTACTGCATTTTTATGTATAATCTTGATAATACTTCATACTTAGTTTTAAATATTGGGGACAATGTTTAACTTTAAATATGGGGGTGTAGTGTAGTTTTCTAGATTTTTGTCTCAATTTATAAAAAGAAATTTTTTTTTATAAAATTCATAAAAATCTAATTTCTTGGAAAGGGAGGTTTGGGCTTGAACTCCCATCGCACCTCCTAGTACCTTGCGAACCCTTCACCGGGTAGCCCTAGGGAAGTCCAAGAACTAATAAAAATAATAATAATAAAATAAAACTAATAATTATAAATACGCCTAGCATTGTGTTTTATCTCTCTAGAAATCTAGTTTGAGGTTTGACCATAAGTAATCCTACATTATTAATTTAGTTAATATTTTGTTTCATCAGAATTTGTTAGACTTAAATTTGAAGTAATTTAGTTTTAAGAAATATTTTATGTTTTTAATTCAATTAGAGAATTTATTTAGCACACTTCTCTTTTTAATTTTAAATAGCTTCAATTTGTGGTAAATTGGCTAAACTTTTTTAGATTTTTGTTATGTTCTCTACTAACTTTAAGATCTTAGGAAATTTCACTCCACTAAAAAAGTTGCTCTCAAAATAGTTTAATTTATAAACTAGAAGTATTTCCTTACCCTCACCCTTTATTGGCAAATAAAAAAAGTGTAGTAAAAGATCATATGTCATGGGAATAAGAGGATAAAATTCATTATTTCATAAACATATGCACCCAAAATCATTTAAAATACTATATGTCATGATGTAAGAGGATAAAATTTATTACATCTAAACATATACATTTTGGGTTTTTGATTGAAGAGCATTGTTAAGAGATTATATGGCATGGAAAATGAGAGGATAAAATTCATCATTTTCCTAAATATATACAAATGTGAATTTTTGAGTGAGGTTTTCACCACCTCCAATCAAAGAACTCTTCATTTTGCCATCTCTACAAAACCAATCCCTAGCCATTTCTATTGATTCTAGCCCTAAATAAAATTATTTAGAGAATAATATTTTGGTAGGTGTCTTCTCCTTAAAGTTTCTTTTATGTTAGAGTGTCGATAATTTCAATCTATTCTTGTTTGAACATTTCTATAATTTCATTTGCTAAATAGTTATCTTGAGAAGTACTTAGCTAAACATTTTTCTCTTTTTAAATTATCACCAAAACTTATGACTTAATTCTTGAATTTCTAGAATTTGCTTTTAACTTACTTTTGGTCTAATAAAATTTTGGTTAATTGGAAATAATATCGATTTCCTATAATTCTTTCCTCATTCTTTTGCTCTGGAATAGCAAAAGCTCAAGTATGGGGGTGTTTGATGAGTAGTTTTTATACTCATCATTTAGTATATTTTTAATATGAAATTATATAAATTATATGAATTATATCATATAAATCTTTCCATTTTTGATTTCATAAACTAACTTAAATTTTTTATGTATTTTTCAGGTTTTCTGGGCACTTTGAGCAAAATTGTCAAGTACACGCCCAAGGTCACGGGCATGACCAAGGAGCATGATAGCCTAGATGTGTTCCAAACCCGATTCCTCCACCCCGGGCGCATTCCGTGAAGATTCGCCAAGTACACGCCCCAGGTTACGGGCGTGACCAAGGGCGTGACCTAATGTCACGGCCGCGGCCCGCCACTAGCAGCAGAAGCGCAAAGCCACATTAATTAAAATTACAAGCCCTCGGTCACAGGCGTGACTAAGGGCGTGACATCCAGTCACGGGCATGACTCATCCCGCGCTCTTTCTGATGAGTCCTGATCATATACACTTTTATGGACTCATCTGGGCCGTTTTTCTAGTCATTTCACCGCACTTTAGCCCTGTTATAGTTCATATTGATCAATCCATGCTAGGTGCACATCTAGGCCCACTTTGGTGTGATTTTCGTGCTTATTGTCATTAGTAGTATTCATGTACTGTCAAGTGCCACTTTCAGTGGCTAGATTTGTGGTTGTGCCTGGAATAGGAGTCGTGCGAGTGTTCCCGGTGCAATTCTGCACAGGAACACTGCGCACGATCACCGGTTCTATTGCGCATGACCACTGGTCGTGCGCCATTGATCGTGTGCACTTGACCCTTTTTTTATGAGTTCTGTTTGGTGCAGTGCGCACGACCATCAATGCCAGCGCGCACGACCACCGGTCGTGCGCCACTGCTCGTGCGCATTTGCCATTAAATTTCCGAGTTCTGTTTGCTGTAGTGCGCACGACCATCAACTCCAGTGCGCACGACCACCGGTCGTGCGCCACTGGTCGTGCGAACATGTTATTTTATAATTTCTGTCTTTGCAGGTTCCGTCCAGGCAGAGCGCACGATCACAGGATTCTAGTGCGCACGACCACTGGTCGTGCGCCACTGACCGTGCGCACTGTTTAATTCCAGCGCCTATAAAACGACCTGCTCGCGATTTTAGGTCGGATCCCGAATTTCAGCCGCCGTTTTCCGCCCGGTTCCGCCCAGATTCGCCCCTCCACCGTCGCCCACCATCTAGAGGTGCTCCGGGCTTGTTCTTCACGCCGATCTTGAGCCGGAGTCTCCTCTCGGCCTCCTCCTTCATCCAAGAGCTCCAAAGGAAGACCTAGCCGCCATTATCGTCAAGCAAGAGGAAGTTTGCAACCTCCACCGGATCGTGACACGAAGAAGACGGGTCCATTGGAGAGTCGTGACAGCTCTCTCTACCCCGGACGTAGTTGCGGACCGAGCTTGGACGCGGATTGACAACCCGGCGATTCCAACCGTGAATCTACAACGAGCCTTCGGATTCGGTCGATTTCTTGCCTTATTCTTCTCTTATTGATTGTTGTAATAGCTAGATCTTGTGTATTTTGATGAAGAGCACTTTAACTTGCTTTTAGTTATATATATTTCATATTGTTGTGAAATGCTTTTGTGATTTATGTGTTTATGAGGTGCGCCACCATCCCTTTTCCACTCCACCACCGTGTCCGGTGCCGCACTAGCAATTGCTAGTGGCGTGCTTGTCGAAGAGGTGCTTACGACCCTCATTCCGCTAGCCTACTCGCCCATCCGCCTACCGAAGCGTGGCATCGCGGCCCGTATTCCATCCCGCCCTTACGAAGTGGCGCGTTCAAGGCCTACGTAGTCTTCCATCCTGCCGAGCGAAGCTTTGCATAGCGGCATTGCATAGGAGTAGTTGTAGCTTTTTCTCTTTATTTTCCACAAACCAAATCAACCCCCGTGTCCGCAATTCATCCGACCCAAAGGACTTCGATCTCAAGTCCTTCCTCGAACGTTAACTCCACCTTACTGTGTTCCTTGAGAGATTCGATACTTGGGGATTTACTTCCTCATATTATTACTTAACAACGACCGGTTCACTGCCGTTCGGATCGCAGTCTCGCTACCGCCTATAGCGGTGTGCAGGATTTGCGCAACAAGTTTTTGGCGCCGTTGCCGGGGAACACAGTCGTGTGAGTTTTCTGGAGAGGGAGAATCTGAGAGAGAAGCCCTTTCATTTGTAAATTGCATCCTTTAAATTTTATTTCTGTTCTTTTTATTCCGCTTTCTTATTTAATATTAGGTTGCTTTAGTAATTTCTGTTTGGTATAGTGTCTGCATAATAGCATTCTTATCTTGAATCGTATTATTTTTACACTATGTGGGCACATCTCAATATTCGTTGCCGTTGGTGTAGAGATACTTCTCACTCTAGTGATGAATGCCCTACGGAGAATAGTAGGCATAGTTCCTGCAGCCCAGCATATGGAGCACCGACTTCATCTGGTACTTCATATGGTGCGCGTAAGTCTTATGGCTACTCTGCTGAGCCTTTACCATCATACTTCTTTTCGGCTCCAGCCCCCGCTGTGCCAAAGAAGCCCGCTAGGCAGTGCCAGTTTTGTCGGAGCACAGATCATGCCCTGAAGGATTGTGCTGCTTTTCGTCGCCAATTGGATGAGGATGATGAGCCGGATATCCGGATCGTCCCGAATCCTAACTCTGGCGGCACACCTTCAACATCCAGTTTTGTGTCTTTGCCACCTTCACACCTTGAAGGGTATGGCGTTGACACAGTCACCAGATGTGTGGCTGATCTGGGCACCGATATTGCTGAGCCCATTCTCCCAGTGCATCCACCACCTCTAGTGGATTCGATTCTTTGTGAGGAATCGGTGCTCGACTTTTATCCGAGCACTGTTCCTCTCCCTGTTGTGCATACTACACTCGTCTCTGACGACATTGTTGATGATGTGTCGCAGGAGGAGGCGGTTGATCTTAGTATTGTGCCTATTCCTATGGAGGAGGACAACCTTCTAGGTGAAGAGGAGTTTTCCTCAGCACCGGTGGAGGAAGTCCAAATCTCTAGCTTGGCCACTGTTGATCCCGCCGAATCTTGTAGCATTGATGACAATGCAAACATTATTTTACTTCCCCCACCTGATGGGAGTGAGTCCGGGATCACTCCCCCGATTGATGTTTATTTATGTTCTTCGTCTTCTTTATTTCTTGATCCCTTTCCTTCATCTGAGTCTGTGCAGGTTGAATCTTCACAGGTACTTCAGGAGGACTTGGAGCGTGTTGCTCAAGTCAATGATGAGAGCATCCTCTCATGTGAGGAGGTTTATTCCCCCTCCGTAGAGGAAGCTCCACTCATTGTCTTCTCCTCCTGCGGACCTGCTGCAGACGACACCTTGCTGGGCAAGGATAGTTTTGGTAAGTTGAGTGAGGACCAGGCCTCCTCCTCTTCTTACTTTCTTTTCCCTCTACCTGTGATGGGCAAGTTTTATTTATATTCGGGTAGAGGCGTGACTGTTCTTTCTCCGTATAGGTACCCGCTACCGATGCGCATATTAGAACAGTTACCTGTACACTTTTCTTTTCATAGGCCTATAAGCTAGAACTGTACAAAACTTGAATAAGTCGTGCTGGGATGACAATAACCCCAGTAGTTATCTTACTTTTTCTGCATTTTTATTTCTTCTAATCATGTTTAGTTAGCTGTAGTTTATTTTAGTTTGTCATTTTTCTTTTGTTTTTGCGGAGCTGACCCCTGCAGGTATCTTTTTCTGGATGGCGGATGCTGCAGTTTTGTCTTAGCTTACACGCCAATCTTCTGGTGTGCTCATTTCTGAGCATTGGGTACTCTCTTTCCCTAGCCTTTTTTGATTTTCATGTCATATATTTTGTGGATTGTTTAGTTTAAGTCTGGGGGAGAGTAGTTTTGTTTACCCGCTCACGTGCACTGTTGCACTGCATGCTAGAAGATTTCATTTAAAATGTTTTGTTTATTTTCATTGCACACCACAGCACCCACATGAGCGCGTGATTATCTATTTGTTTTGTTCTGAACAAATTATCTTGGTTAGGAATGTGAATTGGGATGATAGCTTAGGAATTACTATTGGGAGCGCAATGTTGACTCGAGCAGTGTTCTAGTCGCATCCGCGTGCTACAATAGAATTTGAGTAAAATTAGATTATTTCTATGCTCTTAATTTATGATTAGTATTTATGCGTAGTTTTAGATTTATTCTACTCAAGTGGTGAATGTGAACGAAATTGGTGATAGCCCGGTGTTGTGTGTATACGAGCGCTAGTTGTGTGTTGCTCGAGTCGGGAGGAAGGTTTACCTTTCTCGTGGGCTAAGAACTTGCCCCAAGCGACTCTTGAAGCATGGGTGCGGGCGATTCGTTGAGATAAATGTGATATAGGCCACCTTTTGGCTAGTTTGAGCCTTTGCTTTCCATATCCTATTCGCTCACCTTTGCTACCCAATACTTGTGCCTACCACTCCCTTTGTTCAGCTCCTCCTCCATTCACCAAGGCCTAAAGCTTATCCCACTATCGCAACCAAGTATATGTTATATGCACTCATGTTTTAGATTTGGCGTGATGTTTGGAATTGTTGTGTTGTGAAGGAGAAATAAACTCTATTTGCTGATTTTGAGCCAACCGGAGGATAAGAAAAAGAGAAAGAAAACTATGATATTGAAATAAAAATCTAAAAAAAAAAAAAGTGTATTGAAAAGTCATCCTCCCGAGCGTTTTAGAAAATTTGTTGGTATTTGTGGAGTAGGCCGTGTGCACACCTAGTTTTCATAATAAGTCTAGGGGTGTGTCACACGAGCTTTGTTTTTGGTTTTGCTTGGTGCAGCGTCCCGTTGACTCATGTTGGTTGCGTAGCCTTCGTTTTTACCTTTGATTATCATACCGCAACCTAAGCCCCAATATAATCCTAAAAGTCCTATTGATTTATCTCGCGAGTTTGCTAGCGCTGTGGAGAGAGTGTGACCGGGCAAGCGTATGATTCCCGACGTTGATGGATTTCAGCGGAGTTATTCCCGAACCCCGATCTTTTGCAACACCCTCCTTAGTGGCTTATTACTTTCACACCGGACATGATCATCAAATTCTTCACAATTCACCAACTGAGTATTGATAAATCTTTATTTACGCTCTAGTACTTTCGTAAATTAGTTAGCATAGTTAGAATCTCTTTTTACGAAATCTCTATTTGCATGCTTTTGTTACTTCGCATTGTACTCCCTTGCGTAATTTTCTTTGCTAACTACCTTTTTCACACTCCACCGGATTCGTTTGCTCGGGACGCGCAAACAGTTAAGTCTGGGGGTGTGATGAGTCCTGATCATATACACTTTTATGGACTCATCTGGGCCGTTTTTCTAGTCATTTCACCGCACTTTAGCCCTGTTATAGTTCATATTGATCAATCCATGCTAGGTGCACATCTAGGCCCACTTTGGTGTGATTTTCGTGCTTATTGTCATTAGTAGTATTCATGTACTGTCAAGTGCCACTTTCAGTGGCTAGATTTGTGGTTGTGCCTGGAATAGGAGTCGTGCGAGTGTTCCCGGTGCAATTCTGCACAGGAACACTGCGCACGATCACCGGTTCTATTGCGCACGACCACTGGTCGTGCGCCACTGATCGTGTGCACTTGACCCTTTTTTTATGAGTTCTGTTTGGTGCAGTGCGCACGACCATCAATGCCAGCGCGCACGACCACCGGTCGTGCGCCACTGCTCGTGCGCATTTGCCATTAAATTTCCGAGTTCTGTTTGTTGTAGTGCGCACGACCATCAACTCCAGTGCGCACGACCACCGGTCGTGCGCCACTGGTCGTGCGAACATGTTATTTTATAATTTCTGTCTTTGCAGGTTCCGTCCAGGCAGAGCGCACGATCACAGGATTCTAGTGCGCACGACCACTGGTCGTGCGCCACTGACCGTGCGCACTGTTTAATTCCAGCGCCTATAAAACGACCTGCTCGCGATTTTAGGTCGGATCCCGAATTTCAGCCGCCGTTTTCCGCCCGGTTCCGCCCAGATTCGCCCCTCCACCGTCGCCCACCATCTAGAGGTGCTCCGGGCTTGTTCTTCACGCCGATCTTGAGCCGGAGTCTCCTCTCGGCCTCCTCCTTCATCCAAGAGCTCCAAAGGAAGACCTAGCCGCCATTATCGTCAAGCAAGAGGAAGTTTGCAACCTCCACCGGATCGTGACACGAAGAAGACGGGTCCATTGGAGAGTCGTGACAGCTCTCTCTACCCCGGACGTAGTTGCGGACCGAGCTTGGACGCGGATTGACAACCCGGCGATTCCAACCGTGAATCTACAACGAGCCTTCGGATTCGGTCGATTTCTTGCCTTATTCTTCTCTTATTGATTGTTGTAATAGCTAGATCTTGTGTGTTTTGATGAAGAGCACTTAAACTTGCTTTTAGTTATATATATTTCATATTATTGTGAAATGCTTTTGTGGTTTATGTGTTTATGAGGTGCGCCACCATCCCTTTTCCACTCCACCACCGTGTCCGGTGCCGCACTAGCAATTGCTAGTGGCGTGCTTGTCGAAGAGGTGCTTACGACCCTCATTCCGCTAGCCTACTCGCCCATCCGCCTACCGAAGCGTGGCATCGCGGCCCGTATTCCATCCCGCCCTTACGAAGTAGCGCGTTCAAGGCCTACGTAGTCTTCCATCCCGCCGAGCGAAGCTTTGCATAGCGGCATTGCATAGGAGTAGTTGTAGCTTTTTCTCTTTATTTTCCACAAACCAAATCAACCCCCGTGTCCGCAATTCATCCGACCCAAAGGACTTCGATCTCAAGTCCTTCCTCGAACGTTAACTCCACCTTACTGTGTTCCTTGAGAGATTCGATACTTGGGGATTTACTTCCTCATATTATTACTTGACAACGACCGGTTCACTGCCGTTCGGATCGCAGTCTCGCTACCGCCTATAGCGGTGTGCAGGATTTGCGCAACACTTTCTCGCCGAAAGCTTCCCACCAGCAGCCTATTTTGAAGATTACACGCCCTAGGTCGCGTGCGTGACCTAGGGCGTGAAGCGCAAGTAATGCCCGCAATTACTCTAGAAGGCGCCCTCTCCGCTGCTACTTCGATCATGCCCTTGGTCACGGGCGTGACCAAGGGCGTGTAACACCAAATTTTCATCTATTTAAAGGGAGCTTCTCCAGATGATCAGGGATGAATTTTGGGGAGTTCTAGCTTTAGTTTGTGTAGTGTTTTCTCATTTTCAAGATCTTGTACTTCTCCTTTTTCTTAACTTGCACTTTCATTTCAAAAGCTTGTAACTTTCAATTCCTTAGTTGTAATTCTCATTTGCAATTCAAAAATAGTCTTTTCATGCTTTCGATCTCTTCTTATTTTCTCATGAACTTCCCTACTTTTGTTAATTCCTCCATCTCTATGAGTAGCTAAATTTCTATTAGTGCTCGACCAAGATGATCCAAGGAAAATATAATTTATGATTTAATTATAGCTTCTCTTTCTCTTCCTAGAACGCTTAAGATTTATCATTGAACTTTATTGGATTTAGATTATATTTTCGATATATAATTCTCATTCTTGTTTTCGTAGTCTAATAACCGAGAGGTTCTGAATTCGAATCGATCATTTCAAGGATAAAGAGACTTGAATGCACTCCTTGAGAGAGGATGACATAAATCTCCCGGATTGGAGTCAAATCCAATAGAGGGGTCCACTACGATAAAGCGAGTTTTAGGGGTTTTGATTCTAGAGCGAAAGTTTGATTGATCAACCTAAACTCAGTTGAGCGTATCCTCGAGAGAGGTACATTTATAATTCGGGAACCTCCACGGTCAAGTAATTTCTTCAAGAGAATTAGAAGTTTTATTTGTTGTATTTATTTTCCGAGATGATTCAAGGTTGAGTACTAGTCTTTTAACTCAACAATTTTTAAACAAGTTATCTCTTTTTCTTGCAACAACCAACACCAAGTTTTAATTGATAAGATAATAGAGATTTTCCAAAGTAAGAATATTTAACCACCCTGAGTCTAATAAGACCTTGGTTTACATAAACCTATACTACTCTTGATATGGAACACTTTTCGTTGTCGTTTGCGGATATAGTTTTGCGCAACACGTACGAACCGTGTTTGTCTCCTTCCTCTGACGCCGCCTGTATCGCCCACCTCCGAGAATCCTCTGCCTGAGGATTTCACCGCTGAGCAAGAGGTTCGCCTTTACGCTCGTGAAAGATGACGAGATGGATCTCCAACTCCTTGCCATCGGATAGCCGTAACAAAGCTTCGTCGAGATCTCCATGAGAAAACCTCCTCCGCCTAATGGTGAGAACTTCCTGCCGCCGAATCTGATGATGAAGACCTCCTCCCTACCACTGATAATCTCTGATATGGCTATATCAAAACCCTAGACGTAGCATCCTGTAAATAGGAGAATTAGAATAGGAAATTTTCCTTAATCTGGAACGTCCAGATGGCGGAAGGTCAGAAAACTGCCAACATAAGAAGAGGTTGGGAGCCGGTCTGGTTTAGAACAAAGAGGCGGCACATTTTAACAATCTCCACCTTGACGCCTCATATATGATATGCTCCACATGCAGCTTGGATCTTCTCCTTCCGAAAAAACTACCCCCTCTCTCTGGGGTCACCACAATCAACATGCATAAATATGAACCAAGTCAAGGCAGTGCTTGAACTTGAATTCCGTTACAGGCTTTGTCGACATGTTCACGACATTGTCCTCTGTGGGGACTTTCAGCAACTCTATGTCTCCACCTCCAACGAACTCCCTCAACTTATGGTAGAACACATCAATGTGTTTTGTCCTTGCATGATAGACCAGGTCCTTTGCAAGACAAATCACACTCTTACTGTCATAGTGCAGCTTTACCGCCTCCTGAGTAATCCTGAGTTCCTTGGTGAGACCTTTGAGCCAGATGGCTTCTTTTGCGGCCTCCACCGCAGCAATGTACTCCACCTCTATCGTGGATAGAGTTATTATGTCCTAAGGAGTGGCTTTCCAACTAATGGTACCTTCACCTAGAAGGAAGATAAACCCAGATGTAGATCTTCTTTGGTCGAGGTCGCCGGCGTAGTCAGAATCAACGAATCCCTCTAAAGCTCCAGCATCCTTGCTACTCTTGAAGAGTAGCCCGACGTCTGGTGTTCCTTTCAAGTATCTCAAGATCCACTTGACTTCTTCCCAGTGTTGCCTCCCTGGATTTGCCATGTATCTGCTGACAACGCTTACGACCTGAGCGATATCTAGTCTCGTACAAATCATCGCGTACATCAGGCATCCAACCGCACTAGCATATGGCACCCTGAGCATCATCTGGCATTCCTCCTCTGAGTCTGAACACTGCTGTGAAGATAATCTGAACTGCTATCCCAAAGGAGTCGTAACAGCTTTATACTCCATCATACTGAACTTTTCTAGAACCTTCTTTATGTAGCCAGTCTTAGAAAGCCAAAGCATTCCTCGCTTTCTATCCCGCTTGATCTCCATCCCAAGGATTTTCTGTGCGTGACCAAGATCTTGTTGGAACATGGTTTTTCGCATCCCTTTGATTTGAGAATAACAAATCCTACTTGTATTTAATCTTTTTTGTCATTGTGTTTTTAGCATGCAAGTTTAAGCAGATATGACACTAGGATGCTGCATTGTTGGTCTGGACCTGCTCTCAAACTGAAAAGAGGGATGTAGTCTAACGCAAGGCGTTAGTACCTAACGCTGGGCGTTGATTCTCATTCCCATCATGATAATTATGGCAAGAAGGGAAGCGGCCGTGATTGCAGGAGCTCTTTAGGAATGATCTGACCTAATGCCTGTGTTAGCCTCAACACCAGCATTAGGGTTGCCGAAAATGAATGTTTCCTAAAGTACAGAATCTCCTTCCTATTTTGAAGATCTGAGCCATCAAAACAATTCTATACTAGGTCAATACCAGGCGTTATCCTTAACGTCGGCGTTACCGTCCAGTCCTATAAATAGGTGGATTTCATCTTCTCCAACTACTGATGATATAGTGCCCTATTCCAGCACTTCAGAAACTTTGTGAGGGCCGAAATTTCCAGACCAAATCTCCCACTCAAATTTCAAAAGGAGGAATCAAAGGAAGCTTGGATCAACATGCTAACTCAACGCAAAGAACGCACGCTTGGACTTCAACGATCTTCAGCAATTCTTCGTCATCTCCTTCAGATTACCTCATTGGGAGTTTTTGTATTTGCCTTATTTATTTACCTTATCTTTGTAATCGGTTCGTAAATTTGCCTCATGTTGGCGACTAGGTCTGGGTAGGACTTAGGAAGGAATTCACCTCGTGTTGGTGACTAAGTCTACAGAGTAGATCAAGGGGGTGCTCGAGGCCTTTCTGGGGATAGAAAGGCTAGAGCGGCTTGAGTTCGTATCCGGGGAGAGATCGGCTAAAGCCAACCGATTCTTAGTGAGAAGAGTCGGTATAGAAAATAATAAGAGTATTTCACATTTCGCCTTGGATTTCTAGCGTCATAGAAATCAGTTTTTGTAACCAAATTTTATTAAGGATAATCATGCCTTTTTTTTAATAAAATTAATGTACTACTCTTTATTTTTTATTCACTCTTATTCAAATAAAATATCAAAAGTTTTTTATAAAAATTTAAAGATTTCTAAAACCCTTATCCCCCCCCCCCCCTCTAAGGGCTCTTCAAGGTCCAACAAGTGGTATCAGAGCTAGGTTATTCCAAATCAGCTTAACAACCGAGAATAATGGCGTCTCATGATCTCGCTTCTATTAGTGGGGGCAATTTTTATGAAGAAGAAAAATCTCTTGCACCACCTTTATTCGAAGGGAGAAATTATAAAGGGTGGAAATTTTTAATGGAAAAATTTATTAAAAGTTTAGATATCGATGCATAGAATATAGCAATTGTAAGACCGGCGGATGAAACAAATAAAAAGGAACGTCACCTAAATGCAAAGGCTTTGAATAGTATCTTTTGTGCTTTATCTCAAGAAATTTTCAAATTGATATATTGTTTTTCTAGTGCATACAAAGTATGGAAATTTCTTAAAGAAATGTATGATCTTCCTCTCATAGGTACGGAGCAAATGCAAGAAGTAGATAACATATAAGCTTGCACAAATTATCAAGAAAGCTCCTCTCATGATGAATCAATGGAGTGCACATCAAGTGGAAGATAAGAATATCTTTGGAAGAGGAGTGCCAAAAAGATGTCAAAGGAACTATTTGTTCCAATCATGTCTCTTCTGATAGCAATGTAAGGAAATCAAATTCTTCTCTTTTTGTGACAAATTCCATTTATGCATTACATATACAACAAAGTGCTAAACGTAAAATTAAGAAATTGAAAATTGTGAATGAGAAGTTTCGCTTAGAAAATAAAAGTCTAAAAGCAAAAATTAGTGTAGAATCAAATTCTAATTCATCTAGTTTTACCCATGTCTCTTTAAATGAAAATATTACACCTTGTATAGAATTTAATGATTTAAAAGAAAAATACAAGGAACTTGAAAAGGAACTTCTTTTTGTAAAAGAACATAATGAAAAATTGTCTTTAGAAAATTCAACTTTGAAAAGTGATTGTGCTAAATGCCAAAGTTATAAAATTGAAATCAAGGAGATGGATGAAACATTTGAGGAATTTAAAAATAACTATCAAACTCATATTGTTGGAACCAAGACTTGGCCCCAACGAGGAGATCGAACCCCATAGAGGGGGTTGGTAGCACCTACTGATCCCACGGAAGAAGCGGACCGGAGACTAAGAGCTTAACATAGGCCCTTGCTACAGCACGAAGGTCCCACCACACACCCGGAAGATCTTGGAGCGCTTGCCCTCCCAAGCCAAAGCTGAAGTTGGGCACCTTGGAGAGTCTGAGGAGCTAACCAAAGAACCTAGGGAGGAAGAAGCCAGAAATTAGAATCCTCTCCAAAGGTGTCATTAAGGGTCTATATATAGCATTTTTAGTCTAGTCTGCTAATTACGCAATCCCGCCTTTTGGTTTTACTAATCGCACCCCAAATTGGTCTGCTAACAGCCAAACTCCGCTGTTCTGGAGGGCTATTAGCAGCCCACCAAGGTTATCAAGGTAAATTCACATGTATATTCCTGCTGGACGAGTGGCCCGTGAAGGCGCCACTCGCCAGCCTCTCAGCGAGCTGGGCTCGCGAGAGCCCCTCTTGCGAGTGGGGGCGAACCTCCACTTGCCATGCCAGACTAGCGCTGCGAGACCTCATCTGACATGTTGTGGCTAAATGCACCCCATAACGGTTCTTTGGAACTCACTAAACCACCGCCGATCGCTTTTCGCGGGCGAGATCTCTGCTCCGCCTCGCCTTATCTTGGCAGGGTGCTTGCCGTGAATCGGCGAGTACTCCCCGAATTGCCTATGATTGATTCCTTCGCGAGTCGGTGAACACTGGGTTGTACACAATCCCCACTCTTCGCGAGTTTACGCTAAGCTTGTGAAGAAACATCCAACCCTCTGTGTTCGCCGGACTAGGATGAGCTTACACATGGGCCCCATCCCCAATGCTATAAGTACCAACCTCTCTGGGCGATGAGGGACCTTTCCTTTTGTCATTTTCCTTCGCCACTCGCGACCTCCTTTGTCAAAAAATGCTCGTCTTGGAAGAAGCTCGAGCTCGCCTAGCGGAATCACGCGCAAAGGGAAATTCTCTCACGAATAGGCTCGTTCCCTAGGCCGCACGGCGGACTTCGTCTCCCCCTACGATGAAGAGGGTGCAGGCAGTCCAGCGACACTTCGGGACCACCGGGTCCTCCCTCCGGGAAATGCTGCATGATCTCGTACTCGCCGGACAGGTACTCGAATTCTCCTGCCTTTTCTCCCCTATCTTTGTGCTGACATTTTAATTTTCAGAGCGCGTCCCTGGCGGGATTCCTTGCGAGCGGGATTCCAGATGATACTCACCTCCCCTCTCCTGGGGGAAACAATTGGCGGTCGTTGATACGGTCGTCATCGACCTCTGCCTCTCATCGCGGCATGGTAAGACTCCGATATTATCCCATTCGTGAATTCCCCAACTAACTTTTTGCATTCTTCGCAGGGAGCTTCCACGCGACTACTGGGAGGAACGCCACCCCATCGAGTTCGCCACCCCCTCTATAGTCTTCGCCACCACTGGACTCATGGCCTCCACCGGGCTAGCAGCCCCCACTTGATTCGCTACCTCCGCCGGGCTCGCAGCCCCCACCGGACGGGACAATCCTCGTCCCCAGGTTCAACCTTCTGGGCCATCAAAGTCCAGGTAACTCACCTCCTGCGGACATCCGATTCGCGAGCAACCACCCACGCATTCCTGGTCTGGGGAAATCCATCACGCTGAAGTACTTGGAGGCCTTCTAGGGGAAACCAAACTGCTCCTGCCAACGACCTGGTAAAGCGCCTGCGACCTCGTAAGGATGGTCGGTTACATCCAACAAATGTCTTTTTGCACTGTTCACTAATTCTCTTCTCGCATGTGTCCTGGAATCCTCCGCCGAGCTAGAGTTTGGAGAGGACGAGATGTCTCCCCTACCTTCGTCGGACAAAATTATTGACTTCCACGGCGATCCCCTTGACCCTGAGGCGATAAAGCGGCGAATCGCGGACGTGCTCCAGAAGCAAGGGTATATGTTGCAAGACCTGCGCAACCAAGCGCGCGAGGACAGAATGGTCTGTGAGGAGAATTTTGCCATGATCTAGGATGAACTAGCCCGAGTTCTAGCTGAGTTGCATATTGATGCCCGCCACGAGGACACCACTCCCGGGGTGCACCTCTCGCGGGCGGAGGACCAAATATGGCTGCTGTTACGCGAGCTCCATGCGGTCCGCATGTATCACTATCCGTGCATTCCGCCGAGCTCAGGGGTGCAGAGACAAGGTCGATGGAGGTGGATCCGCTACTGACCTTCCTTGCACTCGCCTGGCGGACTCGCAAAATAAACCCATGCTCATTACTTTTATTCTCCGTGACAACTTACGAACTATGATATTAATTAGATGCCTCCCGGATAATCGCGAGATTTTTCTTTCATCGTTACTCACTTTATATTGTTGCTTTCTATTGTATTCTCTAACCCCTTTTATTCAACGATCTTCTCTCGCGGCTTGCCTAGGACTCGCATCACCTGACAGCGATCCATCCCCGCTGCATCGCTGCGAGTTCTCTGGGAGTGGGCAAGTTCAAGTACCGAGGCGCGTCATGGCGGGATTTGGCGATCCACACCCCTGACGCCTCAATACCTCCCCGCCGCCTTTAATTTCTTATAAATAGGCTTGTCATCAATAGTCAACCACCGCATTTAACTCTCTTAACCTCTGATGTCATTATTCTCCCGGACTCGCCTTTTTTCTCTCGCATTCGCTTCTTTTTTAAATTACCATGGGTGGTGATGGTGATGCGGAAGGTCGAGCCAAGTGTGCGTTCGCCTTCCGCGACCACTCTTTCTTTTCCTGCTCGCTTACAGAGAGTGAGTTTCATTCCGCTGTGGCGAGCTACATCTCGACAGGGTTTTCTGCTCCCTGTCCTGTGAAGACGGAGGCCATCAACGACCTCCATTTGTACGAGTTCGCCATCTCGGTGGCCCGTTTCGAAGTGGGCATGCGACTCTCTCTTTGGCTAGAGATCAGCCAGGTACTCGCTTGTTCCTTTCTCGCATTACTTTTTCGCATTCGCTTAAGATTTCCTTCTAATTACTTTTGTGAATCCTTCAGCTGCTGAAATACTACAGAGTCGTCCCAGGCCAGATGACCCCAAACTCCATCACGATCATGGTGGGGTACGCGTGCTACCTGCGCGAAGAGCGCATCAAGTTCAGCTTGTCGGTCATCTGCAAACTGTTGTTCTTCCGCATGAATAAGGATGGAACGGCCTTCTTCGCGAGTCAGAATGCCAAAGTTCACGAGACGGTGAACAAAAGCCATTACTAGACACAAAAGTTTGTGTTCGTCAAGGGGCCCTTCAACAACGTCCCCTTCTCGCCCATCCAGCGGGATGCGGCCACCTACCGCCCCCCCAAAGCTCGGCGTCCATGAGGCCAATCTCTTCAAGTATATGTCCACCAACTTCGAGACCGTCTACCTCTGAAGGCGCGTGGACTCGCTACTCCCCGTGCCGCCTAGGGCAGGTTTGACTCTAGATCTCATTCTTTCTCGCATTAATTCCTTGTCAATTTTTTCTGACTCGTCTTTCGGCGAATGCAGTGGAGCGAGATCTTCCACTCCACCCCCTCAAGCAAGGTCTACGTCTATCACTACGGGTCTCCAGATCGCTTCTGCTCCGCCGCCTATGCCTATCGCGACACCCCGAGCACTTCCTCCACCTCCAATAAGCGGTCAGCACTCGCGAGCCGCGGGTCGTTCCTCAACCCTCCACCGCCAAAGAAGAAACAGCCCTCAACCCTCACCAAGGGGAAAGCGCCTATCGAGATCTCAACCGGGGCCCAACCCCCAATGTACCCTCGCATCGACAAGGGAGTCGGGGAAACCACCGAGGTGGGCGGCAGTGTGCTGGCTGCACCCGCACCAGCGGGCCACCAAAACTTCTGCCTCGGCACCCGGAGCCTGGATGCGGCCGACGAGCCTGTGTTGGAGTGGGACTCAGACTCTAACTGGGTCTCGATCTCCACCCTTACCCCTTCCTGGGTGGAGCAAGTGAGCATCGGGTGAGAGGCCTTCGCCTTATCTTTCGGCCTCTATGGGCGGGAGAATGTTGCTAACTTCCACGCCCTCTCCTCCCGGGCACTCGCGTACGAGGGTGCGCGGGCCCAGCTTCGCGGGCTAGAGCCCGCGCACATGGCCGGTCTCCGCTGCCTAACGATGGAAAGGAACTTTGAGGACTTGAAGCGTGAGCTGCAGGAGATGACCAAGGAGCTCTCCGATCTAAAGGAAAAGTAGGTGGTCTATGAGGGTCTACTAGAGAGCCTCAAGGAGGGGATGGTAAGCTTGTCGAGACCTCGCTTACTGCCTTTCGCATTATTTTCTTTTTTAACTCGCTTGCCTTCTACAGGACCCCGAGACTGCAAACCAGCTCCTCGCCCCGCAAGACGGAGCTAGAGAAGGAGGTCGCTATGTTGAAGGCTCGGAACCAAGAGCTCGTCTGGGCCGTCCTCCCTCCCGCCCCTAGCAGCCCCAGGACCGTGCGGAACCTGAAGCGTGCCGAGGAGGAGATGTTGCGATACAATGCCATTCTGGAGGCGCTATATATCTTCAATACCTTGAAGGGGGCCCAGCTTCTCGCCGCCGATGCGGAGGATCTAACAGTCGAGGAGATCATTCCGGAGCTGTTCCAGCCAATCCCTCCCATCACGGATGATGTGGGAGAGAAGTCCGGGAGCGAGCCTTAGGATGTAATTTTTTTTCCTTTTGAACTTTCTTTTGTAAGGCGAGACTCGTCCCCCACAATGTAAACCATTTTTGTAATGAAATGAAAAATATTTTTTAAGTATTCTTCTTCTATTTTCTCTTTTCTCGCTGCCATCAACTTATATGCTTGTGCCTCGCCAACTCACATCACGCGCGCAACTACGCTTCGCTCAATCACGCGATGATTCATGCGCATGTGCTCGCACATGCATTCATGTTCATGTTCTGGCACACACTATGCGCGCACCTGCGTATTGCTCGGGAACTCACGCACTCGCCCCTCTTCATAGGACTTGCCTGAATTTTTCCCTTCGCATTCATTCAAATAGGTTCTTGTCGGTGAGTTCTTCGCCAAGGCGGATGCCCATTCTGGTAGGCTCATTCGCGTACACTGACCGAAGGTCTTGCCACGATTCTTTCATCTACTTACTAAAGAGTTCTCGCCCAGGTGCTCTCGCCCAGCGAGTGCCCACTTTTAGTTGGCCCACTCACAAATCCTGGCAACTAGAGCCTCTTGAATTTCATTTCTTGTCAACGAAATGGCTTACGATCCTTCCAGCTATGTGAGAGTCTAGCCAAGAGACTCGTTTGAGATGATTCACCTTGTCCACTTTCACTGCCCCCACTATGCAGGAATTAGTCCCCCCTACCGGCTAGTGAGTGCCCGACGACGGAGATGACCTGGGGAAGTTGGGCGCTACCAGAAACCTTGTCAGCCTCTCCAGAGATCAACCTAACCCACCGGCTAATGAGAGCCCGACAGCGAAATTGATCCAGGGCATTCCAGCTCAAACTTTCCTTAGACAGCCTCTCTAGAGATCAACCTGACCCACCGTCTATGAGAGCCCGGCGGTAGAATTGATCTGGGTCATTCTAGCTTAAACCTTCCTTAGCCAGCCTCTCCAGAGATCAACCTGACCCACCGTCTATGATAGCCCGACAACGGAATTGATCTGGGGCATTCCAGCTCAAACTTTCCTTAGCCAGCCTCTCCTGAGATCAACCTGACCCACTGTCTATGAGTGCTCTGCAGCGAAATTGATCTAGGGCATTCCAGCTCAAACTTTCCTTAGCCAGCCTCTCCAGAGATCTGTTGGAACATGGTCTTCCGCATCTCCTAGGTTTGAGAATAACAAATCCTATGTGTATTTGATCTTGTGTGCTTAAGTGTGCAGGAAACAAGTACATATGACTCAAGGATAACATAAGAGGTTGCCCCCAAAATTGAGCCAATAATTCCAATAAGCCCACTAGCGCCGGCGGTAGCACCTAGCGCCCGGCGCTAGCGATGATTAGCATAATTCCGGCAGCATCTTTAGAAAGCGCTAGCGCCAGGTGTAGCGGATAGCGCAGGCGGTAGCACGGAGCACAAAAGGCAAGATGGTGGAGTTTCCCTAGAATGAAGATACGTGCGCGGAGAATATTCCCTAATAAGGGATAGCGTCGTCGGTAGGCCTCTTCTCTCATTTTCAACCCACAATTTTGAGAGAGGTGAAGTGCTAGAATTCTAGACCCTTACTCTGCTGAAAAGTGATCTCCCACCAAAGTTCCATGAATTTTTGAAGGAGGATTTCTTCACGCCGGATCCAACCGAAGATCGCTTCGTCAATGCTTATACTACAGCAGTCTTTCGTCACCAACTTCAGAAGTTCTTCAAGAGGGAGATTTTCATATTATTGTCTTTCTATTTCATATCTTTTATTGTAATCGTTTAGTGAACTCGCCTCGTGTTGGCGACTAGGTCTGGGTAGGACTTAGGGCAGAAACTCGCCTCGTATTGGCGACTAGATCTAGGTTAGGTCTAGGGGGTGCTCGAGGCCATATCCGGGGAAGGATTGGCTAGTGCGGCTTGAGGTCATATCCAGGGAAGGATAGGATAGGGCCACCAGTTCGTGGGGATGCGAGTCGGGATAGAAAACAAAAATAGTTTATTATTATTCGACATCAATTTCTAGCGTTATAGAAATCAATTTTTGTAAACCCATATTTCATATTAATAAAATATGTCTCTACTCTATTTCACTTAGTTTGTTTGATTTCTCACCATCTTAATCTTTTATTATTTCAAGATATTCAAAATATAAGAAAAAGTTTTAAAACCCTTATTCACCCCCCCCCCCCCCCCCACCCCTCTAAGGGCGCCTACCGATCTAACAAGTGGTATCAGAGCCAGGTTATTCCAAATCGGCTTAACAACTAGGAATAATGGCGTCTCTTGATCTCGCTTCTATTAGTGGGGAAAATTTTTGTGAAGAAGAAAAATCTCTTAAACCACCTTTATTCGAAGGGAGAAATTATAAAGGGTGGAAATTCTTACTGGAAAAGTTTATTAAAAATTTAGATATCAATGCATGGGATACAACAATAGTTAGACCAGCGAATGAATCAAATAAACAGGAACGTCATCTAAATGCAAAAGCCTTAAATAGTATTTTTTGCGCTCTATCTCAAGAAATTTTCAAATTAATATATTGCTTTTCTAGCGCATACAAAGTATGGAAATTTCTTGAAGAAATGTATGAATCTCCATCTACAGGTATGGAACAAACGCAAGAAGTGGAGAACATTCAAGTCTGCACAATTGTTCAAGAAAGCTCCTCTTATGATGAATCAATGGAGAGCACATCAAGTGGAAAAGAAAAAATCATATCCTTGGAAGAGGAATGCCAAATATATGAATATAACAAAGAAAATCTATGCTCAAATCTCACAGCATCCAAAAGCACTGTAAGAAAATCAAATCCTCTTATTGTTTGCAATTCTATTTCTACTTTACAATTGCTACAAATTACAAAGCGCAAAATTAATAAATTAAAAAAGGCGAATTGCAAATTGCGCTTAGAAAATAAAATTTTAAAAGCAAAATGTTAAAGTAGAATCAAATTCTGATTTATCTAGCTTTACCCATGTCACTTCAATTGAAAATACAAAACCTTGTTTTGGTTGTAATAATATCAATGAAAAATTCAAAGATTTTGAAAAAGAACTATTAATTGTAAAAGAACAAAAGGAAAAATTATGTTTAGAAAATTTATCTTTGAAAAGCAATTGTGCTACATGACAAAATTATAAAATTGAAATCAAAGAGATGGACGAAACATTTGAGGAATTTAGAAATGACTATCAAAATCGTATTGACTCTATTGTTTCTACTCTTAAAATAGCACAATAGCTTATAAAAAAGCTAGACATAATCTAAAGATCAAGAATGATGAATTAAAATCAAAAATCAACTTGCTTATGAAAATTATAAATACAAACTCACAATATCAAGCTATATCTAAAAACAAGTTGAATATGAATATGAATATCTTAAATAAGCCTAATAATGAGAGTAAGAAACACAAAGTATTTGTAAATCAAAATCAAAATCATCATTATTTACAAAATCATGTTTCTCCCAACTTAAAATTGAATTTACACAAATTCCCTATAAACGATACTTTCAATTATAATCTTCAAAATAAAAATGGAATTTTGATGTATAAGAATAACACTAAACCAAGGTTTGAATGGAGGCCCAAAAATAAAAATGAAACATTAACTTCACATGATAGGACCCATTCATCAATAACCACCCACAAACATACACGATATATTTGGGTACCCAAAGGAACCAACACACTTGCTCCTCTTTGGATACCTAAATCTCTTAGTCATTAGGTATCACCAAATGCATGAAGTAGAATATTTTCAAAATGAAATATACAAATTTCTACTTCATGATATGCTTTAATTTATTGTTTTTGTTTTATTATTTGTTTTGCCATCATGGTATGGTCATCATATAGACACAAGACTTTATCACTTACAAAATATTAATAAATCAAACTATCAAATTTAAAGTCATACCTTTTATTTCTAATGACCATTCTATTCTTCCTAAACTCATTGCCTATATCTATATCATATATCATCCACATAAAGTGAATTCAAAATTTTGTATGTGATATTGAAATCTCAAGTCATATGATTTCAAATTTATACTACTTCATATGATTACAAATTTATAAATAAAAACGTAAAACAAAACCTTCAAAAATTACCAAAGAAGGACCAGATAAAAATAGTCAAACATCCAAAAACAACAAAATTAAATATAACAGATATCGCTAGCTCTAGCTGGTAGCGCCGGCGCTAGCAGACAGTACCCAAGAACATGTGTTCAATTCTTATATTATTACACAACTCAAATATTAGTTACCCTCAGGACATTCCCACTCCTCTAATATATCTCGTTTATCTCTTCCACACTTGGACTTGGTGACCGTCGTCTGTAAGCTCATCGAATTGAATGTCTTGCCAGATCCACTGCAGGGCTATCCCATTTCGTTCTTTCTGGTGATGACGGTTTCAACTTTAAAGCCTTAATCATAAACTTCAACATCTTCTTCATGCCGGACACATCCTTCTTTACCTCTGATATATCCTCCTCCACCCGTGTCATCCGCTCTCCCATATCATCTCAAAATCGATTAAATGAACCATCCCGAGTCTCTCAGGCTGATGCTCCTCGCCAGAGTGGTGGTCGAGTAGACGTGGATGGCTCATCCGAGAGGATGTAGCTCGTAAGTGTGAGGTGTTGTAGATAGGAGGAAAGCAATCCATCAAGTAAAAACCAATATCAATAGAAGGGTACCTATGAAGAATAACCTTATGTATTATGCCACCGAGCGAGAGGTTGTTGTATCTCTGACGAGAAGGATCCCGCAACTTGTATGTATATCTGATCAATGAAAGCAACAAGTCTGCTACATCGAATCTCTCCTCCTCAAGAATAAAATACGAGACAAGACAAAGCTGTGTTGTAATCTTTGTTGTGTCGCCCAATTTCAGCAAGATAGTGTGGCGTAAAATGTCCTGCACAGTAAGGGCATTCACTGTGAGTGACCCCACTGTTTGGATCAAACTCCTGCATTCCTTTTTGTGGAGTACCATATTTAGCTGAGTCCAATCCCTGTCAGGTCGAAACTTCTCAACCACATCCAACTTAGTCGGGTGCTCTGTCAACTCAAACGTCTCCCTCAAATCATCATGGGCAATAGTTATCACTTATCCCTGCACCTGAGGCCGCACTCCTCCATCCAGACCTGACTGTGATGGATCTTCCAAGTGCATATAAAACTCACATACAAACTCCGAGGAAAATGCCTCCGAAAGAAATACATTCGATACCACGGAGTTCGCAAACATCTGTATGATGTGATGGTGTCTTGGCATGTCAAATTCCACGAAATATGGGACACCCACTATGGCTGTCTCCACTGCTAGTCCTGCTCGTTTCTTCCTCTTAGATCCAGGAGCTATCTGCCACATTATTATAAGAGGAATTAAAATTAATTAAGAATCACTAGCGCCAACGCTAGCACTAGTGCCTGCAGTAGCGCTGGCGCTAGTCTTCTGATCTAACATAATAAGATCTATCTACTATAAAATATTTCTGAATTCTAACCTTATCAAATTGCTAGATCTAAGAATCCCACATAATCTAAGCTAAAATTAAAACTAGAAATTTTCATAAAAATTCAAAATGAAAAACAAAAATTATAAAAATAATGAAGATCCTCTTTTTGATCTAACCTTCTTCTAGATCCATCATCAAAATCAAAAGTTTTTCTTAAAATGAGTTCATAAATCTTCATCACAAACATCAAAATCAAAATTTTAGAACAAGAATCATAAAAATAATGAAGATTTGTCCTAGTTCCTCTCTTCAAAAATAAAAGAATCAAGCTTTTTAGATCTATCATCTAAAACCCCTTGATAACTTCAAAAATCATCATCTTTAACATCAAAATCAAAATCTAAAACAAAAATTATAAGAAATGAGGAAGTTTTACCTTAGATCAATACGTGGTCTGCGTTATCTTCTAGGTTTTTTTGGGAGTGCTTGAGGTACAATGGCCGAAATGACAAGTAAAAAAGGGATTTAACTAAAATAGCGCTACCGCCAGCGCTATCGTTAGCGCGGGCGGTATCGCTTGGGTCTATTTTTCTGTATTTTTAAAATATTATAAAATACCTAAGATTATGCTTTATTATATGTACTACATAGTTTTGCAGTTCTGTTTTGAATTGGTTTTTGAAAAATTTAAACAAAAAAAAAATACAAAAGCCAAATTGCAAAAAATATTTCCTTTACTCCTGTTTCTTTGTTCATTTGTTTAAATTCTATCTCTAAATGCAAAAATCAACTTCAAAAATATAAAACATAAAAATTATCAAAAAAATTGTATGGACTTTATAGTGCAAATCAAGCATGGATTAATCTATCATTTATACCTTCTTCAATGTTGAAATTCATTTTTTTTAAATTACCTTGAACAATGTTTTTATCATGCTTTGATATATCTAAACACATGTGCATAAATTGTATTGAAAAAGTGTTGTGTAGAACTAAGCTTAGCATGCCTCTAAGTATGAGTAAATGTGTTATGTTTGATAATGATCTTTAATCACACGCTTATTTTTGGCAAAGTCTACATATGCTCTTAATCTAAGAATGCTTGCTTGTGTATTGTAATTGTACAATAAATTAAATTTGTAGAAGTATTTTACCTACACTACTTCTATTTGCACTCTTAAAATTAAGAAAAATGGTTGTACTTCCAAAATTTCATTGGTTTGCAAAACAAGTGTATTCGGAGAACTTTGTACAAAACAAAAAAATGAATAAAATAAAATAACAAAGATAACTCCACCAAGCACTACTTGAACCTCCTATTAAGTCTTAATGAGCATTGTGAGGTTGAGCACCTTGGAAAGAATAGTAAAGTATCTTGTGCAAATCATAAACTTTTTTTACACCATTTATTCTTTTCTATGTGCTTTAATGGATGTGGAAGTAAAATTATTTGTGTTTTATTGTGCACTTTACTCTACATATGTCTTGTATTTTTTATTAAAACATTTGTTTACTCTGTTCAAAATACACTTATGTGCACATCATTATCTTCCATAACACTTCTTCTCATGAGTATTGAATCCTAATGCTAAAATTCTATACTCTCTTTATCTATAAAATGCACTAGATAACCTAGCATGCTCTCTACATTGTTTGGTATGTTTTGAATTTGTGAATCACATTAACATTGTAGTAGTTCATTTTTTATATCCTACTTTCATGTTTGGTTACTTCATAGTAATCTTTAAAGATTTTCAAAGAAAAATGATTTACAAAAACATCTTTTTCATTTTGGATCTTCACTTATATTTCTTTTTATGAATCATCATGTCTTGCAAAAAGATGTTTGTTGTATTTATATAAGTCTTCCGCAACATTCTAGTTACCTTGTGTTCTTTTCATGCTTATCTCAAGTCTTCCACCTCCAAATTTTTTTCAACCAAATGGTAGACTTGCAACCAACAAGCCCACTAGCGCTGGAGGTAGCACCTAGCGCCCGGTGCTAGCGATGATTAGCGCAATTCCGGTAGCATCTTTAGAAAGCGCTAGCGCCAGGCAGTAGTGGATAGCGCAGGCGGTAACGGATAGCGCAGGCGGTAGTGCGGAGCATAAGAGACAAGGCGGTGGAGTTTCCCTGGAATGACGATACGCGTGCGGAGAATATTCCCTAATATGGGATAGCGTCGGTGCTAGCGCTAGCGCTCACTCCTATAAAAGGAGGCCTCTTCTCTCATTTTCAACACACAAGTTTGATAGAGGTGAAGTGCTAGAATTCTATACCCTTACTCTGCCGAAAAGTGATCTCCCACCAAAGTTCCATGAATTTCTGAAGGAGGATTTCTTCACGCCGGATCCGACCAAAGATCGCTTCATCAATGCTTATACTACAGCGGTCTTTCGTCACCAACTTTAGAAGATCCTCAAGAGGGAGATTTTCATATTATTGTCTTTCTATTTCATATTTTTTTCTGTAATCGTTTGGTGAACTCGTCTCGTGTTGGCAACTAGGTCTGGGTAGGACTTAAGGCAGAAACTCACCTCGTGTTGGCGACTAAATCTAGGTTAGGTCTAAGGGGTGCTCGAGGCCATATCCGGGGAAGGATTGGCTAGAGCGGCTTGAGGTCGTATACTGGGAAGGATAGGCTAGGGCCACCTGTTCGTGGGGATGCGAGTTGGGATAGAAAACAAAAGTAGTTGTTTATTATTCACCACTGATTTCTAGCGTTATAGAAATCAATTTTTGTAAACCCATATTTCATATTAATAAAACATGTCTCTACTTTATTTCACTTAGTTTGTTTGATTTCTCACCATCTTAATCTCTTATTATTTCAAGATATTCAAAATATAGGAAAAAGGTCTAAAACCCTTATTCACCCCACCTCTAAGAGCGCCTACCGATCTAACAAGATCAACCTGACCCACCGTCTATGAGAGCCCGGCAGCGGAATTTATCTAGGGCATTTCAGCTCAAACTTTCCTTAGCCAGCCTCTCTAGAGATCAACCTGACCCACCATCTATAAGAGCCCGGCGGCGAAATCGATCTGGGGAATTCCATCTCAAACCTTCCTTAGACAGCCTCTATAGATATCAACCTGACCCACCGTCTATGAGAGACTGACGACGGAATGGATCTGGGGCATTCCAGCTCAAATCTTTCTTAGCCAGCCTCTCCAGAGATCAACCTGACCCACCGTCTATGAGAGCCCGATAGCAGAATCGATTAGGGGCATTCCAGCTCAAACTTTCCTTAGCCAGCCTCTCCATAGATCAACCTGACCCACCGTCTATGAGAGCCCGGCAGTGGAATCAATCTGGGGCATTCCAGCTCAAACTTTCCTTAGCTAGCTTCTCTAGAGATCAACCTGACCCACCGTCTATGAGAGCCCAGCAGAGGAATCGATCTAGGGCATTCCAGCTCAAACTTTCCTCAGCCAGCCACATCAGAGATCAACCTGACCCACCGTCTATGAGAGCCTGGTGGAGGGATCGATCTGGGGCATTCCAGCTCAAACCTTCCTTAGAGAGCCAAGCATTAGAAAAGAGAAACATTGAAATCATATACAAAGTCAATACAAAGGAATTCAAGGGTAAAAATGCTTTAAGTCATCCCCGCTCCGAGCTCGGCTGAGAGGTACCCCTTCCACATCCTGGAGGTGGTACCCTCCCGACTTGAGCACTTCGTCTGCAATGTAAGGCCCCTCCCAGTTGGGGTCAAGCTTTCCCACCGCGACCCCTCTCCCAGCCGTGTTAACCTTCTTCAAGACTAGATCTCCCTTCTTGAACTGCTTTACTCGAATTTGCTTGTCAAAATACCGATCCATCTGCCCTTGACCTCCTCTTGTCGGATGGTGGCTTGGTCCCAGAGCTCTTCCATCAAGTCCAAAGATACTTTTTGCTCCTCTTCATTCTCCCCTAAACATTCTTCATTCCCTTCCCCTGAGGCCACCACCCTGGGTGACTTTACCTCGAACTCTATAAGAAGAACGGCCTCGGACCCGTGAGAGAGCTTGAACGGAGTCTCCCTTGTGGCCTAGTTTGGATTGGTTCTCAAGGCCTAGAGGACCGAGGGTAGCTGCTCTACCCAGTTGCACCTTAGGTTCTCGACCTTCTTCTTTAGAAAAATCATGATTATTTTGTTTGCCGCCTCCACTTTCCCATTGCTCCTCGGTTGGTGGACCGACGGAAACCAAAGATCTATGTCAAGCTGGGTGAAAAAACTGACAAACTTGTCGCTGGCAAATTACGGCCCATTGTATGTGACGATGGCTAATGGGAACCCATGTCGACATATTATCTCTCCCCATACAAAATTTCTAACTACCTGAGATGTTACCTTAGCTAGCGCTTTCACCTCCAACCACTTGGAGAAGTGGTCGATCATCACTAGCAGGAACTTTCCCTGTCCGCTCTCCTGGGGGAAGGGACCCACCAGATCCAAACCCCATATCATGAAAGGCCACGGAGTTGTGATGGTCTGGAGCCTTTAGGCTGGAAGGAGATGGAGGAGAGCATATAGCTAGCACTTGAGGAATTTCTTGGCAAACTCTGTCGCATCTTTGCTGAGGGTGGGCCAGAAGTAGCCCTACCTCAACACCCTTCCTTCCAAGGTCCTGCTTCATGAGTGGCTTCCACACTCCCCCGAGTGGATCTCTTCGAGGACCATCGGGGCCTCCTACTCTGATTCACAGCAGGCTAGGAGCCCCTAGAGGGTCTTCTGGTACAGCACACCTGCATGCAAGGAATAATATATTGATTTATACATGAGTTGTCGCTTGTCCACATCCCCTTCGGGGAACTTCCCCGATGTCAGGAAGGCGGTGATGGGATCCATCCATGATGCTTGTTGATCTATCTCCATCAATTCCCCTTCCTCGATGGATGGTCGGAAGAGTTCCGACACCGTCCCCCCTGCCCGGGGACCGAACTGAGCCAGAAGGTCAGCCTTGACACTCTCCTCCCTCAGCATGTGTTGGATCGAGAAGGTATGAAACTGTCTGATGACCCCCTTGACCTTCTCTAGATAATGTTGGAGGGTTAGCTCCTTTGCCTCGAACTCCCCCCTCTGTCATACCACCACCATGGAGTCCGTCGAGACCTCCACGTCTTGCACACCCAATTCCCGGGCTAGCTGCAGGCCTGCTATTACTGCTTCATACTCGGCCTGGTTGTTGGTGATTGGGAAGTGAATGTTGATGGCTTGCTTGATCCTTATCCCTTGGGGGCTCACTAGGACGACTCCCCCTCCGAAGGAATGCCTTCCCAACGCTCCATCAACCAACATTTTCCAGGCCACCGAGAGGGACGGCCCAGCATCTTCCACCTCGGTCACGTAGTCGGCTAAGAAATCCACCACCGCGTGTGCCTTTATCGACAACCTGGACATAAATGAGATGTCGAATTCGCTTAGCTCTACTAACCACTTAGCCAACCTCCTCGAGTGCTCCACTCCTTCCATGATGTTGCGAAGAGGGTGATCGGTCACCAACTTGATTGAGAGCGCCTGGAAGTAAGGTCGAAGCTTCCCGGATGACACTACGAAAGAAAAGGCTAGGTTCTCTACGATGGGATACCTAAGCCCGGCCTTCCTTAAGACACTACTGACATAGTAGATCGGGAGCTGCTTCTTCCCTTCTTACCGCACTAGCACGGAACTTACTGCTTCGGATTCTACCCACAGATATAGGGATTGATCCTCTCCTTGCCTCGGTCCCTGGAGCAAGGGAGCCTAAGTTAGCTGCTACTTCAAAGCTTGGAAAGCCCCCTCACGCTCTGGGGTCCAATCGAACTTTTGATTTCCCCTTAGCACCTTGAAGAATGATGCACACTTCTCCCCTGCCCTGGAGAGAAACCTGCTTATCCCAGCCAGCTTCTCGGTGAGACACTGGACCTCCTTTGCGTTCCTCGGCGATCACAGCTCTAAGATAACCCTTAATTTGTCGGGGTTAGGCTCCACGCCAGCTGGGGTGAGCAAGTGGCCTAAGAACTTCCCTTGGCTAGCCCCGAAGATGCACTTATGGGGGTTGAGTTTCATCTTAAATTTTCGCAAGGTCCCAAAAGTCTCTTCGAGGTCCCGAAGGTGGGACTCGAGGTCTCGGCTTTTGATCATGAGATCATCGACGTAAACTTCCATGTTCCTCCCCTTCTGTTCTCGGAAGACCCTGTCTATCATCCGTTGATATGTCGCCCCTGCATTTTTTAGCCTGAAGGGCATCATCTTGTAGCAGTAGCACCCATCCCCTGTGATGAAAGAGACATCCTTGATATCGAGGGGGAGGGGGTGCATGCGAATTTGATGGTAACCTGAGAAAGCATCTAGAAAACTCATTAGGGAAAAACCGATGGCTGAGTCAACCAGCACGTCGATTCAAGACAGTGGGTAACAATCCTTGGGGCATGATTTATTCAGTAAAGAAAAGTCTACACACATCCTCCACTTACCATCTCCCTTTTTTACCATTACTATGTTGGAGACCCAGCCTGGGTACTGGATCTCCGATACAAAGCCGGCCTTGATGAGCTTGCTCGCATCCTCCCGGATAGGCCCTTCCTGTTGGAACATGGTTTTCCGCATTCCAATGATTTGAGAATAACAAATCCTACTTGTATTTGATCTTGTTTGCCATTGTGTTTTTAGCATGCAGGTTTGGACAGATATGACACCAGGTTGTTGCAACAATGGTCTGGCACTAACCACAAGCAGAAGGATTGAAAGTTGTCTAACGTCACGCGTTAGGTCTTAACGTTGGGCGCTAGCGTTCGATGAAATGGAGTTTGACGAAATGAGATGTCATTCAACGAAATGGAGTTCGACGAAATGAGATGCGTTCGACGAAATGAGATGCCTTTCGACGAAATTGCGTTCGACGAAATGAGATGTCGTTCGACGAAATGAGATGTCGTTCGACGAAATGGCGATCGACGGGATGAGATGCAGTTCGACGAAATGGCATGCCAGCTGATTAAAAGGAGAAAGAAACTCAACGCCAGGTGTTATGTCTTAACGTTGGGCGCTATCCGTTCGACGAATTTGGCAAGGAGAAAGCAACCGTGATTGCAGGAGGAACTTTAGGAATGATTTGCCCAACACCCACGTTAGTATTGCCTAAAATAAAACATTTCCTAAAGTGCAGAATCTTCTTCCTCTTCTGAAGATCTGAGCCATCAATATGTTGTTATACATGGTCAACGCCCGACGTTAGCACTTAACGTCGGCGTTAGCTCAAAGTCTATAAATTGGATGATTTCGTCTTCTCCAACTACTAATTGCCAAGAGCCCTATTCCAGCACTTCAGAAACTTTGTGAGGGCCGTATTTCCAGACCAACACATCTCCCGCTCATATTTCAAAAGGAGGAATCAAAGGAGGCTTGGATCAACACGCTAACTCAACGCGAAGAACGCACGCTTGGACTTTAACGATCTTCAGCGATTCTTCGGCATCTCCTTCAGATTACCTCATAGGGAGTTTTATATTTATCTTTTGTATTTGTCTTTTATTTTTATCTTTGTAATCGGTTCGTGAATTCGCCTCGTGTTGACGACTAGGTCTAGGTAGGACTTAGGGAGGAATTTGCCTCGTGTTGGCGACTGGGTCTAGGGAGTAGATCTAGGGGGTGCTCGAGGCCTTTCTGGTGATATATTGGCTAGAGCGGCTTGAGGCCGTATCTGGGGAGAGATCGACTAAAGCCAACCGGTTCGTGGGGATACGAGTCGGTATAGAAAACAAAAAGAGTTTTCATATTATTCGCTTTGATTTTTAGCGTCAAAGAAATCAGATTTTGTAATCAATGTTATAAATGATAATCATGTCTTTTCTTGATTAATAAAATTGATTTCATTTCTAGTTTCACTATCTCTTTACTTTTGATTTAACTTACTTCGACCAAAATATCAAAAGTGTTCTATAAAAGTTTAAGGTTTTTAAAACCCTTATTCACCCCCCCCCCCCCCCTCTAAGGACGCTTCAAGATCCAACAAGTGGTATCCGAGCGAGGTTATTCCAAAATGGTTTCACCACCAGGAATAATGGCGTCTCTTGATCATGATCTCGCTTCTACTAGTGGGGAAAATTTTTATGTAAATGAAAAATCACTAGCACCACCTTTATTCGAAGGGAAAATTATAAAAGGTGGAAAAATTTAATGGAAAAATTTCTCAAGTCCTTAGGCATAGATGTTTGGAACATTACTATTGAAAAACCACCTAGCGTATTAAATAGAAATGAAATGTTTTTAAATGCAAAATCTATGAATAGTCTATTTTGTGTGTTAGACCAAAATATTTTCAAACTTATTTATACTTTACCTACTGCTTATGAGATTTGGAATTTTCTTGAAAGAACTTATGATTCTCCTTCTGTAGGTATGGAACAAACACAGGTATTGGAGAACATACAAGCGTGCACAAATATTTAAGAAAGCTACTCAAATGATGGATCCATAGAATGCTCATCAAGCGGAAAGGATGATGGAAACTCTTATTTGGAAGAGGAAGATGAAGAAGACAAAGGAACAATATGTTCAAATCTTCCCGCATCCACAAGCGCTGTAAGGAAATCAAAATCTCTTATTGTGTGTAATTCTATTTCTACATTACAATTGCTACAAATTACAAAGTGCAAAATTAAGAAATTAAAAATTGCTAATTGCAAATTGCACTTAGAAAATAATGATTTAAAGGCAAAAATTAATGAAGAATCAAATTCTAATTTATCTAGTTCTACCCATGTCTCTTTAATTGAAAACTTTACACCGTTATAGAATTTAATGATTTAAAAGAAAAATATAAGGAACTTGAAAAGAAACTTCTTTTTGCAAAAGAACAAAATAAAAGATTATGTTTAGAAAACTCTTCTTTGAAAAAGGATTGTGCTAAGTGTAAAGACTATAAAATTGAAATTAAAGAGATGGATGAAACATTTGATGAATATAGAAATAACTATCAAAATCATATTGATTCAATTATTTCCATTCTTAAAAATAGCGCAATCGCTTATAATAAAGCTAGACATAATTTAAAAATTAAGAATAATGAATTAAAAACTAAAATCAACTTGCTTAAGGAAATCGTAAAGAAAATTTCTCAAAACATACATTCTCAATATAATGCAAAATCTAAAAGCAACTTGAATATGATTTCTCAAAAGTTGAATATGTCAAACAATGGAAATAAAAAACTTCAAAAGATTAAAAATGAAATTCCAAAATACAATCATCATTATCATTTACAACATCAATCTTCTCCCAACATAAAATTAAATGTTCACAAATTTCCTATGAAAAATACTTTCAATATTCATTACCATTATAATCTTAAAGATAAAGATAATCACAATGGAAATTTGATACATAAAAATATTATTAAACCAAGGTTTGAATGGAGACCCAAAGTTAAAGATGAAACACAAACTCCACTCAAAATGGCTCATTCATTTCCATCTCCCCAAAAGCAAACATGATGTATTTGGGTACCCAAAGGCACCATCCCACTTGGTCCCCTTTGGATACCTAAATCTCTTATTCATTAGGTATCATACAAATGCATGAAGTAGAAATAATTAAATATGAAATATCATTACTCTACTTCATGATATGCTAAAACTTCTCCTTGTTTGTTTATTTTCTTTTTATTGAACAAACATGGTATGATTACTTTACATAACTTGTGATATGACTTTCTCATATTAAGCCAAAGTTCATTAATAAAACAAATTGAATAAAAACTCATATTATTTTTCAAGTGATCTACTAATCCTTTTTGTTTTCACCCCTCTAAATCCATTACCTTTAAATGTCTTATATCATCATTATAAATTAAATATTAAATGCTTATATGATATTATCAAGACTAATAAAATAATTGTCAAAAAGGGATTTAAAGGAAGATTATGGGGTCTTTGGCTAAATGTTTAAAATGCACAAGTTATTGATTACTTATTTAATATCCTTATGTCAATTGATGGGCTCTAATATGTTTAATCATTATCACGAAAAATCGGAATTGAATAATTGCAAAAATCATATGTTTTTAAACAAAAACCAAAATTAAATTTACATAAATATTCGAGATTTTGACGCAAACTTCAAACGATCATAACTTTTGATCCGCTTGTCCGATTTTTGCCCATAATAGCTTTTCGGAATGAGGTCGAGAAGATCTAAGCAATGGCAAACCAGCTTAGCTCATTTGAGTTCATTTCGACCCTCAAAACTGCCAAAAGTCAACTCTGTTTAGAAGTTATCTCAGTTTTTTCCTTTTTCGGTATTATTTTAAGGGATTATACATCACATGCTCCTAAGTACCATTCCAATGACCTTAGAATCAAACTTATACCTACTGAAAATAACTAACGAGGTTAAATCATATCCTTCTAGGTCTATGAATAGTTAGGTTGAAACTTCATGTTGAATATATGCAAATCTAGTATATGCTTCACATAATATTGCACCTTGTTATCACAACCTTTCTTCTAACATCATCACTCACTATAAATTGTCTATGCTAGTTATATCATGCCATGTTATGCGAAAGAAAAATAGAATAATGAAAATTAAAAGTCAAGAAAATTATATATATATGTGTGTTTTTGTTTAATATTCAAAAACCAAAGAGAAAAGTTATAAAACCTTTCAAAAATAACCAACAAAAAGTTTCTCATTGTATTCATTATTCACCTTACAATCTTTGTCTATGATATATTGAAAAGGTTGAATATGAATGGTTTCACATACTTCCCCTACCTCATTATGAATAATTAAACATGAGTACCTAAATTTCAATATGATAAAATTAATGATCATGCAAAATCAAAAGATCTTTTAAATTCAAATATTAAACATAACTACAAAATATCATATTTGCTTCCAACATATGGTTATGATCATTATCATGAATTAGTTAATGTGTGTGCATGTATATCATCTTTATGTAGACCCTAGAACCAACTTTCATCAACTCATTCTAGGTCTATAAATTGAAATTCTATTTATTGAATACATGCAACATCATCATTATTAATCCCATGGCATTCAAACTCATCATACTAGCATTATAAACTAATAAATATTATCATTCATGCTAGTTCTCAAATAATGCCATAATGAATCCATCTTAAAGTAGTAAAATTAATAGATAAAATAACTATGTGAATTTAAATTGTTTCCATAGGACAAAATGCTTTGGATGTCCATGATCATTCACCCACATTATGTGTCTCACAATAGCAAGGGCGTAGGATTGTATGCATTAGAAGACCTTATCTCTAAGTCATTTCTTGTCCTCAACCGGGGAGGGTTCTAGTGGGGCCTTGCGATGCACTGGGGGGAAAGAGTGCTAGGTTGAGCATTCTCTAGTGTGTGCTTATGGGATTAACACCCTATCCTACGGCATGTGTGCAACTCCTCATGCCCATCCATCACTTAGTACGGGGCTAGTGTGTAGGCATATAGTTATGGTATTATTATCTAAGACATTCCTATATCATATATTTTGCATGCACTCTTTATGACTATATTATTCATGCATTCTTATTTTGATCGAACATGTTTATTTTGTGTTTTGCATATCTTATCATTTTTGAGCTTTAATGATCTTGTAAAACACAAATATATGAAAACCAAATAAAAATATAAAAACCATTTTTGAACAAATAAAACATGCTTAAATAGCCTTCTAATCATTTCCAACTTCTTTGAAATTTCTACACTAAGAAGGTCAATATACATACTGTCAATGCCAAAGAAAGGTTTTTCAAAAAATCTCAAAAACAGTGTACTATCTCGGCGTTAACTAGTTAACGCCAGGCGTTAGTCTTTTTTCCCAGATTGAAATTCTGCTTTCTCTACACTATTTATGATATTTCTCTAATGATTTTTCTCTGTTTATTTTCTCAGATTTGAAATTATTTTGTTATTAATTTGGTTATATTATTCCAAAATACAAAAAAAAATTCAAATAATTCAAAATAATCAAAATTATATTTTTGTTATTTGTTTTACTTTAAATATTTACAAAACTATGGTTTGACTATTAGATTTCACAAGAGCAAAATTTCTTAGTTTTTTTGTTTCAAATTGTCAAAATTGTTTAGGCATACACTTAAAGAATATCTTCAATGTCTAATTTTAATTTCAAATTTCCTAAACATTGTTTTATCTTCATGCCTTGACCTTAATCTGATTATGTGCAATGAAATAGTCTATAGAAAATTGTGAATGATTACCTAGCATGCCTCTAAGCATGAGTAATGTTTTATGTTAATCAATGATTCATTCACTTACTATTTTGGTAATCTACATGTGCTCATAATCTTAGTCTTGCATGATTGTGTAGTGTAATTGTCTTAACATATTAAGTTGTATGTCTAAATTACCTACACCTTTATTCAAACAATAAATTTCTTGCACACATAGAAGTGATATTTCAATATTGTTAGTGTTTGCAACAACAAGTGAATTCAGAGACCTTTGGCCCGATATTACAATAATATGAAATAAAATGCCAAAGATAACTCAACCAAGCACTACTCACCCTCCTAATAAGTCTTAATAAGCATTGTGAGGTTAAGCACCTTGGAAAGAATTGTAAAGTGTCTTGTGCAAACACATTCAACTTTTATCACTTCTATTTGTACACCGGATCACTAAAAATAAAAATCAATAAAATTGCTTATGTGATCCCCAAAGCAATACTTCGCTCCCTGATAAGTCTTAATGAGCATTGTGTGAGCGAAGCACCTTGGTTGTTGTACTCATTATTCGTGCCTTGAAACTTTATTCTAGATTTGATGTTTGAAAGTAATTATAAGATTACATCCTTAATATTGTTGTCATTATTTCATTATATATGTCACGTGTTTTGATTATTTCACTTGTATACTTTTATCAAAACACCTTATGCACACATCATTGCTTTTCAGAAAGCTTCCACTCATGAGAATTGGATCCTAATGCAAACATAACATAATTCTCTAAAAACCTAAGTAAAAGCACTAGATTGTAATGCATGATTTCTACAATGTTTTCTTTACTTGAAATACGAATTGGTTACATTGTAGCTATTATCTTCTTGAATATGCTAAATCATGCTTGCCTATTAGTTATGAAAATTTTCAAAGTTAAAATGCTCAATTGAGAAGAGTCTAGACGTATTGTTGGAATGGTCAAACTATAACAAAAATACTACTCTTATTTGTTTTGTTTTTGTTTTCCGCATTTCTCTTTTGGTCATGTACTTCATTTACCATGGTTTATCATGCCCACTTCTTGGGTCTTTCTTCACTTGTGCTTGTCAAACACTATTGCATCTCTTTCAACAAGTAATATTCTTCCTTAAAAATTAATTTGAAAAGCAAGTGGTAGAATTCCTTTGGTAAAATCACGGAATGTTGTTCTTTCACGCTTATCATATATTTTTTCGCTGTGCTACTCTCTCCCTTAGCTCAATAATGACTTACTTTATGTTTACACAAAACTCTTAATCCTCTCTTAATTATGTCCCATCTTTTGTCTTCTTTATTCTAGTTTTGTTTCACTCCACCCTCTTTTGCTAATAACAAAGGGGGAGAATAAAATGATAAATCGTAATGATTAATGGAGTAGGATTCACTAGATTAAGGGGGAGCATGAATCTAGTTTATGGGTGCATACACAAAGGGGGAGCACTTTTGTAGGGGGAGCACTTTTAAATGATCTATAATTCTTATCATTATCTTATAATTGCTTAGTGTCATATATCTTTATAAAAACACAAATTTTTTATCTATGAATCTGATTTATCTCTATTGAATTTGTTATTATCAAAAGGGGGAGATTGTTGGAACATGGTTTTCCGCATTCCTTTGATTTGAGAATAACAAATCCTACTTGTATTTGATCTTGTTTGCCATTGTGTTTTTTTCATGCAGGTTTGGACAGATATGACATCAGGTTGGTGCAACAATGGTCTAGCACTAACCACAAGCAGAAGGATTGAAAGTTGTCTAATGCCACGCGTTAGGTCTTAACGTTGGGCGCTAGCGTTCGACGAAATGGAGTTCGACGAAATGAGATGTCGTTCGACGAAATGAGATGCGTTCGATGAAATGAGATGTCGTTCGACGAAATGACGTTCGACGAAATGAGATGTCGTTCGACAAAATGAGATGCCATTCGACGAAATGGCGTTCGACGAAATGAGATGTCGTTCGACGAAATGGCGATCGACGGGATGAGATGCAGTTCGACGAAATGGCGTGCCAGCTAATTAAAAGGAGAAAGAAACTCAACGTCAGGCATTAGGTCTTAACTCTGTGCGATATCCGTTCGACGAATTTGGCAAGGAGAAAGCAGTCATGATTGTAGGAGGAACTTTAGGAATGATTTGCCCAACGCCTGCATTAGCCATAACGCCGGCATTGGTATTGCCTAAAATAAAACATTTCCTAAAGTGCAGAATCTCCTTCCTCTTCTGAAGATCCGAGCCATGAATATGTTGATATACATGGTCAACGCCCAACGTTAGCACTTAACGTCGGCGTTAGCTCAAAGTCTATAAATTGGATGATTTCGTCTTCTCCAACTACTGATTGCCAAGAGCCCTATTCCAGCACTTCAGAAACTTTATGAGGGCCATATTTCTAGACCAACACATCTCCCGCTCATATTTCAAAAGGAGGAATCAAAGGAGGCTTGGATCAACACGCTAACTCAACGCGAAGAACGCATGCTTGGACTTCAACGATCTTCAGCGATTCTTTGGCGTCTCCTTCAGAATACCTCATAGGGAGTTTTATATTTATCTTTTGTATTTGTCTTTTATTTTTATCTTTGTAATCTGTTCGTGAAGTCACCTCGTGTTAGCGACTAGGTCTAGGTAGGACTTAGGGAGGAATTCGCCTCGTGTTGGATACTGGGTCTAGGGAGTAGATCTAGGGATGCTCGAGGCCTTTCTGGTGATAGATTGGCTAGAGCGGCTTGAGGTCGTATCTGGGGAGAGATCAGCTAAAGCCAACCGGTTCGTGGGGATATGAGTCGGTATAGAAAACAAAAAGAGTTTTCATATTATTCGCTTCGATTTCTAGCGTCACAGAAATCAGATTTTGTAATCAATGTTATAAATGATAATCATGTCTTTTCTTGTTCAATAAAATTGATTTCATTTCTTGTTTCATTAACTCTTTACTTTAGATTTAATTTACTTCGACAAAAATATCAAAAGTGTTCTATAAAAGTTTATAGTTTTTAAAACCCTTATTCACCCCCCCCCCCCTCTAAGGGCGCCTCAAGATCTAACACTTCCAGCTTGTCTTCGGTGCGCCGCTTCTTCTGATGGATGGGATGGGTACCGGGGTCGAGGTTGAGGCGGTGGCAGGCCACATCTGTATCGATCCCAGGCATGTCCTCCGCGCAACACGCGAAGATGTCCACATTCTCCTAGACGCATGCCGGGATATTCTTTTGCTCCTCGGGGCCGAGCACCCCGCTGATCTTTACTTTTTCTATCACTTCCGCCCGGGAAGTGACCTCTAGCTCCACGACCTCATTCACAGCCTCCATCCTGGACTGCTCCCCCCAGTCGCTTTCCTTCCTTTCGCCGTGAGCAAGCTCTCCGGCCCTTCCTTCCTCCATCTCCTCTTCCCAAACCTCCAGCAACTCTTCCGCTCCTCCTGCCTGGGCTCTCCCTTCTTCTCCCCTTCTCCCCCTCTTCTCCTCTGTCCCGGGTCCTCCAACGACCTCCTCTACTTCCGCTCTCTTCTCCATATCCCGATCCATACCTTTCGCCTCGGCTTGACAAGTGGTGTTGAACGCGGTGATGTAGCACTGCCTTGCTACCTTGGGGTCACCCCTCACCTGGGCCTGGGTTCCTCCTACACTGAGCTTGATGCATTGATGGAAAGTGGAGGGGACGCATCAGAATGCACGGATGAGGATTCGCCTAAAGATGGTGTTGTAGCTGCTCGGCGCGTCCATAATGATGAACCGGCGGTTACGGGACTGCCTCCCCTAGAACAACGTGGAGCCCTACTCCTCCTTACACCTCCTTTCTCTCCCCAGAGAAACTGAACAATGGGCCATCTGAGGCCAGCACTCTTCTTTCCTCCACCTTCATCTCATCGAACTACTTCTTGAACATGGCGTTGACTAAGCTCTCGTTGTCCATGAGGATTCGGGAAATGGTGAAGTTCTCGATGGCTGTCTGGATAACCAGCGCATCGCAGAACGGGTCCTCGTGACTCGACATATCCTTCAATAAGAAAGTGATCTTCTCTGCCAGGGGTGGGGCTTGAGACGTCGAAGCCACGCTCCGATGGTACATGATATGGAGGCTCGCCTTTCGGGTTGCCTCGACCCCCACACCCCCGTGGATCACTCTAATCCCCCCTAGGTCCCCACATCGGCCTGGTCTTCGCACCTTTCTTCGTCCTCCTCTTGAGGCAGAACCTGCTCAATCCTTACCGGCTGCTACTCCCACTGTGTCGGAACTCTGGCCCCCCTCATATCCAAGAACTCTGGACAGGTGGCCCTCGCGTGACCTTCCTCCTGGTGGAAATCGCAATATGGCAACTCCACCTCCCTTCTCTCGGCCTCCGCACCACGATTCCTCCTTCTCACCCCTGCTCCTGCTCCTGCTCATACTCCTGCTCCTACTCCTACTCCTACTCCCCACCACCCCTCTTCCTCTTCCCTCTCGCCTGATTTCCATAGCTTGCTGAGGCAGGGGAGGCAACGCCCTCGGACCCTGCCTCCACCCAAGTTGATGAGGTCTTTCTTGACCTCCATGGAAGTTGCCCCCTTCCTGCTGCCTCCACCCCAACTCCGGGGCCCTCAGCTCTTCCCTTCTCTGGACTTCCTGCTGCTTGACCTATTAATCGCTGAGCTTTGCTAGCCTCTTTGTGAACTCTGGATTAGCCGCCATACTCTCAATCTCCTCCGTCGCCCTTTCCATCAACTCTTCGATGGACAAGGGGGCCTTCCGCTTTAGGCTCATTTTAAGGAATCCCTCCCACAGCGCCACGGTGAAGGCAAGCTGGAGGGTGAACCCTGGCACCTCTTGGATGAGGAGAACCTCCTCCTAGAAGCAGTCCACATACTGGGTCAATGACTCCCCCGGCCTCTGCTTGATATTGAAGAGTGTCTCGGGGTCCTTCTTCCTCTTCTTTGACGTAGAGAAGCGCAGTTGGAAGCTGTGACGCAGATCTTTGAAAGCATAGATTGACCTCACGGGGAGATGGTAAAACCAGTCCTGGGCATTCTCCTTCAGGGTAGTGGCAAAGAGTCGGCACTTGAAAGCGTCTGACATGGATCTGATGGAAACCATATCTTCGAACCACTGCAAGTGCTGGACGAGGTCATCCTTGTCGATGTAGAGTTGCGTGACCAGTTCCCTGAATCCTTCGGGGAGTGGTGCCGAGAGACCAACTCACAGAAGGGGCTTCCCCCACTCACTCCCCTGGCTTGCTCCACTCGCCCCACGAACTCTCTGGCCGTCCTTGCACCTGCCGGCTGTGCACTCGCCGGGGTACCGCTCGCCGGGATGGCGCCCGCCGGAACACCACTCGCACTCGCCGCACTGGGGAAGATTTCCTGCCCAGCGAGGTCTCGCCCCTGAACCTCGGTCCTTACTTCCTTTCCTGCCCTTTGTCCTGGGGCATTCTCGCCCACTTCTGGTGGCGGGACCACCTGGGGAATCTGGGTTGCAAGATCCCCCCGTGTCGCGGCGAATGCGTATTGAATCGCCACGAGCAGATCCCTTCAGAGGTCCGCCAACATCTCAACTATCACTAACACATCGGGTGGTGGCGAACCGCCAAAGCCGGCATCTCGCTCCTCCTCTCCTGTCATGCTGCTTCCTTGGGACTTTCTTGTACTAACTGCTCTCCACGCTCACCGCACTAAAAATGTTGGAACTAAGAATTGGCCCCAACGAGGAGATCGGATCCCTTAGAGGGGGCAGGTAGCACCTACTGATCCCGTGGAAGAAACGGACCGGAGACTAAGAGCTTAACACAGACCCTTGGATACAGCACGGAGGTCCCACCACACACCCGGAAGATCTTAAAGCGCTTCCCCTTCCAAGCCAAAGCTGAAGCTGGGCACCTTGGAGAGCCTGAGGAGCTAACCAAAGAACCTAGGGAGGAAGAAGCCAGAAATTGGAATCCTCTCCAAAGGTGCCCTTAAGGGTCTATATATAGCTTTTTTAGTCTAGTCTGCTAATAGCTCAATCTCGCCTTTTGGTTTTACTAACCGCACCACAAATAGGTCTGCTAACAGCCAAACCTTACTATTCTGGAGGGTTATTAGCAGCCCACCAAGGGTATCAGGGTAAATTCACCTGCAGATTCCTGCTGGGCGAGTGGCCCATGAAGGCGCCACTCGCCGACCTCTCAGTGAGCTGGGCTCGCGAGAGCCCCTCTTGCAAGTGGGGGCGAACCTCCACTCGCCATGCCAGACTGGCGCTGCGAGACCTCATCTGACTCGCTATGGCTAAATGCACCCCAGAACGGTTCTTTAGAACTCGCTAAACCACCGCCTCTCGCTTTTCACGGGCGAGATCTCTGCTCCACCTCACCTTATCTTGGTAGGGTGCTCGCCGTGAATCGGCGAGTACTCCCCGAATTGCCTGTGATTGATTCCTTCGCGAGTCGGTAAACACGGGGTTGTACACATATTGACTATATTGTTTCCACTCTTAAAAATAGCGTAATTGCTTATAATAAAGCTAGACATAATCTTAAAGTTAAGAATTATGAATTAGAAAATAAAATTAACTTGCTTAAGTAAATTATAAAGAAAAATTCTCAACACATAAATTTAAAATATCAAGCAAAATCCAAAGGCAAGTTAAATATGAATTTTCATAATTTATCCAAGCAAAACATAGGAAATGAAAAACAACAAAAGCTTGTAAATGAAATTCCAAAACTCCATCATCATTATTATCTACAGCATAATTGTTCTCCCAACATAAAATTAAATGCAAACAAATTTCCTTTAAATTATAAATTACAAAATCATCTTTATCCAAATATTCAAGTAAATGACTATGGAAATTTGAAAATTAAAAATAATGTATGTCCAAGGTATGAATGGAGACCAATACTTAAGAAAGATGCACAAATGTCAAATGAAAGGGTCCATTCATCCTTGTCCCCCCAAAAGCGAACATGTTATACTTGGGTACCCAAAGGAACCACTACACTTGGTCCTCTTCGGATACCTAAATCTCTTATTCATTAGGTACCAGCATATGCATAAAGTAGAATCTTTCAAAAATTAAATATACAAATTTCTATTTCATGATATGCTTCAATGTCTTCTTTTTGTTTTCTTATTTGTTTAAAGCTATCATGTCATGGTCGTCATATATATTATTGGAAATATGATTTTATATCGTAAAGTTTAATGAGTTTATAAATCAAATCGATCAAAATTCATAGTCATATTTTGTTTTGATGACCTATCTATCCTTCTTATATTCATTGCCTATAAATATCTTGTATTATCCATATAAATCAAATTCTAATTTTGTTATGATATATTTATCTAAATTAATAAAATCATAAACTTCAATTGTTCTCTTTCGGAAAATATTGAGTATAAAAATTTTTAGGGTATTAAGTATGGATAGCAATCAATAACACATAAATATCTTGAGAAAGGGAGATTTGGAATGTCACCCCATCACTCTCCTAGTACTGGTGTGAAACCTTCACAGGATAGACCTCGGGACGTCCAAAATCCACTCCAAATTGCTAAGTCTGACTAATGCCTAGCAAAGATCAAATGTATTATATACTCAAGCGTGCTCTTGCAATAACCAAAAAAAGGGAAATTATTATTATCTTGCCTCTCAAGAAGTTTACATATTCATGTTTAAAAATAAAAATAAAAAGTCATATCAATACTTATAAATACCTCTTATCTTATCAATGACATTCATTAAATAACTTGAATACTAAAATCTTATAAACTAATACAGCTTTTAAAATATGTCGTGTTGAATCTCGTTTATCCTTATAAAGATAATGTAACATGATTATATCCACCAAAGATTATATGGAAATCTATTAAAACAGTAAAATCATAATCATGAAAACCTGAACAAAGACAAAACATAGTACACACAGTAGATAAAAATAAGAAAAAGCTAAAAATCATGATAACTGCTAACACTGGGCGCAAGAGTTAACGACAGGCGTTAGACTTAATTGTCAAAATGATAAAATTAATATTATTACATAAAATTAAACTCCCTAAAACTCTTTACTCTCACTAATAGAGTTTGTTCCTTCAGTACTAGAACTTCCTCGATCTCTTGACCTTCGAGTAAGGCGAGTCGAGTGGTGTGGCGGATCCTCCATGGGAACATCCCAATCCTTCTCTTCTGCCGGTGTCGGTTTCAATTTCAGGGCCCTGATCTTAAATCGCACCATCTTCTCGATCTGTGACATATGGCGTGTTGCGTTCTCCCTACATTCCTCAAATGACTACTGATGCTCCCGATTTGTCTCACAGAGCGAGCCTCCTCGTCGTAGGTGTGGTCGAGAAGATGATGGTATATCTCGTGGCCGAGGAACTCGAATGGTTGAAGTGGAATAAAGCTCAAGGACAAGATCATTAATATAGTTACTTCTGGTTATGTACGCATACTTCTCCATCACCACCCGTTGTATGAGTCCTCCTAAAGGAAGTGTGTTGAGGCGAGACTTTCTTGGATCCTTCAACTTAAACGTATAACGAATCTGTGAGAGTAAAAGATCTGCCACATCAAAACCTTCTTCCTGTATAATATGATAAGTCATAATACTCAGTTGTGCAGTGATCTTCTTTGTATCTCCGAACTTCAACATTATAGAGTGTCGCAAAATATCTTGAATTATGAATCCTTCTTCCCTAAGTGAAGAAACATCCATAATTTGCTCTCTAGTCTCCGTCCCATGCAAAACCAGATTCACTGGTGTCCAGTCTCGCTCGGCCCTATACTTCGCAACCACATCCAGACGATTCTCACTCTCCACTAATCCAAACTCATTCCTCAAATCATAATGAGTAATCGTAACAACTTCATATTGGATCATAGAACTTACTCCTCCATTGAGCACTGTCTTAGACGGGTCAAATAAATTATGTTGGGAATATTGCCCTCTATGTTCCCTAGATTTGAAGAGGCATCACTCACAATGCTAAGGACATATTGTATTTAATACATTATATTTTGTCTTAAGTATAATACAGGGAAATGTCATTCCATACACTGGAATAGACTCAAAGATGTGCTGTTTAATCAAGTTGAGAAGGTAGTTCATCGAACTCAGAAGGCTGTTCGTCGAACGCAGAGATAGATAGAAGAAAGCGCTGAGATTTGGCGTGTTCGTCGAACTCAGAAGGCAGTTCATCGAAGGCAGAGACGAGTCAGAAGAAACAGCTGAGACTTGGCGTGGTCATCGAACGCAGAACACAGTTCGTCAAACTCAGAGTACGGCGAGTTCGTCGAACACAGAGTTGGGCAAGATCGTCGAACCCAGAATGGCGAGTTCGTCGAACGCGGATTGCGAGTTCTGCCCGTGGCGCAAGCTGCAGAATGTCTGTGTGGGGTCCACCAGTCTCTCTCATACTTCTCAGAAGGACGGCTGAGAGCCGTTGAAGGCCAGGGATGTATAAAAGAAGATGTTAGGGCATTTTGGAAAAGAGTTGGTCAAGTGCTAAAAGAAATTACTATTCTATTGACGGTCGAGCTCTTGTTTTTCTCCTGCTGCTCACTGAACAAGCAAGAAGAAGAAGAGAGAAAGAAAGCTCCTCTACCAGGAGCAAGGTGATCTTCCATCCTTCATCTGAAGAGGAAGATTAGTGAGTAGCTGACATCATCATCTCCAGCTACAAGGAAGCACCAGGTGTGCAGGAACTACAGGGGACTTCTTCTGCTGTCTGCTGTAGTAAGCTTCAACTAAACTTTTACTGTAGGGCTTTTGCCTGAGCTTGTAGGGCATTAATGTCTGAGTTGTAGGAGGTGGATTCCTCTGAGGTAGGGCTTGTTAGCCTGAGATTGTAGGACCTGTTGTGGTCTGAGTTGTAGGATCAGTGGCTGATCTGAGGTAGGGCAGCTGCGCCTGAGGTAGGGTTGGGAAAACCTGAGAGATCCTGAGGGATCTGAGCTGTAAGCTATTTTAGCTGAGATTGGAGGAGTTGGCATTGTCTAACACACTGTTAGAAGGGTGAAGGGGGAAAGTGGACTACCTATAGACACACTGTCTTGGGGAACCACTATAAACAATTGTGTGCTTTCTGGGTGTGTTTGATTTCTTGCATAGAATAGTTTTAACTATCTAAATAAAAGAAGTAAAAATCAAAAGACCTATTCACCCCCCCCCCCCCCCCTGTAGGTGACCTAGATCATATACCTATATAATCTTTCAAGTGGTATCAGAGATAGGTTGGTCATATAGGGCTTAACTGCCTGACCAGATCCTACATAGGTATTATTAAATCTGAATCCAATGGCTTCAAATGGAGTTCAGAAGGAAATGGGTTCAATGAAGCTCCCTATATGCAAAAAGGAAACCTTTGGCATCTGGAAACAAAGGGTTAGACTGTTCATGGAAGCTTCAGATCCCCGAATCTTTATCACTGTTCAGGAAGGCCCCTTCATTATCACAAAGCCCTCCACCATTGACCCTACTAGGATGGTAGGCAAGCCTTACACTGAAATGACAAGGGATGAGATAGCATTGGCTACAATGGATAAAAGAGCTCAAAATATTATTGTCAATGATATTAATGATTCAACTTTCCAAAACTTGGTGCACTGTGATACTGCAAAGGAAATGTGGGATACATTGATTATGTACATGGAAGGGACAGAGGAAGTGAGGAATGATAGGAAATCCCTCCTCAATCAGGAGTATGAAGCCTTTAGGCAACAAAATCAGGAATGCATAGCTGATTGCTATGAAAGATTTTTCAGGATAGTTAATGATTTGAGGACCTATGAAAGGATCTTCACTCATTATGAGTTGAATGATAAATTCCTAAGATCTCTAACTAGAGACTGGGATACCAAAATCTGTGCCATCAGGGAAGTGGCAAAGCTGAGTGAAACTCCTCCTCACACCCTGTTTGGAAAATTGCTCTCATATGAGATGCAACTATCTGCAAGAAAGGAAGAAGACACATCCTCCAGGCCTCATGCTAGGGAGAAGTATGTGGCCCTCAAGGCTGAAGGTTCCAAGAAGAGCAAAACAAGAATTCCTACCCGTCCAAGAAGGGCTGCTGACTCAGACAATTTAGATCACTGTCAATCTAAAAACAGCTCTTCTGATGAGGAGTTTGCTGCCTTCACTAGGCAATTCAAGAAGATGATAAGGAGGAAATATTGGAAGAACAAACCTTCCTCCTCCTCTCATCCCAGGAAGGATCGCCATAGATCTGAAAGGCAGCACCCCAAAGGGGACAGGTATGATTCTAAATCTAGTAAATATGTTTCAAATAACATCATTTGCTATTGCTGTAGTAAGCCTGGACATGTCATTGTTGACTGTCCTGTCAAGAGAAAAGAAAGAGATGACAAGAAGACCCATCAGCAGAAGGAGAGGAAGGGAGAAAAATTCTTTCTAGCCAAGAAAGGAAAGAGCTGGAGTGAGTCTGAATCTTCATCTTCGGATTCAGATGGAGAAGAGGAAGCCTACATATGGCTATTTGCTACTAAGGAAGAAGAGGACTATCCAGCTGCCAGGACAGGAATCAAGGCCCCTCTATTACATTCAGACAGTTATGCAGAGGAGGATGAAGTCATTCAAGATGACCATGGACTGATGGCTCTAACTGAAGATGAGGACAGCCACAATAATTCAGAACATGAGCAGGTATTAGTTCATTCCATGTCTTCTTCTGATTATGAGACTGGTCCAGAATCTGAAGCACCTTCATCAATTAGAGGAAGTGGTTCAGATGCGGAAGAAGTCAATCAATTGATTGACAAGTATGGTGTTCTTTTGGAAGCTCTGAAGAAGAGCAAGAAGCTTGCCAAGAGGCAAGCCCAGGAAATTGCTTCCCTCAAAATGACTAAGAATGGCTGCACTGAACCTACCTCCCTGGTGGCTCAGATGAGTAGACAGATAAGCCATTTATAGGGGTTAACAACTATGCAATTATGCATTATTTCCCTGAAGAACAAGGTCATCAAGGACCTTGAGGAGAAGCTTGTGAAAGAGAAGAGCCTGGTGGCTCAATTCTCCAAGCCCAAATCTGTGCTCCCTATTATTGACACCTTCTCCTCTCAAGCAAATAGGAGAGGACTAGGTTTCAATAAAATGGAAGTAGGAGAAGGGAGTGGAGAGAAGAGCAAGGGGAAGGCTAAGCCTCAAACCACCTTTCAAAAGGTGTTACATCCTTCCAATAGGTATGACCATGAAAGCTTTTATGGTCACTGGAAGAATGGGAGTGTCTATAGGAAGGAAAATACTCCTTCCCATAGTGGAAGAAAGGGAATGGGATTGAGTGCCATGAAGGCTCACCATGAGGAAATTCAATTGGCCCAACCTGGACCTTTTGTATTTGGTACTTCAGCCCCCTCATTCAAGAATCAGGGTGCTAACTCTTCCAAATCTATTTCAGCAAAGAAAATTGATGCTGACCAATCTATGGACAAGGCTTATTGCTCAGTGTCAGATGCAATCAGATCTTGTAATGCTGACAAGCCAAAGCAGGATGATGCCATCAGGACAAAGAGCATCAAGACAGCACCTAGATTGACCTTCAGTCAAATCATTGCTGAGAGAAATAGGAAGAATGCAGCTGTCTCTCCTTCTGAACATGTGCACAGTGCTGCACTCCCCTCAAGAAATGTTCAAAAGAGGAGATACAATATTCATGAATGTTGGTGTTGTGGTAAAGTGGGACACTTTGCCATAGATTGTTGGTACAATCCCAATGTACCTAATGTAAAGAAGAGCCTTCCTGCTAGGAGTGCAGCTAGGGTGAGATTCTCTCATTAGACTAGCATGCACATAGGACCCAAAGGTTTTTGGGCTCCTAAGGATAACTAAACTTCTTTTTGCAGGTTAGTTCAAGTACCAGCCTGAACCAAATTTGGTACTTGGACAGTGGGTGCTCAAGGCACATGACAGGAACAAGGAGTCTTCTATAGGACTACAAGCCTGTGAAGAATGGACCCAAAGTTATATTTGGGGGATCTGAAAAAGGAATCACCAAGGGATATGGTATGATATCCAATGGCATAGTTTCCATCACAAAGGTAGTTTATGTTGAAGGGTTGCAACACAACCTTGTAAGCATAAGTCAACTGTGTGACCTAGGCTGTGTCATTGAATTCCACAATGACAAGTGCTTGATTAAAAAGTCTAAGGACTTAGAGACTATTCTCTCAGGCACTAGGAGTGGGAATGTTTATTGCTTAGATTTTATTTGCAGTAATTCTCTTACATCTGTTTGTCTTGTAGCTAATGAGAATGAGTCTCTCTGTGTTCAATGGCACAAGAGACTTGCTCATATTAACTACAAGACAATGTATAGACTTTTCTCTAAAAACCTTGTTAGGAATAGTCCTAATTTAAAATGTATTAAAGATGGTCCCTGTCATGCTTGCCAAATGGGTAAGCAAACAAGGGCCACCTTTAAAAGTATTGGCACCAAAGACACTGAAAGATGTCTTTATCTCTTGCAAATGGACTTGTTTGGTCCCATGCCAATTCAGAGCTTAGGTGGGAAGTTGTATACTTTGGTGATTGTTGATGATCACTCAAAATATGCATGGGTATTTGATGGCGCAAATCTTAGCACACCGCTATAGGTGGTAGTAAGACTGCAGCACGAAACGGCAGTGTACCGATCGTTCAAGTAATATTAAACGAGGAGTAATCCCCGAGTATCGAATCTCTCAAGGAACACAGTAAGGTGGAGTTAACGTTCGAGGAAGGACTTGGGATTGAAGTCCTAAGGGTCGGATGGAATGCGGAAACGGGGTGATTTGGCTTTTGGAAAATAAAAGAAAACAACTACAACTACTCCTATGCAATGCCGCTATGCAGTGCTTCGCTTGGCGGGATGGAGACTAGGCAGGCCTTGAGCGCATTGCGTCGCAAGGGCGGATGGACGAGTAGGCAAGCGGAGTCGAACTATGCAGGCCTTGAGCGCACTGCTTCGTTGGGCGAATGGATTACACGGGCGGCTATGCCACGCTTCGCTAGGCGGATGGAAGAGTAGGCATACGGATGAGGGTCGCAAGCACCTCGTCGACAAGCACGCCACTAGCAATTGCTAGTGCGGTACACGAACGTGACGGCAGGATGGAGGATGGATGGTGGTGCACCTCGTACACATATGAACAAAATATAACTTCACATAGACATGAAATTAAGATTACAAGCACGATTCATAGTGTTCATCATCCATACATGAGAGATCTAGCTACAAACACATCAATAAGAGAAGAACAAGGCAAGAAATCGACCGAATCTGAAGGCTCTTTGGAGAATCACGGTTGGAATCGCCGGGTTGTCAATCCGCGTCCAAGCTCGGTCCGCAACTATGTCCGGGGTAGAGAGAGCTGTTATGACTCTCCAATGAACCCGTCTTCTTCGTGTCACGATCCGGTAGAGGTTGCAAACTTCCTCTTGCTGGATGGCGATGGCGGCTAGATCTTCCTTTGAAGCGCTAGGATGAAGGAGGAGGCCGAGAGGAAGCTCCGGCTCAAGATTGGCGTGAAGAACAAGCCCGGAGCAACTCCAGATGGTGGGCGGCGATGGAGGGGCGAAATTGGGGCTCTGGCACGAGAAAACGGCGGACTGGAATCAACTCCCCGACCTAATTCGCGAGCAGGTCTTTAAATAGGCGCTGGAATAAACAGTGCGCACGATCGGTGGCGCAAGACCAGTGGTCGTGCGCACTAGAATCCTGTGATCGTGCGCCTGCCTGGGTGGAGCCTGCAATGTAAGAAATTTATAAAATATAATGTTCGCACGACCAGTGGCGCACGACCAGTGGTCGTGCGCACTATCGTAAGTGGTCGTGCGCATTGGTCGAGACAGAACTCATAAAATGGGGATTAAGTGCGCACGATCAGTGATACGCCCGTGATAGGTGTATATAAATACGCAAGTGCACGTGCCGTACAAGTAATAAAATGATGAGAAAGTGATCGTTCCCACGAGGAAGTGCTTAACTTAGTGCTCACAAATATTAGTTCCGCCTTTTCTCTAAATTCAAGCAAGTAATAAATGATTGGTAAAGATAATTAAATAATTCAAAAGCAACAATTACAACTCTAATTACGGTTACTTAAAATACTTTTACTTCACTTGGAAAGATAGTCTCACATGTGATTTTCCCTTGCTATGATGACAACCAACAAAAATGATAATTCATGAAGTATTAGCAATGATCTTGCAACGATTCTAAAATGGATAACTTTATCTCTCGATCACCATTATCCGTTTATCCCAAATCCTCTAGTCGTCTCCAACTTAGATGAAATTAGAATAACATAAAGCGCTAGAATCACGGTTGCTAATTTAAGAGGAGATCTCTCTCTCTCTTGGAATTATATTAAGATTTATGATACACTTTCAACGCTCCTCTCTCGAATCTCGCGATGAAGTATAAATACGGAAGTTTGGTTAAAAACTACACGACTCCTCTCTCGAATATCGCCGTGCGAATAAACGTTCATCTAGCCCGACTCATCTCTCGAATTGTTGCCAAGCACTTTAAAGATGAAACTTAAACCAAATTCCCAAGAATAGATCATAAATTTAATAAAGATCAACATCAATACATTCACAAATTATAAATGAAAATCAAGTCATCATCACAACTAAGGTACTTCACACATGCAAGACTTAGAAAATTAGTTCATGGAGGAAGAGAAGAGTAGCAAATCAAAGTAGATCTTACTAGACATGATTAAGGAAATCAAAAATGATGTAGAAGTGTTTCTAGTCTCAGATCTTTCTCCTTGGTGAAGATCCACGCCTTCTTTCTCCAAACCCTAGCCGAAATCTCCCAAGAGGAAGAAGACCTCCAAAAGTTCCCTCTTCTCTTTCCAAGTTCTCCCTCACAATAATAATAATGATTTTCCCCTTCATTTTCGTGCTCATAACTTCCCTTCCAAATCTGAAGGGATGCCTCCTTTGGAATGACACATAGGCGCCACTTTTAAAATTCAGAAATCTAAATTTCCGTCGCCACGTTGCAACCTGCAAATTTCTGGCATTGCAACTTATTTTCTGCATCAGCAATAAATGTTCCATTGCTTCCCCAACTTGAATCCTTTGACCAATCTTAGATATAAAACATGGAAAATGACCGAAATCAGCCCAACATTGATTAATAAAATATTTAAACATATTTACTATAATTTGGGGATTATTTTCCTCTTTTTAATGACAATTAGAATAAAATAAGTAGGGAAATAACTTCCTTTTGGGAAGTTATCACACCCCCACACTTAGTCATTTGCTAGTCCCTAGCAAATATAATCAATTCAAAACTTGGATAAAGAATTGATGAAATTGTGCAAACTCAAATAATCACACATCCTTAACAACAAATTAACTAAGGCATATTAATGAAATCCGCTTTACTCAACTGATAAGCCAATAAATCAACACGAATTCAATCATTCACAAATCCATTAGCTCGAATGAAAGGTAAAGCTCAAATAAAGTCATAAGTGTTGTGTGTGCTTTTCCTTAAAATTAGTTACTCCTAAACATCTTTTAACAATGGATCTCCGCAACATAGGGAAGGATAAGAATAGCTAAATTATTGATTGAGCTTACGCAAAGATCAGTAGTTTAAATGAGAGTAGAATTGACTTGGATAAGCGTTCAAGGATGATGTTGATAGCAAAAAGACATTCCCTTAGTTCGTAATCTTAATAATTCACCAATTCATGGGGTTTATTGACATTTTCACTTTTTTTTTTATATTCAAAGTAGGGATCATTCCAAGTATAAGTGTACATACCCAGGCCACATAATCACTATGATGCAATATTTTCTCTTTTTTTTTTATAATTTATGATTTGCTAACATAGTAGGGATCATTCCAGGGATGTATACATATACTTAGGCCCATATCACTATGAATCTCAATCATTTTTTTTTTTTTATTAAACACCCATAAAATGGCTAATATACTAAGACGTAACTAATAAGAATATTGGGAAGGTAAGCGTGGAATAATACGTCTCAACATGAAAAGAGTTCAAGTACAAAGATTGTAGTGGAGGGTCAAAATGGTTTAACTACATAAACCCAAGTTTCAGCCAACATCGCTAACTCAGTTCTTACTCACCCATTCCCATAGTATTTTAGAAAGCCATATCAAAAGCTAGGTTTTTTTTTTTTTTGAAGTAAAATCTTTCAAGGAAAAATGTGCTTAAATCAGACTTAAGAGCGCTTTACCAAAAAAAATTCTCACTAATTTCAAATTCTGTGATTGAAATCGTTTGATTAACCGGCAATACCACTCGATTATCATTGGATAACAAGAATGTCCTATAGGTTAAATTGCAAAAACAAAGACGGAGTTATTGAGTTCGCATATATAAAAAAAAATAAGTCCTTATCCAAGCAGTAGGGGTTGAACACTACCCACCCCCACACTTAAAATATTGCTAGTCCCTAGCAATGAACTCAATGAAAATATAAAAGAGGAAATAATTGACAATTTAACCATGAAAGAAATAAAGTAAAACTAAAACAAATACTCCCCTCATATTTTTTTTTTCTGTACTTTTTGTTGCAATCTCCCAAGGAAGGCCTAGTCCAAGAGTGTTCCGTTCAAATCATAGCTCAGAAGTCCAGAGGATCTGCAAATAGCATCACAAAACCAAACAAAAGCATAACCCTAATAAAGTAGCATATAATTTAAAGATTTTAACGGTAGCAATAGATATTGGATGGAGACATATCTTAGCAAAAACATTTCAAGTAACTAAAGTGATGGAATGCAAGCAATTTGGGCAATAGAACTTATGCAAAAAAAAAAAAAAATCACAGCAGTAATGTTCACATCAGTCACAAAAATAAAGCAAACATCACAGCAATAATGCCACAAAAATATTATCCAAAACGAAGGAAGCAAAAGGAGGCATAATATTGTCCAAAAAGCAGTCAAAAAGTAAACAGGATATCCAAAAAGATGAAACTGGTCAGCACCCGGCTACTCGCTCGCAGCATCGTCCATCTCTTCCTCATCCTCGTCAGGATCATCGTCCTCGTCCTCGTCATCAGCATCAGTATCTTCATCAGCATCATCACTGTCATCTTCATCATAGGCAGTATCCAATCTCTCCCGTCCTTTAGTCATTAGATATCCTCTCTTGTCAAAATTATTGCAGTAGGGGTAACTTGGTATCGGCATCGGGAGTTTTGCCTTGTACATGAGCTGAGCAAGCACATTACACACATAGTCCTGTCGGGCATCAAAATAACAATGCTCAAGGCGTTGGTACGTCTTCATGTACTCTGTATCCTGCAAACAGAGCACGCTAGCCTGAGCTGGGTTTCCTTCATTTAGAGTAATCTCCTCTGGAGAACCGGGAGGTGGCCTTGTGTATTCCCCCCGAAGAACTGATTTCATTCTTTCATTTGTTTTCTTCGGGGACTCCTCTGCAACTTTGATATTCTTCTCTATCACCGTCACCGTGATATGATGACCAACCTGCGTAACTGTGTCTCCTCTCCTTATCTCCACACCAGCATTCTTGCAGAGCTCTGTAATCAAAGTGGGGAACCAAAGGTGTTTTGATTTTTCTTCTCCTACTTTCTTCCGAATGCTACTATGAATTAAATGGCCAACATCAAACTTTATGCCCTTTAGGATACTATAGATGAGGGCAATACGCTCGAAAGATACAACATTTGCGTGCCTTGTTGGCACGATACCTGCATTAATAAATAGTAGCCACACTTTTGCCTCTCGAGATAAACACTGGGAACTCAATGCTTTTTTTGATTTTAAAACCCAATCCGGTTTCGTACCACCACAAACTACTGCAGCAATGTCATCCAATGGGGCCGTGATCGCTAATGCATCATAAGGAGTAATCTCATTGTCTTCTAACTCAAACATATCATTTATTGCCTTCGGGGAATAATTGATCATGCGGCCACGAACTAAAACATTGTCCCCTTCGGAGAACTTAGCGTTAGCATAGAACTCGTAAACCCACTGATACACGGCCTCAGTTCGCGGGTGGCATAACATCTCCCAACCTAATTGATGAATAAGGTCCTCATAAGCTATTCTCCAACCTCTGAACTCCATTTTGAAACCGCGTTCATGTATAAACGGTATTGACTGTAGGGAATCACAGATCTTGTGTGCCTCATCGTTTACAAACCGGACATCACCCTTGTGAGCACACTCTTTCCCCCTTCCTCGTTTCCCCTTTCCTTTTGATGACATGTCTTCAATCACAAGAGAATAGCAAAAAAATATACATAAACCCTAAGAGATTGCAAACAACAGAGTACGAAGCGTAGGATTTTTGGAAACGATAAAAGAGAAAGTGGCGTTGGTTGTTACCTACTGGAATGCGGTGAGCCGTGGGACGCCGAAATGCGCAAGATGAAGAACTAAGGCAGCTCTCGAGAATGGCGGAGGAAGATGACGTCGGAACGCCGCCGGACGCCTCACGCGAAGATGATTTCTCCCCTGCGTCGTGCTCGCTTCCGCCAAACCCTTCCAGTCTCGCGCCCCCTCAATGACGAATCGGGGGTGGGGTTTATTTGAATGCGACCTTTGGTGGCCGGTTTAACTAGACCGGCACCCGCCTGTCGTGTTCTTAAAGGAAGAAAAAAATTGACCGGTTCAACCGAACCGGAGCGCCGTTTCAACTCATGCTCCCACCGAGGCTAGCCGGTTGCGACGCCAGTTTTCTTTGCGTTACAACGCGGAAACAATTATACAGGAATTTGCACTACCACCGAGCCCAGCACGTTGTAACGTGCAAAAATTTTGCGTTGCAACCTAAAATACAAAGCTGCCAGAAATTGTTCTACAACAGATGCCAGCATGTTGTAACGCGCAGAATTTTCGCGTTGCAACCTAAATTCTGGAAAATATTCTTTCTAAAAAAATTTTTTTATTATCAAGATCTACTTTGCCACCTCTTCATCACCTATTGTCCTCCAAATGATAAAAACAAACATAAAATAAACAAAACAAACTAAAATTGATAGAAACAATAACAAAGATGGTGGTTTGCCTTCCACCTAGCGCCTCATTTAAAACGTCCCGGCCGGACGCTTTCCCAATTTCATTTTCAATTGAAAGTTAGCACCATCGCCTCGCGCTGGTCACTACCTTCATAATATTCCTTCAACCTCTGTCCATTTACTTTAAACTTGGATCCGTCTCTCTCATTACAAATCGTGATAACTCCAAACGGATGTACCTCCTCCACCCGAAAAGGTCCAGACCATCGTGACTTCAATTTTCCGGGGAATAATCTCAGTCGTGAGTTATACAAGAGGACAAGTTGCCCTTTTTTGAACTCCTTTCTTCTCAACCTCAAATCATGCCATTTCTTCGTCCTTTCTTTGTACACCCTAGCATTTTCATACGCATTAGATCTGATCTCCTCCAGTTCGTTCAAATGAAAAAGTCTCTTCTTGCCCGCTTCTTGGAGATCGAAATTCAACCTTTTTATTGCCCAATATGCTTTGTGCTCCAATTCGACTGGGAGATGACATGATTTGCCATAGATCATTTTATAGGGAGTTAGGCCTATCGAGGTTTTAAATGCTGTTCTATACGCCCATAATGCTTCGTTTAGTTTTTGTGACCAATCCTTACGATTTGTACTAACCGTTTTTTCTAGGATTGATTTTATCTCTCTATTAGAAACTTCAGCTAAACCATTTGTTTGAGGATGGTACGCAAGGGCGACTTTGTGAGTGACTCCATATTTTCGAAGGAGCGATTTAAATTGATTATTACAAAAATGTGCTCCACCGTCACTTATTATGGCCCTCGGTGTACCGAATCTAGAAAAAATATTAGCCTTAAGGAATTTCAGTACTACCTTAGCGTCATTCTTCGGTGTGGCCATAGCTTCTATCCACTTCGAGACGTAATCCACAGCTAAAAGTATATAAAGATTTCCATTTGAGTTTACAAATGGACCCATGAAATCTATTCCCCACACATCGAAGATCTCAACCTCTAGAATATTAGTCATTGGCATGCTATCCCCTCGATTGATGTTTCCCGTTCTTTGACATCTATCGCAACATTTTGCGAACCTATGAGCATCCTTAAATAGTGTTGGCCAATAGAAGCCAGCCTCTAGGACTTTTATTGCTGATCTCTCTCCCATAAAGTGTCCACCATAAGGTGAAGCATGACATTTCGCTAGGATACCTTGTACTTCTACCTCGGGGATGCATCTGCGGATCACTTGATCAGCACAAATCTTAAATAGATACGGATCATCCCAAATGTAAGATTTCACCTGATGGAGAAACCTTTTTCTTCGTTGATAGTTCATGTCTGGGGGAAATACATTGCTCACTATGTAGTTCACAATGTCTGCATACCATGGCGTACTCGCCTCAGATATTGCAAGCAACCTCTCATCAGGAAAATTTTCTCTAATCTCTATGTCCACATCTTTCTCACACTCATACTCTAGACGTGATAGGTGGTCCGCTACCGGATTCTCCGCTCCCTTACGATCTTTAATTTCTAAGTCGAACTCTTGCAAGAGGAGAACCCACCTAATCAATCTAGGTTTCGCGTCCTTTTTCTCCACTAAAAATCGGATTGCTGCATGGTCCGTATAAACAATCACCTTAGAAGCTACCAAATAGGATCGAAATTTGTCAAAAGCGAAAACGACAGCTAATAACTCCTTTTCGGTAGTTGTGTAGTTTACTTGTGCATCAATCAATGTCTTGCTAGCATAGTAAATTGTGTGAAAGACTTTGTCACGCACTTGTCCTAAAACCGCGCCCACAGCAAAGTTGCTAGCATCGCACATAATGGTGAATGGTAAAGACCAATCAGGTGAAATAATAATAGGAGAAGAAATCAGACTTTGCTTCAAAGAATGAAAGGCGGTCAGACATTCCTCATCAAAGTTAAAATGTGAATCTTTTTCTAATAAATGACTTAATGGCTTAGAGATTTTCGAAAAATCCTTAATGAAACGACGGTAAAAGCCGGCGTGTCCTAAAAAACTTCGCACTCCCTTAACATTAGTTGGTGGAGGCAGTTTCTCTATAACCTCTGTCTTTGCTCGATCTACTTCCAATCCCTTCTTTGACACCTTGTGTCCTAAAACAATTCCTTCTTTGACCATAAAGTGACATTTTTCCCAATTTAGGATTAAATTAGTTTGAATGCACTTATCCAAAGCTTTCTTCAACACTTTCAGACATAAAGATCTCCATAAAGATCTCGATCCCCTCATCAATCAGATCAGTAAAAATAGCGATCATGCAGCGCTGAAATGTGCCAGGAGCGTTACACAATCCAAAGGGCATTTTCCTAAATGCAAATGTCCCAAAAGGGCAGGTGAAGGTAGTCTTCTCCTGATCCTCGGGAGCTACCATGATTTGATTATACCCCGAGTAACCATCTAAGAAACAGAAATACTCATTTCCTGCTAACCTATCAAGAACCTGATCGAGGAATGGAAGTGGGAAATGATCTTTCCTAGTCGCCTTATTCAACTTTCGATAATCCATACAAATCCGCCATCCAGTCACGGTTCTAGTGGGGATCAACTCGTTGCTCTCATTCTTAACTACCGTAATGCCTCCCTTCTTTGGAACACATTGAACAGGACTTACCCACCGGCTGTCGGAGATAGGATAAATAATACCCGCATCCAACCATTTGATTATCTCCTTCTTAACCACTTCTTTCATTGGTGGGCTAAGTCTTCGTTGGTGTTCAACAGACTCTTTTGCTTCTTCTTCCAAAAGAATTTTGTGCATACAAATTGAAGGACTTATCCCTCTAATATCTGCAATGGTCCAACCCATTGCCCCTTTATATTCACGAAGAACCTCAAGCAATTTCTCTTCATTTTCCTTAACTAGAGATGCATCAATAATAACTGGTAGTGTGTTATCCTTACCTAGAAAAACATACTTTAAGTTTTCGGGTAGCGGTTTCAATTCAAGAGTAGGTGGCTCTAAGATAGAAGGCTTCATGACCTTAGACTCACTTGGTCTACTTATTAATTCAAACATGTTAGCATTTGGTATATGCTCATCAATACTTAAAGCTTCTACAGTTTCTGTTAAGTCTGGGTCCTCTTCTATTTCTTCATTTGTTAACACACTCAGGATTTTACGCTCCCAATCATTCTCATCATACATCATACGTGTAGGTGCATTCACTTCCTCAATAGAAAAACACTCCTCCTTATCATCCGGAAATTTCATAGCCTTGAGGATGTTGAATGTCACATTCTCATCGTTAACTCTCATCGTAAGCTCACCCTTTTGGACGTCAATGAGTGTTCGTCCGGTGGCCAAGAATGGTCTACCAAGAATGATGGGGACATCCTTGTCCTCATCCATATCGAGTACCACAAAATCGGCGGGGAAAATGAATTTATCCACTTTAACCAATACGTCCTCTACAATTCCCTTTGGAAATGCTAGAGACCTATCGGCCAACTGTAGAGTCAGAGATGTAGGTGTGATCTCCCCTAAGCCAAACTTCTTATAGATAGATAATGGCATCAGATTAATGCTCGCCCCAAGGTCACATAGAGCTCTCCCAGCAAAGTTTAAACCGATAGAACAAGGAATTGTGAAGCTACCGGGATCCTTAAGTTTGGGTGGCAACTTCTTCTGCAATATAGCACTACACTCCTCAGTCAACGCCACTATCTCTTTATCAACAAACTTTCTTTTCTTTGCCAAGATATCCTTCATAAACTTGGCATAACTTGGCATTTGCTCAAGAGCCTCAACAAATGGGATATTTATAGTTAACTTTTTGAAAATCTCCATAAACTTTTGGAACTGTGTGTCAAGTTTGGATTTAACAAGTCTAGACGGAAATGGGGGTGGCGGATAGACTACTTCTTTCTTTTGATTTAGTTTCTCTTTTTGTTTCTCTCCCACCTCATTTTTCTCAACCAACTCGTCCTTCTCTAATATACTTGACTCACTTGGCTTCTGACTCGTCTCTTCTTCCCTAACTTTCTCAAGCAACCCCTCCGCACTTGGGATCTCTACACCACTCCTTAGTGCAATAGCCTTGCAATGGTTATTATGATTTTCTTTTGTTGGATTGGGTGTGGTATCAGAAGGTAGAGTTCCAATGGGTCTTTGACTTAATGAATTTGCAAGTTGACCCATAGTAGTTTCTAGTGATCTTAACGTTGATTCTATTCCTACCATTTTTGAGTCATACTTTTGGAACATGCTTAAGATAAACTCATCAGCCACCTTCCTTTGGTTTACTTGTTGGGGTTGAGAGTTGTTATTGATAGGTAGTTGATTCATATTTTGATTAAAACCTTGTGGTTGATTCATCCCTTGATTATTCTTCCAGGAAAAATTAGGATGATTCCGCCACTCGGGGTGATAATGATTGGCAAATCCTGGCGGAATTTGTCGTGATTGCCCTCCCACATAATTGGCTTCTTCAGTTATTTGATTTAGTTGTTCAACTGTAAGCGGGGCACTAGTTGTAGGGGTTGAGAGTGAATCTAATCTTTTGTTAATTAAATTGAACTGCGACGCCATCTGAGCGGCCAACGAAGTGATTTGGTCCACCTGATGGACTCCCGCTGGATTACAATTAGTTTGCCTCTCATATGCTTGATAATTATTGGATGTTAAGTCTTCTAAAATAGCATACGCGTCTTCAGGATACTTTTTTCATTAATGAGCCCCCAGCGGCTCCATCGACTAAAATCATGGTTGCAGTTTGCAGCCCATTGTAAAATGTGGACACTTGCTGGTGCTGGTGCAACCCATGATGAGGACATTTTCTCAACAGCTCTTTAAAACGTTCCCATGCGTCGTAAAGAGTTTCCCCGTTACCTTGTAAAAATGTTGTAATATCCCTTTTCAGTTTTGCAGTCTTAGAGGGTGGAAAATATTTGTTCAGGAACCTATCGACTAGTTCGTCCCATGTGGTGATACACTCATGTGGTAATGAGTCTAACCAATCCTTAGCTCTACCCTCTAAGGAGAACGGAAATGCTCTCAACAGGATTGCATCTTCCGATGCTCCATTGAACTTAAACATATCGCAAATTGCTAAAAAGGTTCGTAAGTGGGAATTTGCATCTTCATGTCCTAAACCCCCAAACTTATTGTTTTGCACTTGTTGCATAATTAGTGGGTCCATTTTAAAATTGTTAGCAGCAATTGCTGGTCGAGCAATGCTGAAGTGCAAACCTCCCCTTAGAGGTGTGTTATAATCGTGACAAGTCATACGTGGTGGTGGTGGCGGTTGGGCATTTTGCTCAACCTGACCATCATTATTATTAGCATTATTTGGCTCCGGATCATTCATCGCAGGATGAATAATGTTAACGGTCCTAAAGTCTCTCCTGTTTCGTCTACAGGTACGCTCAATTTCAGAATTCAACGGCAATAGCTCTACTTGCCTATATCTGGACATACACCGAACAGTATTCAAATAGACAAATAAATTAAAACAAATAACACGAACAAACAAATGCTTGATCTCTAAGTACTAAGGTTTCACAAATATTGTGAGAAATAAAACACTAAATTAGCGCGCCTCCCCGGCAACGGCGCCAAAAACTTGATACGCCCGTGATAGGTGTATATAAATACGCAAGTGCACGTGCCGTACAAGTAATAAAATGATGAGAAAGTGATCGTTCCCACGAGGAAGTGCTTAACTTAGTGCTCACAAATATTAGTTCCGCCTTTTCTCTAAATTCAAGCAAGTAATAAATGATTGGTAAAGATAATTAAATAATTCAAAAGCAACAATTACAACTCTAATTACGGTTACTTAAAATACTTTTACTTCACTTGGAAAGATAGTCTCACATGTGATTTTCCCTTGCTATGATGACAACCAACAAAAATGATAATTCATGAAGTATTAGCAATGATCTTGCAACGATTCTAAAATGGATAACTTTATCTCTCGATCACCATTATCCGTTTATCCCAAATCCTCTAGTCGTCTCCAACTTAGATGAAATTAGAATAACATAAAGCGCTAGAATCACGGTTGCTAATTTAAGAGGAGATCTCTCTCTCTCTTGGAATTATATTAAGATTTATGATACACTTTCAACGCTCCTCTCTCGAATCTCGCGATGAAGTATAAATACGGAAGTTTGGTTAAAAACTACACGACTCCTCTCTCGAATATCGCCGTGCGAATAAACGTTCATCTAGCCCGACTCATCTCTCGAATTGTTGCCAAGCACTTTAAAGATGAAACTTAAACCAAATTCCCAAGAATAGATCATAAATTTAATAAAGATCAACATCAATACATTCACAAATTATAAATGAAAATCAAGTCATCATCACAACTAAGGTACTTCACACATGCAAGACTTAGAAAATTAGTTCATGGAGGAAGAGAAGAGTAGCAAATCAAAGTAGATCTTACTAGACATGATTAAGGAAATCAAAAATGATGTAGAAGTGTTTCTAGTCTCAGATCTTTCTCCTTGGTGAAGATCCACGCCTTCTTTCTCCAAACCCTAGCCGAAATCTCCCAAGAGGAAGAAGACCTCCAAAAGTTCCCTCTTCTCTTTCCAAGTTCTCCCTCACAATAATAATAATGATTTTCCCCTTCATTTTCGTGCTCATAACTTCCCTTCCAAATCTGAAGGGATGCCTCCTTTGGAATGACACATAGGCGCCACTTTTAAAATTCAGAAATCTAAATTTCCGTCGCCACGTTGCAACCTGCAAATTTCTGGCGTTGCAACTTATTTTCTGCATCAGCAATAAATGTTCCATTGCTTCCCCAACTTGAATCCTTTGACCAATCTTAGATATAAAACATGGAAAATGACCGAAATCAGCCCAACATTGATTAATAAAATATTTAAACATATTTACTATAATTTGGGGATTATTTTCCTCTTTTTAATGACAATTAGAATAAAATAAGTAGGGAAATAACTTCCTTTTGGGAAGTTATCAATCAGCGGCGCACGACCAGTGGTCGTGCGCAATAGAACCAGTGATCGTGCGCAGTGTTTCTGTATAGAATTGTACCGGGAACACCTGCACGACTCCTGTTCCTACAGAAATGCTAATCAGGCTACTGAAAGTGGCACTCAACAATACGATAAGGCTATCAAAAGAGAATAAACATCAAAACACACCAAAATAGGCCAAGAAGTGCACCTAGCATAGAATGACAAATATGAGCTAAAACAAGGCTAAAGTGCAGTGGAAAGACCAGAAAAATGGCCCAGATGAGTCCAAATATGTGTATATGATCAGGACTCATCACACCCCCAGACTTACCTGTTTGCGCGTCCCGAGCAAACGAATTCCTCAAGCGGCTGAGAAAAAATACACAGCTGGCATAGAAATTGTAAAGCGGAGTATCATGCGAAGTCGCATGCTCATGCGGGTAGAAATACAGTAGACAAAATTTCTAATTGTACATATTAGTTTATACTTTTCTATGGGCGTATTTATACATTACATTTACTCAAAAAGTGAATCACGGTGAATCATAAGGTCGTACATAGGAAGAAAGTAAACTAAACGCTGAGGCGAGCATTGCCCAAGATCGGGGCTCGAGACAACCTCCATTGAAATCCATCAATGTCGGTGACCATAAGCTTTCCCGTTCGCACTCTCTCCACGGCACTGGTTTGACTCAAATGCATGAAGCAATAGGACTTAAGGTTTTAGATGAGGCTTGGGTTTAGGTGAGGTAAACAAATATAAACATGAAGGCTTAGAACACAAAAACCCAAATGAGCAAATGCATAACACTATCCAAGTAGCCATAAAACACGCGGATGCACCACACCCCCAGACTTAGACTTAGACGCATGGGTGTGTGCACCGCCTACTCCCAAATATAAATCTCAAACAGATTTTTTCAATTAAACTTTTCATTCTTCTTTTTCTTTTCAAATCTTTTTCTTCTTTTCTTTTTCTTTCTTTAGCAATTTCAGCAAATTTTCAAAGATGCACATCCACATTTTCACATTGTACTTCCACAATCAACACCACCAATTTAAAATTTAAACAAAATGCTTGCATTTTGGGTGTGCGACTAGGATTGGAGTTTAGGCTTTGGTGAACAATAGTGGAGCTGAACCAAAAGAATGGGGTAGGCACAACTGGGCTAGCGAGGAAATGATGATAGGAATGGCACAAAGGCTCAACCGGGCCAAAATGATGGCCTATATCACATTCACGCAATTGACTAACCGTATACCCATGCTTCAAGAATCGCTTGGGGCAAGTTCTTAGCCACCGAGAAAGATAATCCTTTCTCCCGACTCGGGCAATACGAGGCTAACGAACGTCTACACACATCCCTATGCTACCGTTTGATTCACACCGGATTCACCAATTTTTGAGTGTAGTAAACAATATTTACGCTAATAGAAAAATATAAACTAAAAGCATAAAAAGAAATTGAATCTACACGAATTTCTATGTGAGACATGAGCACTCGACTAGGAGCACTATCGAAGTCAACATTTTACTCCTACTCACAATCCTAAGCCAGTACAATGATTTTCCAAATCACACAATAAAAATGAGTTCAGCTCAAGACGTGCCAACAGCTAAGTGCACGCTCGAGTGGTGTAGTGGTGTGCGGTGCAAATGAACATCATAACACAATTAATGCTTCTAGTATGCAAATAAAAGGTGAACGTGAGCGAGTAACAACATGTGGCTCTCCCCCCCAGACTTAATCTATGCAATAGATACAAATGATGTAATCATGAAAATTGAATAAAAGACCAGGGGGAGAAAAGTTACCCATGCTCAGAAATGAGCATACCAGAAGACGCATGAAAACCAAGACAAAGAGCAGCTTCCTCCATCCCGAAGATGAACCTGCAGGGGTCAGCTCCGCAAAAACAAAAGAAAATAGACAAACTAAAATGAATACAACTAACTAAACTAAACAATATGAAATAAGAAATGCAGGAAAAGGTAAGATAACTACTGGGGTTATTGTCATCCCAGCACGACTTATTTGGCATTTGTACAGTTCTAGCTAATGGGAGTATGGAAGGAGAAGTGGACAGGTAACTGGCCTAATATCCGTGTCGGTAGCGGGTACCGATACGGTGATAGAACAGTCACTCCCATACCTAAATAAAAATACCTGCTCTTTACAGGTAGGGGAAGCAGAAAGTAAGAAGTGGAGGAGGAGTCCTCCTCACTATTCTCACCAAAAACATCCTTGCCTAGCAAGGTGTCGTCAACAGGGAGGTGGCGGGAGAAAAAGGCAATGAGTGGAGCTTCCTTTACGGAGGGGGAATCAACCTCCTCACATAAGAGGATGCTCTCATCATTGACTTGGGCAATATGCACCAAATCCTCCTGGGGTACCTGTGAAGACTCAACCTGCACAGGCTCGGATGAAGAGAGGGGATCGAGAAATAAACAAGACGAAGAACATAAATAATCAAAAATCGGGGGAGTGGTCCCGGTCTCACTCCCATCAGGTTGGGGAAGTAAAATAATGTTTGCATTGTCATCAATGCTATAAGATTCGGCGGGATCAACAGTGGCCAAGCTAGAGATTTGAACTTCCTACACCGGTGCTGAGGAAAACTCCCTTCACCTGGAAGGTTGTCCTCCTCCATAGGAACAGGCATGACACTAAAGTCACCAGCCTCCTCTTGCGACACATCATCAACAATGTCGTCAGAGACGAGTGTAGTATGCACAATAGGGAGAGGAATAGTGCTCGGATAAAAGTCGATCACCGATTCCTCACAAAGAATCGAATCCACTAGGGGTGGTGGATGCACTGGGAGAATAGGCTCAGCAATGTCGGTGCCCAGATCAGCCACACATCTGGTGACTGTGTCAACGCCATACCCTTCAAGATGTGAAGGTGGCAAAGACACAAAACCGGATGTTGAAGGTGTGCCGCCAGAGTTAGGATTCGGGACGATCCGGATATCCGGCTCGTCATCCTCATCCAATTGGCGACGAAAAGCAGCACAATCCTTCAGGGCATGATCTGTGCTCCGACAAAACTGGCACTGCCTAGCGGACTTCTTTGGCACAGCGGGTGCTGAAGCCGAAAAGAAGTAAGACGGTAAAGGCTCAGCAGAGTAGCCATAAGACTTACGCACACCATATGGAGTATAAGACGAAATCGATGCTCTATATGCTGGGCGAGAAGAATTATGCCCACCATTCTCCGTAGGGCATTCATCACTAGAGTGGGAGGTAGCTCCACACCAACGGCAACGAATATTAAGATGTGCCCACATAGTGCGAAGATAAAACGATTCAAATAGAAAAACACTATTGTGCGAAATACCATACCTAACAAAAATTACTAAAGCAACCTAATTAAAACAGGAAAATGGAATAAAAAGAAATAAAACAAAGAAATGCAATTATAAATGGAAAGGCTTCTCTCTCAGGTTTTCCCTCTCCAGAAAACTCACACGACTGTGTTCCCCGGCAACGGCGCCAAAAACTTGATGGCGCAAATCTTAGCACACCGCTATAGGCGGTAGTAAGACTGCAGCACGAAACGGCAGTGTACCGATCATTCAAGTAATATAAAACGAGGAGTAATCCCCGAGTATCGAATCTCTCAAGGAACACAGTAAGGTGGAGTTAACGTTCGAGGAAGGACTTGGGATTGAAGTCCTAAGGGTCGGATGGAATGCGGAAACGCGGTGATTTGGCTTTTGGAAAATAAAAGAAAATAGCTACAACTACTCCTATGCAATGCCGCTATGCAGTGCTTCGCTTGGCGGGATGGAGACTAGGCAGGCCTTGAGCGCGCTGCGTCGCAAGGGCGGATGGACGAGTAGGCAAGCGGAGTCGAACTGTGTAGGCCTTGAGCGCACTGCTTCGTTGGGCGAATGGATTACACGGGCCGTTATGCCACGCTTCGCTAGTCGGATGGAAGAGTAGGCATATGGATGAGGGTCGCAAGCACCTCGTCGACAAACACGCCACTAGCAATTGCTAGTATGGCACACGAACGTGACGGCGGGATGGAGGATGGATGGTGGCGCACCTCGTACACATATGAACAAAATATAACTTCACATAGACATGAAATTAAGATTACAAGCACGATTCATAGTGTTCATCATCCATACATGAGAGATCTAGCTACAAATACATCAATAAGAGAAGAACAAGGCAAGAAATCGACCGAATCCGAAGGCTCGTTGGAGATTCACTGTTGGAATCGCCGGGTTGTCAATCCGCGTCCAAGCTCGGTCCGCAACTACGTCCGGGGTAGAGAGAGCTGTTACGACTCTCCAATGAACCTGTCTTCTTCGTGTCACGGTCCGGTAGAGGTTGCAAACTTCCTCTTGCTGGATGGCGATGGCGGCTAGATCTTCCTTTGAAGCGCCAGGATGAAGGAGGAGGCCGAGAGGAAGCTCCGGCTCAAGATTGGCGTGAAGAACAAGCCCGGAGCAACTCCAGATGGTGGGCGGCGATGGAGGGGCAAAATCGGGGCTCTGGCGCGAGAAAACGGCGGACTGGAATCAACTCCCCGACCTAATTCGCGAGGGTCTTTAAATAGGCGCTGGAATAAACAATGCGCACGATCGGTGGCGCACGACCAGTGGTCGTGCGCACTAGAATCCTGTGATCGTGCGCCTGCCTGGGAGGAGCCTGCAATGTAAGAAATTTATAAAATATAATGTTCGCACGACCAGTGGTCGTGCGCACCATCGTAAGTGGTCGTGCGCATTGGTCGAGACAGAACTCATAAAATGGGGGTTAAGTGCGCACGATCGGTGGCGCACGACCGATGGTCGTGCGCAATAGAACTAGTGATCGTGCGCAGTGTTCCTGTATAGAATTGTACCGGGAACACCTGCACGACTCCTGTTCCTACAGAAATGCTAATCAGGCTACTGAAAGTGGCACTCAACAATACGATAAGGCTATCAAAAGAGAATAAACATCAAAACACACCAAAATAGGCCAAGAAGTGCACCTAGCATAGAATGACAAATATGAGCTAAAACAAGGCTAAAGTGCAGTGGAAAGACTAGAAAATGGCCCAGATGAGTCCAAATATGTGTATATGATCAGGACTCATCAGTATTCTTCCTAAAGAAGAAGTCTGATACTCTAAATATCTTTATAACTCATATCAAAGCAATTCAGAATGACGTGCAATGTGTTGTGGTCAGAACTAGAACTGACTATGGCACGGAATTTCAATCTGATGCAATGACAAGGTTTTGCCAAGAATATGGTATCACCGAAGAGTTCTCCTCCCCAAGGACTCCACAACAAAATGGTGTGGCTGAGAGGAGGAATAGAACCTTGATAAAAGCTGGGAGAACACTGCTAAGTGACTCCTCACTCCTAGAATACTTATGGGCTGAGGCCGTCAATACTGCATGTCATGTTCTCAATAGAGCTTCCATCAACATGTGTTTGTGCTAGGTATCAAGCTTGTCCTAAGGAATCTCACTACACCTCTGTCAAGAGGATTTTGAGATACCTCAAGGACAGCCTAAACCTTGGCCTTTGGTACCCTAGGAATAATAACTTTGAACTAATAGGCTATTCAGATGCAGATTTTGCAGGATGCAAAGAAGACAAGAAAAGCACAAGTGGTACTTGTCAATTCCTAGGGAAGAGGCTGATCTCTTGGAGCAGAAAAAAGCAAACCAGTGTGGTCATATCCACAGCTGAGTCAGAGTACATTGTTGCAGGTAGTTGTTGTGCTCAACTTCTGGGATCCAACATCAATTGGAGGATTACAACATAAAGGTTAGACAATCTCCCCTGCTGTGTGACTCATCCAGTGCTATTTCTATTGCCAAAAATCTTGTCTCACATAGTAGGACCAAGCACATAGAAATAAGATATCATTTTATTAGAGAGCATGTAGAGTGTGAAGACATCAAACTTGAATATGTCCCCACAGACAATCAAGTAGCTGATATATTCACCAAGCCACTGGATGAGGCCAAGTTCAATTCTTTCAAAATTGAATTAGGAATGTTGAATTTAGAATAAGTTCATTTCCATTGTTAAAATGCTTATGTTCTCATATTTACAATTCTGACATTATATACTGTTATGATAAACTGAAATCTGAATTGATCAACTTTATAGTAGGCATAGTCCACATGATAGGGTAGATAATCTCCCTAAAATGTTAAATGTAGAACATTATTATGTAGTATGATCAGCTGAATCAGAAAAATCTGAATCAGCTGAGCTTTAGGTTACCCTTAATCAGCTGGGAAAATTCTGGGTTCGACGAACTCTTTCCTGGGTTCGACGAACGTCGAGCTTGTGTTTGACGAACTCAACCCTGAGTTCGACGAACTCAGCTCTATGATGAGTTCAGATGAACTAAGCCCTGAGTTCGACGAACTCTAGTCTGAGTTCGACGAACTCAGGCATAGAATGTAATTTTATTCACCCTTCAATCATAAGATCAGTAGATATGCTCCAAATGAGGGGGAGCTAGAAAGGGTTGTTCAAAATGAACAAGATCAGCTATTAAATATAATAGTTCTCAAATTGAGGGGGAGCAAGTTCTTGCTCGGGTTGAGGGGGAGATGGCCAATGCTGCCTCCCAATCCTTAGAGGAAAAATAATTGAAGAAACCAGAAAGGGGGAGATGTCCAATGTTATGAACAAATCAGGGTTAGCCCTCTGATAAAGTTATCAGAGTTAGTTATTAATGCTTAAACAATGTTATTTTCTAGAAGCAATGATATCATGAATGCTAAATAGAGTATCAATGCATGCTTAAACAATATTAATGCTTAAACAATGTTATTTTCTAGAAGCAATGATATAATGAATGCTAAATAGAGTATGTGTCATGATAGGTTTTTGTTGGTTATGTACCTTAGCATTGGGAATATTCTGACTTCTTCAAATAGGGGGAGATTGTTGGGAATATTGCCCTCTATGTTCCTTAAATTTGAAGAGGCATCACTCACAATGCTAAGGACATATTGTATTTGATAGATTCTATTTTGTCTTAAGTATAATACAGGGAAATGTCATTCCATACACTAAAATGGACTCAAAGATGTGCTGTTTAATCAAGCTGAGAAGGCAGTTCGTCGAACTCAGAAGGCAGTTCGTCGAACGCAGAGACAGATAGAAGCAAGCACTGATATTTGGCGTGTTCGTCGAACTCAGAAGGCAGTTTGTCGAACGCAGAGACGAGTCAGAAGAAACAGCTGAGACTTGGCGTGGTCATCGAACGCAGAACACGGTTTGTCGAACTCAGAGTATGGCGAGTTCGTCGAACACAAAGTTGGGCAAGATAGTCGAACCCAGAATGGCGAGTTCGTCGAACGCAGATTGCGAGTTTTGCCCATGGCGCAAGCTGCAGAATGTCTGTGTGGGGTCCACCAGTCTCTCCCATACTTCTCAAATGGACGGCTGAGAGCCGTTGAAGGTCGGGGATGTATAAAAGAAGATGTTAGGGCACTTTGGAAAAGAGTTGGTCAAGTGCTAAAATAAATTACTATTCTATTGACGGCCGAGCTCTTGTTTTTCTCCTGCTGCTCACTGAAAAAGCAAGAAGAAGAAGAGAGAAAAAGAAAGCTCCTCTACCAGGAGCAAGGTGATCTTCCATCCTTCATCTGAAGAGGAAGATCAGTGAGTAGATGACATCATCATCTCCAGCTACAAGGAAGCACCAGGTGTGCAGGAACTACAGGGGACTTCTTCTGCTGTCTACTGTAGTAAGCTTCAACTAAACTTTTACTGTAGGGATTTTGCCTGAGCTTGTAGGGCATTATTCTCTGAGTTGTAGGAGGTGGATTCCTCTGAGGTAGAGCTTGTTAGCCTGAGATTGTAGGACCTGTTGTGGTCTGAGTTGTAGGATCAGTGGCTGATCTGAGGTAGGGCAGCTGTGCCTGAGGTAGGGTTGGGAAAACCTGAGAGATCCTGAGGGATCTGAGCTGTAAGCTATTTTAGCTGAGATTGGAGGAGTTGGCCCTGTCTAACACACTGTTAAAAGGGTGAAGGGGGAAAGTGGACTACCTATAGACACACTGTCTTGGGGAACCACTATAAACAATTGTGTGCTTTCTGGGTGTGTTTGATTTCTTGCATAGAATAGTTTTAACTATCTAAATAAAACAAGTAAAAATCAAAAGACCTATTCACCCCCCCCCCCCTGTAGGTGAACTAGATCATATACCTATATAATCTTTCAAATTATTATAAAACTCCCGAACAAAATCTGTAGAGACACAATCATCTGGAATCACTGATAAAACCCCTGATGCAGCCAGGAGATTCTGAATATGTGCATGTTGGGGGAGGTCTATTTGCAACACCATGTCTATGCCAACAGACACTTTTTCAATCCCCACATAAGAATGATTAGACTCTTATGGTGGACGGGCCGAAGACTTTCTGGCACGAACCACATGTGCACTGGAAGAAGCCATAACCTGCATATTTTGACACAACATAAAATCAACACAAATGTTTTTTTATCAACGCCCGACGTTAATGTTAACGCCAGGCGCATGCTGTCAAACTTCCTATCACCTCCAGTACACAATGCTGACCTTCAGTCACGCTTAGAACTCAAAAAATTCGTAAAAAGTAAGGAATAAATGGAAAATCACCGATAAAACTCAAAACAACTAAGAAGTTAAAGCAAAAACTCATCTTTGAGAAGAATCTCAAAAATCTCACTCTACAACTCAAAACTTGAAACCCTAGATCTCAAAATCCTATATCTATCATATACCATAATAAAACACTTCAATACTTCAAGGATTACAATTTAGGGGTAGAGAAATGTTTTAATCACAAAATATAAGAAGAAAAACATAAATTTTACCTAGATCTGAGAAAGGGAGTCCGTGAAATTGGAAGAGAAATGGCTTGAAATGATGAGAAAAAGAAAAGAACTCAGATTTGGAGCTTTTATTTAAAGTGAACTCAACGCCGACATTGAGTATAACGCCAGGCGTTAGCACCTTTTCTCTCTATAATTGCAAATTTTTATGCCTATCTATTTGTATACCATTATATATATGATTACACCTTACTTACTCTTTCATTTACAAAAAAAAATCAAAAATCAACTATAAAATATAAAAACCAATTTAAAACTACCAAAAATATGCTTAAATAGCCTTCTAATCCTCTCCAAATTCTCTGAAATTTCTCTAATGAGGAGGTCTATATACAAACTCCCTATTCCAAAGAAAACATTTTCAAAAATCTCAAAAATCAGTGTTATGTTTGGGCATTGAGTAGTTAATGCCAGACGTTAGCCCTTTTTGCCAAATTGAAATTCTGGTTTCTCTACACTATTTATGGTATTTTTATAATGATTTTTCTCTGTTTCTTTTTTTAGTATTGAAATTATTTTGTTATTAATTTGGTTGTTTATTCCAAAATACAAAAAAAATCAAATAATTCAAAATGATCAAAAATTTGCTTTTGTTATTTGTTTTATTTTTAAATATTTACAAAATTATGATTTGACTATATATCTTCACAAGAGCAAACATCTTAGATTTTTTGTTTCAAATGGTCAAAATTGATTTGGCATACACTTAAAGATTGTCTTTAATGTCTAATTTTAATTTCAAATTTCCTAAACATTGTTTTATCTTGTCATGCCTTGACCTTAATCTGATTATGTGCAATGAAATAGTCTATAGAAAATTGTGTATGATTGCCTAGAATGCATCTAAGTATGAGTAACGTTTTATGTTAATCAATGATTCATACACTCACTATTTTGGTAATCTACATGTGCTCATAATCTTAGTCTTGAATGATTGTGTACAGTAATAGTCTTAACAATTGAAGTTGTATGTCTAAATTACCTACACCATCATTCAAACAAATAAATTTCTTTCACACATAGAAGTGTTATTTCAATATTGTTAATATTTGCAACAACAAGTGAATTCTGAGACCTTTGGCCTAAAATTACAAACATATGAAACTAAATGCCAAAGTTAACTCCACCAAGCACTACTCACCCTCCTGATAAGTCTTAATGAGCATTGTGGGGTTGAGCACCTTGGAAGGAATTGTAAAGTGTCTTGTGCAAACATATTTTTTATCACTTCTATTTGTACATCGGATCACTAAAAATAAAAAATTTATAAAAATGCTTATGTGATCCCCCAAGCAATACTTTGCTCCCTGATAAGTTGTAATGAGCATTGTGTGGGCGAAGCACCTTGGTAGTTATACTCCTTTTATGTGCTTTGAAATTTTATTCTAACATTGATGTGTGAAAGTAATTATAAGATTACACTCTTAATATTGTTGTTACTATTTCATTACATATGTCATGTGTTTTGATTATTTCACTTGTATACTTTTATCAAAACACTTTATGCACACATCATTGTTTGTCATGAAGCTTCTACTAATGAGAATTGGATCCTAATGCAAACTTACATAATTCTCTAAAAACTTAAGTAAAAGCACTAGATTGCAATGCATGATTTCTACAATATTTTCTTTACTTGAAGTACGAATTAGTTACATTGTAGTCCTTATCTTTTTAAATATGTTCGATCATGCTTGCATATTAGTTATGAAAAATTTCAAGGTTAAAGCTCAAATGTGAAGAGGCTAGCAATATTGTTGGAATGGTCAAACTATAACAAAAATGCTACTATTAGTTATTTTGTTCTATATTTCCGCATTACTAATTTGACCATGTTGTTTTTACCATGCTTTATCATGCTTACTTCTAAGGTTTTTCTTCACTTGTGCTTGTCAAACTATATTGCATTTCTTTCATCAAGTAGTATCTTTTTTCAAATTACTTTGAAAAGCAAGTGGTAGAATTCCTTTGGTAAAAACATAGAATGTTGTTCTTTCACGCTTATCATATCATTTTTCCACTGTGCTACTCTCTCCCTTAGCTCGATCACGACTTACTTTATGTCTAAACAAAACTCTTAATCCTCTCTTAGTTATGTCCCAACTTTTGTCTTCTTTATTCTAGTTTTGTTTCACTCCACCCACTTTTGATAATAACAAAAAGGGGAGAATAAAATGATAAATCATAATGATTAAAGGAGTAGGATTCACTAGATTAAGGGGGATCATGCATCTAGTCTATGGGAGCATACACTAAGGGGGAGCACTTAAGTAGGGGGAGGACAATTTAACAATCTATAAATCTTAGTAAAGTCTTTGTATTGCTTAGTGTCATATATCCTTCTAAAAACACATCTCTCTTATATATGAATCTGATTTATCTCTATTGGATTTGTTATTATCAAAATGGGGAGATTGTTGGAACTTAGTTTTCCTCATCCCTTTGATTTGAGAATAACAAATCCTGATTTTATTTGATCATGGTTGTCATTGTATTTTTAGCATGCAGGCTTGAACAGATATGACACTAGGATGCTACATTATTTGGTCTGGACCTGCCCACAAGCTGAAAAGTGGAAAGATGTCTAATGCCAGGCATTAGGACTTAATGCCGGCATTGACTCCCATTCCCACCAAGACAAATGTGGCAAGGAGGGAAGATGTCGTGATTGAAGGAGCACTTTAGGAATAATCTGACCTAACGCCAGCGTTACCCTCAACGTCAGTGTTACCCTCAACGCCAGCATTAGGGTTGCCTAAAATGAATGTTTCCAAAAGTGTAGTATCTCCTTCCTGTTTTGAAGATCTTAGCCATCAAAACATTTCTATACTAGTCAATGTCAGGCGTTAGCCTTAACACTAGCGTTAGCTTCCAGTCCTATAAATAGGTGGATTTCGTCTTCTTCAATTATTAATGCCAAGGAGACTTATTCTAACACTCTGGATTATTTATGAGGGCCGTATTTCCAGACAACAAAGGATCTCCCACTCAATTTCAAAAGGAGGAATCAAAGGAGGCTTGGATCAACACGCTAACTCAACGTGAAGAACGCACACTTGGATTTCAATGATCTTCAACGATTATTCGTCATCTCCTTCAGATTAGCTCATATGGAGTTTTTATATTTGTCATTTATATTTATCTTAGTAATCGGTTCATGAATTCACCTCATGTTGGCGACTAGGTCTCGGTAGGACTTAGGGAGGAATTCGCCTCGTGTTGGCGACTAGGTCTAGGGAGTAGATCTAGGGGTTGCTCGAGGCCTTTCTGGGGATAGAAAGGCTAGAGCGGCTTGATGCCGTATTTGGGGAGAGATCGGCTAAAGCCAATCGGTTCTTAGTGAGAAGAGCCGGTATAGAAAACAAAAAGTGTATTTCATATTTCGCCTTGGATTTCTAGCGTCATAGAAATCAGTTTTTGTAACCAAATTTTAATAAGGATAATCATGTATTTTTTAATAAAATTGATTTACTACTCTTTGTTTTTGATTCACTCTTATTCAAATAAAATATCAAAAAATTTCTATAAAAAATTAAAGATTTCTAAAACCCTTATTCACCCCCCCCCCCCTCTAAGGGCGCCTCAAGATCCAACAGATCTTTCATCTCGAACTCAGCATGCAACTTCTGCTTTAGTAATTGAATCTCTCAAGCCGACTTGTAAGCAATCAACATGTCGTCGACGTAGAGCATCAGAATCAGAATATCTTCGTTTGCCAGGAACCAATAGTAGACACAGCTATCGTACTGGCTCCTGCTGTAGCCATATGAAATCATGAATGTGTCGAACCTTTTGTACCACATCTTCAGATCCTGCTTCCGACCGTAGAGAGATCTCTTCAACTTGCACATCATTTTCTCATCACCAGCACAGATGAATCCCTCAGGTTGCAAAATATAGATCTCCTCCTCTAGGCTGCCATGGGGAAATGCAGTATTCATGTCCATCTGCTCCAACTCCATATCCTCCATGGCCACCATAGAAAGTAACACCCGGATCGAACAGTGCTTCACCACCAGTGAGAAGATTTCATCGAAATCAACTCCTTTCTTCTGCGTGAACCCCCTTGGCTACGAATCTGGTTTTATATCTCCACTGATCTTTTCCTGACGCGGGCTCCTTTTTCCTGAATACCCACTTTGAATTGATCACTTTGGCTCCCTTTGGTAAGGTAACCAAATCCCATGTCTTGTTCTTCTGAAGAGCTCCATCTCTTCCATCGTAGCATCTTTCCACTGCGATTTGTCTCTGCTCTCCATAGTTTCTCGATATGAACCAGTATATGAGGAATTACCTGAAAAGCGTATGTTAAAGTGTCTTGTAGCCTGAGAGGCAGTTTGATCTCTCGTCTCGCCTTCCCTTTAGCAATAGAGTAGGCTCCGCACCGATAGGTCGATCAACATCCATTTCCTCAGAGTCAGAGGAATCATCATGATCATCAGCTTTCTCACTTCCATCCAGCTCCACTTACACCGGTAAGACAGAAGTCTTCTCCACCTCTTTGGCCTGGGACTGAGACTTCTTCAGCATAGAAGCCTCATCAAAGATGACATCGCGCTTCAGCTCAACTTTCTTGGTGTCAGGATTCCACAACTTGAACCCTTTTGTGCCAGCCTTCTGTCCCAGATAGATACATCTTTTGGATTTAACATTCAGCTTTGTTCTCTCTGAGTCCTGCAGTAGTGTGTATATAAGGCAACCAAAAATATGAATATCAGAATAAATAACAGGTGTACCTGACCAAACTTCCTGAGGAGACTTCAGATCTAGTGACATGGATAGAGACCGATTCACTAGATAGCATGTTGTGTTTATAGCTTCGGCCCAAAACGACTTTGGTTGGTCGGCGAACAGACACATGCACCGAGCTCTCTCCAGCAACGTTCTACTCATCCTTTCTACGACGCCATTCTGCTGCGGTGTACCAGGAATGGTGAGATGTTGAGTGATGCACTCCTGATTGTAGTATGCCCGGAACTCCTCTGAGGTGTACTCGCCGCCGTTATCAGATATGAGGTATTTCACCTTCTTCCCGGTCTGCTTCTCCACTTTGGTCTTCCAGATTTTGAACTTCTCGAAAACTTCAGACTTGTGCTTGAGAAAGTAGATCCAGACCTTTCTTGAGAAGTCATCAATAAAGGTCACAAAGTATCTCGCTCCTCCAAGTGACGGCTTTGGGGCTGTCCCCCAAATGTTTGAGTGTATGTACTCCCGTACCTGCTTGCTGCACTTGTTTGACGTCACATACTTCACTTTGCACTGCTTCCCGAGAACGCACGTCTCGCAGAAATCCAGCTTGCACGTCTTGACCCCTTTCAGTAGGCCCTTATTATGTAACTCCAACAGTCCTCTCTCACTCATGTGGCCAAGTCTGGCATGCCACAATAGAGAGGAGTCCTCATCTGACGTCGTAGAAACCGCCGCGTCGCCGACAATAGTAGTGTCGATTAGCCAATAGAGAGTGTCAAAGCGCTCTCCTTTAATGACCACCAGAGCACCTCTCTTTACCTTCAAGTTTCCCTCCTCACCGGTGTAAGAGTACCCGACCGCCTCCAGAGTACCTAGAGAAATTAAGCTCTTTCTCAAATCGGGCACATACCTGACATCGGCGAGAGTTTTGACCGTTCCATCGAACATCTTGATTCTGATATTGCCAATCCCTAGCGTTCTGCACTCTGAGTTGTTCCCCATTAGAACGCGACCACCATCACATTATCTGAAGCTGGAGAACCATTCTCTGTTCGGACACATGTGGTAAGAGCATCCAGAATCCATGATCCATGCATCGTTGGAGTCGAGAGTGGATCAAACATAAAGTACATCAGCTTTGCTTTCTTGGTCTGATGCCACGGCCGCCTGTTGTGGCTCTTGATTCTTCTCCTTTAGCTCTTTCTTCGGGCAATTATTTTCCAGTGCCCTTCTTCCTTGCAGTAGTGACACTTGTTATTCTAGTTCTTGGACTTTGATCTGGGTCTGTTTGCTTTCTTGCATCTGTCTCTTGATCTGCCTCTGAACGACTCACTGCTCTTCACCAGAAGACCCTCACTGGTCAAAGGGCCAGACTTGCTCCTCGTTTCATTTGAGAGCAAGGTTGTCATCACCTCTTACATCTTCAGAGTATTCTTCCCATAAAGAATTGTGGTGACCAGATGATCAAAGGGCTTCGGCAGAGAAGACAACAGAAGAAGAGCCTGGTCTTCTTCTTCAACCTTTACATCCATACTGCGCAACTGGGAGATGAGCTTGTTGAACACGTTCATATGCTCCAGTAATTGAGTGCTCTCTGACATCCTCAAGTTGTACAATTGCTTCTTGATGTAGAGCTTGTTCGTGAGCGATTTGGACATTTAAAACTCCTCCAATTTCTTCCACAAATCAGTTGTAGTCTCAGCGTCAACTACATTGTACATGACTTCATCCGCTAGACACAACTAGATCGTGTTGATGGCCTTTAGATCTCATTCTTCTCCTTCCTTTCCGGACTTCTCCTGGCCGATGAGTGCCTTATGAAGATTTTGCTGAATGAGAACCGCTTTGATCCGCTTCTGCCGTAAACTAAAATCGATTTTGCCGTCGTATTTCGGAATCTCTAATTTTGCCGCCATTGCTTTTGCTTGCAGAGATCCGAGAGTCGGAACCTCACTCTGATACAAAATTGTTATGAAATTGGATGTAGTCCGCGACTTTGAATCGGCGCGGACTGCGCAACGGAAACACGAGCTGAGCAATAACAATAACACAAAAATAAAATTACGAAATTTCAAGCACACACACACATACGACACAATAATTTACGTGGTTCAAAGAGAAGCTCCTACGTCCATGAGGAGAGCACCAGAGAAGATCCACTATAAATAATCAGAAATTTTGTAGTACAGAAATTACACTGAGGCTAATAGATCTGAGACGCGCCAAGAGAATCTGTCCGATCAAATTCTGGAGGCTACCACTCGCGGTAGAGGTACCGCCGGGCGGTACCGCATGAACCGTGTTCGTCTCCTTCCTCCGACACCGCCTGTACCACCCACCTCCCCTGTCTGAGGATTCCACCGCCGAATAAGAGGTTCGCATTTACGCTCGCGAAAGACGCCGAGATGGATTTCCAACTCCTTGCCGCCGGATCGCCGGAACAAAGCTTCCCCGAGATCTCCGTAAGAAAACCTCCTCCACCTAATGGTGAGAACTTCCTGCCGCCGAAGCTGATGGTGAAGACCTCCTCCCCACCGCTGATAATCTCTGATATGGTTATATCAAAACCCTAAACGTAGCCTCCTATAAATAGGAGAATTAGAGGAGGAAAATTTCCTTAATCTGGAACGTCCAGATGGCGGAAGGTCAAAAAACTGCCAACATAAGAAGAGGTGCGGAGCCGGTATGGTTCAGAACAAAGAGGCGACACATTTCAACAATCCATTTCACGGTATATAGTCATTCACGGCTGATCCGACGGGTTCACTAATCACATCCTTTTATATTTTTTCTTTAATAAAATAATTATGCACATTTAGGTAAAGTGAGAATAAATCCTCACAATGAAAATTAATCTCTATTTTGGGCACCAAACGAAGAGGATCCCCCCGTTTGGGCCAATTCCTTAAAATTAAGGGCGCGTTTGGTTGGGCGTTTGGGCTCCGGTGCGGCAGGATTAAATGGAGGTTGCTGGATAAGCAGCGTTTGGGTGAGCTGATCCAGCAACCTCCGTTTTTAAGTAAACGTCAGTTCCTTTATACGCGCAGCCGCGGCTTCGAGCTCCAGTCCAGACGCACAGGCCGCTCCCTCTCCACGCATTGTTCTCCCCTGATAACCTAGCGGGATTTCTCCCCTCCTTCTCGCCCCGATTTCGCCGCCTGTGAAGGTAAGGCTCCTTCCTCTCCTCGTTGTTCCCGACTGCATCCCTATTTGCTCTGGATTTCCTTCCTCTTCTCAACGTTTTGCCCCATTTTTGCAGGATTTTGTAGCCGCTGGTTGTTTGTTGCTATAGATTTTCACGCCGCCGGCCACCTGGACGTTTTCGGAACAGATATCTCCTCCACGACAGGGATCCCTCCTTCCTCCAGTCCAAAATCAGGCATTCCACTTCATTCCTCCTCCTTACCTTATGTGTGTGTTATATGTGTGTTATGTTTATGTGTGTTTGTGTGTGTGTGTGTTTATGTTCATATATGTGTGTGTGTTTGTGTATATATGTGTGTGTGTGTGTGTGTGTGTTTATGTTTATATATGTTTGTGTGTGTGTGTGTTTTTATATCTATATGTGTGTGTGTGGTATATGTATATATGTTTGTGTGTGTGTTTAAACATATATGTGTGTGCACATGTATGTTTATATATGTAAGTGTGTGTTTATGTATATGTATATGTGTGTATATTTATGTTTATATATATATGTGTGTGTGTGTGTACATGTATGTTTATATATATGTGTGTGTTTATGTTTGTGTTTGTATATATATATGTGTGTGTATATGTGTGTTTGTGTGTGTGTGTGTGTGTGTGTGTGTTTATGTTTATGTGTGTGTGTGTGTGTTTATATGTTTGTGTGTATGTGTGTGATATATGTTTGTGTGTGTGTTGTGTGGTTATATGTGTGTGTTTATGTTTATGTATGTGTGTGTGTTTATGTGTGTATTTATATGTGTGTGTGTGTGTTTATGTGTGTATTTATATGTGTGTGTGTTTGTTTATGTGTGTGTGTTTATGTGTGTGTACTGCATAATTTTATTCGGCGGCACCCATCGCGGAGGGATATTGATTTCAATGACGTCGAGCAGGGAGGTGGTGATGAGGGGGTGAGCACACAAGGACATCAAGTAGTTTGTCCTGATACAGCAGGTGGGGTAGATGAGATGATCACATTGCGTGAAAATATAGCGCAACAGTTGTACACTTCTAGATCTTAGATGATGAGAAGAATTGTTGGTATTTTTATCTATTATAATAACTATTATCAAGATTGTGTATTTGATGTGTATCGAATTTTTTTTTTCAAAAACTCCATTTGACCCAAACAAAATTTATAAAACTCCATTTCAATAAGCACTGAAAATTCCATTTCACCCAAACAGTTTTCTAACAAAACTTCATTTCTCAGAAACAGCTCTTTTTCAACTCCATTTCTGATCAGCAACTTTTCCTCAGCAACAACCCAACCAAACACACCCTAAGAGCTGCACTTAAATTATTTTGGATTAAAATGACATTTCTTAAATTTAGGCTCTGTTTGAGGGACTTATTTTCACCGGTCAAGCGGTTACGATCACATGAACCAGACCTTAATTAAGATCTGATTCATGTGATCGTAACCGCTTGACAAGGTCTGATTCATGCGATCGTAACCGCTTGACCGGTGAAAATAAGTCCTCGCAAGAACTCCTTCGAAGACGAAGACGGAAACCCTCTCTTCTTTGTTGAGAGCGAAAATTTCGATCTTAGGAGCTAATCTCAACAGCAGAACCAAGGGGCTGCAACGCAGATTTCCAATTCAAATTCCGAACGGAGCCTTCCGGTTCCCACTCTACCGTCGACAATGGCAGACGACGCCCAGATTGCGCAGCGTACCGCCCTTCAAGATGCGTTCGGCGAATACTCGGATAGCAGCGACGAAGCCCTATCCCCTTTTGTTCGTTACTTCGGCTCGCCCCGCTTCGTTTCCCCTCTTTTCTTTCATCCTCCGTTCTGATCGATTTACGCCTTTCATTCATGATAGATTGAAGAAGAAAAGCTTTACACCTGGGAATCAGTGGAAGGGATTGACGGCCTGTGGCTGTGCCGCGACTTCCTTCCCCAAAAGCATCAAAATCTTGTTTTATCTGCCATTGATCGAGGTATTGCTAGCTCACTTCCAATCTTGCTACCAACGTGGGAAGAAAGCATAGTTCTTCTTATCTGATTAAGCACTTAGTAGGTTTCCTGGATGCTGTACACATACTATTTCTTAGAAGACTATATATATATAATATTAAAAAGGGAAAACTTGACTTTGATGAAATATTCCAAATTGTCAAATATAGCCTTATTGTTTTAATCTAATTACTTTAACATATATAATAATCTATTTCAAAAAATATTAAAATATACTGCTCAATCAAGTAATTACATCATATCTTCAAATTAAAAGTAACGATGAAAATCCATAAAATCGAAAAAAAAAAGTAGATGTTGGGAAAAATTCTTTGATTTTACTTAACAAATTATCTAAAAGTGATATTATTCCTTAGGATTGAATTACCCATTGTATAGTGAGGGTAATCTGGTCATTAGGTGTCTTAGAATGTCACACCCAACCTAGGGTGTCAAAATCATATCAAGAGAAGCACAAATCTGGTGAAGTTATTTGCGTCGAATAGAAATCGACGCAACATCAAATGGATGTCGACGCTACTCTAACAAGAAGTCCAAGCAACATACTCTTTCTGTCGGAGTAGATCAAGTCGACGTTCCGTCGACTAGGTATCGACGTAGAGGCCATGGACCTGTCGAAGTACTTTGAGAAGTCGACGCAACTTCTACTTCAACTCGGCGCAGAAGGAAGTACATGTAAAAGCAACCTAAAGTCGACCCAACGTCGACTTCATCTCGACGCAGATAATGAAGCTTAGAGCCATGCCATCAACTCGACGGTTACGTCGATAGGGTATCGACGCAACGTCGACTAGCAGAGTTCAATCAGAGCAAGGATGAATTCGAAGCTGCTCCTACAAGAACTCGAAGGTGCGTCGATAAGAGAGGAAGAGAACTCGACGTTACGTCGAATACAGTTTCCCTTTTCAGCTGTCATTTTTGGACCCTCTCTCTCATGGCCCACCTCTCTCAAGACCGTTCTCCAACGACTCCTTAATTACCTCAAATGGAATGAAGAATTAATAGAGGATAGAGAAAAGCTTTCTTGGAAACAAGCTTTATGTTGGTGGACGGGTCGGGAATTAAAGAAGGAAAGAAGGATGTAAATGTCCAGACAAAAAAATACCTTTTCAGCTCTTAGCAGAAAAGGAAAAGAAATTTAAATTGAACTGGACAATAAAAGGGAGGAGAAGAAAGAGAAAAGGAAGACATTCATTACAATCGGTCAGCATCTTCTCTCTATGGCTCTCTTCTTCTTTCTCCCTCAGGAACCCTAATAGAAAAAAATACAGAGAAGATAAGAACAATTGCTCTTCATCACAATCATATAGTAAACTGATCTTAATCAGAAGAAAAGAACAAAGGATCTGAAAGCTGCTCTTCATCACCATCTCATAACAGCCAGATTTCAATCAGCAGAAACACAAAGGATCTGACAATCAATGCTCATGCTATATATCACTATCATAAGCATGAGTTAATCAAGAGCAGATCCAGTGATATATACAAGAAGCTGTGTATCATACAACCTTCGTAAGAATTCTGAGAACAGAATTCCTACACCATTTCTCTTCCTCTTTCTCCTTCTAATTCCCTTCTGTAAAAGAGTTTTATTAATCCCTCTTCAAAGGATTCAGTGGTTCAAGATCTCCTTATCAAAAGATCTGGTGGTTCAAGATTTTATCAAAAGATCTGGTGGTTCAAGATCTCCTTATCAAAAGATCTGGTGGTTCATGATCTCTTTGTCAAAAGATCAGTGGTTCTAAGAGTCTCCTTACCAAAAGACTCAAGCATAGTGGTGCATCCCTACCAGGTGGTAGAAGAGGGGAGTACCCACATTTTGGGGAACCTCTATAAAAATCTGTGTGTCTTCTGGTTTGCTAATTTTCTGTGTTGTCCCTCTTAGCTAGTTTGCATTACTGTTTTCTGCTTTATATTTCAGCACTATTTTATTCTGCCTAAGATCTTGATTGAGTATAAATCCTTAGATTATTTTATTGTATTCACAGTTAGGATAGAAATAAATTTAAATCTCTATTCACCCCCTCTAGAGGATTCTCAGAGACACACTGTGCACTTTCAATTGGTATCAGAAGGAGGTTGATCATTAAAAGGTTAACACCTTGATCAAAAAAGCCTTCTACTCTTACTTCTTTTCTACAAACATATCTTATAAAGAAAATGAGTACTAAGGACTTGCTTCCACAAGACCCCCAATGTGTAACTTGAATAAGTTCACACTCTGGAAGACCAGAATAAGACTTTACATGAATTCCATTGATGAAGACATCTATAATGTTCTTCTCACAGGTCCTCCAGCTCCAGTCAGACAAAAGGCAGGGGAATCCTCGACAACAGAGGCTGTCCCAAGAAAGGAATGGACAGAGGCTGAGAAGAAGGTCAAAGCATGTGATGCCAAGACCATGAATATTCTGGTGTCAGCAATGTCAGATGACATTTTTCAGAAGGTTGCTGAATGTCAATCAACAAAAGAAATCTGGAACTCACTCACCACAATGGTAGAAGGAAGTGCTGATGAAAGAGAGGACAAAAAGTCCCTTCTCATATCCCAGTATGAGAACTTTCAAAAGAAAGCTGAAGAATATGTGGTTGATATATATGACAGATTCAGTCTCATCATTAATGAGCTCAGAGGCTTAGACAAAGAAATATCCTTGACTGAAATTAATGATAAGATTCTCATGTGCTTCCCTAGCTCATGGGATTCAAGGATCTGGGCAATCAGAGAATCCAGATGCCACAGAGAGATCTCAACTGAAGCTTTGCTAAGAAAGCTTAAGTCTTATGAGATGTTACTGAAAAATAGGGCTGAGTCAGAAGAGAGGGAAACCACTCCATCTCCTATCCAAAGGAGCCTAGCTCTGAAAGCTACTGAAGGAGAGCCCTTTACTCCTGAGGATGAGATGTTCAATCTCCTAGCTAGGAGATTCAAGAAATAAGTCAAGACAGAAGACTCAAGGAGGAGAGCGAGGGACTCAAGACCCAGGTATGATAAAACTCCAAAGAAGGAGATTATCTGCTATATCTGTAACAAACCAGGGCACATTGCTCCTGAGTGCCTACAAGAGCAAAGGGAAAGAAGTGGCAGCAAAGAAGACAAGAAGAAGAAGTCCTTCAGAGGAAAGGACAAGAAGAAGGCCAAGGGCTTCATTGCAGAAACTTGGAGTGATTTTGAAGCAGAATTAAGCTCCTCATCATCTGAGAGTGATGATGAAGAAGAAGCAGTAGCTGCCTGCATGATGGCTCTTGGGATGTCATCAGATGAAGAAGATGATCAGATATCTGTTTTTGATGAATTTGATTTTAAATCATGTTTTAAAGATTTCTGCATTGATCATCTTAGGGTAGAAAAAGAACTAGACATAGCTAGAACTGAATTAGGGAACCTTAAGAAAGATGAAATGCACCTAATAAATCAAAATCTAACAAGTGAAATTAACAATAAAGAATTAGAATTGATTAAACTGAGAGAAGAAAACATAAATCTAAAAGAAGAGCTAGTAAAAGCAAAGGCTTTTGAGGACTCACTCAATGGGAGGAGTCAGAAGCTCAAAGACATCGCTGAAAATCTCTCTATGAGATTTAATCACCTAGGGTTAGGAGCAGAGCCCTCCACTAGCACAGAAGCACCTAGGAAACCTGTCTGGAAAAATCCAGTGTCATTTGTCAGACCTAGTGAATATCAACCAAGTGAGAAGAGTGCACCATTCAAGGGTCAGGATAATAGTCATCCAGATAGGATAAATAAACCTAATAAAATACATCAGAATAAGAAAGGAAAAACTTTAGGAAAGAACAATATTGAGAAGTTAAATAACAACCAAAAGGTTAAAGCAAAACCCAGGATAATAAAACATTCTGCTGATTTGTTATATCTAGATACATTTTACACTCACTTTAAGTATCAAGACAAGAGGTTTGAGAAATCCATTCCCTATCATCCCAAAGGGTATCATGAAAGACCTGTCTATTCCTTCATTGAACCATACAATGGTAAAAGCAAATGGCCCAAGGTAACCTGAGTTCCTTCTAATATTTGAATTACTTGTGCAGGGTTAAGTAGGGTTCCACTCAGGAGAAAATCGAGTGGCAAGGAAGATGTAGGTCAAGGATAAGGAACAAACTTCATTCAAGGGAGTGACTTCTGCCTTGATTCTTTTTCCTTATAACTTATAAAATTAATATTATAAACTATTTTCCACAAACTTAATTTCTGGGAAAAACAACAAGAATTTTCCAAAGAAAATAGATCTGTTTATTCAGAGGTGCGTCAAATAAAAGTCGACGTACCATCGATTTCTACTCGACGCCAGTGTCAAGAAGCACTCAGAGTGAATAATTCGAATAGATCTCGACGCAACGTCGAGTTCCTATCGACGTATGCGTCGTATTGATTGGCCGCTGATCAAAGTCGAGGCTGCGTCGATTGCGAATCGACGCAACGTCGACTGGACTACGTCGACTTAAGGTTTGGTGAACAATTTCCAGAAAGCTATTGCGTCGACTGGATAACGTCGAATATGATTCGACGCAACATCGAAATGGTTGTGCGACCAGAATTGCTTCTTGAAGCATTCTCGACTTATTGTTGCGCGTCAAATACTAATCTTTATCGATGGTGCGTCGACATAAACCCTAAGTTGCGACGAATCATCTTCTTTTAAGCAACTTCAGCGTCGAAATCTTTGCGCTTTCGAATTTTCCTCCTCTTGCTCTCTTGCTCTCTTGTTCTCCAGGACTCCCGTGCTCTCTCTTTCATTTTCTATTTGTCTCTGCAGGTACATCTAATCAAATGGCTCCACCCAAGGTTAACTCAGGATTTAATGTAGATGTTGATTCGTTCAGCGCAGCTGCCGAAAGCTTCAAAGCTGTACTTGGCCTATTTCAGGAGGCTGACCTGACTAAGCTTATTTCAACAAGGTGTAAGATTCTAGATGTAGAACTTACAGAGTTCAAGGACAATATACATGCTGCAGATGATGGGTCCCTTCAAGGGACAGTTTCTGGACAAGATATCAGTATAACTGTTGAGCTTCTATCCCAAACATATGATCTACCTACTGGAAGTGACTCAGAAGAACTGACAGGAGAGGAGACCAAGCTTGTAGATGTCGGCCGACATGTCCGACATGTTGGCCGACATGTCCGACATGTCGGCCGACATGTCATTTTTGAGGGGAAATCGCAACGTTAGCGACACAAATGAGAAAATTGGCGTTTTCCAGTATGGAGGCCGACATGTCGGTTTATGGCGGCTTATGGCGGCGACATTAGCTATTTTCTACCTAATGCTATTACCATCTGCTGTTTACCTGTTGTTTTCTGCTGTTTACTTGTTTTTTCCTGCTACTACCTACTGTTTACTGTCATAAATCAAAGGCTAAAGCATACTAACTCCATATTTAACTTTAAAACAATACTAAAAGAAACCATGAATGTTATGCTTCTGTTTTTGCTTCTGTAATGCTAAGCTTCTGTTTTTGTAGTACTATGCTTCAATTTTTGAAATGTTATGCTAATTAGCTACTGAATGTCTTCTTCTTATTATTCGTGTCTGCATTGATATTATTTGTTCTATTTTGTTTTTATCACTTATGTTGCTTTTATTTTAATTTATTCAAAAATATTTATATTTTTTGTGTGTAGTATGAATTCATCAGATGGTTCGAGCAACATTTCTTATTTATTATAAATTTATTAAACACTAATTAGTAGTTTAATCTTCTCATATGAATTTGAGTTTGCCCTTAATTAGAAAAAATAATTACCATCTAATTAAAAACATATATATATAATTAAAATCCGACATTTTGAAATGTCCCCGATATATCCCCCGCAATCCGACATCCGACAGAAAAATCAAAACCGACATGAGTCTGACATCCGACATCTGCAAGCTTGGAGGAGATGAAAAATGTCCTGGAGATTATGCAATTTAAGAAAGACAGACCTATAAATCTGAAGAAGATTGACTTGGCTGAAGAATATAGATTCCTGACTGACATTGTTGGGAAAGTTCTATTGTGCAAAATCTCAGCCCATGATGCAATTCCAAAGCAGCAGCTGCAGATTATGGGCACTTTTGTCCTCAAGAAGAAGATAAATTGGGGGAGATGCCTTCTGAAGATGATTGGGCATAAGTATGCTCATAAAGAAAATGCTTATATAAGAATAATGAGTCAAGTGTTCTTTCAACATTACTCAAGCATCTGCAAGTCAAAAGGAGTGCCAATTCCTCCTGGAAAGAGAATAAACATTGGAATTTTCTCTAAGTGGACCAGGCAAATCCTAAAGCCTGGTCAAGCCCCAGCTTCACCTCCTCCTTCTCCTCCTCCCTCTCCTCCTCCTCAAGAGCCAAAGAGGCAAATACCAGACCTTTCAAGGGATAATATCCCTCCTCCTCTATCTCCACCTCCTCTGGACACTGTTCCAGATCTCCATCATGAGGATATTCCATCTCAACAACAACAACAACAACAACAACACCAATCCCCATCAGACCCAGTTCCATCTTCCCAAATGCGTCATCAGCTACCATCCAAATTTACTCCACCTCCTCCACCTATTCATGTCTCACCAGAGTTTTATCAGCCACTCTCCCCTATCCAAGAAGAATTCCCTCCATCAACTCCTCCATCTATCTCTCATATCCCCAGGATTGATCTTGAGCAAATCATCTCAAAGACAGTTGACATTGCCTCCTCCACATTTGCAGATCAGGTGGCCTCTCAGGCAAAAAGGTTTGATAGAAAATACTCACAAATGGAGGGTGAGTTATTAGCCTTTAAAAGATCTCTCCAAAGTCTCAAAGATTTTATATCTTCCTCCATGGTCACAAAAGAATTCTTAATCTCTCTAGCCAGGAAGGTTAAGAAGGGGAGAACCTATTGGAGGAAGAAAGACCTGTTGAAGAAAGACCTGTTCTAGATTTGAGTGAATAAGGTGTAGGTGATGCTCATGTTCCTGACAAAGTGACCACCTTCCAAGGTGCACAGATCCAGGGGGAGCCTGCAGATCAGGGAAAGTCTGCTACAGAAAAACAGAATGATGAAGAAAGAGTACAAGCAGATAATGAGGAGTTTGACAAAGAGATGGCAGATGTTAATCAGTATCTGTCAAATGTGAATGAGGAGAATTTAAATGCTGCAGATCAGGGGGAGCCTTCAGTAGTTCAGGGGGAGCTTGCTCTAGATGTTCAAAGAAATTTGGATACATAAATGACAGCTGTAAGCACAGCAGTATTTCAGGATGAGCCTCTGCTTGAAACAATGTTAGATGAGGTTACCAAGATTGCTCAGGAAGCTGCCCAGCAGGCTGAAGTAAATGCACACTCTTAGGGGGAGCTTCCCAAGGATGCTACTACAAAAGATGATGAGCCTCTTAACATTGCCCCAAGGAAGGTAAATGTGTTTTCAAGGAAATGAAAACCCCCTGACAAGGAGCAATGAGGCTCAGGTACTTTGCAATGTCCCACAATTCCTGAAATACAACTATGTGATCTATATACAATTGAATGAAATGGCTTGTGATTTCAATCTGTCATTTTTTTATATATCTATGTTGTCATGTATGTAATTTTGGTTTATGCAAAGAAATGTATAAAATCACTTTATTCAATTTATAAAATTTATTAAGATAAATAGAGGGAGATTGTTGGGAAAAACCCATTGATTTAACTTAATAAATTACCTAAAAGTGATTTTATTCCTTAGAATTGAATTACCCATTGTATAGTGAGGGTAATCTGGTCACTAGGTGTCTTAGGATGTCACACTCAACTTAGGGTGTCAAGATCATATCAAGAGAAGCACCAATCTGGTGAAGTTAATATTTGCGTCGAATAGAAATCGACGCAACATCGAATGGATGTCGACGCTACTCTAACAAGAAGTCAAAGCAACATACTCTTTCTGCCGGAGTAGATCAAGTCTACGTTCCGTCGAATAGGTATCGACGTAGAGGCCATGGACCTGTCGAAGTACTTTGAGAAGTCGACGCAGCTTCTACTTCAACTCGGCGCAGAACGAAGTACATGTCGAAGCAACCTAAAGTCGACGCAACGTCGATTTCATCTCGACGCAGATAATGAAGCTTAGAGCCATGCCATCAACTCGACGGTTACGTCGATAGGGTATCGACCCGACGTCGACTAGCAGAGTTCAATCAGAGCAAGGATGAATTCGAAGCTGCTCCTACAAGAACTCGAAGGTGCGTCGATAAGAGAGGAAGAGAACTCGACGTTACGTCGAATACAGTCTGAAAAGGTTTCCCTTTTCAGCTGTCATTTTTGGACCCTCTCTCTCATGGCCCACCTCTCTCAAGACCGTTCTCCAACGGCTCATTAATTACCTCAAATGGAATGAAGAATTAACAGATGACAAAGAAAAGCTTTCTTGGAAACAAGCTTTATGTTGGTGGACGGGTCGGGAATTAAAGAAGGATGTAAATGTCCAGACAAAAAAAATACCTTTTCAGCTCTTACCAGAAAAGGAAAAGAAATTCAAATTGAACTGGACAATAAAAGGGAGGAGAAGAAAGAGAAAAAGAAGACATTCATTACAATCGGCCATCATCTTCTCTCTAGGGCTCTCTTCTTCTTCCTCCCTCAGGAACCCTAATAGAAAAAATACAGAGAAGATAAGAACAACTGCTCTTCATCACAATCATATAGCTGACTGATCTTAATCAGAAGAAAAGAACAAAGTATCTGAAAGCTGCTCTTCATCACCATCTCATAGCAGCCAGATCTCAATCAGCAGAAACACAAAGGATCTGACAATCAATGCTCCTGCAATACATCACTATCATAAGCAGGAGTTAATCAATAGCAGATCCAGTGATAGATACAAGAAGCTGTGTATCATACAACCTTCATAAGAATTCTGAGAACAAAATTCCTACAGCATTTCTCTTCCTCTTTCTCCTTCTAATTCTCTTCTGTAAAAGAGTTTTATTAATCCCTCTTCAAAGAATTCAGTGGTTCAAGATCTCCTTATCAAAAGATCTGGTGGTTCAAGATCTCCTTATCAAAAGATCTGGTGGTTCAAGATCTCCTTATCAAAAGATCTGATGGTTCATGATCTCCTTGTCAAAAGATCAGTGGTTCTAAGAGTCTCCTTACCAAAAGACTCAGGCACAGTGGTGCATCCCTACCAGGTGGTAGAAGAGCGGAGTACCCACATTTTGGGGAACCTCTATAAAAATCTGTGTCTCCTGGTTTGCTAATTTTCTGTGCTGTCCCTCTTAGCTAGTTTACATTACTGTTTTCTGCTTTATATTTCAGCACTATTTTATTCTGCCTGAGATCTTGATTGAGCATAAATCCTTAGTTTATTTTATTGTATTCACAGTTAGGATAGAAATAAATTTAAATCTCTATTCACCCTCCCTCTTGAGGATTCTCAGAGGCACACTGTGCACTTTCAGTAGAGCTTCTATACCTACTATGGTAGTCTGTCATTATGCATGTCAACGGTATTTTCGAGGAAGGTGTCATTAGGCATGTCAACGATATTTTCGAGGAGCTACCATTAAAACCATCAACTTTATTAATGTTGATTTGACATGCACGATGATATATGCATAAGGATGGTTTTTTTTAACAAAAATAAAAAAGTGGTGGGTAACTACTTTTTGCATTAATTAATTGATAGTGTGTTTGTTTTAAGATATGTTAATTAATTGATAGGGGCAGAGCCCCGTGCCTGTCGGGGTACTGTCGTGGTTTGTTGTTAGGGGCGGAGCTCTATGCCTATCATTCGCGTGTGTGTGCTACTTAAATAAACCTCTTCCTTGCCACGTGTCCCCCCAGATTTTCACCTCCCACCCGTAAAACTATGATACATACACTCACCCATAGCTGGTTCATAAGACAACCTTCAAGTACTATGTTAGATATAGGTTTGAAAAACAAAATTTATATGGATCCATCAACTGCTTAGTAAAGTGGGGGATTTATTATGTATTGCGATGTATTTCACGAATACAAATTTTCTACTGCAACAACAATTATGCTATTATGAAATGAAACTATAGAGACCGGATGAAGAAGGGTTTTCAACTTATAAATTCATACCCTTATTACAATCGAGAAATAAACGATGGAGTAATGCCGCTTACACATTCATCGCGCATCACGTTCTCATAGAAAGTGCAATAAACAAAAAAACACAATTCTAATACATTGTTTTTAATCAGAACTGGTGCCTTCAGGAATAATGGAAACACAAATACGGCAAATATAACATAAACATTTGCTTGACTGCAGGTGCATTAAAAATGAGTAATAAAATTGCATTCTGAGTATATGAACTTGGCTTTAAAACATTTCAACACCTGCAGCAGAAAAGGTAAGCTAAAATGACCTGGAATCTGAAGATATTCAAGCATTAGTAGGGAAAATAATCATGGAATTCAGAAATTAATTTTCACCTACTTATTTGGTTTGGTTGAAGTGGAAGAGAAATTAAGTGGGATCTTCTTTATTTCTTATTTAGGCTCCGTTTGACACACTGATAGCGGTCGTAAACACGGTGGTTATGAACTGTCGTTCGTGAATGCCCGACCTCACCTAAGGAACTTCATTCACTGTTATGCTCAAACCTAGTTTTCTTTTCTAGGTGATGGTCATAACAGTTGTCATGTCAAACAACATTCTATGACGGTGATGTTTTTGTCCAACTCATCGGAGCAAAAACGCCACGTCAAACGGAGCCTTAGTTGAATTGAAATTGAGCTTTTAGCTTTTGTGATGAGAGAACGCAGTCTTGCGTCACAACATGGACGGCGAATTTATCAACAGTAAAGACACTGTAGAGAAAAGCTGGTAAAAAAGATCTCTTCCTGTTAAACTGAAATGTAACTTGTAGGCGTAAAGCATGCTGATTTACCAATAGTGTCATCTTGAGAGACCAAAAGAAACACAGAAAAAAAAAACTGGAAGCATTCAGGGAAGAGAAATCTACTTTAAAATTAGAAATCTGCATGCTTTACAGGAATAGAAAAAAAAAACACGGAAGCATTCAGGGAATAGAGACCTGGAATAGAGATCTTCTTTAAAATTAGAAATCTGATTTCTTACTAATGCTTTGTCGATGAAGCTGTCCACCGAAGAATTAGAGGTTTCTGAAGCGGGAGAAAAGCCGCAGGTGACCCCGCGAAGAAGCTTGACGACTCTTCAAGGTAATGGCAACATAGATGTGATAGCGGCAACAGTTAGCTTGAGGAAAAACGAAAAAATGACCTATTTCTGCGAAATGCAAGAGCAATGTTAGTGTAATCAGAGAGGGAGGAAGAGGAAACGGAAGAGAGAATGGAAGACAAGTAGGCGGGAAGAGGAAATGGAAGTGATGGAAGTGAAATCAGAGGGCGGCGATAGAAGGAAAGGCAAAGGGAACTCACATTAGAGAAAGCGGAGAAATCAGAAGGAAAGTGATGCGTCCTGCGCGCATCATAGTCTTTTATTTTGCATTTATTTTTATGTATTTCTTTTCAGCGCACCCGTTGTTATTTTTCGGCTCGTCGGTTTGACCACCCGAAGAGACCTTGAATAAACGGTCTTGTAATTTTAGTAATTAGGACGAAGAAGAGGCAAACTTAAATTATTTAAAAACACATAAGATTAATTAGAGGATTTAGGAAATTAGAGGCAGGATTATTAGGGAACTTTCTAGTCTTGGTTGTCCGATTCAATTGGAAGAAAATAACTGGAAAAAGGAATTGTTCTGAAATTATTTGGAAAAGTGGCAGGAAAGAATTAGGAAGAAAATAAAAGGCTATGATTCTTAATCTCTCTTATTTAACCATGCATCGGAAAGTCCAAGAGGCACCGGACAACAGAGAATCGAAAATTAAAATCGATTCCCTGTCTTGCCGGAAGAAGCGCCTCACTGCCCCAATCCTTTCTCCCCGCCGAGCGAGACCGACAGAGCCGCCTCCTGCAGCGCCCCAGACGACGACCGGGAACTGCTCGTCGCCCCCCAGCTTCGCCAACAACCGTTCACTAGGACGTCGTCAACCTTGGCCCCCGCTTCCGACGTCCCGAACGAACCTGTCACGAAAGGAAAGTTGTCGATTACACGATTCCTGCTCCGGCACTGTTTCCTACCCGTGTTCGACCGAGCGGAAGTTGCCTACTGTTCAAGCCCGACTAACTGCTGCCTTCACTTTGCTTAAAGGAGTTAGACTAGATCGTCTTCCCTCTTCCGTATCCTTGCTTTAATTCTTTAGTTTATTTTTATGTGCTCCATTAAATGATCTTAAGCTTGCCCCGAACGTTCAAATTACTTTTACTACCGTTAATCATAAATTATTGCTTGTGATTCCGTTTGTGGCCGTAATAAGTCTAGTAGAAGATTCGATCCGTAGACACATGAGGGGTCAACTCGAACAAAATTAACGAGTTTCTAAAGAACATAACGACAAGTTTGATTTTCCCGCGCAAAATTTCAATTTTGGCACTCTCGGCCTACATCAGTTTGGTATCAGAGGTATTCCGATTCACTCCTACCGTGAATCGGTCGATCCGTTTTTTTTATAAAAATTTTGTTATTCTTAATTTTTTTAAAAAAAATTTAAAAAAATAAGGGAATTTTAAATTGAGTTTTAAATTTGTTTTGTCTTTCAATTTAAAATAAAATTAAAATAAAATTATTTTTCATACCCACCCGGGTAATCTCGCTTTTTAATTTAAAAATAATAATAATAATAAAAAAATTCTTTTGCATATTGGAGATATCTTTTAAGCGAAAAGAAAAAAAGGTTTTTTTTTCAAGTATTTAAGTTAACTTTCAAAATCAATTAATTTTTTTGAGAAAATAAAAAAATCAACTTAATTTGAATGGAAAAACGAGTGGATCATTTCGAGAATAGCGTAGGGGACTTGGCCCAACGTATGAGCGGCTTGATGAAAGCGGTCGAAAATCTCACCGGCAACATGGGTTGTGTCACACACGTAGTGAATGGATTGCGCACATCGATCAATAATATCGAAGCCACCATGCATCTAAACCGAGCACCTACCCCAGTGATTGAAGTAAACCCTAACCCTAGACCTTTAGAACTTGCACACCCCGCACCCGAACCATGCCACGAACCATGTAATTAACCCCGATGGGATGTAGGAGTCAAATTAGACGTTGGTGATTTTGAGGGACACTTAGAACCTGAGGGTTGCTTAGACTTGTGTGATAGGATGAACCGTTTCCTAGCTTGGAAGCAATTGCCCCAAGCCAAACAAGTTGAGTATGCTACCCTTAGACTGAAAGGGTCCGCTTTAGTTTGGTGGGGGGACAGTTAGAGCGATCTCGATTCAATTTAAGCATGCCCCCATCATCAAGTGGATCGAGTTTAAAGCCCAACTACGAAAGCGATATGTTCCGCCCGATTATTTGCAGACCCTCTACCGTAGGTTCCACAACCTACGACAAGACAAATTATCAGTGGATGAATACACGAACGAGTTCCTAGTACTCCAGTCTCGCCTCAATCTCCGAGAGGACGATGACATGATCGTCTCCCGTTACCTGAACGGGTTACGATATTCCATTAGAGACCAATCAGAGTTATTTGATTATAAGGACTTGGGAGAGGTCTCCAGTCGCGCTCGTAGAGTAGAGTCCTCACAAAAGCGGACATCCGGAACTAGGCCCCCACCTATTCACACTTCCACTCCTACTGTTAGGACTGTCGGACCCTCTCGCCCGGCAGTACCCACGAGTACCCCAACACTTCCTACCGCACCCTCTAGAGGCAAGGAGGTTATTGGCGCTAGACCACAGCCTGGGACTTTTAGATGTTTCAAGTGTATGGAGCCAGGTCAAATCTTCTGAGTGTTCGCGACGCCACTTCGTCGCCATCATTGATTCTGAGTGGTTCAGAACATGGGTATGAGGTATTCCTTAGTGATTCTCATCCTGATCCGACCCCTGAGCCTAAGTTAGAGAGTGAGTACGAAGTTAAGGGAGAGCAGCCCAACCAGTTAGTGTGCATTCTCCAACATAGTCTACTAACTCCTAAGGCTCCCGCTGATGACGATTGGCTGAGAAACAATATTTTTCGTATGACTGCCTGCATACAGGGGCAGTTCTGCTCCATCATCGTAGATAATGGTAGTATGGAGAACTTTGTTTCTCAACGCATGGTAGATAAGTTAAAGGTGAGGTTGCAACCCCTAGGAAAATCCTACAGTCTGTCATGGGTTACTAGTAGCACGACCATTCCCATCACACGCCAGTGTCTCGTAGAGTTTTCCATAGGTAGTACGTATCAGGATGTGGTCTGGTGTCATATTGCGACTATCGAGGTTTGTCATATCCTGTTAGGATGACCTTGGCAGTATGATAGACACGTTATTCACGATGGTGTGAAGAACTCCCATTCCTTCGAGCGCAACGGGCGCAAGATTGTTCTTCTTCCCCAGAAGAATAGCCTTGTTCCTAGAGCCACAGAGAGGTCTTCACACCCACTTACCACTGTATCTGCGATATCCTACCCCTCTACCACCATGTTACTGACTGGGCCACAATTTCAGGAGGAGATGAAGGATAATGATGTGGTTTATATGCTATATGGTATTGATACCACCCACTCTATTATAGACATCCCCAACACAGTTCGACCTCTCATCAATGTGTACTCTGAGATTATGCCAGAGGAGTTGCCCGATCAGCTTCACCCGATGAGAGATATTTAGCACTGCATTGACCTTATGCCAGGAGTTAGCTTACCTCATTTACCCCATTCTCGTATGAGTTCGAAAGAGCATGAGGAGCTACATAGGCAGGTGACCGAGCTGATTTTGAAGGGTCACGTTAGAGAAAGCATGAGTCCGTGCGCCGTTCCTGCGCTTCTAGTTCCCAAGAAAGATGGAACTTGGCGTATGTGTGTAAACAGTCGAGCGATTAATAAAATTACCATCAAATATCGCTTTCCAATTCCCTGATTGGATGACATGCTTGATATGCTTAGTGGATCCCGCGTGTTTTCGAAGATTGACGTGAAGAGTGGATACCAGCAGATTAGGATTCAACCTGGGGATGAATGGAAGTCTGCATTTAAGACTAAAGAGAGTTTATATGAGTGGCCCGTGATGCCTTTTGGTCTCTCCAATGCTCCCAGCACCTTTATGCGAGTGATGAATCAGGTGCTTAGACCACTCATAGGAGTCTGCGTAGTGGTATATTTTGACGATATATTGATTTATAGTCTTGATCCTGATCAGCACCTGACTCATCTGAGACAAGTATTAGAAATCCTGCGCACGAATAAATTATATATAAATTTGAAGAAGTGCACTTTTATGACTGATAGTCTGACCTTCCTAGGATATATCATTTCTTCTGAGGGCATTAGAGTTGATAGAGAGAAGGTCAAGGCGATAGAATCATGACCTAGGACGATTACTAAGGCTCGGGGATTTTATGGGATAACATCCTTTTATCGCCAATTTATTCGAAATTTTAGTACCTTGATAACACCTGTGACTGATTGTTTGAAGAAGGGATTGTTTATTTAGACTGAAGAAGTCGAGCGTGCGTTTATGTTGGTTAAAGAGAGACTAACGAGTGCACCTGTATTAATGCTGCCTGATTTTGATAAGATCTTTGAGGTTGACTATGATGCATCTATTATAGGCATTGGCTCCATTTTGAGTCAGGAGGGTCGACCTATAACATTCTTTAGTGAGAAGCTGAATAAGGCGAAAGCCAGATATTCCACATATGACATAGAGTTTTACGCTATCGTTCAGGCTCTCCGCCATTGGAGACACTACCTGATTCAGCGCGAGTTTGTGCTGAATATCAATCACGAGACTCTAAAACATCTGAACTCCCAGAAGGAGATTAGACGTCATGCCAAGTAGGCTGCTTACTTGCAGGAGTTCACTTTCCATTTGAAGCACAAACCCGGTATCACAAATTGAGTCGTCGACGCTCTTAGTTGTCGGACGCATTTACTAGTCACCCTTCAGCCTTGCATTACGAACTTAGATTCACAACGTGATTTATACACCACTGATCCTTTTTTTTGACATTTGGATCGCGTGTCAGCTTAATGGTACTGATCCTACGACACAGTACGTCGTGAGTGAGGGATATCTGTTTAGGTGCACCTGTCTTTGCATCTGCGAAGGACCACTCTGAGAGACACTACTTAGGGAGCTCCACTCATCCGGTTTAGGTGGACACGTTGGCTAATCTAAGTTGTTAGATCTCGCTAGTGCTCGATATTATTGGCCTAGGATGAACCACGATGTCATCGAATTTGTTAGGCACTGTATAACTTGTCAGCTAGATAAAGGGCATGCATAAAACACTGGGCTATACACACCTTTATCGGTACCTGAGAGACCTTGGGATGACATTTCGATGAATTTCATGGTAGGGCTTCCTCGCACTCAGAGGAAAGTCGATTCAATTTTTGTGGTCGTAGATCGATTTTAAAAAATGACACATTTTATACCGTGTAGGAAAACCTCCAGTGTTGTACATGTCGCTGAATATTTTTATAAAAAAATTGTCAGGTTACACGGCATTCCTAGATCGATCACCCCTGATAGAGATACTCGTTTTATGTGGTATTTTTGGAAAACACTGTGGGCACGATTGGGAAATAAACTCGAGTTTAGCAGTGCATATCATCCTCAGATCGATGGACAGACTGAGGTCATTAATCAGAGTTTGGGAGACCTTCTTAGGTGTTTAACTGGGGAGAATCCGAAACAATGAGATCTTATACCGCCACAAGCTGAATTCACATTTAATAATTCTACTAATCGCTCTACCAATAAATCTCCTTTTGAGATTGTTTATGGGTTCTCTATACCGCATTTACTTGATCGCCACTCACTATAATCTCATGAACGTATTTCCTTCGATGCGCACTGTTGAATCCAAAATTGTCCCCACGCCCTCGACGCTCAATCCTAGAGGAAAGAGAGGGGGTAGTGGTCGAGCAGCTGGTTACTTGAGTCGCTAATCAAGAGGTGAGAGAGGGAGAAGAAGAGGGGGCCGCTAGCTTGCGGCGAGGCCAGACTTCGCCCGCCGCGACAAATGCCACTCTTGCGGCGGGCTTTCCCTTTATTTAATAATCTGCATTACAGCTTGCCGTTTTTAGTACATGGAAACAGGATGAGTACAAGAAAGTGGCAAATAAGAAAGGTAAGCCGCTCGGGCTGTTTGCTGAAGCCGCTCGGCCTGTTCGCCGAGGCCGCCCGTACTAGTCGCCGAGGCCGTCCGGACTAGTCGCTGAGGCCGCTCGGACTAGTCGCCGAGGCCGCCGGACTAGTCACCGAGGCCGCTCGGACTAGTCGCCGAGGCCGCCCGAACTGGTCCTCTGGAGATCGCCGGACAGGCCGCTGCTAGGTGCGGTCTGTCTATGTCTAGCCGCCGGTTTTGCCCCCCAACTTGCCTGTCCTTTGTTCATGGTCGAGGGTCCTATTTATAGGCTCTGGGTCGATGTCGTCATCTCCGGTGAGCCGGTGACCGGATCCCTACCCGCGCGGTCTGAACAATGGAGACCACCACCTTGGGCGGTTTGAAAGCGGAGACCGCTCCTACTGGGCGACCTGATGAAGGAGACTGCCCCTACTGGGCGACCTGAAGAAGGAGACCGCCCCTGCTGGGTGACCTGATGAAGGAGACCGCCCCTACTGGGCGACCTGAAGAAGGAGACCGCCCCTACTGGGCGACCTGATGAAGGAGACCACCCCTACTGGGCGACCTGAAGAAGGAGACCGCCCCTGCTGGGCGACCTGAAGAAGGAGACCGCCCCTGCTGGGCGACCTGATGAAGGAGACCGCCCATGCTGGGCGACCTGAAGAAGGAGACCGCCCCTGCTGGGCGACCTGAAGAAGGAGACCGCCCCTGCTGGGCGACCTGAAGAAGGAGACCGCCCCTGCTGGGCGACCTGAAGAAGGAGACCGCCCCTGCTGGGCGACCTGATGAAGGAGACCGCCCCTGCTGGGCGACCTGAAGAAGGAGACCGCCCCTGCTGGGCGACCTGATGAAGGAGACCGCCCCTACTGGGCGACCTGAAGAAGGAGACCGCCCCTGCTGGGCGACCTGATGAAGGAGACCGCCCCTACTGGGCGACCTGAAGAAGGAGACCGCCCCTGCTGGGCGACCTGAAGAAGGAGACCGCCCCTGCTGGGCGACCTGAAGAAGGAGACCGCCCCTGCTGGGCGACCTGAAGAAGGAGACCGCCCCTGCTGGGCGACCTGAAAAAGGAGACCGCCCCTACTGGGCGACCTGAAGAAGGAGACCGCCCCTGCTGGGCGACCTGAAGAAGGAGACCGCCCCTGCTGGGCGACCTGATGAAGGAGACCGCCCCTACTGGGCGACCTGAAGAAGGAGACCGCCCCTGCTGGGCGACCTGATGAAGGAGACCGCCCCTACTGGGCGACCTGAAGGGAGAAGCCGCCCCACCTAGGCGACCTGAAGGGAGAAGCCGCCCCACCTGGGCGACCTGAAGGGAGAGGCCGCCCCACTTGGGCGGTTTGAAGGCGGAGGCCACCTACCCGGGCGGTTTGAAGAAGGAGGCCGCCTCACCTGGGCGGTTTGAAGAAGGAGTCCGCCCCTTCTGACCGCTTTGGGTGTGAAAAAAGGCCTTTGCGTGAGGTCTGATCCATCCCGGGCGCGTAATCTGTAAAAATGTAGCGAAAAAGGCCTCCCACGGGAGGATCGCCGATTTCTGGGTCAACACGCACGCTCATGTAGATTATTTAAAAGAACTGCATAAAAATATTGCTAATAAATTGCGAGCAACTTCTGAAAAATATAAATCCATGGCGGATCGTCATCGCCGGGAGTTATACTTTTCAGAAGGAAATTGAATGTTTGCTTATTTCAGGAAGCAAAGATTCACTCCGGGTACATATCATAAGCTACAACAGAGGAAATTTGGTCCTTTCCAAGTCCGAAAACGCATAGGTGTGAATGCATATCTTCTAGATTTGCCCGTTGGATTCAGAGTTTCACCAATATTATCTGACACCCTTTTATGGAGATCCGCCTACTTCCAGCCCCAGTCCACCTATTGCAGCTCCAGTGATACCACCAGACTTGACACCAGTGCTGACACCTACCACTGAGGAGATAGATCAGGTTCTTGACGTACGAGAGTTCCGTACTCGCCACGGGCCACGGGACGTACCAATGCTATTTGGTTTCATGTCAAGGACGAGACATTATAGACAACTCTTGGATTAGCGCGAACGAGTTACAATGTCGCCGCCCAGACCTCTCCGTCGCTGGTCTTTGCGAGTTCTCGTCGGGGTTGAGCTCTTTCAACCCCGGGGGAATTAATGCATCCTACGACGCATCATAGTCTTTTATTTTGCATTTATTTTCATGTATTTCTTTTCAGCGCACCCGTTGTTATTTTTCGGCTCGTCAGTTTAACCACCCGAAGAGACCCTGAATAAACGGTCCGGTAATTTTAGTAATTAAGACAAAGAAAGGGCAAGCTTAAATTATTTAAAAACGCAAGATTAATTAGAGGATTCAGAAAATTAGAGACAGGATTATTAGGGAACTTTCCAGTCTTGGTTGTCCGATTCAATTGGAAGAAAATAACTGGAAAAAGGAAAAAGGAATTATTTTGAAATTATTTGGAAAAGTGCCGAGAAAGAATTAGGATGAAAATAAAAGGCTATGATTCTTAATCTCTCTTATTTAACCTTGCATCGGAAAGTCCAAGAGGTACCAGACAATAAAGAATCAAAAATTAAAATCGATTCCCTGTCTTGCCGGAAGAATCGCCTCACTGCCCTAATCCTTTCTCTCCGTCGAGCGAGACCGACAGAGCCGCCTCCTACAGCGACGCCCCAGACGATGATCGGGAACTGTTCGACGCCCCGGGTGAAAAAAATGCTTGCCCGGGCGAAAAAGCACGCCCCGGGAGAAAAATGCTCCACGTCTAGAATTATCCAATTCTTATATAGATTGAAAAGAATTGACTTTAGTTCAAAATGAATTCCGTGGAATTCATTAAAATTCCAATTCCAATGTTCAAACGCGCAAACAATCAACAAAATTGGAATTAGTCCTTCAATTCCTATTCCAGGATCTCAATTCCGTTCAAGCGAACGGACCCTAAAGAATAAAGACCTTCCAGTGTAAGTGACGCATGACGAATCTATATGATGTGAACTTACGATGCCCTAACCCTCAATGCAACACACGTGAGCATGCGATGGATGTAATTGACCGACGACGACCCCTAAAATAAAGATGCAAATGAATACAAGCACGCGATCTAATGAACTAACGAAGGATAACCCTAATGCGATGCACATGCGATGACTCAATCATACAAGTATTTTCCGACGCACAATTAATTAAACAATTTAATTTTAAAATCTTGTGCAAGCGTCGCAATTGATTACTGCAATGAAAGTAATCAGACAACAATTATAAGTTAATTAAGAGTGCACTGAAATTAAAATTCAAAGCTAATAAATCTTTTGCACGCCAAATAAGTTATGCTTCAATCAAATTAATCTACGCTAAATATTACTAGCAATACGAGATCCGAACAATGTGAATAAATGAGTACTAGAAGTAAAAGCTCACCAAGTATTCGTTGCCGGTGTTGTTGGTGTTGGAGTTTCTGAGGTGATCTCAAAGCAATCAACAGTTAGTCTTACTGCCAACGCAATATGAGCATATAGGGTCGCACATAAAAGCGTTTGGAGAAGTTGGAGAAAGGATTGTGTTGGCCTTACTCATATTGGATATGAGTGGAGGACCAATCCTGTGACTGCTTGGAATTAAGTTGAGAATGTCTCAACGGGAAATCGTTTAAAGGGTTTAAACGAATGAGTATTTACTTGACAAATTCGGCTAAAGGGTTTAACCGAACTGCGTCAAATTCGGTTAAATGGTTTAACCGAATTAGCTTGATTCGACTAATAAAATTCGGCTAATATGATTAACCGAATTATAACAGATTCAACAAAAGGGTTTAGCCGAATCATGTCAGTTCGACGAAAGTGTTTCAACGAAATGATATAGCCGAATTTGTATAGACGAATTCGTCGAAATGGTTTCGCCGAATCTGAGTCGAATTCGGTTATACTGATTAGTCGAATTCGGCGAATGTAAATCTGGACAGAAATATTCTGGTCTGCGGATAGCCTGATTTATGCGTTTTAGTATAAAAGGGAAAGCGATTCTAGGTTTACGTGGACTTAATCTTTTTCGCGATTTAGACGAGAACGGCCTACCGGAACTGTTCCGCGCGAGGGCATCTCGTTCTTCCCGTCCGCCGATCGTCTTCCGCCGCCGCTAGTCGCCGTCGTGGTCGCCGCCTCCCCTGGATCGGATCTAGCAGTCCGTGGGGACGTTGAGAGCTTCCTTCTCCGACCTAATTCTTGTACGACAAGAAGCTAGGGTTCTCCATCGTTCGTGTGGATCGCTGTAGAGGAGCCGACACATTTCGGTTCTTGGAACTCAGATTTTGTCTACCTGATTTCATCTTGGAGCACCTTGGTTGAGTATTGACTCAATCCCGCAAAGGTAATTTGTATTTCGATTTGATTATTCTCTTGAATCATGAAAACCGCAAGATCCGTTAACTTCTTTTGGGTTGTTCTTGTTGTTATTTCCGCTGCGCATATTCGATATGTCATCCCGTTAGGGGTACAGAAAACCCAACAGTTGGAGAAGCTCCAATGGTGTCGGTGAATGTCCGCGAGTGAGGATACTACTGTGTGAGGGTTTTCGGAGAGGGGTGATGGCTGTTTGGGGGTGGATTTCAGTGGTGAAAGTGTTGAGGAGGTAAATCAAGGAGTGACAGCTGTTGGGAGAGTTTGTGGAAGTGCTGGGAGTGGGAAAAACGTGAGGACAATGGTTATTCGGAGGGGTTTTGGGGTGGGAAAGGTTGCAGGAGGATGGATGAGGTTGGTAGAGGGTTTTGGAGGCGATGGTAGAGGGCTGGAGAAGTGGAGAATGTTGTATAACTGAAGGGGAGGGGCTGGTCAGGGCTGGTCCGGGCTTACATAGTCGGTGGAGGCTGGTGGAGGGTCGGAGAGGTGGAAGCAGTCGGCTAGAAGTCTTCCTGTGGGCGTATAAGGCGATATGAGGCTTGGAGAAGGTCGGGGAGGCTGTGGTTGGCGACTGGAACAACGGTGGAAGGCGGCGGAAGGATCACAAGAGGGAGAAGGCGGTTGATGGCGGGGCTGGGGTCGGCACCAGCGGCGGCGGTAGAGGCTCCCAACCTCGGCACCAGGAGGGGGAGGCGTCGTCACCTCCGTAGACCGAGCGGTTTCTTCTCAAAACCTAAACTCTCGATCCCCAACATTACGGCTGCTGGTAGAATATAAGAGGGGGGGGGGGGGGAGTTAGGTTAAGAATATCCAACGACCACAATCGTCCGATGGATATTTTAACATATCCCAAAATATAAGTCCAAAAAATAAAATAAAATACATCAAAAATGTGAAAAATCGAGCTGTTCGCGAGCACGGTCTCCGATCGTCTATCCGTTGATCCAAAAGTCGTCGATCTCCATCACTCTCCCCGCCTCAGAAACATTCATCTCCTGTGAATGGAGACTATATGCTCCCAAAGCAAGCCAGGTAAGACTCTCTGTCACTCTAGGTAGGAAGCGTCTCCGCATGTGGTGAAGGGTAAGGATATAATGGTAATCGGTAGAGCTGTAGTGGAGGTCGGGGGCATTTGAAAGGCTATAAGGATGGTGGGAACTAAAGTTAAAATGGAAGGCTGAAGGTCCAAAACTAGGTGGCTCCACATTTAGAGTCAAATCCTCAACATTGAGTATCAGATAAATACACGTATTCCTAGTAATATAAAGCTCGAAAAAAATTGACTGAGATTCTCCCATGACAGTGTATGGACCTATTCGCCTAGCATTTAAATGTATAGTTGTCCCCAATGGGAACCTCTAAAATAATATGCAAATCATCATTCAACCACCTTCTTTGAATATTTGTGTTCTCGTGTGATTACCGACGCAAATTTTAAAATGTTCATTATTTAATATAATTTTACGTCGGAATATGACACAAACCATGCAATAGATACAAATCTAAAACAACAAACTCAACAGACTTTACTAAATGCAGATTTTACGTGGCAGTGGGAGTTCCTAAAAATGGGTGGTTTATCTGGCGGTTCCTTGGGTGGGGTGTAGAAACAATCGTCAAGTGTACGGTGAACACCCAGATACCTAACAGAGACATCAGTAGTGGGATGTAATATCGTGGAATGACAAATATCTCTCAAGAGACGTGAATCATCAGGGGGCTCACCGGGTGGTCGATAGAAAAATTCATTATGGAAGGAATCTCCCGAAGGAATGCCGAAGATAGCGACATAAGGATGTAAATCAGGTGATTCACCTGGTGGTACGTATGTAAATTCATCGTGAATGTGATGATCTAAAAGGACGTGTGAGACAAGGACACAAGGATGTAGCATCAGGGTCGGTTGAACGTCTCCTAAAAGAAAGAACTCCTCAAGTGGCTCTCCAAAAGTCTCAATGGGGGGCTCATCAAAGAGTTTATTCATAGCAGGATGATATTTGAGATGCATTTCATCGAACCTAGTAGTGTCCCCGTCCTCGAGAGGGGAAGAGACAGCTATTACAAATTCGATGTTAAGCTCTCGACGCTCACTCTGGATATGAGTCGCCACGACAATATGGGGAAGCTCAGGCTCGCTCTCAGTTGGGATCTTAGGAAATGAGTCAGAATCAAAGGGTGGGTCACTCATCAGACTCAGTACCTCACGTGGGTGAGAGAAATCAGTCTCGTGTACAACTTTTATTGTGTCCGACGAGTCAAGAGTAGCCAAAGTGGTGGCCTCAGTATGGAAGGGACTCATACTGGTGAGGTCAAGGTGGTCATCCACTCGACTACCTCTAGTGGATCTCAAGGACTGCTCATAATGAAGCACGAGCTTGAATGTCTACTCGAGAGACTCAGAGTAGTGATAAGTCAACTTAACATGTATCTCAGATCGAAGCCCAGACCGAAATCGAGAAGCGATCATAGTTGGCTTCTCTCGGATGTCACTCCTCACTCCCAACTCATCAAAATGATCCATATACTCAGTGACTGAAGCGGATCCTTGTTGAAGGGAGAATAAATGCTCGAGTAGGCAACTCCGATAGGAAGCAGGTAAATACCTCTGACATAAAATATGCTTCATCTCCACCCAACTAGTGATGCGGTGAAGACATTCTCGCTCATGGGTCCTCTCAATGCTAAGCCAATATGCCCTTGCATGATCTAGTAATCAAAGTTTCACAAATTTTACGCGACACTCACCGAATAACTCAAAATGATCGAGGTAATATTCCATGTCCACGAGCCAATAACTGAAGGACTCGGGACTCGATGAGCCGTCAAAAGATGGGGCAACAATACGAAACTGACAATCGAGATCTTTCTCGAAATGACGATCCTCAGAATAATCATCCCTACGGTAATCGAATCGTGTTGAAGGATCAACACGATCCGCTCGCGTGCTAGGATATGGACGGCAGTAATCATCATACTAATCATCTCTAGCATAGTGAGATTGTGTCGATTGATCAACACGATCTCTGGAAGTGATGTGTTGCGATCGAGAGTAATCGTCGTAGTAACGTGAGGATCTCCCTGAAGGGACTCTATGTGAGCGGGTGTAAATGGACTCGGGATCCCCAAATAAAGAAGAGGAATACTGACGATTCCTAGCCATGAAGGAACCTATAGACTCCACCACTGTGCATTAAACTAACGTCCGAACCAGTCTCTGATACCAATTTGACGCAGGACAAATCTATAGGATGTGGACTTACGATGCCCTAACCATAAATGCAACACATGTGAGCATGCGATGAATGTAATTGACCGACGACGACCCCTAAAATGAAATGCAAATGAATACAAGCACACGATCTAATGAACTAACGAAGGATAACCCTAATGCGATGCACATGCGATGACTCAATCATGCAAGTATTTTCTGACGCACAATTAATTAAACAACTTCATTTTAAAATCTTGTGCAAGCGTCGCAATTGATTACAGATATTGCAATGAAAGTAGACATACAACAATTACAAGTTAATTGAGAGTGCACTGAAATTAAAATGCGAAGCGAATAAATCTTTTGCACGCAAAATAATATATGCAACAATCAAATTAATCTTCGCCAAATATTACTAGCAATACGAGATATCCGAACAATGTGAATAAATGAGTACTAGAAGTAAAAGCTCACCAAGTATTCGATGTCGGTGGTGTTGGGGAAGCTCCAATGGTGCCGGTGACTGTCTGGGAGTGAGGATACTGCTGTGTGGGGGTTTTCAGAGAGGTGTGGTGGCTGTTTGGTGGGCTTGAATGGGCTGTAGGAGGGTGGTAGCAGTTGGTAGAGGGTGTTTGGGGGTGGATTTCAGTGGGGGAAGGGCCGAGGAGGTAAAGCTAGGCAGCTGCTGTGAGAGTTTGTGGAAGTGTTGGGAATGGGAAAAACGTGCCGACAATGGTTATTCAGAGGGGTTTTGGGGTGGGAAAGGTTGCAGGAGGATGGATGAGGTTGGTAGAGGGTTTTGGAGGCGGTGGTTGGCGTTTGGAATAGCGGTGGAAGGCGGCGGAAGGCTCACAGGAGGGAGAAGGCGGCTGATGGCGGGGTTGGCGTCGGCACCAGCGGCGGCGGTAGAGGCTCCCAACGCCGGCACCGGGAGGGGGAGGCATTTGTACCTCCGTAGACCGAGCGGTTTCTTCTCAAAACCTAAACTCTCGATCCCGAATATCCAACGATCACGATCGTCCAATGGATATTTTAACATAACTCGCAAAATACAAGTCCAAAAAATAAATAAAATACATAAAAATGTGAAAAATCGAGCCGGTCGCGATCATGGTTTCTGATCGTCTATCCGATGATCCAAAAGTCGTCGATCTCCATCAGTAAGCCTAACCATTTATTTTTGTTATAGGAGCTTTAGTCTAATTTAAATGATTCAGTCATTTCTTTTTAGTCACTCAGTAGAACATGTCTCTCATATTGTCAAATAAGGGTCTTTTACATGGAAGTACCATTCGTAATTGAATAACAAGTTTGTGTTTCTTTTCCAGTTTATACTTTTGGAAGGCTAGAAAGCAAATGAATGTTTCTACGAGCTTTAGTATACATAATTTCTTGGTTAATGTGCTATGGCAAAGTTATCTTAGCCTTTGGCTTTCAATTTAATTTTAAAATTTTCTTATGTTGTACGGTTAAATCATGTAGGAATGGTTCCTCCCCTTAATTATTTCTTTTAATGTTACTGTTTACTACTCTTCGAATATTTCTAATTTTATGTAGATATTAATTTGTGAAGTCATGGTAAAAATATGAGAACTATTTGGCTTCGTACGGTTGAATGGAATGGTAATTGAATATTGAAATTGAGATCAATTTCAATCCCTCACCAATTCCGACGGGTTAGGAAGGAATTGAGATTACCATAAAATGAATTCCACGGATTTTGGTATGATCTTCATTTCATTCCTTTATTTTATCACCGAACAATGGAGTTGGAATTGATTCCAATTCCAAGGGCTTAATTCCTTTCAAATGAACGGAGACTTTGAGTTTTATTTCCTAGTGTTCTAAATTGGGAACTCAAGTAAACTTTGCTTCATGATAATCAAATTTTTCTTTAACTAATGTATGATAATGCATGCAACTAATGTGAGTACAAAGGAACAAAGAGAAAATATGACAATAGTGATATTGGTCAATATGTGCATATTTATTTTCCAAACTGCTTTTCTCCACTCTAACTATATACTTTTTTCCTTATGTTTTAGATGGATGGTTCAACGAGACTTCCCACAATCAGGTGTTTCACATTCTTCATTTTCCTTTTCAACTTGTTGTATATGAAATATAATCCCCATCACTTGTATCACCTAGGATAAGCAGACAAACCTGAACATCGTTGTTTGCCCATCTTATCTTTTAGTGCATCTTCACAAACTTAACTTGGGATTTCCTTCTTATTCTAATTCCATAATTCAAAAAAAAAAATTGTACTTAATTTGCAGGCAATGAGGTTTGGCGATCTCCCTTATTGGGCTACTGAGCTTACTAGATTGGTTCGGAAAGCAGTATGCTTTGGTGAGATAGCAATTGTTGATGGCCTGGAGCTGGATTGTGAAGATCAGCTATTGGAAGAGTCTGGACCATTGCCATTTGATTTACTGTGGAGAGAACCTCTTTTTGACCAGCTGATTGCGAATGTGTACCAACCAGGTGAGGTGCGAGCATTTCCTTTTATGTGGTAACTATATCATATTGTTGCCTGTGTAACTTATCGAACAAATTGGTGAATGCTTATTTCTGCGAATTTTTTGGCGTAAACTGAGGTTCTATCTTGGATCAAAACAGTCAAGACAGGCGGTTGGGGAAATCCTTGCTTGTGAATCAAGTTTCTGCAAATTAGGTCTAGACTAGGTGATGTAGAGCTAGGGTAGTGGAACTAGAGAGGAAGTTGAGTACTCAAGAAGGGACCCAATATGAAGGAGCAAAACAGGAGAATAGAGGAGGAAATCTGAGATCAACTTTTTTATAAATCTAATCCTATCCAATTCAAATTGAATCTTATCAACAATTCTAAATTCAAATATGGTCATGTTCTGTTTTGGGAAGATGTTCTCACTAGTGTGCTTTTTAATCAATAAGATTTGGACACCTATTCTTCATTGTGTTCCCTCACCAGAGGTTGTACAGTCGTGTCCCTGAATACTCTCTACTTGGAGTTTTTGGTGACACTTTTTTTGTTCAGTTACTTTCGATATAGTAAAACAAGTTGTTCTCTAGATCTGTTGTTTGTATCTTTCTTGGCTATACCTCCTAGCATAGAAAATGTTGATGTTATGATCATGTTGCTAAACGCCTTGGTGTATCCTGTCATGTCATCTTTTTGGAGAACATATGTTATTTATGATCTCTGACTCTATGTCGACCTCATATTTCTTTACTTCCATCCACACCTAAGGAGCTTATTTTTCTTGATATTGAGACATCTGCTCCACTTTACATATTATTCCCTATGGTCCTCTAATCATACTTTTTTCCCTTTTATAATGTTTATCCGTGTTCTACTATGACTCACACGCTTTGCATGCCCGTGTTGATTTTGTTATAACATTGCTCCACCTCTATATTATTTCACTCATCAACATTACCTTTCTACATACTTGACCTTGTTCACTGCTCTGATTACTGCACCTCGATCTTTTTTTGCCACTACATCAAGTCATTGGGAGACCAAGACATGCCAAGAAGTGGTCATCATACTGAGTAACATACAACTATGGATAAGGAGAGCCTTGATGCCTACTCACTCATATGGCCTAGTATTCTTACCCACTTACACACATCTCATCAATTGCAAGTGGTTGTACAAGATCAAGACTTTGTTGATGGCATTATTGACAAGTACAAGGCTAGATGATTTCTTCGGCAGTATGATGTTTGATTATAACGAGAGACCTTCACTCCTATTGCGAAGATGACGTTTGCGTGAAAGATGCTTGTCATTGCCTCTATTCATTTGTGGACTATTTCTCTGATTGATGCAAGGAATGTCATTCTTCATGGTGAGTTGTCTGATGATGTCCACATGAGACATGACACCTCTTTTTGGGGTCGCTCGGTCTGCTGGACAAGTTAGACATCTTGGTAAAGCCCTTTGTGGCCTTACAAAGGCCTCTCAAGGATGGGTTTCCATATTCACCATTGTCATCCATGTCATTGGTTTTAGTGTGAATTATTGTGATCTCGCTCTGCCCACACGCCCGATAAGGATTCTTCTTCTGCTTAATGTTGATGGCATGATTATTATTGTGGGATGACGTCTTCCCGACCCCTCTAGATATAGGCATTTTATTGGCATGTCTGTTTATCTCACTGTCATTCGTCGTAATAATTCACTTTACAAATTAATTTTGTTGTAAATTTCCAGAACTTAAGTATTATTTCTTGTATATGTAATTACAAGTATGAATACAAATATATAGGAGGAGAAAGAGGCTAGTCACTCCAATCTCAAGATGTGGGACTAAACAAGAATAAGAAAGTAACTACATAAATGGGCCTCATAAATGGGCTTTTACATCAATTTCGCTAACACCCCCCTGCAAGCTGGAGCGTACAAATCGTAGGCACCCAGCTTGGATAAGAACTGGAGATATAGTGGCCGAGGAAGAGCTTTTGTTAGGATGTCAGCAATTTGTCTCGCAGCAGGAACATGCTCCAATTCTACCTTCTTCGCTTGAACATTTTCTCTGATGAAGTGACAGTCAACCTCAATATGCTTTGCTCGCTCATGGAAAACTGGATTGTTGGCTATATGAATTGCAGCCTGACTGTCGCACCGAAGTGTTGTCGGAGAAGGAAGTCTAACACCCAAGTCACCAAGAAGGCTTTCAAGCCATGTTAATTCTGACACAACAACAGCCATAGCCCTGTATTCAGACTCAACCGAGGAGTGAGCGACCACAGTCTGTTTCTTGCTTCGCCATGTTATGTGGTGTCCACCAAAGTAAGTGCAAAAGCCAGTCGTGGAGCGCCTATCATCAGGGGACCCGACATAGTCAGCACCCGAGTAAGCAAGAAGAGATGGTGAGTCGGATGGTTTGTAGACAAGGTCTTGTCCCGGAGCGGTCTTTAGATATCTGAGAATACTCTCAACAGCTTGAAGGTGAGAAGTGCGCGGAGTATGCATGAAGCGACTCACAACACCAACAGCAAACGAGATATCCGGTCGAGTATCCGTTAGGTAGATCAGTTTCCCAACCAATCGTCGGTAGTATTCTGGATTCTCAAGAAGCTGGTCAGAATCAGACCCAGCAGCACACAATTTCTGATTAGCATCCATAGGAGTATCCGCAGGTTTGCACCCGGAGTATCCTGCTTCATGAAGTAAGTCGATGCAGTACTTTCGTTGGGACATAACCAATCCATCGGGTCGTCGGGCGACTTCAATCCCAAGGAAGTATCTAAGATTTCCAAGATCTTTGGTCTGGAAGGCCGAGTTCAGATGTTCCTTGAGCTGTTGTATCCCAGAGAGGTCATCGTCAGTAATCAGGATATCATCAACGTAGACAAGAAGGATTACAGTGCCAGTTGGTCCATGCTTGGTGAATAGAGAGAAGTCGGCGGAGCTCCGAGTAAACCCAGGTGCTAAGAGAACCTTGCAGAACTTATCAAACCAAGCTCGTGGTGACTGTTTGAGACCATAAATAGCCTTTAGAAGGCGGCAAACGCGAACTGCACGAGACTCCCCCGTGGTCTCAAACCCGGAAGGTTGGCACATAAAGACAGTTTCCTTTAGATCGCCGTTAAGGAATGCATTCTTAATATCGAGCTGAAGAAGGGGCCAACGCAGGTGCACAGCAACGGAGATAAGAACCCGAACAGTGTTGAGTATTGCTACTGGAGAAAAAGTTTCCTCATAATCCAAGCCTTGTTGCTGAGTGAAGCCCCGGGCCACGAGACGGGCTTTTAAGCGATCAACAGTCCCATCCGCAGTTTGACCGCAAAGACCCATTTGTAACTAACACAATGTTGACCTGGAGGAAGGGGAACCAGTTCCCAGGTTTGATTAGCCCAGAGGGCATTCATCTCCTCTTCCATAGCTCCCCGCCACCCCGGATGCTGAAGCGCCTCTTGCACAGAGTTAGGAATAGAGATGGAGGAAAGAGTAGCAAACTGGTGTAGTGGTGGAAAAAGCCGGTGTAGAGACACATAGCTAGCTAAAGGATGAGCCGTAAAGGAAGATTCTTGATCAACCGCGGGCGGTGTGTCATTTGTAGCAGACGGCTCCGGTATGGAAATATCCTTGGATTTACGGCGAGAATAGACGTAGAGAATGGGCGGATGGATCAAAGGCAGGGATGGAGGTGACGGTGGAGAGGAAGGCGTGACTTGAACGATAGGACGAGTAATAGTAGAAGGTATGAATTGTGGAGAGGAGGATATGTGGAACGGTTGATCTTCACAGAAAGTGACATCGGCCGAGACAGTCACTTTTCTTGTTGTAGGAGAGTAGCATACATAGCCCTTCTGAGTTCGAGAGTAGCCAACAAACATCTGTCTGGTAGCACGAGCAGTAAGTTTGTCTGCTGGCGGGCCGAGGTTGTGAACATAACAGACACACCCAAAACCACGGGGTGTGAGGGGGAAAGGAGTAGTGGATAGAAGAAGAAGACTTAGTGGAGTGGCAAAGCTGAGAACAGAGGAGGTCATGCGATTGATGAGGTGACAAGCAGTTGCAATAGCAAAGTGCCAAAATTCAGTTGGGACCTGCATTTGGAACATGAGGGACCGAGCGGTATCGAGAAGATGGCGATTTTTCCGTTCGGCCACGCCATTTTGTTGAGGTGTGTAGGCACATGAGGTTTGGTGAATAACACCAAACTCGGAGCACAGAGCGGAGAAGGACCGACTTGTGTACTCGCGAGCATTATCGGTGCGAAGTATTTTAAGAGGTGTCGAGAACTGCGTACGTGTTTCAGATATAAATGCACGAAACACAGAAGTTATCTCAGTGCGATCATGAAGAAAATAAAGCCAAGTAACACGCGAGTAGTCATCAATAAAGGTGATAAAGTAGCGATGTCCAAATACACTGGGGATCCTATATGGACCCCATACATCAGAATGAACTAAAGATAACGAAGTATCACTCCGGGTACAAGGAGAGAAAGAAACACGATGTTGCTTGCCGTAGATGCATGATTCACAAGTGAACTCTTGGAGTAAAACACCAGGAAGAGCTTTCTTGAGAACCGGAAGGGGAGCATGCCCAAGACGACGATGCCAGTCAGAAGTGGAGATGGAAGAAAGACTGATAGGTGGGAGATCCAAGAGATATAGCCCATTCGTCAGCCGACCGCTACCAATGGTACTCCGTGTGCGGCGATCCTGCAAAACAAAAGATGAAGGAGAAAAAGTTATGCAACAGTCAAGATCCCGTGTTAACTGGCTAACAGAGAGCAAGTTAAACGGGGAGCCCGGAACATGAAGAACTGAGGAGAGTAGTAAGGTAGGAGTGAGGCGGAGATCAGCAGTACCAGAGACAGGGGTAGTGGTCGGCTGACGAATGGGCTATATCTCGAACACTGTGCAGATGTGGAGGAACACGGACCATCATCATAGCAATACATACAGCTTCCTTCTGAGCCCGTTGAGTCGCAAGATCAGTGGTAGATGGCTGATGCTGGATCCATGCTTCAGTAAGACCCTTAGCACGAGGAACAAAGGAGGTCATGTTCGCAGCCCTGCCCGTATCCAAGGCCTGCAGATCAGTAATAATGTCATAGAGGTGATGGAGGCTGTCCTTGCCCGAGTACATGGAATGAAGCTCATCCCACATGCCCTTGGCCGTCTCGTGATACATGGCCATTTGGTAAGGTTCGCCATCCATAGAGTTGAGAAGCCATGTCTGAACTCTACCGTCATTCCGCATCCAATCATCGGTAGAAGGGGAGGGAGATGCCTGCGTGAGATGAGGCAAAAGTCCTTTGGCCTGAAGGACCCGGCGAACCGAGTGCACCCAAGGCACAAAGTTTTTCTTGCCGGACAGGGAAATCGTGGTGATCCGCAACTCATTGCGGAGTTCAGGAGCAGGAGCTACACGAGCAGCCGACAATTCAGTGGAGTGGACCGAGGAACCCATGAGACCGAACCGTGAACGGAGCAGCAAGGAACGGGTAGCAGCGGTCTGGTCGGAACAGAAGCAACCGGTCTGAGGGGCGGTCTAAGCAGAGGAGCGGCAGCGGTCTGAGCAGAGCAGCGGCAGCGGTCTGAGCAGAGCAGCGACAGCGGTCTGAGCAGAGCAGCGACAGCGGTCTGAGCAGAGCAGCGGCAGCAGTCTCTGAGTAGAAGAGCGACAGCGGAAGAGCACCTTCAGCGGTCTGAGCAGAAGAGACTAGCGGGCAGAGGAGCTGCGGTCTGAGCAAACCGCGCGAGAAGGAGAGATCGCAGCAGTCTGGAGCGGCAGCGGGCAGAGCGGCGAGCTGAGGAGCAGCGGTCTGAAAGAGGAGAAGCCGCAAGATGAGAGACCGCACGAGAACCTGGCGATCAGTTATAGATCGCACGAGAGCACGATAGAGACCGGCAGGAGGAGAGACCGCAGGAGCGCCTGGCGATCAGAGAGAGATCGCAAGAAGATGGGGTCCACTTGTCAGTCGGGAGGAAGTATAAAAACAGGCTGAGACGCCGGCCAAGGGAAAGCAGGAGGGGGGTGTGCGGTCAGAAAAGGAGAGACCGCACGAGGGGGTGCGGTCAGAAAAGAAGGCGAGACCGCAAGAGGGGGGGGGGGGGGGTCAGAGAAGGTAGAGACCGCACGAGAGGGGGGGGGGGGGGTCAGAAAAGAAGGCGAGACCGCGCGGTAGAAGCGGTTTCAGAAAAAAATTCGAAGCTCTGATACCATGTTGTAAATCTCCAGAACTTAAGTATTATTTCTTGTATATGTAATTACAAGTATGAATACAAATATATAGGAGGAGAACGAGGCTAGTCACTCTAATCTCAAGATGTGGGACTAAACAAGAATAAGAAAGTAACTACATAAATGAGCCTCATAAATGGGCTTTTACATCAATTTCGCTAACAAGTTTGTCTATGCACGATATACTAGTCATTATACTTATTTGTTGATGCTTATTTGCTACATACAGAACAGTAACTTCATATCTCCATTTTTCTCCTCGACTTCACGGCTAGAGCTACTTGTCTACTGTAATGTTGATTGAGCATGAGATATCATTGATCGACGATCTGCTACATGTATTATGTATTTCTCAGAGATTCTTTGATTTCTTAGAATTCAAAGAAGCATGATGTGATTCTGATCAATTGTTAGAGCTGAGTAGAGCTATGGTTGTTACTGTTGAGTTTATCTGACTCCGCTGGCTTCAATATGTGCATGAGTATTTTTGGATCTTCTCCTTAATATTATGACAACATCGTATGTTTCATCTCAGTTGCAGATAGATGATTTCTTCACCAAGACCTATACCATTCAGAGACTTTTTTCTTTTCTGAAAAACTCTTGGTTCATCCTCATGAATTTGAAAAATGCTAGTTTTTCTTTTGTTTTCTCTTATTTTCACTCTTCTTCATACTTGTGATTGTTCATATACTTAGTTTGAGGCTGGTGTTAACTGTTAAGTACAAGATTGTATAGTCATAGGGTTTCCTTTCATATACCCCTCTTTGAGAAAAATACAACTTGCTTCATTTCATTTTGACTTCTATCAACATCTTCTCAGTTCTGGGGAATGTCTTAGCACTAGGAAATTCAACCTTCATTCCAATATGAGTTTTACAATTAACCCTAAACTTACGTCAACCATCAACAGTCTCATCAGAGCTAGGGGCCTGCAATAACATAGATGACTAATCATATTTAATGAAAATAAATATGATGGGGATCATCAACAGTTTTGGCCGCAGGATCGACGATGGAGAGCGGGTCACCCCTTGACAGGACCCGCTTACGTGTATTTGCATTGTAGACATTGATCGGATCGTCGATCGGATTCCACGAGCGCGTTCAGAGCGCAAGACACACCGGGTGCAAAGAGGTCCTAGGCGCAAGAAGCAAGGCACATGCGTGCGCCTGACGATTGCGAGGCGCAAAAAAGAAAAAAAAAACAACATCTAGTTTATTAAATGCAAAAAACACATAACATAAAACTACTACTATATCAGCACATTCTCATTAATACCAACAATGAATAATATGATACAAAAGAAGAATAAGAGGCATTATTAAAGGTAAAATATTAAAAATACAAATAATTTTTTACTTACCAGTTCTATATTAACTAATCATCCTCAAAAAAAAAAAGTTTTCTTCATCATCATTTTCGATGTCATTATAATCTTCTTTTTTTTTTCATTGTACTCAGCTTTCTCTTCCTCTTCACCATCATCTCTAAGGACTACCGGAGTAGGAACCCTTATTTTATATGTGCTCTCCTTTTCAACTATCTTTGTAGATATCACATTCTTTCATTTGATAAACGTATGTAATAAATATCTTCAACTTCAGTGACCCTAATAATTATACCCCAAGTTAAATACTTGCCATCACAAATCAATTCCTCCTCCTGCTCAGCCTTATCTTCCTCCATTTTACCAATCATCCATTTGATGTTATCGTCAATATCTGTCAACAAAATTGGATCAATACGATCGTGTGCATCATATTGACGTCGCAACGTTCGATTGTACTTCACGAATACTAATTCTTTGGGCGTTGTTTAGTTAGCTTGTTTTTTTTCTATGAATTTGCAATATAACCAATTAACCACATAAATTAATCAACAATATTTCATCACCTTGCTCATCTTCCAAAATAGAATTTAAATACTTATATGTTCAAAAAAACTCCAATTGCACTTACAACTAGATGCACTCCAAGAAAGGCTAAGCACCTTTATATCAAATCTTCTTAGATTAGGAGTTAACGCTCTTTAAGACTGCCACCATTCAGCTTCTAAAGTAATGAATATTTAGAAATTAATCATGCATTTTTAATGCTGTTAAACCATGTTTGAATAATGTCTACTTTACCTTGGGACTTTCTTTTCTGTGCCAAATTGCAAATTTCATTTCAAATAACCCTTCAACATTTATATATAAACTATAAAGTAAGTTGGTCAATGATTTTATCTTGCTCGTTATGACTTGGAATTAGTCTTTGCATTGTCTAGTATAAATCCCCCATAACTTCTCCATCTTCTGCAACAATGAGGTTTGAATAGAAGAATTCTAGATTTAAATAATGACCCGCTGCATGCAAAGGTCGATGAAGCTTGGTTTCCCATTTTCTATCCACAATTTCCAAGACATCCTTGTATTTGTCCTCTTTTTCATTAAATGACTTAATGATAATCTCTTTATCTCTATCCATAGCTTCATAGATATAACCCATGACTTGTATTTTCTCACCATCAATCAATCTCAGCACACATACTAAATGTACAAAAATCTTTAAAATATACATAATATTGCTCCAAAAAGAGACCATTAAGATAATGGCATGTACTTGATTACCACCAGTCCTTTGCCAACTTGCTTGATGTCCACTCAAGTGAAGTGAGCATTTTTCTCAGATTGTTCCTTTGCTTGTGAATGCGCTGAAGTGTAAGAAAAGAAGTCGCAAACCTCGTTGGAGCAAGTCCAACAAGCTCTACTTGCTCTGCAAAGCTCCTCAACATGATGACTACATGATGGTGAACATAGATATAACCATTTATAGTTATTGCCCTCTTTAGCGTTCTACTAATATTAGACATCTTTCCAATATCTTCCAACATTAAATCAATGCAATGAGCAGTACACTACGTCCAATATAAATGTGGTTGTTTTGCTTTCAAAATTTTTTCTATTATATATCATATAAACATAGATACATAAAGAAAAAATCAACCTATTTTACTAAAATGAAATGAATAATGAATAAATTGTTTACCTGTTAATATATTATTACTTGCACTGTGTCAGTAATAATCTGAACACCATTTACCTCTCCAACCCATTTCACCACCCTATCAAGCAACTTTAACATTCTCTCTCCAATCCCCGAGTAATCGGGTGCATCGACCAATTTGAGGAAAACTGTTCCTTTGGGCTAATTCACCCAAAAATTTATCAATGCTCTTTATTTCCTATCTATCCATTCGTCAGTCACGATAGAACAACCATACAACTTTCACTCCTCATAAGCCTTCATCTTTTTTTTTTACTTCACTTACTCCATTATTCAACAAAGATACACGAACCTCCTGGTAACTTGGTGGTTTCAATCCAACCCCAAATTGTCAAATTGACTCCACCATCACCGCAAAACTAGGATAAGTCACAACATTAAATGGGATGGCTGCGTTATACATCCAGTGGGCTATATTTTTGCAGGCTTTCCCTTTAAGTTCCTTCTTACAAGCTTCATTAATAGATGCTTGTTTCATTGTTTTTTGTTCTGCTCTATTTTGCGCCATCTTTTCAATGTTAGATGCAAAGAAACGTCTGTTAGTCCTTTGGCCCAAGGCTTCTGATTTTCTCTTCCACGAATCTTCTCCCCTATGTCATCCATTTTCTCATCGCTTCCAAAGGTATCCTCATCTATGAAATTTGGGAATGCGCACTTCTCTGTACTTCTAGCAGTAGCTTTCCTTTTCATGAACTCTTGGATTTCCATGCATACATATTGGGGCATTTGAGACAAGGTTTAGTATTTCTAAAAACCCCAACAATGTGTTGTTTCGCACGGTAAATTCCACAATTTGTAACTTTTTCGCAAAAGTTACAAATCAAATCATTCTTATTAGTAGGAGTAAGTTGATGCATATACTTCAATCCGGGATCTTTGTTTGGATGAACATTTGATGAACCAGACTCACTCGCTTTCATTGCACCCTATTGAACAATTTCTTACAACGTAAACAATAAGTTAAATATGTTAAAACTGTTGTCCGGATGGAATTCTAGGCATTGCGTACATCAATTGAAAGCCTCGGACAGCAATTTCGCATAATATAATTGCTATCCGGAAGTGGTTGAACCATTGGACATAATTTTTACATTGTTGGACAACAATTTTATCGTTTAAAATACCCCTCCGGAGCCTAAGACTGCTGCCCGGATGTACAAAACTGTTGTAATTACTTCAGGGCTGTAATGTTGGAGGATAAATGTTACCGATCTACAGGCGGAAGACCCCCCCCCCCCCCCCCCCGTGGCAAGTGTACACGTGAAGGCCCCGCGAGCCGGAGGGGACTCACGACACATATAAACCGATCGGCGATCACGAGGCAGGAGGACCTGAACCGGGCGGTTCGAAATGACTTTTTAATTCTGTTTTATTATTTTTGTATTTGCTAATGTTGTACCTCGCTATAAGAGGGTGGACTTTGGACTTTGTTTGGTATCTTTGGATCAATCAAGTTATTTGGGGGCTGCTCCCTCTTCCTCTCTCCCAACCCTAGTTCTTCTCTCTATCTCTTTCCCCCCCTCTCTCTCTCTCTGCCGGCCGACTACCGCCATCTTCGGCGAGATCCCCGTGCGAGGGTATTACTAAAACTGATGTCCAGATGTTTTGTTATCCCCGAACAACAGTTTTGGACCAAACCGATGCAAACCGGAACAAAATTTTGCAAGATATAGAATAAAAATCAAGGAAGATAAGTGAGGAGGTACCATAGTTTGGAGAAGATGAAAAGCTTCGACGAAAAAAAAGTCATAATAAAAATGAAATCACTGCCTTGGCACAAAGAAGAAAGAAATTCGGCGAAGAAAGATATCCGACGAAGAAAGATATCTGGCGAGAAAATCCGGAGTAGAAATATGGAGGAGAATAGTTTCCTCCTTCCATCGGCAACATGAAAAGGCGAGATTGCTCTTTGCGGGAGGAGCTCGTGGGCGAAAATGCGTTGGTAGCCTGGTCGTGGACTCGTGGGCGAGAGGAGCTTCACAAGAATGACGAGAATGCGTTGGGCGAGAGGAGCTTGTCGGCGAGAGAGCTTGTCGTGGTTTTACGGGAGGGAGAAAAAAAGACCCAGTGTTATTAATCTTAAACCAGACCACTTGCCCGCCCCTGCCTAGCAGAGGCGTGGCCCCATGTGACTGGCGCCTGAGACGCGCCTTTGATAACATATGAGGGTGGCGCTTAGTACAACATTGTATAGTCATAGGGTTTCCTTTTATATACCCTTCTTTGAGAAAAATACAACTTGCATCATTTCATTTTAACTTCCACCGATGTCTTGTCACTTTTGGGGAATGTCTTAGCTCTAGGAAATTCAGGGCCTCTTTGAGAAGGCGTTGGTTCTCCGGCCCGTTCAAGGAAAACGCAACGCTGCGACTTATCTCGTTTGGGTTCCCGCTTTAGTTCAGGACGCAAGCGTTCTATCTCGTTTTATTTACGCCATTAGAGACCTGAGCCCAACACCTCCAGTCCTCCGCGGCGCGTTGCATGCGATCTCCTCTAGTAAGCCATGTAACGTCTCTATTCGTTCCCATATCACTCCTCCCTCTACGAAAGACTCGCCTCTTGCATGCAATCGGAGAAGAAGAACATGGAGAGCTCGATCCCATCGCCGCTGCTCCACCCTTGGCCTTCGGAGGTTCTAGCGACGAGGAGAAAATCTCTGGTTCAGATTTTCCCTTCTCCTTCTCCACGAAATCACTTTTCCTTGCTTGCTGATGACGCAACCTCAACCAATGGAAGGCGGCAACTTGAAAACATAACATAACTGGCTTTGGTTTTTTCGGATCAAAGCAGGTGACAAATGCAACAGAGCTGACATGCTTACCATCAATAGCGGTTCCGACACGGATAAATGACGGTGGCTTGGACTTCAGCAAGTTTCCCGATGGCAGTTTCTCCAATGGCGGCAAACTTCCAACACATACTGCGTGCGATTATGAAACCACCTAATCTCTGAAATTTGCATCCAGAGATGTTTGTTTTCCTTCTTATAATTCAATGAAAATGTTTATTTGCAACACCTGGGAATGTTTTTTGACGCAAAATCTGAGAATGTTTTCTTACGCAATCGAATCACAACTAGAATGTACACAAATCTGAGAAAGTTTGTTTCATATACCCTATTATAGCTTATTGTTCACAAAATACAATCAAGCAGGAGTTGTTATTGTTTAACATTTTGTTTCATAATTTGTTCATAACTCCACCAAAAAATTACCTATAAAGCTGCGTGCTCGCCTTTGATTTCTTGAGTGTGTATTTGCATTTTTCTTCCATTCAGTGAAGTCCTGTCATTCAACAATTTTTTAAGTAATTTCTTTTAACTTAAAAAACATCGCGCATCTATTTTACCAAACAACTCAAAAAATTTCTCTGTTCTGAACAGCTCTGCAAATAGAGATCATTCAAACAGACCTCCATTTGTGACAACCAGGTTCCTACATCTCCATTTGCTACCCTCCTTTTACCACGACTCCTTTCACAACTGCCACCGCTCTCCCAAGCAGACCCTCAACCTTCATTTCAATATGAGTTTTACAATTAACCCTAAACTTACATCAACCATCAACATTCTCATCAGGGCTAGGGATCGGCAATAACATAGAGGACTGACTAATCATATTTCATGGAAATAAATATAATGGGGATCAACAACAATTTCAGCCGCGGGATTGACGATGGAGAGCGGGCCACCACTTGGAAGGACCCGCCTATGTGTATACGCGCAGGAAACACTGATCAGGTTGTCGATCCGATTCCACGATCGTGTTCGAAGCGCTGTTTTATTATTTTCCATGTATTTTTATTTTTAATAGGTTATTATTTAGTACTGATCAGACACTAATCGTAATGGTCAATCATAGTCTTTCATACCAGGTGTCAGTTAATTTTTTATTATAAATAGGAGGTGATGACAACCATGGTGGGTATTGTTAGCCTTCTGAAAAAAATCTAGAGCCGACAATCATATCGTGGTGCGACACCGCACGATCACGTGGTATGACGTCCCGGATACCCCCCCCCCCCCCCCTGTTAGCCTTAATCCTACCAACCGACGCTTCTCCTACGCAAACCACCGCCCTCCTGATCGTTCTCATCGCAAGCCTCCTCGTTGCAGCCAGTTAGAAGCCGCCGTGAAAGTGGAGGTTAGATCTTAAATTAACTCTAGAAGGGTGAATAGAGTTTAAAACTTTTCTCATAGTTTTATAGCGGATTTGAAAATACCGATATAAGTATATGCGTATAGAGTGAGTGATAAATAAAAACTGAAATAAAATGAATAATGAAAACAACACACAACACAACACAGAAAAGAAATCAAACACAGAGGACACAAGGAGCTATAGTAGTTCCCCACTAAACTTAGGTACGTCTACTCTTCTACCACTCTTGGTAGGAATCCACTATGATTTTTGATCAGGTGCCCTCACACCAATGAGTTTTTGATAAGGTGCCCAAAAACCAATTAGATTTTTTTGATCAGGTGTCCTGCCACCAATGGGGTTAACTTTTGAAGGGAGTTTTAACCCTGTACAAGAGGGGATAGAGAGGGGTTTATGAAGTTCTTCTCCGTCAAGATGCTGAGAGAAGACTCTAGTGGATTTGATGTTGTAGAAAGGCTCCTCTGTCTGATTGAAGATGTTTGACAGTTGAATGGCTGGAGTTTTCTCTTTGAAGAAATGATCTTCCTGTAGCAGATAAATCTGGAAGAAAGAGTTCTTCAGATTTTTGTTGCTCTTTTGAAAGATCTATGCTTGCAGCTAATGACTGAAAGAGTGATGTTGATGTTGTTCTCAGTTGAATGAAGTTGTTGCTATTGAGGAAGAAGAAGATGATTTGTATTCCTGTTCTTCTTTTTCTTTCTGAAGTTTTTTCTCCTTTCTTGATCTGATTCTTGCAGCAGGAAATCTGAGAGATAGTGTAGTTGTTCTCAGAAAATGTGTGCTGCTGAAGAGGAAGAAGATGAAGATCTGTTCTCTAAAAAATGCCGAGGAGGAAGAAGACTAATTTATTAATTTCTTTTCTTCCTGTATATTTCTTTCTTCCTTTTTCTGTCGTTTTCTGTACAGCAAATATGTAATATTCTATATTTGATCTGTCGTGAAAAAACAGCTGTAAAATTATTCTGTTGTATCTTCTTTCCTTTTCTTTTGAAAAACTCTGACAGACATTAAATACAGATCTCGTATATTAAGGAATATAATACGCTGAAGAGTTATTTTGAAAACATAAAACTGCTACGCCGTTTAATTCTTTCCTTTTCCATGAATATGTCCTTTTCCGAGGAAATGTCAACGACTATAACTTAAATAATAAAGGAAATATATTCTCCTTACTTGATCTGATGGAAAGAGCCGTTGTTGTTAGTCGATCTGAGTTCAGAGAATGAAATGATATAATCTTTCTGAAATTTCTGAGCTTAAATAATAATTCTTCGATCTGAACAAAATTCGTCGAACGCAGATTCGTCGACCTCAAGATTGTCGTCGAACACAATATTTACTTCGTCGACCTCAATTGAATCTTGCTGGAATAATTAATTTTGTTGAGCTGTGAAGACTTTCGTTGATCTGAAGTTATTCGTCGAACGCAGACTTGAGTTCGTCGAACGGAAGTATTCATCGACCGTTGAGCCTGGATAAAATCGTCGACCGCTGAGCTTGAGCAAGATATAATTAGTCGAGCGCTGAGCTAGGATCTGTTTGTCGACCGCTGAACCGCTGAGACGGGATCGTCGACCGCTGAGACGAGCTTGAAGCAAGTCGTTCGTCGAACGCAGAATGTAAGCCGATCGTTGAACGCAGAGAGCTTGCCGTTCGTCGAACGCAGATAGTCGTTCGTCGAACGCAGTGTGGAGTTCGTCGAACGCAGAATCTGAATGAATTCTTTAGTTCTAACAGCCAAAACTCTTGACCCATAAACTATACATTGGGGTCAACTTTGTCCTTAGTCAACATATAGTGATCCTAGCCCAAATCAGAAATATGGTTGTTCCAACACGCCGCCCCTCCTACATCCAGTCATAAGTCATTGTCTCTCTGCATCCTGTCACAAGACGCCTCCTCCTCCCTGCATCCAGTCGCAGTGTCGTCCGCCTCCTCCCAATTTCCTACCCTAGCGTCGCCCGCCTCCACCCTGCTATCAGCCGCAGCACCGTCCCTCCTCTCCCATTCTACTTCCTCAAAGCCACCCCCTTGTATCCCAGACGTCATACACCACCACGACTTCCGCCGCCTCTTATAAGAGACAGCTACCCACCATCATTCTCTGCCACCGGATCTTTTGCTTGTAAGTTCTAGTACTGTTTCTAATTTTCTTTATTGCGGATGGTTTGAATTTTCATGTTTATGTAGGATTGTTGTTTGAGTTGAATTAAAGTCTATTTTATATTTTACCCGCTAAGGGTATTTCTGTCCTCCTATGTATCTTTGCCCCTCACTCTATATACTCTATATATATGAGTATAGGGTTTGTGTAATACAATTAATTAAGTTCTTTCTCCTCAACTTGGTATCAGAGCAGACCTAATCCCGCCGCTCTCCTTTTTTCCAGCCCGCTCTCCGCTCTCCGCTCTTCCTCCACTCGCTGTCCCGCTTCTGTTTTGCCGTCTTCTTCGATGGTGCACTGCGGTGCAACAGGCGACGGAGCCGCACGCTGAAGGAGCCAGCCGCCCCTCCCCATGATGCGTCGTTCTCTCCGTCGTCCTCTCTCATTTCCTCTTCGCATCCACTGACTGTCGTGCGGTCCCGTCTTCGTCGATCGGCCTCTACGCTCTGCCGTCTCCTTCGTTGATCGCTCGGCCTCTACCTCTGCCGTCTCCGACGTGCTCGACGCCTTCATCGATTGCTCTCTGCTCCAGTCTCCTTCGACGAACGACCCTCTCCGACGAACGATCCTTCGACGATCGATCCTTCGACGATCGTGCTGACTGCTGGCCTTCTTCGACGAACGATCCTTTTTTTTCGTCGATGGACCTGGTTTTCTTCGACGAACTGATGCCCTTGTCTCGTCGAAGCACCGGCTCCTCCTTCTTCTATTGTTCCTGTTTCGTTGAAAGCATGGCTACTCCTTGTTTGTTGTGAGTTGCTGCCCCTGTTCTTTCTCATGGCTGATCTGTCTGATGCCAGTGATTCTCCTTCACCAAGTGTGGTGACCCCCCGTATGAGCGACCCTCAACGTTCCTCTGGTCATTCTGGGCCCCTAAAGATCACCACTGTTCTCTTGGATGGGACAAATTATTTGGAATGGTCTCGTTTTCTGCTCTGCATGTCATTCGTAGTCATCAACTGTTTGGATATATCGATGGGACGAAGATGGCACCTTCTAAGGCTGACCCCACCTGGCAACGGTGGGACTCTGAAAATTCCCTGGTGGTCTCCTGGCTCCTTCACTCTATGTCTCCCAAGGTGTACAAGAGTTATATGTTGATGGACTCCGCCTACGAGATCTGGACTCGGGCAGAGGAGACGTATTCTCAGATTGGCAGTTCCACTCAGACTTATGAGCTGACACGACGTCTGTTAGAGCTTCGTCAGGGGACCTTGATGGTTTCCTCCTACTTCTCAGAGTTCGAGCGTATAGCACAGGAATTGGATTACTTCGATCAGTTTACCCCTGCTTGTACTGCCAATGCAGTCCAATTACAGAAACGAGATGAACGATTTCGTCTACATGTGTTTCTGATGGGATTGAGCATGGGCCTAGACATGGTTCGCACGAATATTCTTCACCACTCTCCCTTACCTTCCCTTCGGGAGGCGTTTAGCATGGTTCTTGGTGACGAAGATCGCCGCAGGTCCTTCAGCACTGCTTCTCCCCCAGATCGTTCTGCCCTGACCAGTGTTGGTCGTGGTAGCTCCAACAATACAAGTGGGGTTCCGACCTGTGATCATTGTGGTCGCCGGGGACATACTCGGGACGGTTGCTTCAAACTTCATCCTCATCTTATTCCACTGGGATACGGCCGTGGTCGGGGTCCGGGTCGAGGGGGATCTCGCCAGACTGGTTCTCGTCCTCATGATGCTGCTTACTCCACTGAGGTACATGATGACCATCAGGGTTCGTTCCCAGGACATTTCACCACGTCGGAATTAGATGCTCTCCGTCGTCTTCTGCACTCTCAATCTGACTCTTCCCAGAGCGGTACCTCTACTTCTTTTGCTACTGTTGTTATGCCCCGTGCACTTCTCAGTCTGAATGGATTATTGACTCCGGAGCCACCGATCACATGACCTGCTCCTCCTCAGGTTTTTCCTCTTACACTCCCTTGTCAGGTAGGGATAAGGTGATTTCTGCTAATGGTACTTTGTCTCCCATTGCTGGGAAAGGAACCATTTCATGTTCCCCCTCTTTATCTCTTCCATCTGTTTTACATATCCCTTCCTTTCCTCGAAATCTGTTGTCTATTAGCAATCTTACCAAGTCTCTTAACTGCTCGGTAACTTTCTTTTCTGATTCTTGTGTTTTCAGGAACTGGGTACGAAGCGGACCATTGGCAGTGGTAGGAACCGTGGCGGCCTGTACTATCTGGATGCTTCCCAGCTGTCTCTAGCTCTCTCTTCCTCTGCTGCTACTGCTGCGGATGCTCGACGTTGGCACTTGCGTCTTGGGTGTCCTCCTGTTTATCTCTCAAAATTGTTTCCTGCTTTATCGCACATTGTTAAAACTTTAAAATGTGATGTTTGTGATATGTCTAAACATGTTCGACACTCTTTGTCTCATGTTTCTTCTCCTAGTGCTACTCCTTTTGCTATTATACATTCGGATGTTTGGGGATCTTCCCCTTTTGTTTCCTTAAGTGGCTATCGTTGGTTTGTTACCTTTATAGATTGTTTTTCTCACACTGCATGAGTTTACCTTTTAAAGAGGAAAAATGAGGTGTTTACGGTTTTTCAAACCTTTCATACAATGGTTCAAAATCAGTTCGATGCTACTATTCGTGTTCTTCGCAGTGATAATGGGAGGGAATATGATGATCGTGGAGCATTTGGATCGTATCTCACGGGTCATGGGATTATCCACTAGACTACGTGTGTCTACACCTCCACCCAAAATGGTGTGGCAGAACGGAAAAAACCGTCATCTCCTTGATGTTGCCCGATGCCTTCTCCATACCATGCATCTCCCGAAATCATATTGGGGTGATGCTATCCTAACGGCCACTCATCTTATCAATCGTCTTCCCTCACGGGTTCTCGATTTTTCTACCCCTCTCGCCCGTCTCTCTACGACCTCCACTGTTCATACTGCTCATCTGCCTCCTCGTATTTTCGGGTGTGTTTGTTTTGTTCACATCCATCAGCCTCTGCGTGACAAACTTGACCCTCGGGCCCTTCGTTGTGTCTTCCTCGGATATTCTGCTACCACTAAGGGGTATCGGTGCTACCATCCCCCTTCCAGACGGGTCTTCTGTACCGTGGACGTGACGTTCCGTGAGGAGGAATCCTACTATGTGGACTCGCCTCACTCTGTTCGTCAGGGGGAGACTAAGGTCACCGACTCGGTTCCCCTACCTCTGATTCCTCCTACACCTACCACTCCTTCTACACCTATCATTCCTCCTACACCTACCACTCCTTCTACACCTATCATTCCTCCTACACCTACCACTCCTTCTACACCTATCATTCCTCCTACACCTACCACTCCTTCCACTTCTCCTTTACCTACATTGTTTTCCACGGCATACCAACATCTGCCCCTTATCTCCCCTCTTCCTCATATATATCGTCGTCGACAAACAGGTGAACAGTCCTCCGCGGTTCCATTGCTGCCGGTGTCGCCTTCAGACTCAGATTCTGATGCTGACCTGCATGTTCCCCTTGCTATGCCACGAGGTAAGGCTGGGTGTACCGATCACCCTATTTCTAATCATGTTGCGTATGGTCATCTTTCACAGCCCCATCAGGGTTTTATATCCTCCTTGTCCATGACCACTATCCCGAAGACGTGGCAGGAAGCAGTTGGTATTCCAGTATGGGCTCATGCTATGAAGGAGGAAATGTCCGCCTTGGAGAAAAATCACACATGGGACATCTCCTCTCTTCCTCCTGGAAAGAAAGCCGTTGGTTCTAGATGTGTGTTCTCTGTTAAACAAAATCAGGATGGCAAAGTTGAGCGGCACAAAGCTTGCTTGGTGGCTCGCGGTAACACTCAGACTCAGGGAGTCGACTATCAGGAGACCTTTGCTCCTGTTGCGAAAATGGACACCGTTCGTGTTATCTTGTCTTGTGATGCATGCTTGGGATGGGATCTACATCAACTGGATGTCAAAAATGCCTTTCTGCATGGTGACCTCGATGAAGAGGTTTACATGACCTTTCCCCCTGGATTTGTGAAAAAGGGGCAAGAAAGCCTTGTCTGTCGACTAAGGAAGTCCCTATATGGGTTGAAGCAGTCCCCCAGGGCTTGGTTTGGCAGGTTCCACAAGGCCATGGTCAAGTTTGGTTATCAACAGGGACATTCTGATCATACCCTGTTTGTCAGGAAAAATGAGGGGAAGATTGTCGTCCTTATTGTTTATGTGGATGACATTGTGATCACCGGGGATGACTCTGATGAAGTCTCGAAGCTGAAAGCCCTCCTGTCTGCAGAGTTTGAAGTAAAGGACCTGGGAAAACTCCGCTATTTTCTGGGAATTGAAGTGACTCGCTCTGATCAGGGTATCTTCATCTCGCAACGAAAGTATGTGTTAGATATGTTAACTAAGATTGGGATGCTTGGGTGTGCTCCTGCTAACACACCTATGGAGGAAAACCATAGGATCGATGAGGACATTGATGGAGACCGCACAGATGCTGCAAGTTACCAGAGATTGGTGGGCAGACTGTTATACCTTTCACACACTCGTCCTGACATCACCTATGTTGTTGGAATCCTGAGCAGGTATATGCATGCCCCCAGAATCAGACATCAGGATGCTGCATACCGTGTCCTTCGTTACTTAAAGAAGGCTCCGGGTCGGGGTCTGATGTTTTCAAAGAACAATCATTTAAAGATTGATGTCTTTACCGATGCCGATTGGGCTGGATGTCGTGATGACAAAAAATCTACAACAGGCTATTGCTTTTTCGTTGGTGGAAACTTAGTCACGTGGCGTAGTAAGAAACAAAATGTGGTAGCTAGATCGAGTGCTGAAGTCGAGTATCGGTCTATGTCTCAGGGACTCTGTGAAGGATTATGGCTGCGAACTGTATTGAAAGACCTGGACCTTCAGATTGATACTCCTATCTCTCTATTCTGCGACCATAAGGCCGCTATCAGTATTGCTCATAATCCAGTCCAGCATGACAGAACAAAGCATGTCGAGGTCGACCGTCATTTCATCAAAGACCACCTAGAAAAAGGAAATTTAGTTACTCCCTTTGTTCAATCCAAAGATCAACTGGCCGATGTCTTCACCAAGAGTTTGGGAAGCGATGTTTTTACTGATGATATCCATAGACTTGGAATGACAGACATCTATCGTTCGACTTGAGGGGGAGAGTTGAATTCAAGTCTATTTTATATTTTACCCGCCAAGGGTATTTCTGTCCTCCTATGTATCTTTGCCCCTTACTCTATATATATGAGTATAGGGTTTGTGTAATACAATTAATTAAGTTCTTTCTCCTCAACTGTTTGTTAGTATTTGTAATCCGTTTTTCTATTGCGCCACAATTCAAATCCGGAATAATTTAATTTTATAGTCCTTAGAGTCTTCTCGGCACCTCACACACATTAAAGTTGTGCACCTCCACAACCTACCCTGCATCAAAATATATTACAAGTCAACCACTAGTAAGATATATTATCATTCAATAAACTCAAAAGGAATTTTAAAATATCAATGTATATACAAGTTATATGGTTTTTCTATGGGAAAATAAATTAATTTACTTCAGCAACAATTGCTGCATACACAAAAGGGACCTAGCTACCCATGAACAGATGGAAGATTCAAAGCATTTCATACGTTGCAAATGATCTTTAACCGAGCCCGTGCACACTAATAGATAACATTGCTATGTAAATAACACTTCTATTTAGATACATAGAACAAAAAGAACATAATTGCAGATGTGTGTATATTAATATCATTACATATGGAGAGTAAAAACTAGATTTCTTATCGATATTGAAACTCTTCGTATGGATGGAATCAAACATGCAGTAATTACCCAAAATAAGGCATGGTTTGGCTCTGCGGAAGTCCCGCGGAACAAATCCGCGCGGAGGTACCACGACCGCAGTGGATTTCCGCGGAAATCCAGGGGGGCACGGATCTCTGCTGCAGCCCCGCCAAACAAGGCACCACCGTGACCGCACAGATCCCATCCGCACGAAAACTGCTCGGATCCACGTGCCCAAACACGCCCTAAGAATTCGGTCACCGGGGAATGCTCAATGTACTTCTAATGTTGAAGGAAGATCAAGTAGTTTAAATATAAAGCATTGGGTCGAACTCTTCTCTAATGTCAATGTAATAAAACATTCCAAAAAATGAATTGCATATCTTGTTCATTTGCAGGGAATATGCGCTCACGTCGATCTAATGCGATTTGAGGATGGGATTGCGATCGTATCGATGGAATCCGAGTGCGTGATGCATTTCTCGAGAGATGGTCCGGAGATTCGTGCACACGAGGCTGGAGTAGGTCGAGATGACTCTCCAGCCAAAGTTCCTGTTATGCTGAATTCCGGCTCTCTCATCTTGATGTCCGGCGAAGCACGTTATTCCTGGAAGCATGAGATCAATCGGGCAGACGGGTTTCAGATCTGGAATGGAAGGGAGATTCTCCAGCAGAGGAGGACTTCTGTGACTTTGAGAAAGCTCCGCCCCTCCCCAAACGGTTTCTAGACTTCATTTGGCTGCTTTTAGTTTGAAATTGTGTTTTAGAAAGTGATTCTTTCGGGGTCTGAGCAAAATCATCATTCTCTCATGGATTCCGAAAGCATTCATAAAGCTTATTCTTACATTCTGAAATATGTTGTATAACTTCAAGCAACCAAATGAGTCCCGGGATTGATCTTATTTATTGAGCAAAATTAGCATTAATACTTGGTAAAAATTGATCCCAAATGCTATTGAATTTGGATTCGTCTTTGTCGTGGAAAATTCATTTATTCAAAAAAAAAAAAAAATCCTCCGCGCACCATGCTTCATATGCGCTCAACGCATAGAAAATTTTCCCTCAAAACAGAGGCGATAGAAAATCTTAATATAATGTGTTGTGCCGGAAATTCTAAACTGCTAAAATTTTATTGTCGTTCTATTCTCTCAATGATCGTGTAAGTTGAGAGAATTTTCATTTTCATTTTCCCTCAAAACAACGCATATAAATTCATTGTCGTTCTATTCTCTCAATGATCGTGTAAGTTGAGAGAATTTTCATTTTCGTTTTATTAATCCGTCAATTTTTGTGTGTTCTATTACGACTTTTGACTATGGACTGTTGTTGAATCCTGACCATCTAAATTGAATTGGATGGCCAGGATGCCTTAATAATTGTTGAGGATTTGTTCTTCGCTTGGTTGATGAAAGAATCATAATCGTGCGCCGATGATGAGCAAAGCTTATATAGAGCATCATGATGTTGATTTTCCTCGTTACTTGACGAGTTCATTTTTACAAAATGATGGTTAATTTTGTGAATGATGTTTTTTTAAACTAATTTGGGCAAGAAAAAAGGCATTTTGAGGGAGTTTGAAGGAATTTTGTGGAGTTTGAATTTAATGTTGGATTTATGCAATGCAAAAGAATGAAATGAGGTCTAAATGAAATTATAAATGTTTCATATAATTGGAGTTTAATATACTAACTATTGATGTGTTTTATTTATAGCACGCAGGGGTGGACCCAGGAATTTTGATTAGGGGGGGCCCAATCACAAGGTGTAGCAAATTTTTTTTAATATAGTATATTAAATATAAAATCAAAGCGGGTTGGTTGAAGTGGAGAGGGGTGTCAGGGATCTTATGTGATCGTAAAGTACCATTAAAACTTAAAGACAAGTTTTACAGCACTGCAATTAGACCAGCGATGCTCTATAGTTCTGAGTGTTGGGCAGTGAATTGTGTACATGAACTAAAAATGGGAGTTGCGGAGATGAGAATGCTTAGGTGTATGCGTGGACACACGAGACTAGTTAAAATTAGGAATGAATGTATCAGGGATAAGACAGGAGTAGCACCAATTGCTGAGAAGATGCGAGAAGCTCGACTAAGATGGTAGAAGCTCGACAAAGGATCCATATAGCCGAGCCCACTATAGTGGGATAAAGACTTGAGTGTTGTTGTTTGTAATGTATTAAATATAAAAATACATTTTTGATAAAAAAAACTCTCTATTTTTAATAAACAAAAACGAGGCAAACAATCATATAGATGTTATTTCAATATACAAATTAAAATTACAATGAAAAATTGATCAAACAATGATGAATTTGTTGCAATAATAAAAACCGAGTATAGAGAAATAAAAAAAAAATCAATAGAAGTGAGATTTTACCCGAGGTTAAGTAGTAAAAGAGCCGGATTTCTGCGGATCCTACAAGGCTGCAACAGAGCGGATGACCTGAGCTTTATTAAATTTTCTACTATACCTGATTATGCTTGTAACAAGTAGTTCTACAAGGCCGGCAGCACAGGGGTCGGTGGAGCTATAATTGGTCGCGATGGTAGTGCGCCCGTGATAGAAAATTGCGGGCCGATTGATGGAGGCTTCAGCTGTGGCTGGGGATGACATGATCACGACAGGATGGAAACAGAATGACGAGCGTTGTTGCTTTCCCTTGACAAATGTGTCTTTTACCAAATGGATGTCTTCGTCGACGACGATAAGGATCGTGGAGGCGCAGGAGATGGCAGAAGCAGGGAATGAACACGTCGGCCATGCTGGGAGGCGTCAACGTTCTTGCTGTAGACGACACAAATGTTTTTGTGCTCGTCTACTGGCATAGAGGCCGCTGCACGCTTGAAGGAATCGAAGCAGAGCGGATCAAAATGGCATCAACTTCGTAGAAGGGAGGTTATGCATCGTTTTCCTCTCGTAAAAAAAATGAAAATCTTCATCTTCTCAGAGACATTTCTCCCTCATTCGGACACCGTTTTTGACGTGTAAGTAGTCAAAATTCATTGGCTCGACGAGAGAAATCCAAATCTCCTAAATATTTTTTGCAAAATTCTTGGGGGGGCCCGGGCCCCCGCCGGCCCCCCCTTAGATCCGCCCTCTGCACATTCCAGATTGACGTAAGTATTTGTCCTAGGTCCAATCTTAGCTCTCCTAGAGTCAGGTATCCTGGAGGCTATTCTGAGTGAGCAAATTATTTACAAAAAATATTTATGAATTTGATTCATCTGTGTTTTATAATAATATAATATGTGATAATTTACTTAATCATATTTTCCAATTTTAATTATTCAAAATAGTTTTTTTTTTCAAATGAATTTTAATATCAGTGGCATGTTATTTTATTCTGAATGGCGATCATCGCTCTCGCCCTACCAGACGTCCCATCGTACCAAAAAACCATTAACCAAATAAATTTAAAATTCATAATTAAGGCTCTGTTTGGGATGGTGGTGGGAAAATTTTTATTCTCACCGCCATCGTTGTGGTGGGAAACCAGATTAGAGCTATTAGAAAAGTAGTGGTACGAAAAACTGTAGAAAGAGAATGATGTGTTGACTTGCAGGAGAAATGCATGAAAACACAGAAAAAACTCAATTTAGCTTTCCGAAATTGGGAGGATTCGTTGTTTTCTAAAAAGTCTCGGAAACACTTTGGCGCCAAGTAATTTTCCCGCACTGAAAAATCAAACGTCTCCGAAACAGGAAGCAGCTCCCTCTTCCTTTTTTTTTCCAGAAGACGTATTTTCTTTTGGAGATGAAGCATAAGCTTTCCTAGAAAATTTGGATTGAACGGAGACATGTTCCCAGAATGCGCACCCAGACGTTGCTCTAGTTAGAGCTTCTCGTTGTCTATCTGATTGATTTCTTGTGGAATTCGTTCAAGTCTTTGAACTTGGGTGGGGTGATTTTCCTCCTAGTCGATTGTCGGGGGTTCATTCATCGAGAATAAAAATTTCCACACCACGACTATCCACAAACAGAGCCAAAATGTCACGACTTGAATGGCTGTCTAAAAGGTAATTCCAATTGTTGCTTCTATACACAACATATATTGATCAGGTCCAATAATTATCATGCACTTATAACATGTATGAATTGTAAACTCACAACAGAGATATTTAAAATTTTGAAAGATAGAGGGGGCGCAACATGTAATTATGCTAACCACCCCAAAAAAAACTTGGATAATTAAGAGTATCTATAATATCTATTGAAGATGCAGGAGCGCATCACGGTAGATCCGATCCAACAATTATGTATAACACTTATCATGTATGACTCCACGGCCCGAAGAACATGATCCTCCTTATTGGATCATCTTCCCTCGATCTTCTTCCAATCTCGCCCGGTTGATCAACAAATCTTCGGAGTATTAATGGAAGCATAGTTGTCTTGTAAGCTGTTCTCAGCCTCTCTATAATGGTCTGATTATTGCTCTTTAGAGGTCCCTCCATAGGTAAATGTGGAGATCTCATTATGAGAAATATAATAAAACTTTTTTTTTCAATGTTTAATAGCTTGGGAGATTTTATAGGAGGCAAAGGAATATGGAATAATGTACTTTTCTTAGTGGTAGACATGGTGTTGGTACAAGTGGGTTGATGAATTTTTAGTGGTGAATATATCACATTAGATATATTCCTTATTTATGTCATTTATTTTTTGTAAATATAATAACATTATTAACTACATGCTCACCTTCGCCTCCATGGCCAACCATGCATGTGCCAAAAAACTATGCTAGGATACCTATCAATTAAAATAATCTTATAGCAAGATCGAAAAGTCAATACAAATTATGATCGTTGGGTTAATTTAAATGATTATGCATGATCTTATGTTTTTGATGTGAGATTCAGTTCATTCATGCATCTCGTTCTGCCTAGAAGTCGATGAGGATCTATCTTTGTCTAAATTTCACTATCTCAAAATCAGTCATCACCTTCATCAAATTCAGGATATAGCTGATTTTTAGCTGATTTTTAGCTGGCTCAATCATATGAGACTGGCTTGAAATTAAGATGAAATTGAGTTTTGGTTCGTTGCTTAGAACATTTAGGGTCCGTTCGTTTGAAAGACATTGATTTTCAAGAATTGTCTTACAACCCAATGTCAATACATGCAGTAATTGACATTGGGTATAATTCCGATTTTGTTGTTCGCCTCATGATGATTTTCTATCAAAGAAATTGGCATTAGTCATTTTTGTTTGTTTGGGTTGAAGACATTGACTTTCAAGAATTGAAAGTAAAGAAAATTGTAAAAACAAAAACAAAAAATTAAACAATATGTCAATGGGAATGGAAGGGAAAGACTAAGGGGAAACAAGCGTTTGGGCGAAAAATGCACACTTGGGCGGTAACCGGCGCACGGGCGAAAACACGCACCGGGGGAAAACGCGCGCCCGGGCAAAACACCCGCACCTGGGCGAAAAATGCGTGCGAGGGAAAAAACTCACGACCGGGAGAAAAACGCGCCAGGAGGAAAAGTGCGTCATATGGAAATGCGCACCCTGGAGAAAAATGCGCATTCAGACGGAAAACGCGCACCAGGGTGAAACAAGAAAACCTAGGCGAAAAAATGGCGCCCGGGCAAAAAACGTGTGCACGTGCGTAAATAATGCGCGCGAGCAAAAAATGTGCGCCCTGGAAGAAAAGTGCGCGTCTGGGCGAAAAATGAGAGCATGGGCGAAAAATGGGTGCCCTGGCGAAAAATGGGCGTCCGGGCAAATTTGCGCGACTAGGTGAAAAATGCGCGCCTGAGAGAAATATGCGCGCTCGGGCGAAATATGCGCGCCCAGGCGAAATATGCGTGCCCGAGCAAATATGCGCACTCGGGTGAAAAATGCGCACTCCAACGGAAAAAATGCGCCCTCCGACGAAAAAGTGCACCCCGGTAGAAAAATGCGCGCCCCTGATGAAATATGCGTGCCCGGGTGAAAAAATGAGCGTCTGGGCGAAAAGTAGGGGTGTGCGCGGTGCGGTTTGGTGCGGTTTTGGCCCAAACCACAACCGCACCACAAGGGTGCGGGTTTGGCCCTAGTAAAACCACACCGCACCGAAATTACGGGGTTCGTTTTCGGTTTGGTGTGGTATTTTGCGGTGCGGTTGCGGTTTCGGTGCGGTTTTTTGCGGTGCGGTTGCGGTTTCAGTGCAGTTTTTTGCGGTGCGCTATACATATGAAATGGTTGTAAGTCCTAGATATTCACAACACCCATATAATTGTAGCTTTATTTATCCTTCAATCATTGAAATATTAAGAGAATGCTAGTGAATACACATTTATGATCAGATGAACTATTATGATATTATTTGCACTTAACAAAAGCTTACAAATCAGCAAATTCATCAATAAATTGATAGAGAATAAATGAACTAAAGCAAGAAAGCAACTATATACACTAATATAATTAGTTAATTACTATTATTAATTAATAATTTATAAATTATACTTTTATTTAGATGTACGTGATGTGTCACATGTTTATGAAAATTAATAATATATATTTAGTCGGTGCGGTTTTTGAGGTTTTCAAGATCTGAAAACCGCACCGCACCGAACCGCGCTCGGTTTGTAAAAGTTCAAAACCGCACCACACTGAAACTACGCGGTGCGGTTTAAAAATCGGTGTGGTTTGTGCGGTGCGGGCTGTTTTTGCGGTTTGCGGTTATTAAGCGAAAAAAGTGCTCCCGGGCGAAAAAAGCGCTCCCGGGTGAAAAATGTGCGCCCGGGCAAAAAATGTGCGCCCGGGCGAAAAAATGCGTGCTCGGGCGCAAAAATGAGTGTCTGGGCGAAAAATACGTGCCTGACTGAAAAATGCGCGCCCGGGCGAAACATGCAGGACCGGGAGAAAAATGCTCGCCGAGGCAAGAAAATGCCCGCCCGTGCGAAAAAATGAACGCCCGTGTGAAAACTCGACCGTGCGAAAAAATGCGTGTCCGGCCGAAAAACCCGCGCCCGTGAGAAAAATTTGAACCCGGGCGTAAACGTGCACCATGACGAAAATGTGTCCTGGCAAAAACTAGCGCCGATGTGAAAATGCGCGCACGGGCAAAAAGTTGTGCCAGGGTGAGTTCACAGATATGGAATGCTCAATCTCAAAGACAGTGGTGGAAACTAAACATTCGACGGAGGGTTTTGTTGGTCTACTTCAATATCGATGGCTTTGGACACAAAAGCTAATTCCACTTAAAACCGCTCATCCGAACAATAATATTGATTTTCTTATTCTAGACCAATTATTGAATATTAATGTTGTTGCGGGTCGCTTAGGGCTCTTGGTAGACCGGTTTACTTGAACCATCTTAGCTCGGGAGCGAACCAAGCGCGCAAACAGTCAATTTGAGATTCGTTGAGTACACTGAGACTTTTTAACGTGGAAAACCCGGAAAGGGTAAAAAACCACGCGGCCGGAGCTGTGCCGACCAAACTTCACTATCTTCTGGGGGTTACAATCTGGTACTTAGAACTCGAGCGCGACAAGCCGCCGCTCGTTACAATAATAGAGAGAGAGAGAGAGCTCCGAGGGTGACAGGCCACCTCTCGGAAAACTAAGTATTTTTCCTTCTGAGAATGTCGGAGAACAAAAGTGAGAAGGCTCCGGAGAACAAAAGTGAGAAGGCTCCGGAGAACAAAAGTGAGAAGGCTCCGGAGAACAAAAGTGAGAAGGCTCCGGAGAACAAAAGTGAGAAGCGGTGTCGCCTTTCGGGACGAAGGAAACCTTCAAGTCCGCGAAGGAGATCTTCAAGCGCCAAAAGAGAATTCCGCAGAAGTCTGCAAGGAGCTCTCCCGGGTGCAGAAGGCAAGGTCCCCTCAAATGAAGCCCTGGTGCTCCTTTTATAGCTTTGGCCGGGGGTAGTCCGGTAATTTCACCGTTGTAACTTCCATAAATACCTGGCGGACGAATCATATTTTCTGGTTCGGGGCACACGGATCGCCATTTTTCGTAAATGACCATCTTGCCCTTCGGGCAGTTAGGGCAGTTTTGTTGGAGGCGAAAAAGGCGATAAGCTGTTCCTGAAATCTGAGAAACTGGAAAGATAAAAAGTGAGCATTCTGAAAAGACAAAATGTGAGAAGTCGGAAAGACAAAAAGTGAGCGTGCCCAAACCGCGAAAGTGCTCTGAGCGCGCTCAGAAGTGTTCTGAGCACGCAACGAACGGGGAATTGCTCCGAACAGAGTCTGGAGCCCGAAAAGCGGGCGGCGAGCCGGAAGAGGGGGGACTCACCCCAACCTTGCTGTGGGGGAGAGCGGCTCGACCACACACCCCGAAGGGGGGTGTGCCCTGGCCGTACCCCAAGAGGGATGCGGCCTGGCCGCACCCTAAGACGGGGGTGCGGCCTGACCGCAGCCCGCACCCCAAAAAGAGGGTGCGGCCTGGCCGCACCCCAAGAGGGGTGTGGTTGGGCCGCACCCCTCAAGGGAGGCTCGGCGCTACCGCGCGGTAGCGCCGAGCGGTAGCGCCGCACCCCAAGAGGGGTGCGGTTGGGCCGCACCCCTGAAGGGAGGCTCGGCGCTACCGCGCGGTAGCGCCGGGCGGTAGCGTCGCGCTTGCCGCGGGCGCTACCGCGCGCGGTCCTGCTTTGCGCGGTGCTGTAGCGTTCGGATGCGGCGATCGCACGCAGTCTTGCACGGGCGGTTGGCGGCGGAGATAGTGGGCTGGGCGGCGGTTTCGACCTCGCTCTCCCACTTTCTCTTACCAAAATAGTGGGGGGAGTGGTGCATCCGAGCAACCGTCGCCTGATTTTCTTATAAATGAGAGCCTATGATACGAGCCCCTATCATAAGCCCCCCAAACCCTCGGAGTCCAAACCTTGTGAAGGAGTGCGAGGGTTTTGAATAGTTAGCGGCGGGTCTGATCGTCGTCTCCGCACGGCGCGTCGAACGATGCTAGAGGTAAGTTATCTATTTTTTGAAAAAAGAGGAGGGAAAACGGTTGGCGGCAGCCGGAAGAGCGGGTGGCCGGCGCTCGGGCGGCCGGCGCCCGGGCGCCCTTGCGCGCGGTCGGCGCCCGCGCACCTTCGCGCGCGGCCGGGGCCGACGGAGGGGCGCGCGGGCGGCGTGCGCGGGCCTCCTCCTGCGGCCAAGGGCGGCGGAAGGTGCGGGAGACCGGCGCCCGTGTGGGCGAGAGCGGCGGAGGGCGCGGGCGACCGGCGCCCCCGCGCGCCCCCGCGCGCGGCTGGTGCCTGCGCGCTTCCGCGCGCGGGCCGGTGCCTGTGCGCTTCGCACGCGGCCGTCGCCCGCGTGCGACCGGGCGGCCGGCGCCCGTGCTCATTTCCCCAGCCGACCGAGGGTGTGGGCGTCTGCGGCCCGCGCGTGCCCGTGCGCGGACAAGGCCGACGGTGGCGCGGGCGTCCGGTGCCTGCGCGCCCTTGCGCGCGGCGGGAGGCCGCATTCGCGCGCCCGATCTGCCGAGAGCGCGGGTGACAGACGTACGTGCGTGCTCCGCGCGCGGACGAGGTCGGCGGAGGGCGCGGGGCATCTGGCGCCCGCGTTCGCTCGATTGCTCGGCGCCCGCGTGCGTCCGGCGCCTGCTGGGGCCGGCCGAGGGGGTGGCCGACCGAAACTGGCACGGTTGTGCGCACCACTGGCGCTGGCCGAGGGGATGGCTGCGCGGATTGTGGAAATGACGCATGCCCTCGCGCTTTTTCCGCCGGGAGCGCGGCTTGAGCTTATCGCGCGCTATTTTGGAATTCTTGATATTATTTTTTAACGCTTGCGTTTGTGGATGTTTATTTTTCTTTCAGGCTTTGAAACGGGGCGGCCAGTCGAGGCCGATGCGCCTGCGCACTTCTCTTGACGGTGCGCAAATTGAGGTATGGCGTAAGCGGTTTGGGTTGCCTCCGAATGTCGAGGTGAAAATTCCAGGGGTGGAGGAGCGCGCTCAGAATCCGCCCACCGGTTTCATGACGCTTTCTAAGAGCTGCTTGAAATCCGGGTTTCGCATTCCTCCATCTGAGGAGGTCGTTGAGATACTCCGGTTCTGCGGTGTCCCAGTTACCCAGTTCACGACTGCCGGGATGGCGAACCTCATGGGGATGGTGGTGTTTTTTCGGGAGCACAGCGCGCGCTTTTCACTCGAGCTTTTTAAGGACTGGTGCGAGGTCACCACTGACTCGGGTGGTCGTATTGAAGTTCGGAGCAACAAGAGCTGGTTTCAAAAAGAGGAGGTTAGTTGGCACTGGTTGCAACCAAAGGTTACTTGTCTAGAGATCGGGTCTGCCAAACTAATATTAAAGTAAGATGGAGAACGCAAGAAGGGATTGACTATAAACAGGATCTCGCAAGATATAGTGAGGAGGTCATGCCACTAACCTGGAAGTATATAAGAAGTAGAAATGGAATTTGTTACAAAAAGATGTGTTTTTGATTTTCTTACATTGCTATGGGATGAGGCAAGATTTGGACCAACGATTCTTTTGACATCTTTTTTGCATTCCTCTTCCAAAGTTGAATTTCCGTCTTCTCTTTTGCTTGATGTGTTGCCAACAAATGAGTCTAATATTGTGACGTTATGTTCTTCTTCCTCCAAGCATAAGTCATCATCAGTTTCTTCTCTTGGATCCACAAGAAATTGCACTTGTTCATCATCTGTGGAAGGAAGACTATAAGTATTCTCAAGAAATTTCCAAACTTCATAAGCAGTTGGAAGTGTATAAATAAGACTATTCATAGATTTGGCACAATATAGACTATTCATAGATTTGGCATTTAAAAACATTTCATTTTTATTTAAAATACTTGGGGGCATTTTAATGGTAATATTCCATACTTTAATATCCAAAGATTTAAGAAATTTTTCCATAAGAAATTTCCACCCATTATAATTTTTGCCTTCAAATAAAGGTGGTGCTAAAGATTTTTCATTTATAAGAAAGTTTTCCCCATTAATAGAAGCGAGATCATGAGACGCTATTATTCCTGGTTGTTACACCGTTTGGAATAACCTACGCTTTGATACCACTTGTTGGATCTTACGGCGCCCTTAGAGGGGGGGGGGTGAATAAGGGAATAAAAATTCTTTGTAATAAATGTTATGATTATTACTAAATTGTTTTATAATATGAGAAAGGCAAAATGACAATTTAGCTAATTTGTGAGAATATCATAATTTTCAAGTTTAGAAATAAGTACTAAATTGTTTTATGATTAAGAGATTGAAATAAACAATTTAGATAAAGTAATTTGAATTGAAAACTTTGTAACCAATATTTTAGAGATAATGCCAAAGGAGAGAAATCAAGTAGACACAAATAGAGACATGATTGTATTTATATAAAAAAAGTGTTTACATAAATTTGATTTCAATATCGCTAGAAATCGGAGGCGTACAAAAGTAAATATCTTTTCCTTTTCTATACCGACTTGTATCCCCACAAACCGATTGGCTTTAGCCTATCCTTCTCCGGATATGGCCTCAAGCCGCTCTAGCCAATCCTTCCCCGGATATGGCCTTGAGCACCCCCTAGATCTAATCACCTAGACCTAGTCGCCAACACAAGGCGAATTTCCCCCTAAGTCCTACCCAGACCTAGTCGCCAACACAAGGCGAATTCTCTAAACGGTTACAAAACGTATGGAATGAAAATAATGATAACAATAATAAAAACTCTCTATATGAGATCTTCTGAAGTTGGAGATGAAGGATCGTTGTAGTATGAGCGAGGTCGAAGCGATCGTCCTTCGGATGTAGCGCGACGTAGTCCTCCTCCAGAATTCTCCTTAAGCTTTTTGTGGGAGATCCATCTTCGGCAGCATAACATGAATAGAATTGTGGCACAAGCAACCTCTCTGGGATGGATTTGCCAAAACGAGAAGCAAAGCTCCAATATATTGAACTTCTCGCTAGCGCCTGCGGTAGCTACTAGCGCATGCGGTGGCGTTCGTGTGGAGCGGTTGCGAAACCGTCGGTGGCGTGGCGCTGTGTACGAACTTGAGATAGCGCCAGGCGGTAGCGCTAGCGCTGGCGGTAGCGGTTGCAAAACCGTCGGTGGCGTGGCAGAACAAACTTTCGTCGAATGGAATTTTCGTCGAACGAAAATTTTCGTCGAACGGTGCTTCAAGTTCGTCGAACGAAAATTTTCGTCGAACGGAAATTTCGTCGAACGAAAAGTTTCGTCGAACGGAACTTCAAGTTCGTCGAACGAGCTAGTGCCAGGCGGTAGCGCTAGCGCTGGCGGTAGTGCATTGTTTGAGATTTTTGAATTCAGCTGCTTTCTACCTGTGGAGTATTGCACCTATAGTTCCTGCACACTATAAACACACGACAAGAAAGATCAAATACAATTTGGGATTTGTTATTCTCAAACAAAGGGATGTGACATACATGTCCAACACTATTACGCAGGGAAGGACGACCCTCTCCAGCACCTCCAGTGGTTTGAGAACATGGTCTCGGTCGGGAAGATGACGGACGCCTCCAAGTGCAGGCTCTTCGCCATTACTTTCAAGGGAGAGACAATAGACTGGTTCTACCAGCTCCCATCAGGTACCATCTATAGCTTCAAGGATCTGCGTCGGAGTTTCTTGTTGAGGTTCTCCACCTCGAAGAAGGGAAGGAAGGGGCATGAGTCCCTGTTCTTGATTCAACAAAAGCGCAGGGAGACGCTGGGAAGCTACGCAGACTAGTTTCAGGAACAAGTCCTTCACTTCCAGGCTGACCAGAGAAGTAGGAGGGACCAGGAGAAAGAGAAAGAGAAGGAGTAAGAAGACGAGGAAAGTAGAGGAGGTGATGAAGTAGATGGCCGAGTTGCATGTGGACAAGCAGGCGCAAGAAGGCCCGTTGTAATATGTAACCTCCTCGTTATAAGTGAGAAATATTTAGAGGTAGTATCTTAGGTAAGAAGCTGACTAGGAAGTGTCGAGTGGTCCTCCGCCTCCGAATGAGCTAAGCTCCCGAGAACTGTTAAAGTCCTCGACCTCCAGTTGGCTAGTTTCTGGGAAGGTGTTGAGTTCCTCCGCCTCCAGGTAAACTAAGCACCTAGGACGTGGACGGGTACTTCCGCCTCCAATCGGTAAGATCCCCGACTAGAGACCATTCATCGGGCTCCATGAAGCCAGCAGATGGAAGGCTCATCGCGTCGACTCGCTACTTGGTAACTGGATTGGGAGGGTGTTGAGTTTCTCTGCCTCCATGTAAGCTAAGCCCCTAGGACGTGAACGGGTACTCCGCCCCCAATTGGATTGGGATGGTGTTGAGTTCCTCTGCCTCCAGGTAAGCTAAGCACCTAGGACGCGGACGGGTACTTCCGCCTCCAATCGGTAAGATCTCCGACTAGAGACCATTCACTGGGCTCCATGATGCCGGCAGATGGGAGGCTCATCGGGTCGACTCGCTACTTGGTAACTGGATTGGGAGGGTGTTTAGTTCCTCTGCCTCAAGGTAAGCTAAGCCCCTAGGACGCGGACGGGTTCTCCGCCCCCAATTGGTAAGATCCCCGACAAGAGACCATTCATCGGGCTCCATGATGTCGGCAGATGGGAGGCTCATCAAGTCGACTCGCTACTTGGTAACTGGATTGGGATGGTGTTGAATTCCTCTGCCGGTAAGCTAAGCCCCTAGGACGTGGATGGGTACTCTGCCCCTAATTGGATTGGGAAGGTGTTGAGTTCTTCTGCCTCCAGGTAAGCTAAGCACCTAGGACGCGGACGGGTACTTCCGCCTCCAATCGGTAAGATCCCCGACTAGAGACCATTCACCGGGATCCATGATGCCAGCAGATGGGAGGCTCATCAGGTCGAATCTCTACTTGGTAACTGGATTGGGAGGGTGTTGAGTTCCTCTGCCTCCAGGAAAGCTATGCCCCTAGGACGTGGATGGGTACTCCGCCCCCAATTGGATTGGGAAGGTGTTGAGTTCCTCTGCCTCCAGGTAAGCTAAGCACCTAGGACGCGGACGGGTACTTCCGCCTCCAATCGGTAAGATCCCCGACTAGAGACCATTCATCGGCCTCCATGATGCCGGCAGATGGGAGGCTCATCGAGTCGACTCGCTACTTGGTAACTGGATTGGGAGGGTGTTGAGTTCATCTGCATCCAGGTAAGTTAAGCCCCTAGGACGTGGAAGGGTACTCCGCCCCCAATTAGATTGTGAAGGTGTTGAGTTCCTCTACCTCCAGGTAAGCTAAGCACCTAGGACGCGGACGGGTACTTCTGCCTCCAATCGGTAAGATCCCTGGCTAGAGACCATTCACCGGGCTCCATGATGCCAGCAGATGGGAGGCTCATCAGGTAGACTCGCTACTTGGTAACTGGATTGGGAGGGTGTTGAGTTCCTCTGCCTCCAGGTAAGCTAAGCCCCTAGGACGTGGACGGGTACTCTGCCCCCAATTGGATTGGGAAGGTGTTGAGTTCCTCTGCCTCCAGGTAAGCTAAACACCTAGGACGCGGACGGGTACTTCCGCCTCCAATCGATAAGATCCCCAACTAGAGACCATTCACCGGGCTCCATGTTGTCGGCAGATGCGAGGCTCATCGGGTCGACTCGCTACTTGGTAACTGGATTTGGTGGGTGTTGAGTTCCTCTGCCTCCAGGTAAGCTAAGCCCCTAGGACGTGGACGGGTACTCTGCCCCCAATTGGATTGGGAAGGTGTTGAGTTCCTCTGCCTCCAGGTAAGCTAGGCACCTAGAAGACGGACGGGTACTTCCGCCTCCAATCGGTATGATCCCCGACTAGAGACCATTCACCGGGCTCTGTAATGCCGGCAGATGGGAGGCTCATCGGGTCGACTCGCTGCAGGTAAGACATCAGGAGGGGTAATTATTTTGGAGGGTGCTGAGCCCCTCTGTCTCCAGGTGAGGTAAGCACCTAGAACGTGGACTGGTTCTCTGCCCCTAGTTGGTTTGGAGAGGTGTTGAGTTTTCCTCCACCTCAGGTCAAGTTTAGTTCGACCTAAGGTGTTGAGCTTTATCCACCTCCAGTTGAGCTCGGCTCACAGGAGGGTTGTTAAGTGGAGAAAGGTTTGCCTTCCACCTTAGGTCGAGTTCGGCTCGACTAAAGGTGTTGAGTTTTCCTCCACCTCAGGTCAAGTTTAGTTCGACCTAAGGTGTTGAGCTTTCACCACCTCCAGTTGAGCTCGACTCACAGGAGGGTTGTTAAGTGGAGAAAGGTTTGTCTTCCACCTCAGGTCGAGTTCGGCTCGACTAGAGGTGTTGAGTTTTCCTCCACCTCAGTTCGAGTTTAGCTCGACCATAGGTGTTGAGTTTTCTCCACCTCCAGTTGAGCTCGGCTCACAGGAGGGTTGTTAAGTGGAGAAAGGTTTGCCTTCCACCTCAGGTCGAGTTCGGCTCGACTAGAGGTGTTGAGTTTTCCTCTACCTCAGTTCAAGTTTAGTTCGACCTAAGGTGTTGAGCTTTCTCCACCACCAGTTGAGCTCGGCTCACAGAAGGGTTGTTAAGTGGAGAAAGGTTTGCCTTCCACCTCAGGTCGAGTTCGACTCGACTAGAGGTGTTGAGTTTTCCTCCACCTCAAATCGAGTTCAGTTCGACCTAAGGTGTTGAGCTTTCTCCACCTCCAATTGAGCTCGGCTCACAGAAAGGTTGTTAAGTGGAGAAAGGTTTGTCTTCCACCTCAGGTCGAGTTCGGCTCGACAAGAGGTGTTGAGTTTTCCTCCACCTCAGGTCAAGTTTAGTTCGACCTAAGGTGTTGAGATTTCTCCACCTCCAGTTGAGCTCGGCTCACAGGAGGGTTGTTAAGTGGAGAAATGTTTGCCTTCCACCTCAGGTCGAGTTCGGCTCAACTAGAGGTGTTGAGTTTTCCTTCACCTCAGGTCAAGTTTAGTTCGACCTAAGGTGTTGAGCTTTCTCCACCTCTAGTTGAGCTCGGCTCACAGGAGGGTTGTTAAGTGGAGAAAGGTTTGCCTTCCACCTCAGGTCGAGTTCGGCTCGACTAGAGGTGTTGAGTTTTCCTCTACCTCAGGTCAAGTTTAGTTCGACCTAAGATGTTGAGCTTTCTCCACCTCTAGTTGAGCTCGGCTCACAAGAGGGTTGTTAAGTGGAGAAAGGTTTGCCTTCCACCTCAGGTCGAGTTCAGCTCGACTAGAGGTGTTGAGTTTTCCTCCATCTCAGGTCAAGTTTAGTTCGACCTAAGGTGTTGAGCTTTCTCCACCTCCAATTGAGCTCGGCTCACAGGAGGGTTGTTAAGTGGAGAAAGGTTTGCCTTCCACCTCAGATCAAGTTCGGCTCGACTAGAGGTGTTGAGTTTTCCTCCACCTCAGTTCAAGCTTAGTTCGACCTAAGGTGTTGAGCTTTCTCCACCTCCAGTTGAGCTCGGCTCATAGGAGGGTTGTTAAGTGGAGAATGGTTCGCCTTCCACCTCAAGTCAGGTTCAGCTGAAAAACTCGGCAAGAGTAACCCGTTGGCAGGGCCCTCCTTAGATTCCCCTAAGGCCCCACCTACTCGTCAAATAGGTGGGTTGGACTTTCTTTTCGAGCTTAAGACAAGCTCAAAAAGAGCGGGGATTGTGTACAAGCTTCATTTTTTCCGAGTCGATGTGGCCCGACGTGGATGAGGTCGTGATAGAGAGGGTGACCGTGGCGCAGTAGACCGACTCGTCGGGGGCCGTCAAGATCAAAAAAGGAAGTCCCGGGGGGGGGGGGGGGGGGGGGGAGGAAGTGGACCTGAGGTCCACTTCCTCACTTGGGCGAGTGGACCTATGGGCCACTCGCCCAGGGTGAGGGGCGAGTGGACCTGTGGTTCACTCATCACGGGCACTCGGGCGAGTGGACCATGGGTCCACTCGCCCCTAAGGGGAGTGGACCGAGTGGCCCACTCGCCCAGCCCAAGCAGTGGACCATTTGGTCCACTCTCCCGACCCCCGATAAAGGGGGAGTGGACGTCTCAACCTCCACTCGCCCCCTCCTGTTTTGGTCGTTCAGGTTCATAGTTGAGTTGCGGATAACAGAATTTTGGCTATATGCAACCCAATTTTGGGAAGTCTATAAATAGACCCCCATGGGCACCTTGGGAAGGGTTGGACTCCCCCCCCCCCCCCCTCGTGTGTGTCTTGTGAGCAAGCACTACCCCCATGTCAGTGAAGGTTGATAGTGAGGTGGTCCTTAGTGCCCTCCAAGGTGCCCAGGCTCAGCATTGGCTTGGGAGGGGAAGCTCTCTTTGAACTTCCGGGTGTGTGGTGGGACCTCCACGCTGCAGCTTAAGGGGTCCATTTCTAGACTCAGGTGTTCTTCGCAGGGCAAGGTCTTTCGTTTCTTAGCAACTGGTCAAGGGTTCTAGCTCGGGAAGTAAGGGTTAGCTGCATCTCCCTTTCGAACGCCGAGACCAGTTCTCTGGTTTCAACATATTGGTCAGCTTTTGTTGACCCTCATTTTATGTTTATGACTTTTTGGTTGCAGGAAGCATATAGCCTAAGGGAGAATAACGGGAATTTTGTACAATGGGCATGTGTGCTTGCTTTGTTTATGTTTTGCAAAATATTTGATGAAATGATGCAAGACCATAAGATCAAATTTTGGATATTGTATAAATGTCTGAGCTATGACTTGTAATACTTAGTAGTGAACATCTCTTTACAGATGGTATGATCGTAGATGAAGACAGAGAGTTGGCGGCCCAAGGAGATATCACTCTTAATCGATTTCAGATTTGTTATATCTTGCAACAAAAGATTGATTGCAAGTGCTACACAACTTATCCAAAAAATCATAGGGCTCTTCAAAGCCATAAGCTTTGATGCAACATTTAATAGACACATTTTCCCTCACAATCTGCAATATGTTGTTCTCTCCTGCGCACTCGGGGGGGGGGGGGGGGGGGGGGGGGGGGGGGTATCAGTCGCCTTATCCAATAATTCAAATATGAACTTCCAGTAGTGTGTCGAGGAGGAGATATTCTTTGAAATCCAAAATGCTACTTCGGAACTGTAGTGTATCATGATATTCATCACGCTTCTCCCCTTCCAATTAGTCCATGCATCAGTCATGATATTGTAACACCACATCCGCAACAACTATATAAAATGGGTCTGACCTGGCCCCACAACATACACCCATTATAAGTGCAGTATTAAAATAACTCTAAAAAACCTATTATAATAGCATTACGGAAGTAAATATCAACTGAGAGTGTCCACCACATAGGCTAAAATAAAACAACACGTCTTTGGCCTTAAGGCCTATACAAACATATCACATCAAGTCCAACATACTTCCTAATCTAACTCGGCTCGCAGGTCGGAACAACAATGAAAGGAAGTATAAAATAGGGGAAGGGAAAACACTTAATGAGGCTATTTTCTTTTCAGTTTTTGAAGCCGGCTAGCGAGCATTTTTATCCGATTCCTACCCTGCAACCAAACACCAGAAGAGAGTAGATGAGGTTAGTTATAAGCTGCCACAGACCGCGTAACAACCCTACTCCTCTCAGCCGTCCTAACGGACCTGGGGAACCACATCACCTTGCAAATAAGCACTTCGTATGCAAATAACATAAACATAAATAAGCATAACACAAGTTATAGCATAGTTTTAACAACCATCAATCATGTTCTCTATGTTGAGCATCAAAATAGAGGGGCCTATAATGCAATTATGTATGCAACCGGGTATGACCCATGGATCCACCATGACACCCTATTCACGTGTATGAATTTAACAAACCACTAAGCACAATCACATAACATACAAGACATCGACTTGCGTGAACCAACATTTCATAATAGCTAACGGGTACGAAGACAATATATTCCAATAAAGACCCAACGAACGACGCCCTTCTTATAATTATTCAAATCATGTACATCGACAATATGTATAAAGATCCTCGCCCTCTTGGCAGCATTACACATAAATACCCATGCTGATGCGCTTTTCAAAGACACCGAGCGACATCATAAACAAACCAATTCCGATTCTGCGATGACATTATACGAAAACCCTAAATCAAAGACCTCACTAAAGAGCCTAATCAAGAGCACATGAAAACTCACGACATCACATTTGAAAGCTAGAAATCTCTCGTGCACCACATGCCCTAAATCCAACATCGTGAACTCTCACTAAAAATGGGCATTAAAATGGTGTTATGGATGCATTCACACCTCTAACGAGATTCCTACATGCAACGTCAAGCAACATCACCAAATAAGGCCACCGATAGTGATTTGGATTCACCCATAATGCCTAATTCGAGAACCGCAATAAAAAATCTACTACATTCTTGTTGGGGTCGTAATCTCATGCCCCGGTGGTTCGCAATGAACAGTGACTACCCCATGTACTCTAATTAGAGGCAATGAGTGCCACAAATACCAACATTGAAAGGAAATAATGAAATGGAATGCAAACACACATCCCAAAACTGCGAAGAGAGGGATCGTTACCTTCCACGTTTTCTTCCAAACATAGAAACCTTGCACAAGAGGGTGGAGAATAATCGTGAAGCCTGATCTATCCAATGTCAGCGCTGACATGTTGTTTGGAGTCATGGAGCTCCGACAACCTCCTCTTCTTCTTCCTCCAAGCTCTCTTCCTCCTCTCTACTTTTCCAACCTGAGAGTGTGAGAGAGATTAAAGGGTGAAATGAGCCCTCTAAACCCTCAATCCCGAGCTAAGGAGTCCAGGAAATAATTTTGGCCATCGAATCCAAAGATCCCAAACCGAATGACCAAAATTTATACCATAAAACTGTTTATGATCCTGTAAATGGCCTCCCACACGGTCGTGTGCATGACCGTGTTACTCCATACAGCACCATGACACACGAGTTGGCTTCATGGGCGCGTACACGACCTATGACACAGCTTGGTCAAGTCGTGTCCTAGCTGTGTAGGGTGATATGACCATTGTACACGGCTTGACCCATTCATGTCCAAGGCCATGTACATCTCGGGAAAAAAATCAGATGCTTCGCACGGCTAATACACGACTGTGTGCCATGTCGTGTAGGGCTAAAAACCTCTAAACGACCACCAAATCCTGCCTAAGCTGCCACCAACCTTCATGGGGCTTCCTTAAGCTTCATATGTCAATTATAGTCTCAATTCAATTGAAATTTGGGGTGTTACAGATACTGCACACATTTAATCTGCAAGTCCAGGTGAACATGCCCAACATATCCTATGTCCTCTCCACGTCCATATGTAAAAATTTATCTCTCATCTCATAAGGAGTAGGGACCTTCATCCCAGGTCTACATAAACTAATAACATGTGTCATCTGCTGGAAAGAAGGGATGTATATATCATTGAACATGATACTATTTTCATGTCCATTTGTCAATGTACAATGATGCATTATCTATAGATTTCTTTTTGTACTTGCTCTCAATAACACTATTGTGAATCTTTTCCCTTACTTTGCAACAATATGAGCAAATTGGTCCCTTGGTCCCTTGGACCATACCCTTGAATACAAACTCCCGCGAGTAGCAGACTCATCTACTTCATCATCATGTGCTCCAACTACCACCTTATTCAAGTTTGCTTGCAACTTGGCATTCTTCAATCCTTTGCTCTCCAAGTTTGAGTTGAGGTCCGACTCATCCTTCACCTTTAATTTCACAAGAACTTGAGGGCATGACTTGACATTACTCTTTCATCCAGCAAGATGATGACTAAAACATGTAATACCACCATTCACCGTTGGTTTGTAGTAGTTGCATTTGATTCGGCTTGTGTCATTTGCAGCCAACTTCTCATCAAATACCCAGAACTGATCTCTTCCAGTAGGTATCACAGAAAAAGACACCTCACTAGATCCATCAGAAGAAGTCACTCTATGGAAGAGCATCATTAGGAAAAATAACCAAAACCATTTGATTGTTAGAAAAATATATTTGAAATGCATATAAAATGAAACAAACAATTAAAAATAAAACAAACATTCTACAAAAGTGCGCATTCTATTTGATTGTTAGAAAAAATTAAGACATACAAAAAATAAGGCTCATATGAAATGAAACAAATATTTTGCATCATTAAAAAAACAAAACTATTTGATTGTTAGAAAAAATATTTGTAACAAAATATATGAAATGAAACAAACTATTTAAAACAAAACTAACATTCTATGAAAGAGCACATTCTATTTGATTGTTAGAAGAAAAAAAAAACAACATTAGAAAAAGACCCCTAAATTTCATTAGAACGTTAGATATTCCATCATCATTCAAAGTTTACATACAACATTCTATTTATCTAATGATATTTTTCATCATAAGTGTTTTACTTATATACCATTATGAATTAATTTATCCTTCAAAGTAGAGAATCCAAGACTCATATGAAATGAAACAAATATTCTATTTTTATTCAAATATCCAACCAAGTCATCAACATTCAAATTATTAAACCAACATTTTATTTATCAGATAAAAAAAGGTAACGAGCATCCGACATTTTATTTATTGAATGGAACAACTCAATATCATCATTCATCATTCACTATGGCTCTACATCATAGATTGCAAAATGAAGTTGGATAAGTAGATTACTTGTGAGGTATCTTAAATTATCATATGTTGTCAAACACATAAATAAAATAGTTTATTGATCAACATGATCAGTAACCACCACATAGACACTTCAATTTTAATTTTTAAAACCACAAGGCTATCAATTTTGCTATGCATTGCAGGCACAATAAACCATTAAATCGGTGAACCACCAAGCATCAAAACATTGATTTTAATCCATAAAACCACAAGGCTAATTGATGCATTTGCAGTCAGCTAGCTATTATCCAGCAGGGTTAGGAGGCTAATTGATGCTTATTGATGCATCATAATTCAAATTCTAGAAACTAGAAGAAGAGCTCAAATAGAAGAGAGATTGAGAGCTCAGAGAGAAGAGAGAAGTAGAGATTGAGAGAGGCAGAGAGAAGATGGAAGAGATACCCAGAAGATGAGCTCAGAAAAGTGTTAGTCATCATCAGAGAACCTAACTAAAAAAAACAAACGGTGTAGTTTCTATAGCCAAATAACCACCATGCATAAAAAACCAGAAGAGCTCAAACAGAAGAGAGATGGAGAGCTCAGAGAGAAGAAAGAAATGAGCTTAGAGAGAAGTGTGGTCATCATCAAGTTTACATAAATAAATTAAAAAAAATAAGCAGTGCAGTTTCTGTAACCGAATCACTAATAATATTTGTAGTGCAGAATCATCACACATGAGAGTTTAGATAGAAGAGAAAATTGAGCTTAGAGAGAAGAGATGAATCTAAGAAGAACTGCATAAGTGCAGCCACATGAAACCATAAAAAGTCGTTAGAACGGTAGAAACCAAAGAATATTTCAACTTACAATGTTGTTGCTGAAATGGGAGAGGCAGGGAAAAGAACCAGAAGAAGCTATAGAAATCAATGAGAGAGTCACAGAGATCAGGAAAAAAAACCAACGAGAGAGTTTAGCAACCAAAGATAAGAACAAGAGACGTCGTAGCAACCATGGAGAAGAACCGGCGAGAGACGTTGCAAACAGGGAGAAGAACCAGAGAAGTCGTAGCAACCAGGGAGTAGAACCAGAGAGCGCCAGAGAATCGAGGGTGATGCTAGGGCAGATGAATGAGAAAAGTTCGCTCGATGAGTCTTAATCCGGCGAGTCGTTCCAACTTACAAGAAATAATATTATAATAAAACGGGTGGTATATCACCTGTTTTCGTGACCAATATATTGAAAATGGGCCGATATATCGCTCATTTTATTCAAAATATTATTTGCCTAATATATTGAAAATGGGCCGATATCTACAACATTGATTATCATTTTATAATAGCATATTTGTGTAAATTGTATGTTGTGGGACCCGACCAGACACTATATTATGAATACAAACAATGTGTTACAAGCTTGATACTGTCATTATCATGCACTATGGACAGGAAACTTCACACGATTAACAATTTAATATAATATGTTGATTGAATTAAAATAATTATAAATTTAAATGAAATAATACATTTATTTATTATATTTAAATTATGTTATTATTATATTTACTATTTCCACCTTTTTAACAACAAAATGCAGGAGGATGACATGTAATAAACAGGTATTAATGTACAATTATAAAATTATAGGTAGAAAGGTCTTTCTAATTTCAAGAGACAGATGCGCAACATATAATTTTACTAACTCCCAAAAAAATTTGAGTAACTAATAGTGTATATATATATAAACAAAATCAGTTGATGTTGTGTTTTTGCTCTTTAGTTAATTGAACTAAAATATGCTGTTCAAACTAAAACCAGTGCTCTACACTCTACACCTATATTAGTAAAGCTTGCACCAAGAAAAAAAAAGTCATCCAAAGAAGGATCCGGAGAGTTCTAGATAGTTCTACTACAAAGAAAAATCCAAAATAATATATAGATGGTTCACTGGAACCTGTAATTTTGTAAATAAACTTAGTGTTGTGCAAAATATTCTAAGAATATGTAGTGTGAATTGTATTATATAATCATCCATTCTTTAAAGGAAAATCTACAAGGCCTATAAACAGGACTTCTATCATTAATAATCACTCAATTTTGGAATCAAAGCCTCTTAACTTTCGAAGGGTTTTCGAGTGATCTCTCCTCTAGCTCGAGTATTCCGCTGTATATGAAAGGAGCGAAGAATCCTAAGACGGCGGGAATCAAGATCTCATTTGGTATTTGCCCATCTCATAAGTTATGAGATAAAGGGCAATGTTAAAAATAAAATAAAGGGCCATTTATTAAATTACAGGTTGGACTCCTCTTATGACATTACAAAAACCTCCAAGTTTACATTTCATAACATTAACCTCTCATGAAATTTACATTTCATAACATCCAAGCACAAAATACCCCCCTAAAATTTTACTCCAAGGGGGGTATTTTTGTGCATGGAAGATATTTAATGTAAACTTCAGGGGATGCTTTTATAATTTCAAAAGTAAGAGGGGTGCAACCTGTAATTATTCCAACTTCCAGGGAAAGTTTTGGTAATTATTCCTAAAATAAATTGAAAATTGTGTTTCTAATTAGTGATCAAATGAACATAATATTCCAAAGAACAAATAAACAATAAAAGCATTTAAGATCCATGAAAAACATGATTTTTTTAAACATATCAAAATATAAGACCATAAATATCACCAACAAAATTCATTTTCCATTAATCTGTACAGTTGCAGATGAATAGCATGTGCTTTTAAATTAACAATCAAACAATTAGAAGAGAATGCTTCAGGAAGCAAAAGAAGAATTTGCGTCTGGTTACTATCATGCATTCTGTTGTTGTGCGCTGATTGCAGACTTAAATCAGAACGAGTTAGCCGATCCAATCACGAGTTATGAGTGGATGCCTGAATCGAGAAATTACACGAGGAGCGGCTCAGACAACTGTTTAGACGAAGTCTCCTCCAGTTCCATGGTGCAAGTAACCAAAGCTGAAAGCAGTGCGCAAGCAGCCGGAAAGAGCCCCAACCCGAACCTTGTAATCGAGTAGCTGTCGTTCACGGCCATGGATCTGATGACATGTGTCGAACCTACAGTGACAAGATTTTTCATTTGTATCGAGAAATCAGATCGAAATCTGCATAAATATCCATATGAAAACAATCTGTTTATAAAGTCTGCAAACTGAGAATCATTTAGGCTTCATTTGGTAAGGCTTTTAGGTCCACCCGTTTCATCAAAACGGAACCGCCGGTCCCAAATTGCATTTGTTTTTCCGCCTCCCATTCGAATAGCTCGCGTTTAGCTCCTTAAGGAATTCTGCCGACTGCAACCGCCAGCCCCCACCTCCAGTTTGCCGCGTTTTGGGAGGAGGAAGAACCCGTACCGCACAGGAGCCAACACCGACCTCCAGTTCGCCGGCGGCGGCTGTCCGGAGCACCCCGGCGGGGTCGCCGGACCCCGGCGAACCCTCCTGGGGTATCCCAGCGGAGCCGCGCGGAGGCAGGGTAGATGAACGGGCAGAGGCAGGCGGAGGAACGGCGGAGAGAAACAGTAAAATTTATATATACCGTATATAGTTTAAACAGTAAAATTTTATATTAATAAAAATAATTTAATATATATATATATTATCAATAATTTATATATATATATATTAGAAAAAAAATTAAAATTTATACAATAGAAAATATTTTATAATAAAAAATGTTTATAAAACGTCACCGCTGTTTTGCCAAACGGTTCTCCGTTCTGAACAGCTCTGCAAACACAGGCTACCCAAACAGATCTCCATTTTTAGCAATCAGTTTCCAACAACTCCATTTACAAACCTACATTTACAACATCTCCTTTTACAACCGCAGCCGCTCTCCCAAATAAAGCCTTAGTATAGGAGATAAAGCAGGCATAACAAACATTTCATAGCCTGTTTGTGAGAGCAGTGGTGGCTGGAGATGGAGATGAAGTTGTGTTACTAATATTGGCCCCTCTGGGCTTTATTTGGCGTGACGGTGGCGGGAGGAATGGGCGGGTGGAGACGGAAGGTTGGGAACGGAGGGGAGGAGGGAATCGAAACGGGGCTTTTTGCCCTGTTTTGAAGAGCGCGGCGGGTCCAGCCGGAGCAAACGCCGCCGGAGGGCGTTTGTTTACCCGCCGTCCGGCGGCGTTTGCCCCAAACGCTCGGCGAAAACGCCGCGCCAAATGAACCCTAAACGATATTTTTTGGGATCCGTGGTTCGAAAAGGGTAAAAAATAGCATTTGCATTTTTTTTCAAAACCGAAATGGAGAAAAACGACCAAACAAGCGAGGCCTCAACGACGTCACTTGTTTTTAATGGGTGGTTTCAGGAAAGAAGTTTTCAGTTTCCTCTAATTCGTATATATTTTTTTAGATTATGCATGCTATCTTCTTTAAATCCAGGTGAAGATGCCAGGTTGACCCCGCCGAAACCATCCTAACATAAGCAACTCATGATTGACAACCTCAGGAATCAAGGGCAGTCCTTCGCATGCACTTACCAGTAAAATGTAAGGGTCTCTTGTTGATACACGTGAGGTTTCTCCTTCAAGAATGGTGTCAAGGAAAAGATCACTTACTCCCTTCTTGGAGCTGGTGTTTTTCAAGGAATCAACCGTGGAGGGGGAAGACACTCATGAAGTTAGTGTCGATAGGCGGAAAGGATGAGTGTCCGGAGCCTTGCTCGATGAAGGAATGCTGCTTGGAGACGAGCTTGATGAGGAGTGCGGCGGATGGGGAAGTCATGTGCGGCGGTTGGGGAAATACAATCAGGGTTCAAAACATAAGTTTCGTTACATAAATTAAAACATTTATTTCATAATGTTTATTGGAGATTGTATGGTGTTTGGTGTTTGGTGTTTGAGCTCTACACATTGTTGATGGAAAAGCTCATAACCAAAAATGGAGGGAACTCCAAATGTTTGGAGGGAAATCTTTCATGAAAAGGATGACACCTTTAGTCCCACTTTGCCTAACTCCACTTATCTAAGTGTGTATATAAAGCATTTCACTCCTTCTCATTTGTTCAAAAGAACATAAGAAGACTCTATGAACCACACGCGCACGCACCACACTGGATTGGATCCAGATTTTGGATTTGAGATTTGGGAAATAATTGAATTGAATTATACTTTTTGCACAAAATAGTTTATCACCATGAAATATTTAAATCCTCAAATTCCAACACATCTCGACGTACGTCGAGTTCTCCAGATCTCAACTCGACATACGTCGAGATCTTTCTCGACTGTGTGTCAACTTCTACTGTCTTCCTGTGCGTCGAGATCGATCACGCTTGTGCGTCGACATAAGTAGACGTACGTTGACTTCCATGTGTCGACATCCCGTCTTCCTGTGTGTCGAGATCTTCTCAACAGATGTCGACTTCCTTACGTCGACATCTACGCTATTCGCAGACCAAGCACGTTTTTGATCCTGCATCGACAAGAGCCGGCGTGCGTCGACTTCTTCGTCCGCCCGTGCGTCGACTTCTTCGTCTTGCGTCGAGATCTATGATATTCGCAAACCAAGCGCGTATTTTTCTATGCGCACTTCTTTACGCGATCTGTGTCTTTAATTCTTTACATTGCAAATTTAACTTACTAAAAAATAACCTTTGATATTTATTACGTGATTATTTCTTGCAATTTTTACGAGACTCCTACATAGGAGGTTTTTCTGAATCGTTTCAAACAAGTCTTCGTTCTTTCCTCTCGTCCTTACGACGATCTTGACATTTGCTTCATCAAGTGGGAGTTTGGATGATCTGTGCTTCTTCGGTGTCCGCGCACATCGGAGTTTTCGGGATCTAACCGGGTGTTGTACCTTAGAGAAGTGAGCATCGGTTGAAAGTCATGTCGGAGGGTGGTGCAACTTATTCAGGGCAATGATCACACATCTTACCCAGGCTCGATTCGAAAAGTATATATTATTCTGATTTTCATTATTTCTCATCTCTCTGTTTTACAAGTTTATTATAATCTTGTTAACTAGATCAGATATTGTATTACTGTAGTGGTTTTCAAAAAAGAAAAATTATATATATTTATATTATTTTAGGAATATAAAATATAATTATTCCAAAAATCTAAAGAAGTCGTAGTTTCACATCATTTAGGCTTCATTTGGTTTAGCGGTTGCGGTTGTAAAGGGAGCTGTTGGAAAGGGAGGTTTGGAAATGGAGCTGGTGGAAACTGATGGGTGGAAATGGAGATCTGTTTGGGTAATCTCTGTTTTCAGAGCTATTCAAAACAGAGAAGCATTTGGAAAAACTGTGGTGGCGTTTTGTTAATAAATTTTATAATTTTTTTTAAAAAAAAATTATAAGAAAAAAAAATTATATAAGAACATATACACGAGTCACAGTTCAAACATATACAAGAACACATGCCACAGTTCAAACATATACGAGAACTCCAAATACTTCTAATAAGATGTAAACAACCAAATAGTGAATAATCAAAATACAACAAGTTACTACGCATCAGCGGCCACATCAGTTCAAGCTCTTTGTAGTTGTTCGGCAATGGAGTCGCGCAATGCCATCATCTCATCCACCCCTACCCGAATCCCTCTAACATGGTCTCCACCCTCACTTTCATTAATCTGTCCTGTTGTTCTCTGAAGGCCCACCGGGTAAATGAAGTTCTCGTCTTCATCGCAGGCACGAAAATGGGTGTCTGAGCGGGATGGATGCCTTCGAATGTAATTATGTAAAGCCATTGTTGTAATGACAATGTCCCGTTGTTTTGCCAAACTGTACGGTGGCATATCTCTCAGTATTTTCCACTTCTTCTTCCATACACCGAATGAACGTTCTATGACACTGCGTAGTGACGAGTGAGCCTGGTTGAATATTTCCCGTCGCCCTTGTATTGGCCTACTGCCCCGTCTAAAATCCGGTAAATGATATCGTGTGCCTGAATATGGTTTTAAAAACCCACGTTGTAGTGGATACCCGGCATCCACTACATAATATTTGCCTGCGAAAATTTTATATTGAATGTTATATGTCAATATTATAGATACAAGTGTCAAAAATATTTTTAAAAATGTAGTGAATATTAAAAGCTCACCAGGTGGCGGATATGGAAAATTGAATCTTGGGTCCATAAGAGCCTGCTGAAATATACGGCTATCATGAGTTGAACCCTCCCAGCCTGCTAATGCAAAAGTATAGCACATGTTGAAATCACACACCGCCATGACATTCTGTGTAGTGGTACCATGCCGGCCAATGTAAGCAACTTGTTGATCAGCAGGAACTCGAGCGTCAACATGTGTTCCATCAATCGCTCCTATGCAATCTTTAAAGAATGGCATGTAGCGAGCATCATTTAAGATTTGTGGGGGAATATTCATAAAAAGATGATCTGCAGGCCTAATAACATCAGCAGACATTCGCTTAATTGCTATGATACCCCTTGCAAAAAATCTACTGATCGTTTCTGTGGAGTGTTGAAATCGCTCGCTAGCAAGTTGCATGCTTACGTTATGACCTAAAATGTGCAGAGTTACCGCGAGCACTTCACGTGCTAGAGTTCTCCTGCTTCCTTGCAACCCATATTGTTGTGTGAGTAGTAGAAGCAAGTCATTGAAAATTACCTTGGACATTCTAAGGGCACTAAAAAACCTGACTGGGTGGCCATTGAGTAGTTCACCAATCCATCTTGCCCCTGTTTGAGTAGAAGTCATGCAAGGTGTAATAGAGGATCCTGTAGATCTGCTCAAGTGATAATTAATTTCTAACACCGTTTGACGCCCAGCCACTACTCTAGTACGGTTATACCGGCCAGCTACTTGTACTTGAATCTCCTCATCAGAACTATCGACATCATCACTGGAGGCCATAATCTGTGTCAAATACATACAACATCATTTGCGAACAAGTATTAATAAGAGCTCCACACACTCACAGTCACATACACACTCAGGCAGCTCCACACACACAAATACACATCTATAAATCCACACACTCACTCAAGTACCCAAAAAATTATAAGCAATCACACATACACAAACAAACATACAATCAAACATACACAATCAAACATACACAAACAAATACATACAATCACACACACACCACACACATACACACACTCACACACAAACACAATCACACACTCATGCACATAAATAATCACATAAACATAAATACTCACACACACATAAATACTCACATACACACACACCACTCAACTACACACACAAATACATACACAATCAAACATACACACACAAATACATACAATCACATAGACACACACACATACACACACACATACACAATCAAACATACACACACAAATACATACAATCACACATACACTCACAAATAAATACAATCACACATACACTCACACACAAACACAATCACACACACACACACACACACACCACACACATACACACACACAAACACAATCACACACTCATACACATATAAATAATCACATAAACATAAATACTCACACACACATAAATACTCACATACACACACACCACTCAACTACACACACAAATACATACACAATCAAACATACACACACAAATACATACAATCACATAGACACACACACATACACACACACATACACAATCAAACATACACACACAAATACATACAATCACACATACACTCACAAATAAATACAATCACACATACACTCACAAATAAATACAATCACACATACACTCACACACAAACACAATCACACACACACACACACACACCACACACATACACACACACAAACACAATCACACACTCATACACATATAAATAATCACATAAACATAAATACTCACACACACATAAATACTCACATACACACACACCACTCAACTACACACACAAATACATACACAATCAAACATACACACACAAATACATACAATCACATAGACACACACACATACACACACACATACACAATCAAACATACACACACAAATACATACAATCACACATACACTCACAAATAAATACAATCACACATACACTCACACACAAACACAATCACACACACACACACACACCACACACATACACACACACAAACACAATCACACACTCATACACATATAAATAATCACATAAACATAAATACTCACACACACATAAATACTCACATACACACACACCACTCAACTACACACACAAATACATACACAATCAAACATACACACACAAATACATACAATCACATAGACACACACACATACACACACACATACACAATCAAACATACACACACAAATACATACAATCACACATACACTCACAAATAAATACAATCACACATACACTCACACACAAACACAATCACACACACACACACACACACACACACACCACACACATACACACACACAAACACAATCACACACTCATACACATATAAATAATCACATAAACATAAATACTCACACACACATAAATACTCACATACACACACACCACTCAACTACACACACAAATACATACACAATCAAACATACACACACAAATACATACAATCACATAGACACACACAAACACAACTACACAAACACACAAATAATCAAATACACACAAATTGACATACACACACATTGGCATACACACACACAAACACAACTACACAAACACACATAACATAGCAGTGAACACACACATACACAATTGGGGATTCTCCAGCAAAGATACAGATCCATAATAAAAAAATAAATAAGGGGGAAATGTACCTGCTGTGGGGTTGCAGAGCAGCGGCAACACCTCTCCAACAATGGCCACAGATCGTGAATGCCGCAGATCGTGAAAGGCGCAGATCGTGAATGCCGCAGATCGTGAATGCCACAGATCGTGAAAACCTGTGGATCGTGAAAGCAGCAGATCGTAAGCCACACAAACAGTGAAAGCCGCAGATCGTGAAAGTCGCAGAGCAAAGCTACAGATCTTACAACAATTGTGGATCAAAAAAATTACCTGTGGATGCGACGGAGACAAGTGGTTGTCGTCGGCGTTCTAGCCCCAAAAACAGCAACAGGAGAGAAACGCTTTATCGTCGACAGTAGTGGTTGTCGTCGGCGTCTGCCCAACAGGAGTGGTTGTCGTCGGCGTCTGCCCAAAGCCGCGGAAGCTGTATCGTCGACGGAGAGTCGACAGAGAGCTCTGGCCCTAAACTCTTGTTCTCCTCCAAAACGCGTAAAACCAGAGCTCTGGCCTCCGGTTCAACGCCGCGGAAATTTGACGAGGAAAGAAACGCTGGCGGTTCGAACCTTACAGCGGAAAAACAAACAAAATTTTCCTCACCTAGCGTTTTGACCAAACGCACCGGACCGGAAAAGCTCTACCAAATGAGCTCTTAATCTCTTGCGAAAGGGTCGTGTTGGGCTATCATCCCACAAACCGCCTAGTACTAGTGAGAACTCATTGAGTATTTCTTGTGAAGTCCAAGAATAACAAGATAATAAAATCAAATACTCAAAATGATTTTGTCTGCCATCATTTTCTGTTGTGTTGCAATTTATTTTATTTATTTTAAATTTCAGCAATTTGTAATGGCATCTCGTTCTGAACACTGCCGGGATCAAACCCGAAAAATTTAACGGAAAGAGATTTCGTCGTTGGCAAGCCCAAGTAGAATATTGGCTTTAATACTTTAGGTCTTTTATCTACAATCTTTGATGCTCCTGCTGTAGAAACCTCAAACGTCAATGGTGTTACAACTACAGTTGCCTCATCTCTCCCATCGTCATCTTCTAGTGCAAACACTATTAGAACTTATGTTAGACGTACTCCTTATAGAGATCCGGTAGATATAGAATATCATTGTCGTCATCGAATCCTTAGTGCTTTGTCCATCAACCTTTACGATGTTTTCCTCCAATATCGTACGACTAAGAATTTGTGATATGCACTTGAAGAGCACTATAACTTTGACAATGCGGGTATAAAATGCTACAATGTTTCCAACCTCCATAAATTCAATATTGATGCTTCCGAGCCTATCAATCCTCAACTCCATCAATTATATGAGATGTTGAAAAGTGCACAGTTATACCCCTAGGATTCTCTAGAGGGGGGTGAAGAGATTTAAAAACTTTTAATAAAACTTGCTCAGAAAGTATTACTAATTCATAGGCATCCAAGATTCCAACCAGAATTAAAGCAATCACAGAATAATAATAATAAACAAGAGACAATCACAGAAAATGCACAACCACAGAATACACCAGAACTTATAGTGGTTCCCCAAAACTATAGGTACTTCCACTCTTCTACCACCCTTGGTAGGAATCCACTATCACAGTGCTGAGCCTTTTGATAAGGAGACTCTTAGAACAACTGTTTTTGATAAGAAGACTCTTAGAACCACTGAGTCTTTGGATCAACAGACTCTTAGAACAAGTTCTAAATCCTTTGAAGAGAGATTCTTAAAACTCTTTTACAATATATTTGAATGAAAAAGAATAAGAGATCAAAATAAGAAATCAGAAGAACTATAGGAGTTAGAGAATTCTTCTGATCAAGATCCTCTCTCAGAAGCACTGAGGATCTTTGAGGACTATAGTGGATGATGAATCATCAGATCTGATGAATCCTTGATAGGCAGAATGTCAGGGATTATTTTGCTTCAAGACTATGGATCAGATTTTCTGTTTTGGATTGGCTTCACTCAGAGAGGAGAAGAAGATGAAGCTGCAGATTGAGAGAAGACCGCCGTCCATAATTCTGTCTGGTAGAATGAGAGAGAAAGAGATCGATATCCCTTTTGGAATTCTGTATCTATATAATCTTTTGTCGATTCAATTGAATTAGAATCAAACCACTTTCCCTTCTGATCGATTCCCAATTGAAATGTAGAAGGAAAATTATAGCTTTCTTTCTATATGACTTCCAATTTTATCACCTCTGAATCTCAAAAGGCTTTCTTTCTCTATCTGTACTCTTGCGATCCGTTAAGATTCAAATAACTTCCATATATAATTTGTATAATCCTCAGAATCAAATTCAAGAAGTATCCATTTCTGAATTGTATTCGACGTTGTGTCGAATCTCTTCTGACTTCATATCGACGCACCTTTGAATTCCATTAGAAGCTACGTCGAGATCTGCTTCAGAAAACCTCATCTTTGAAAAGAACTCTGCTATCGACGTTGCGTCGATTCATTATCGACGTATCCGTCGAGATAAAGAAGGTAGACTTCCACTTCTGAACTTCTGTGATTGCGTCGATACATAATCGACGTTGCGTCGACTACCAATCAAATGAAGCGTCGACTGCAAGTATAAGTTACCTTTTACTTCCTTTCGAAGTTTCTTCGGCTTCCAATCGAAGTTGCGTCGACTGCTTTTCGACGCAAGTTTAGCTCAACTGATTTTTGGTCTCCTTTTGACTAGGCTTTGACACCCTAAGGTGAATATGACATCCTAGGACATCTAAAGATCAACTTACCCTCATTATACAACTTGGGTAATAATTCCTAGAGAATGAAATCACTTTTACATAATTTGTAAGGTAAATCATGAGGGTGTTTTTCCCAACAGATGTTATCTAAGATCCGAGTCGATGGCTCAATTTTATCTGAAAATTATCTAGTGACATGTCATATAGATTCCTTTCATGATTCATGGTCTGGCTTTAGCACTAGACTAAGACATGACCAATCTAACCTCTCTTATGTTCAAATTCAAAATGTTATCCGCATAGAAGAACATAAGAATAAGAATTCTAAAGCCTCAAAAACCATGCTCCTAAAATAAACCTCACTGAATCTCAGGACAACCATTCATCCCACCATCACTTCAACTAAGGGTAAAAATCATAAGAAACCTTTTCGTTCAGGTTCCCGCCATCAGAAACCTAATCATCCTAAACCCAGTTCATCAAATCAAAACCTAGGTAAAGGGAAATGATGCTTCATCTGCGATCACATAAATCATCTATCAACCAACTGCTTCTACAAGAAGACAAAACTTGTGATCGGCAAATCCCATGTGATCAAGCATCAGGCCAACATGATCCAAGCACCGAATCAACCTATCTTTTAAAATGCTATATAATTTTAAATAAAAGTAGTGTTTCCAGCATTTTGGAAACACATTTCCCGGTGTTTCCGGACGTTTCTCGTATCTGATACGTGTTCGAGCCGATACGCGAAGCATTTTTAAGTACCCGTGCTTCATAGGCAGATGTTGCACTCAAACTTATGGTATTGATTCCCAAAGACATTTGCTCCGGTGGCAAAAAAGAATTCAATCTGTGTTTTGTTATCATATGTCGCTTGCAAAGGGTGGGATCTACAATAGCTGGATGTAAAGAATATCTTCCTTCACGGTGAGCTGGAAGAGAAAGTCTATATGTCAATGCCTCCTGGTCTTGTCCCTAACGGCTCAAAAGGGAAGGTTTGCAAATTGAAGAAAGTCATTTATGGATTAAAAGAATTTCTCGGAGCGTGGTTTGGGAGATTTCACAGTCATGAACTCTTTAGGCTATACCCAAAATCATGTCGATCACACTTTATTCATCAGATAAAAAGAGATGAAGGTGATTCTCTTTATTGTGTGTGTTGATGATATGGTGATTACATGTGATCACCTGGATGAGGTCCATGCTCTAAAGATAAAACTTGCTAGCGAATTTGAAGTGAAAGATTTGGGAAGTTGAGATATGTTTTGGGAATTGAGGTAGCCAGATCAAAATATGGGATTCATATTTCATAGCGGAAGTATTCCCTTGACTTACTTGAGCAGAAAAGAATGAGCGGTTATAAGTCTGTTGATACCCTTATGAATTCGACCACAAACTAGGAAGACGTGATGGGGAGTTAGTGGAAGATATTACGACTTTACGAGTTATAAGAAGTTGGTAGAAAAAATGATCTATCTGTCTCATACTCGCCCTGACATTGCATATGCAGTGTGGGTTGTAAGTCAACATATGAATTCCCCTAAGGTCAGACATCTTCATGCTATCCCCAGAATGCTAAGGTATTTGAAGAACTCCATGGTAGAGGAATTCTATTCTCACCCAGTGATAACTTAAAAATTAAGGTATACACTGATGTGGACTGGGATGGATCAGTTTGTGATAGGAGATCCACAATAGGATATTGTTCCTTTGTTGGAGCTAATCTGATCACTTGGAGAAGTAAGAAACATATAGTGGCTCGTTCTAGTGATGAAGCTGAGTTTAGAGTCATAACTAATGAAATCCGTAAGGTAATGTGGCTTCGTACTCTCATGAATGATCTTGGCTTACTGGAAATTATCTCCTTCAATTTGTACTGCGATGACAAAACTGTAATCAATATTGCCCATAACCCGGTCCAGTATGACTTCACCAAGCATGTCGAAGTTGCCCAACACTTAATTAAAGAAAATACTGTGAAAGGAATTGTATGTACTCCTTTCATACACTCGGAGGGACAACTTGTCAATATTCTTACTAAGGGATTGAGCGAAAAACTATTCGTAAATCTCATTAGCAAGTTAGGTATGAATAGTATTACATGCCCAACTTGATGAGGTGTTAGAAGTATTAATACGTTTTTTTATATTCATGTAATACTCTCTACTATAAGTAGAGGACCCTCTTTCTTTTCAACAATTAAAAAAGTTTTCATTCCAACTGATATATATATATATATTTATATATATATATTTATTTATATTTATAGGTGTGTGTACGTGTAAGACCCGAACTCGTTTTGTATATTAAAGACTTTTATAATAATACTCCTATGATGAAAATAAAAAAAAAATTCAGCGTCGATTCGACGCCGCGTGCTTATTTTGAAGTTCGAGTTTTTCCGACTTTTTGCGACGCTCGTTTCATTTTCGTGTAAATTTCGTGATATTGGCCTTGTATTTCTTTAGTATGTGGCTGCTGTATTTCTTTTGGATGGCTTCTTGGTTGAATGATTTCAAGTGGCCTTTGAAAATCTGGCCTGCTGGTTGTTGATTAACTTGGGTTTTGAACCTTGGCTGAATTGATGGCATGGGTTCAGTTTATTAATTAAATGAGGTTTAAGTTGCAAGAGGCGGTGATCTCATGAGTTTGGATGGTTGCTGGCAGAGTATTATTATATAATATATCCTATGTAGTAGGCGGTGGATTCAATCGATTATCTATTGCCGCAACTTGTCATTTCCGTCTACCTTCTTCCGTCACCTGGAGAGCTCGACGACAGGCTGGTTCGGTGGTTTTGCTTAGGGCTTCTCCGATCCTCCTTCCTCTTGCTCCATAGCTACTCCTTGATCGATTGTGCTTGAGGTGGTGGTCTTGCTGCTCTTGTGTGCTGCTGTTGCTTGTTCTTGCGGTTTTACTGGGATCGGCTGGCAGCTTTGAGCCGAACCTCCACTGTGAGCTCCTCTCCTCCCTCTCTTGTCTTTTAATTGCTGAAATTTGAGTTATGCTGAAAGTATAAGCTCATGGATGGATGGATGGCTAGAGTTCCTATTGGGGGATTTAAGTTCTTTAGGCTTTGGCCGGCTAGGGTTTCGTAGCGATTCGATTCGGATTTTGACGTTTTCTTTTCGAGTCACCTAAGTTCGCTCTCCCCTAGGCAACTCCAATAAGTCGTAGTTGTGGTTGTCTTAGGAGTCCGCTCGTAACTATTTAACGGCGCAACCCTAAAGTAAATGATTTACTTGATACTGCAGAGGATGACGTCCCGCGATAGACGAGAACCCTATGAAGGACAAGGGCAAAGGAAAAGTTGTGGTGAGTCTTTACCGCTTTGATTACGTATACATTTGAATATGTTGAATTATGAACATGTAGAATTACTTTATATTGAGCTACTTCCTTGCATGGACACTGAATATGAATTGAATTGAAGAAATTCGAAAATTTGAAATCACTGAAAATATGAAATCGCTAAAACACTAAACATAGATTAGCAAGCGATAGAAACTCTGAGGGAAAATTTATATACTTATTTCCTATACTTTGAAAATTGAATATGAAAAAAATAAGAAATTGAGTGTGCGTCGACGCATAGAAATGCTAAGGGTCAGCCTCGTGGGTGGGGGGGGGGGGGGGGTAAAACTCATACGTCTCGTAGGGGGCGAACTCCTACACCTCGCGGGAGGGGTCAAACTCCTGCAGAATTTAATATTGAATTGTCTAATCTAAGAGGCGTGGAATCCTGCTGCGTTCTTTAAGCACCCTAGAGCGGACATTGATACCTCGGGCCCAGAGGTTTGATACTTTGAATGACCCTAACATTTCTGAATAATGAAATATGGCATGACAACCTGGAAATGAATATAGAACAGAACTGAATATGAACTAGAATTTGAGATAAAAAAAACTGTTTATTTCTGTTAGATCACTGTACAGTACTTTACTTACTCTACAGTTTTACTGTTTCTACACCCGTTCATATAAAATTATAACTGCATATTGATGCCAACTCTTCGTGTTTGCCTGTAGTGCGGTTAAAGCGGTAAGGAACTCACTTAGTTTTCTAAACTAACTGGTTGTCGATCTCTTTTAAGGATCAGACTGCCAGCGTGCTAGGCCCCGCTAGGAGGATACCCGCGGAGGCAGAAAGAAAGCAGAGGGAAGATGTGGCTCGAGCACGAGTTAAAGTTTATTTCAGTTTGTTGTAGATTTCATCTCAGTCTGTATATTGTATATTGCATAGTGTGATGTTCCAGTTGTTTTTCTTTGTACTCTGGACATGATGTATATTATTGAAATGAATAAAAAGTGCTTTTATGTCTTCAACTGGTACCGCTCTCGTGCTTCGCTTAGCTGCATTATATAATTGTGCAAAACCTGCTCAGAAGAAAGAAAGATTTAAATTGTGGCGGACTTCGGGTTGTTACAGTATGTATGTATGTGTGTATATGTATGTGTATGTATGTGTGTATATGTATGTGTCTGTATAGCATGTTTGCCATAAATATAATGATGTTAAAGATGGACAATTGATCGTATGCTTGAAGGAATAAATTCTCAATGTTTATTGATGGAGCACGCACCTTGATCTGATTCAAGTGCATACAAAGCAAGCCCGCAGGATAATTTGTCCAGGAAACTAAGTGAGCCATAAACAAATCCACAGCCATTAAGATCTTTCCCAACAAGCATGCTTTGCATGCTGATACCTGTAACCTGTGTTCAAATAAAAAACGAGTATGTGACGCGGCATAGGAGTGGAAGTGAAGTGCGGCTTTAAAATGCAACTCTAAGTACGGTGTCGGGTAATTCTAATGAAACTTAGAATGACAAATGCACAAATGAGTTGATCCGACGAATTTAGCAAATAGAAAGTACTATAAAATTATGTAATTAGTGAAGACGTTTGCAAATTAATTCTAAAAGGGATTAGATTCGAGTGAAATACAGTTAATTAAATGAGCAATTAGAATAGGTTCTGCAAATTAAGATTAATCAACAGGAACAAAGTACGATAATGAATGCTCATCCATAATCATATAAATTTGGTCCACAACCATAAATCAATGGTGAATAACAAAACAAAAACTAAGAACTCAAAAGGTTGGGGCTGTAGGTGGTGGATGTGGAGATTCGGTGTCCGCAGAGTAACAGGGCTGACGGAGATGTATGTGGAAGCTGTTTAATGTCTGTTTGGAGGTGTTGTACATGGATGAAGGGGCTGGATGGGAATGCAATGGCTGGAGGAAGCCTTGTGGGGTTCGGCTAGGTTTGGAGTGGAGAGGGGAAGAACAGCTGGGTTAGGGAGGGGATGGACTGGAATCGTCCAGGTCCAGTCCAGCCTGGAAGGGTGCTGTGAGAACTGGGCTGGAGGGAGCATGGGCGGACAGGGGTTGGGTGTGCTGGACAATGGGCGGTTGAGGGTAATGAAGGCCTACATGTGTTTGGCCAGGGCTAGGATGGCAGTGGGGAGTGTCTGCTGGAGCAAATTTGAGCAGGGACAGTTCAGTTTTGGGGAGGGAGATGGCAGGCTGTGCTGTGGGAGATGGGAGGCCTGCTGGAAGTGTTTTCAGAGGGGGTGGGGGTGGCTTCTGTATGGGAACTGTTTGGAAGGGGAGGCTGGGCTACTTTAAGGTTGGGAGGGGTGAAAACACAAGAAAACAATGGAAAAAACAAAGAGGAAGATAATACCTAGGAGTCGGCACCTAGAGTTTGCAGAGTCTGCATAGCAGGATGACCGAAAGACCTTGGGAGAAACCATCAAAATCTGCGATAATCCACAAAACAACCTCTAACACGACTAGGCTAACTATTTTGGACAGTTAAGATCGTGTCTTTATAATAGTTATCTGGTATCTTTAAATAAAATAGCAAAATCAAATAAAAATGCATAAAAATAATAAAACATCACTCCGGACACCGATCATCCATTTGGACGTGCTAAGTATGCCAGGTAGCAATAATATCGTGAATCAATCCCAAATCTCGTGCTCCAATGCGTCGGGATGGACCTCATCAGTATGCAACCAGTCTAGGAATGAGAGAGATAAACAAACTAAAACTACGATTAAGCATCAAAATTTGTCAATATTCCTCAAATAAAAAGTGCAACAATTGAGGAATGAAATTTAAGTTTTGAAAGATGCATAATTGATGCATTTTATGGAACTGGAGCCTGAAGTTTCACCCTAAATGCTAGATATGGATGGTTGCTATAAATGGTCAACTAAGAAAACAATTTTTTACAAAAAATTAGTCCATTTAACTTTTCAACACTTCAGAAGATTTGATAGAAAACAAGTTCATCATAAGATACTTATTATATACAAGCATATTGAACAGGTTACTGAGATTTTAAAAAAAAATGGAGTTGCATCATACCATCATTAAAGCATTACCGACGCCAATCGTAATCGAGAAAATATACATGGTGTTATGAAGACTGCTTGGAAGAACAAAGATTCCAGAGCCAGAAAATATCCACAAAATGGCTCCACTTATAAAGAAGGTTTTAAGTCGTGAACCAGTCCAACTGACCTCCTATAAGTATGTATACATGCCTTTGTTATGTTGAAACCAAAAAGATAAACAAAATATAAAGTTTGAGGGTGCATTGATACCTGGAGAATAACTGATACAATGAAGCTGCAAATATAGATAATGGCAGGTACCTGTATTATTGTATTGGTAAATTACAAATTAAACATATGAATCAATAATATCATAACACAACTATGTGCACATCTGTCTACTATCTAACACAAAAATTGTACTTATATACATAGATTCAATCTCACAAGACAAGCAATGGGGGAACCAACACTCTAGATATCAAAAGCTGGAGCTTCAGAATAAGATAATTCTGAGAATGGATCTCCTGGAAATCGAATAGTCTGAAGGTGTAAACAAGAATTAAGAACAATGCAAGAAAATATAAATGTGGGAACAAGAAGTCTGGAGGGGAGATGGAATGGTTGATGAACAACAAAAATTAAGAACATTACAAGAAAATATAAATGTGGGAACAAGAAGTCTGGAGGGGAGATGGAATGATAGATGAACAACATCCATTACGCCAAATATGGTAGGCTCTTTTCCACTCTGGACACCGCCCTCTGTCTGCACCAACCATGACGCCAAATATGGTAGGCACTTCTCCACCCATTACAGCCCTTCCATCCACCGCCCTCTATCTGCACCAACCAACCCCTCCATATCAGCTACCATCGCCCTCCTAAAGCCACTGCCAGCCATCCTAGCCTCCTTCAAGCACCAAAACGCAACTCCAGCGCCCTCCCTCCAACGGTCAGCAGCCCTCCACACCTTCCAGTCTCCCCATCCAGCCACCATTCCTCCATTCCAGTCCCTGTACAGCCACAAATAGACGCAAAACAGCCCCGCCCAATCTCCATCGGCCACCATCCAGTAACTACCACGGGTTTGGAACGTCGCCATTGTATCTACAACCACCGGATCTCCGCGCCCTTGCCTACGGGCCCTCGCTCGTGAGTTTAGTTGCATTGTGTTATTCGTTTCAGCATTGTTGTACGATTTTGGTCTCCTATATTTGTATGGATGTTTTGCTTTAATAGTGTATTAGTGCGTTTATTTCTTGATCGTGCCTTGCAGACCTTTATCGCTTGCTTGTGTTGGCTTTGGGCCCTCCAATCGGAGGAAAGTAAAATTATTTGACACTTTTTGATAATTGTTTTACGCTTCTGTTAGTATTTGTAATTTACTGTCAGATCACTCATTGCATACATGCATCATCCTATGGTTTGATTTGCATGGCACTACACCTAAAGTCGCATTGCTTATAGTCCACTTTCACAGCTTACCCTGCGTCGGAGTGGAGTGCATTCTATCACAGAAAATAATGTTAATGGTGCAACTATTTGATCTCAAAAGTTTCTGTGAGAATTTGAAATATAAAATTATTATTCTGTTACGACCTTCAGATTGTGAGCAGGGGTGTGATCTTGAGAGGGAGAAGAATCGGAGAGGATCCTCCCGGTCCTTTCATGACCTAGCCTTCCCGATGGTGGAGGATATAGTAGGAGCCAAGCTCAAGCGAGAGATGAAGAGGAAGAGGGGAGCTTTGCTCAATCCTATCCCAAGGTTGAGAAGATGAGAAGGAAATGAGATTAGGGGAGAGGCTAAGAAATAACTTCATTCCTATATAATGCCCCCCCTACTCACATATAGTGAGAGGGGAACATTGTCAAAACATTATATTAATGCCCCTCACCTGCGCTACACAAACGTGAGAAATAAAATAAGACAAAATTGTGGAAAATAAAGTTATAAGTGTATGTACATGGCCACGTGTCATCAACCCCTTCCTGGGCCCATAACATCACTCTCCCCTGTGTGAATCAAGCTTGTTCTCAAGCTTGAGTGGGTAAGGGTATGGGGCTCTCATCATCCTAGCATCCTCCTCATCGACATTCGGGGGATTGTCCACTTCTAGCCGAAAAAGACGTGTGTACCTGTGTCCCCATGTATATGGGTCCTCGCAGTTGAAACAAAGTCCTTGTGCACATCGTTCTGCTATGTACGCTCATGACAGACACTTGATGGCTAGGGTGCCACTGGTGGTGTGGAAAAGTTACTGGGATGAGAAGAAGGGGTGTTTTCCTGCCGACAACCCCCATTCCTGTCGTGGTGGCTACAATATAGGTTGTACATGAGGAGGCACTTCTCACAAATATGGGTTAAGCTCATGACTGTGCTGAAATCACACGGTGCTTGGAATTCGACATCGAGACGCAGTCGATCATGTAGGCTAATAGTGAAGATGGGCACTTAATGTTCCAACAGTAAAGAAAAGGCAAAGCCTAGTAACATCTAAAATCTCTCTAAGTGACCATCAACGGGCCCCGATTGTTTGAGAGAGATGAGATCACCCAACTGATTGCTATGGAGAGATGGGCGGAAGCGTAGATTGATGGAATGTTTGAAGGTCGCCCAATTTAAATTAGGGGTTTCTCGCGGAAGTTAGACGTACCACAACTGCGCTGAGTTCATGAGGTGGAATAAAGTCAACCATATCCAAACCTCCAACAGTGTGAGCTGGTTGGCGAAGAAGTGCTTACAGTGTGTGAGCCGGATCAGGAGTCGCTCTTGCTATCAAATAAGCGAAAGTCCAATTTCACGTAATGCGAACGTTGCTTCTCGCGGACCATTGTCCATTAGAATCGGAGTGCATGGCGTCCCGTGGACCGCCCTGAGGGGAACTTGTTGTGGAGCGGTGTCCCGACATGGGTGGCAGATGCATTCCATCAAGGCAGGTAGTTAGGGCAGCGAATGCGGACTGTTGTGGAGCTTAGACGGTCATCATCTTTTGCATTGCCTCCATAATCTGAGCGTGAGTAAGCCCGCCTTCGTCCATAGTTTGTAAAGGCATGTGGGAGATGTCCGGAGGTGACAATAGAAGCGGTCCGCAACTGGGAGGATCAATTCAGAGTGATGTACACCCGGGAGGCTGGGGAAGAAGCGGGGGAGCAAGGCAGAGTAGTTGAGAAGCCCTTCCAAGGTAAGTATTGGACAGTCGATCCGCTAGAAGAGGAGTTACAGCAACACATGTACTGTGGAAGTGAGGGTCGGGCACTAGGAAGGTCGCTAAGCCACAGTCAAATTACTGGAAGCGATCCGGAGTGGGGAAGAGTGGAGACAGAAGTGTGGGCTTGTTGGGAGCGATCAGGAGCGTGGTGAATCGAAACGGCGGATCGAGTAGGATTGGCATCGAAGACAGAGTCGACAAGGCCAGAGACCGTTGTTGGCGTCGACGAGTCAGTCATTTATGGTTGAGGGAGAGAATGAGTTGCGGTAATCGAAGTTCGATCGGGCTGCTGGTTGGGAAGCGGCGCTCGGTTGAGTTGTGGAAGTGCGGAGTCCTGATCAGAGTCGGCTTGTGGAAGTGCGGAGAGCATATCCAGTGTTGCTCTGATATCAAGATGTTACAACCTTCAGATTTCGAGTGGATGCACTGTCATGAGAGAGAAGTCTCGAAGAGGATCCTCTCGACCCTTCCTTGACCTAGCCTTCTGAATAGTGAAGGATATAATAGGAGTCAAGCTCAACCGAGAGATGAAGAGGAAGATGGGAATCTTACTTAACCCTAGCCCTAACTTAAGAAGATGTGAGGGAAATGAGACTAAGGGAGAGGCTAAGAAAAAACATCATTCATATCTATTCCCCCCCCCCCCCCCCCCCCCCCCTCCTTACTCATCTATATATAGTGAGAGGGGAAGATTGTCAAAACATTACATTAATGTCCTTCACTCGTCTATAAGATATGTGGGAATATAATAATGTGAGACACAAAATATTACATTTCTTCCCCTCATCATGGCTACATAATACGCGAGAAATATAACAAGATAAAAACGTGAAAAATAAAGATATAGTATGCATCCATGGCCGCGCGTCGTCAACCCCCTTTGTGGGCCCATAACATATTCTAAAAAAAACTAAGAAAATTTACATAGGAACTCCCTGTAGATCTCAGACAAAATACAAGAAAGAGGGAAAATATACAATGAACTCCCTTTTAGGCTTTTTTACAAATGGGCCTTAACACTCTCCCTCAAGCAGAGGTATATATATCGATCATTCCCAGCTTTGTACAAATATCAGAAAAGGGGGAAGAAATTGGTTTGGTGAAAATGTTGATCAGCTCTTTATCTGAGTTATAAATGCATTGCATATTCATCTGTTGTTCATCTCTGATGAAGTGACAATCTACTTCTATATATTTTGTTATTTCATGAAACACGAAATTTTTAGATATGTAGATAGAAGCATTATTATCATAGAACATCGATATATAATAGTTGTAAGTTTCCAGAGAATCTTTTAGAAGTGTCATCAACCGCTTCAACTCACAAGCCGTCTGAGTCGTACTTCTATATTCAGCTACAACACTTAATCTGGACACCATTGCTTATTTCTTGCTTCTCTAAGTAACAAGATTTCCTTTGACATATATGAAGTATCCAAAAGTGGATTTTTAATCTCCCTTATCAACTGCATGGCTTGCATATGAATGTGTTTTAATACGTATGTGATTGTTTCTTTTAAATAGTACTCATTTGCCCGAAGATCCTATAATATATTCTAATATTTTAATGCAACTTCAAGATAACACCCTTTGGGAGCCCACGTAAACTAATTGACATTTCCAACAATGAAAGCGATGCAAAACTTGATTACGGTGAGATAAATGAGTTTACCGACCAGACGCCTACAACGAGTGATATCTTTTAAAGGACGAGATGTCTGATCATAAAGTCTGTCAGTGCCCACAGGCATTGGATTCCGAGTAGGCTTCAAACCAAGAAGACTTGTTTCTTCAAATGAATCTAAGGAATACTCTTAGAAGTATTAATATTTTTTTACTTTATTTTATCTTTATGTAACAATTCCTACTATACGCTGATGATCTCTCTCTTTTCACAAAATGAAGAAAATTATCTTTTCTAACATGGTATCAGGGTGCGTTTGGTTGGGTTGTTGCTGATGAAAAGCTGCTGATCAGAAATGGAGTTTTGAAAAAAATTTGTTCCTGAGAAATGGAGTTTTGTCAAAAAAACTGGTTGGGTCAAATGGAGTTTTCAGTGCTTATTGAAATGGAGTTTTGAAAATTTTGTTTGGGAACAAAACAGAGTTTTTGATGAATTTTTTTCTTAATATGATACTCAACACACATAAAATACATAACCTTGATAATAGTTACTACGATAGATAAAAATAACAACATTTCTTCCCACCATCTAAGATCTAGAAGCGTACAATTGTTGCGTTATACTTTCACGCAACGTGATCATTTCTTCTACCCCGCCTGCAGTATCAGGACAAACTACTTGATGCCCTTGTGTGCTCACACCCTCATCACCACATCCCTGCTCGCAGTAACTGAAATCAATATCCCTTCGCGAAGGGTGTCGTCGAATAAAATTATGCAATGTCATAGTTGCCATCACAATATCGCCTTGTTTAGCGAAGTTGTAGCTCGGCATATCCCGTAATATGGCCCACTTCTTCCAAATGCCAAATGATCTTTCAATCACACTTCTAAGTGATGAGTGCGCATGATTGAATATCTCTCGGCGTCCTTCCGGTGCACGACCGCGAGTGCGCATGATTGAATATCTCTCGGCGTCCTTCCGGTGCACGACCGCCACGAGCAAAGTCTGGAAGATGATACTGTGCCTCTTGATATGGTTTCAAGTATCCCCTTTGTAGTGGATAGCCAGAATCCACCAAGTAATATTTTTTTGAAAAACATGAGCTCAATTTGTTATGCTTCCAGAGTGAGAAGTATAAAAAAGGAACAGAAATCATTAATTATTACCTCGTGGTGGATGCGGAAATTTGTAACGGGGATCCCTAAGCGCATAGTTGAAAATGCGGCTATCATGTGCAGAGCCTTCCCAACCTGCCATAACGAACGTGAAACACATGTTGAAATCACAAGTAGCCATCACATTTTGTGTTGGCATGTCATGTCTCCCAATGTACGGAACTTGATCACGAACAGGTACGCATGCATGAACATGTGTTCCATCAATTGCACTGACACAATCTTTAAAGAAGGGCATGTAACGTGAGTCGTATAGAATCTCTGGCGGTGTGTTACTGAAAGATATATCTAATGGCTGAATCACAAAAACAAACACACATTCACCACCATCATCACACCACACACACAAACACATTAATCCCAAAAAAAATGACAAAAAAAGCCCTAAAAAGGGAGGATTTTTACCTTAAATCGGGAGAAGGGAACTGGAGAGGCGGCGATCCCGTCGACTGGAATTGGAGAGGCGGCGTGATTCCGGCGGCGTCGAGAAATACCGGTGAGGAGAACTGGAGGCGATGAGAGGCGTGCAATCCGGCGGTGTGAGTAGCTCCTGTTGACGACGAGGGGCTGACTAGCCTATGTTGCCGACGAGAGGCTGCGTGACACCAACGGCAAGAAAAACCGGCGAAATCGTCGTCGACGTACGCGCAAAGAAGGCGATGCGGGGGAGAGGAAACCCTAGACGCGGGATCGCGCGGCTGGACTGGGGAAAAGATTCGCGTATGGCCTATACAAAGAAACGAAGGTTATATTAATAACCTCCGTTTCAGTCCATCAGCAGCGCCAAACATTGCTTTTTCCAATAACTCCGTTTTGTTCCTGCCGCACCGGAGCTTATAAGGTGAACCAAACGGAGCCATAGTCACTCGATACTTCTGCCGACTCTCGTCTGCCGACTCGCGTCTCATTTGCATGATTTTTTCAGAAAGGTTTGTTTTCTCCCTCCTCTATCCCCTATTAGGAGGATTGATCGATTGATTCACTGGATCTCTCTAAATCATCATTCTAGTGCTCTTCTCCTCCAATGGTTTCCATGCTTAAAAGAGTTCTACCTCTTTATTAATGCATATAATGACTTCAACTTAATGGTTTAATGATCTAGGATCTTGGCGGTCCTATTGGTGGTGTCCCCAAATTTTTTCGGCAACGACGATATTTCGACAATTTTTTGGTGGCCTTTTCTAACATAATCCAAAATTCTTCTGCATTTTTGGCTCCCCTTATCTCATTAGGTCTGATGTGGTTGATTCTCGTGAATAGCTCACAACCCGCTGGATCTACCCGGATTGGGCACGATCATACCACTCCTCAAATTACCTTTATTCATCTTAATACTACAAACTATCTGTCTTGGTCTCGATATATTGCTCTGGCTCTTAAGAGTCATCAATTGTTTGGCTATGTGAACGGTACTATTACGAAGCCAGCGACGCTTGCGTCCAGTTGGGGACAATGAGAATCAGAGAACTCATTGGTTATGTCATGGTTGATTAATTCCGTGCAAGAGGACAGTGCATGAAACTATCTTTTCTTGGATACCGCTGCAGACATATGGAGTCGAGTTGAATCCACATACTTCAAAAAAGAAAACACATCTCAGGTATTTTAGTTACGAAGGAAGATCTTTCTCCTTCGACAGGGCGATAGACTACCATCCGTCTATTATTTGGAGTTCATCCAGCTACAACAGGAGTACGACTATTTTAACTCCCTCGGCCTCATTTTCTCAGCCGATGCAGTCATTGTTTGTGCTCGTGATGATCGAAACAGAGTGTTTGAGTTTCTACATGGGATTTCGATCAGATCATAGTTCAAATTCTTGGTAACACTCCTGTCCCTTCTTTGACCGAGACCTATAGCATTATCCAGCAGGAATATAATCGTTGACAGTCTTGGAGTTCAGAGGTCACCTCTGGTGGTTATGCACTCGCTGCTTCTCATTATTCTATAAGTACTAATACTCATGACTTTAAGCTCAATCCAACTGACAAAGAACACCAGATGTGTGACAATTGTAGCAAAAGTCAGCATACTCGCGACATTTGTTTCAAATTGCATGGGTTTCCCCCTCCTAGAGGTGTCATAGAACCTCGTGGAGGGCGTGGATGACATGGCCGTGAAAGATCGGGCTTTACCTCTCCTCGCTCGGCTCACTCGACTGAGTTCATTGATGACAGTACTTCTGGTGGTTAGATATCTGAGCCTCCTTCTCTGCGTGGTTCTTTCTCCACTGATGAGATACTGACCCTCCGACGCATGATGCAAGGATCATCTTCTAAACGCAATTCTAGTCCATCCTCGTCATTTACCCATTCAGGTACTCCAAGTACTTATTCTGCCACCGTGACGCCTACCACTCATTTGATCATTGATTTTGGGGCCACTAACCATATGACTGGGTCATCAGGTTTTGTTTCATATTCTCCATTGTCTGAAAAGACAAGGTAAGCATTGTTGATGACACTATTATTGCAGGAAAGAGATTCATCAATTGCTTTTCTCTTACATTGGCTTCTACTCTACACGTTCCTTCTTTTACTCGCAAGATGTTATATGTTATTCATGTTGGGAAAAAACCCTTTGATTTAACTTAACAAACTAACTATATGTGATTTTACCTCTTAGGGTTTATTACCCACATTGTATAGTAAGGATAATCTGGTCATTAGATGTCTTAGGATGTCACACTCACCTTAGAGTGTCAAGGACTAGTCAAAGCAATCACAAAACAAGTTAAGATGAGACTTGCGTCGAATACAAGTCGACGCAACTCAGACTTGGCATCGACGCAACTCTGAGTTAAAGTCGAAGCAGATTAGTCAGCCTGTCGAAGTATAAGTCAAGTCGACGTAACGCCGAAAGGGAATTGACGCAGAATGAAGAGCTTGTCGAAGCCATCTAACAAGTCGACGCAACGTCGACTACAATTCGACGCAGAAGTTAAGAGATCAAGTCCAAGGCTTCAACTCGACGGGTACGTCGATAAGGAATCGACGTAACATCGACATCTGAGTTCAGTCAAAGCTAAGAAGAAATTAGAAGCTACGTCAATAAGAACTCAGAGGTGCGTTGACATGAAGATTGATGAAGTCGATGCAACGTCGAATACAGTCAGAAAAAGGAAGCTTTTTCAACTCTCCATTTGGGACCTTTTCAGAAGGACCACCAGGCTAACGGCTCGTTTGTTGCTAAGAATAGAATGAAGCTTTCCAGGACACAGCAAATCACGTTTGGAAGGTATTCAAAATGAATGGACGGGTCGAGAACAAATGGATAAAAGAAATTAGGTGGTTGAGAAGAATTACTTTTTCAGGACAAGCCAAAAGAAGAAAGTTTTTGAAATCTCAATCATACACAATAAGTATGCAAAAGAAGGAGAAGAACAACAAGGATTATTACATTATTCTGTTTATTGAATAGGGTCTCCATCTTCTTCCCTCTCAAACCTAAAAGACAGAGATACAGAAATACTCTCTCTGCACAGGAAGAAATACTGTTGCTTCTTCTTCAACATCATACAGCAGCAGAACTACAAAAAGTGCTAAGAGAAAAAGGATCAAGCAAAACAACCCTTGCAAATCATCACTATCATAAGCAAGAGTTTATCATATCAGATCCAGTGAAAGAAAGACAGAAGCAGAATCAAAGCTTCTGAATAATTATGAGAACATAATTCTCTTTTTCTCCCTCTCACTTTCTTCTTACTATTTTCTTCACCTGTAAAGAGTTTTAAGAATCTCTCTTTTAAAGGATTCAGTGGTTCAAGATCTCCTTATCAAAAGATCTTTGGTTCTAAGAGTGTCCATAGCAAAAGACTCGGTGGTTCAAGATCTCCTAATCAAAAGATCTTTGGTTCTAAGAGTCTCTTTATCAAAAGACTCTGGCACGGGTTGTGCAATCCTACCAGGGAGGTAGAAGAGAGGACTACCCACATTTTGGGGAACCTCTATAAAAATCTTGTCTTCTGTGATTTGCATTTTATGAGTTGTCCCATTTATAGCTTACTGTTTTTCTGTTTTATATTTACATCACATATTTATTTTATGTTGGTTTTGTTCAATGCATAATACTTAGTATAATTTTATTGTATGCACAGTTAGGGTAAAAATATTTAAATCTCTATTCACCCCTGCTCTAGAGAATTATCAGAGGCACACTGTGCACTTTCAATTGACATCATATGGAGGTTGATCATTAAAAGGTTAACACATTGATCAAAAGATCTCCTACTCTCATTGGTTTATTTTAAAATTAATTAAAAAATTTTTAAATAAAATGAGTTCTAAGGATTATGCATCAACAAGACTTTCAGTGTGCAATCTGAATAAGTTTATACTCTGGAAGACCAGAATAAAACTCTATATGAATTCTATTGATGAAGACATCTTTGATGTTATCATTTCAGGTCCTCCAGCTCCATACAAGAAAGATGTCAGTGGATCTTCAACACAGGAACCTGTACTCAGGGCTGAGTGGACAGAGAGAGAAGAAGCAGAAGGCATGTGATGTCAAGGCTATGAACATTCTGGTATCCACCATGTCAGATGACATCTTCCAGAAGGTAGCTGACTGCCAATCAGCCAAAGAGATCTGAGAATCTCTTTCCCAGAATGGTAGAAGGAAGTTCTGATGAAAGAAAGGACATGATGTCCCTTCTCATATCCCAATATGAGAACTTTCAAAAGAAAGCTGATGAAAATATTGTTGAAATGTATGACAGATTCAGCATCATTATTAATGAGCTAAGGAGTCTGGACAAGGAAATTTCCTTGACAGAGATCAATGATAAGATCCTAATGTGCTTCTCTAGCTTATGGGATTCAAGGATCTGGGTCATCAGAGAGTCCAGATGCCATAAAAAAATTTCAACTGATGCTTTGCTAGGAATGCTCAAGTCATATGAGATGGTGCTGAAAAAGCAGAGCTGAAATAGAGGAAAATAAGACAACTCCAACTCCTATTCAAAGGAGCCTTGCTCTGAAAGCTACTGAAGGAGAGCCCTCCACTCCTAAAGATGAAATGTTCAGTCTCCTAACAAGGAGATTCAGAAAATGGGTCAAGAAAAAAGACTCAAGGAGAAGAGAAAGGAGCTCAAAGCCCAGATATGATAAGACTCTAAAGAAGGAGGTAATATGCTTCTCCTGCAACAAGCCAGGGCACATAGGCCCTGAGTGCCCACAGGAACAAAGAGACAGGAGCAGCAACAAGGATGAGAAGAAGAAGAAGTCTTTCAGGAAGAAAGACAAGTAGAAGGGCAAGAGATTCATTGCTGAAACTTGGAGTGACTCTGAAGCAGAGTTAAACTCTTCTTCATCTGAGAGTGATGAAGAAGCAGAAGCTGCCTGCATGATGGCATTGGGGATATCCTCAGATGATGAGGAATAACAGATATCTATGTTTGATAATTTTGATTTCAACTCTGATGATTTTAAAACTTATTTTAAAGAATTCTGCAATGATCATATTAAGTTACAAAAAGAAACCGAAACAGCTAGGTTAGAACTAGAAAACTTAAAGGAAGATGAACTATATTTGAGAAATCAAGACTTAATAAAAGAGATTCATAATAAGGAATCAGAACTAGCTGAAATAAAAAAAGAAAACTTAGAACTAAAAGAAGAGCTAACAAAAGCAAAAACCTTTGAGGACTAACTCAATGGAAGGAGTCAAAAGCTCAAAAATATTACACAAAATCTCTCCATGAGATTTAAGCACCTAGGTCTAGGAGCAGACTCATGCACTAGCACAGAAGACCCTGGGAAACCTGCTTGAAAAAATCCAGTTAGATTCATTAAACCTAGTGACTATCAATCTAGTGAGGAAAGGGCAAAACCTAAGGATCAGAATATTATTCATCCGGATAAAATAACTGTAGTTAATAACATAAATCCAAACAAAGAAAAGAAATCTCTAGGAAAAAGTAATACAGAGAAACTAACCAACAATAATCAAAAGGTAAAAATCAGAAGTAAATTAATTAAACATTCTGCTGATTTATTATATTTAGATATATTTTATACACCTGAATTATCAAAATAATAGACCAAGGTTTGATAAACTCACACTTTGCCATCCAAAGGGATATCATGAAAGACCTTTCTACTCTTTCATAGAACCTTATAATGGTAAAAGCAAAGGGCCCAAGGTAACCTGAGTATCTTCTGATGTTTGAGTTACTTGTGCAGTAAGATGTTGAGATTCTTTCCCAGAGAAAGTGAAGGGAAAAGAAAGAAACTGATGATCAATTATAAACAACTCACATGCAAATGGAGTAATCTCTACTCCAAAATTTTCTGATGAGTTTATAGTTCATGAAAATATTAGTATCAATACTATTTTCAATAAAAATCATTGCTGGGAAAAACAACAAGAACTTTCTAAGGAGTTTAGACCGCGGCATGCTGATCCGCGATTACTAGCGGAAAAACCATAGCTACAATCATTGCGATTCGCCCACGGTCAGAGAGCAATGACAGAGTCCCGCCTCTTGCTTGTTTTTGGTCTAAAGATGAAATTCTTCACGGAAGATTCTTACACAATGGACTCTGATAAGTGAGATTTCGAGTCAATGTTTACAGAATCTTCTTCTGTCCGAAGAAATGATTCATCGAAAGAATGAGTCACCCATTCCATTGATATGGGCACATCTGAGATCAACAAATGCTCGGGAGTTCCTCTATTCAATCTTTTTCCTTCTTTAACAGCTACTCTAGGAGGAATGTTTTTCCTAACCCTCTCTTTCCTCGGATGAGGTCTCTATTCATTCAGAGTTGCGTCGAATAGAATTCGACGTACCGTCTAATTCTACTCGACGCATGCACCTAAAGAAATATATAACTGCTAATTCAGAGTTGCGTCGAATAGAATTCGACGTACCGTCTAATTCTATTCGACGCTAGCTTCGAGAGCCGTCCAAATCAGACAATTCGAATGGCATTCGAAGCAACGTCGATTTCATATCGACGAATACGTCGAATTAATAGTTGCTCGTCAAATTCGAAGATTGGTCGAGTTCTAATCGACGCAACGTAGACATGACAAGTGCGCGCACCTTCAGTTCTAGAAGCTACTTAGACACACTTTGACGCGCTGTCTATTAATCTTTTCGACGGTGCTTCGGATAAAACCCTAAGTTGCGACGAATCATCTTCTTTTAAGCAACTTCAGCGTCGAATTATTTACGCTTTCGAATTCTCTTCTCGTTGCTCTCGTGCTCTCCCCTTCTCCAGTTCTCTCGTGTTCTTCTCTCTCTCTCTCTCACTCATTTTCTCTTATGTTTGCAGGTACCTCAAATTGATGGCTCCACCAAAGGTGAATTCTGGCTTTCAAGTGGATGTCGATTCTTTCAGTGCAGCGGCCGAAAGCTTCAAAGCCATTCTTGGCTTGTTTCAAGATGTTGGTTTAATAAAAATGATATCCACAAGATGAAAGATCCTGGATATCGAACTGACTGAGTATAAAGATAATGTTCAAATAGGAGAGAATGGATCCCTCAAGGGAAAAGTTTCTGAGACAGATGTACAGATAACAGAGGAGTTACTGAATCAGACATATGATCTTACAACTGGGAATGACTCAGATGAATTAACAGGGGCTGAGATCAAGAGGGCTCTAGAGATTATGAAGTTTAAGAAAGATAAGCCCATAAATCTGAAGAAGATTGATCTTGGAGAAGAATACAGGTTCCTTGCTGACATAGTAGGGAAGGTGCTGCTGTGTAAGACTTCAACACATGATGTTATTCTCAAACAATAACTTCAAATAAGGGGAGCTCTTGTTCTTGAGAAGAAGATAAATTGGGGGAGATGCCTCCTGAAAATGATTGGGCACAAATACTCTCATAAGGAAAATGCATATATGAGAGTTATGAGTCAAGTACTTCTTCACCACTACCCTGCATTGTGCAAATCAAAATGAGTGTCAATTCCTCCTGGGAAAAGGATCAACATTAGGATCTTTCCCAAGTGGACCAGGCAGATCCTAAAGTCTGGTTAAGCTGCACTTTCACCTCCTCCTCCAACTACACAGGACACAGTCCAGATCTCCCAAGGGATGACATCCAAGCACAGGATCCTGCAGCAACACAACAAGATACCATTCCAGAAGATACTCCTGCCCAGAATATCCAGTCCAGCCCATCTACTACAGTTCCAGAGCAAACACCTCACATTCCTCACCAACCACAGCAACAACCATCCACCCTACTTCCAGACAATCAGTCTGCTCCTCCACCACCACCAGTTCATATCTCTCCAGAAACCTGTTGGATCTTACGGCGCCCTTAGAGGGGAGGGGGAGTTTGAGACTAAAGTTTCAGAATATTTTATAGAAAAATATATTTAATATTCCAGATAATATTATATTGAAGATTCCTTTTTAAATAATTGAAACAAACTTTTTGTTAACTGTTGCTAACGCCTGACGTTAAGTCTTAACGCTGGGCGTTAGCTCTCCAGAGAATATTCTTCAGAACAAAAAGATTGCCACAGTGATTTTACTTATGAAATCTTAAATGAAATACAATTTCAGAACATCAGAGATAATGAAAATTATTATTGTATTTCAAAGATAATTATACAAATGTTAAATTTAATACATTGATGGAAATAGAAATTAAAACATTCTCAAAGAGGAAATAAAATCAATTGAATAGAACATTAAGAGACATGATTTTATTTCATAATAAATTGAATACACAAATGTTTAATTTCTATAACGTTAGAAATCAAGGCGAAAATATGTAAAAACTCTTTTTGTTGTTTCACCGGTCCTTCTCCCAAAGGACCGGTTGGCTATAGCCTATCTAACCCCAGATGAGGCCTCTAGCCACCCCCTAGATCTACCCTCGACCTAGTCGCCACGCACAAGGCGGCGAATAACCCCCTAAGCCTCACAAGGACCTAGTCGCCAACACAAGCCGAATTTACCCACGGAATCCTCCCCGGAATCCGACGTTCTCACCGAACGATTTCTCCACACAAAATACAAAAGGAAAAATAAAAGATTACAAGATAAGTAAAGAGAAACTCCCCAAGAAATTCTGAAGGTGAAGACGAAGTCGATGTAGATGTTGGCGTTCTCGAAACGATCGTCCTTCGTATGGAATATGCGTTGTAGACCTTCTCCTTCAAAATCTTCTTTAGATCTTCATGTTAGCCCAAGGGAGATCTCTTAATTTGTTGTACACGAACCTCTCTCCAAAGTATCAGAATTCTGGAATCATCTCTTATCAATTTGAATGAGAGGAGTTGTACTTTTAAATAGCCTCGGAAGCTAACGTGTGCGTTAAGGTTAACGCCCGACGTTAGTGAGGCAGTTGCTGAGATCGTGCATAAACTCGGGAGCGTGGCTGAACAAAATTTCGTCGAACGAAAACAAATTTCATCGAACGAGCCTTCGTCGAACACACCCTTCGTCGAACGGAAAAACCGCAACCGTCTGGATCGTGCAAACCACCGGGATCGTGACAGAACCAACTTTCGTCGAACGGAACAATTTCGTTGAACGGAGCTTCTCGTTCGTCGAACGCAGTTGTTGGGCGCAATGTCGTCGAGCGCAGGCTTAGTTCGTCGAACGAAGCTCCTCGTTCGTCGAACGCAGCTTGCCCAGTGCTAATTCGTCGAGCGCAGAAGATTTCGTCGAACGGAACCCCTCGTTCATCGAACGCAGCTTATCGAGCTCAAGTTCGTCGAGCACAGAAGATTTCGTCGAACAGAACTCCTCGTTCGTCGAACGCAGCTTCCTTCAGATTTCGTCGAGCGCCTTCAGAGTTCGTCGACCGCAGGTTCCTTCAAATTTCGTCGAGCGCCTTCAGAGTTCGTCGAACGCAGCTTCCAGTTCGTCGAACGCAGTTTGCGTCTCAGCGGTTTCTTCTCAGCGGTTTGCTAACGTTGGGCGTTAACTACTAACGCGAGCGTTAGCTATCTTTCCAGACAGTCATTTCCAATCAACAAACTATTCATAGGGATGTGTAGCTATAGTTCCTGTACAACCTGCACACTATAAACACATAAAATACTAGATCAAATACAACACGGTATTTGTTATTCTCAAACCAAGAGATGCGGAACATAAGCTCCAACAATCTCCCCCTTTTGATAATAACAAATACCTGTATGAGAAATTAGTGAACTTAAAACCATTTGCGTTTATAGATAAGTGCGGTAATAAGATATGCATGAATAACAGGTTAAAAGCATGATAGATTTGATAGCTATAATGCATACTCTTTCTATATGAAGTCCTCCCCTACATAAGTGTTCTCTTATAATTTACTCCCCATAAATATCTATTTTACTAGATTTCTCAATTTCTTCTCCCCCTTTGTTATTAACAAAAGTGGGTAGGGGATGAGTGTATATCTTTTAAGATAGGTAATGAACCACTTATTGAAGGATTTTCATGATCGAGCATATGATAGTGTATGCACCTCCTATATATTACTCCCCCTACAAATATACCCTTTTTTTGTATAATATCATTATAATGCACTACCCCTAAATATTAAATTTATGCAATTTAATCTCCCCTTTTGGTAGAATCAAAAGAGGGTTTTGGAGTGAGTATGTATGATAAGGAGTAATATATTTTATGTCGAGAAGAAAAATAGAATGCAATCAAAAGCTTGTTAAATACTACTTGTTGAGAAAAATATAAGCATAATGCAACATAAAGTAGTAAGCAACATAGCTAACATGATAAAGTAAGCATTCTATTTTAAGATACCACTTGCTGAAAGGAAAACACGGTGTTAAAAATAATAAGCACTCTTAAACATAAACATCATTTTAGAAGATAAAACCAAATAAAGGATAATGAGTTTTAAATTTGAAAAATTGATGTTTGAGTTAAAGCTTGAAGAGATGTTATTCCATTAAGATAAAAAATTGCAAGCATGATTTCATAATATCAAGAAAAGATACACAAACTACAATGTAATAAAATTTGCATTTCAAGTAAAAATAAACATTGTAGCGATCATGCTTTGTTATCTAGTGCATTTACTAAAGTTTGTAGAGATTTGAGTAGATGAGCATTAGGATCCAATTCTCATGAGTAGAAGTTTTATGAAAGATAATGATGTGTACAAAGTAGTGTTTTGATAAAGTATACAAGTGAATCAATCAAAAACACATGACATATATAATGAAATAACACAACATTAAAATACACAAATACTATTACTTCCACAATATTTCAATGCACATGAATAAATAGTACAACTACCAAGGTGCTCTGCACACACAATGCTTATTAAGACTTATCAGGGTGCAAAGTAGTGTTTGGGGGATCACTTTTATACTTTTTAGCTTTATTTTCAATTTTTTATGATCCAGTGCACTAAGAGAAGTGGTGTATAAATTGTTTGCTACAAGACACTTTACAATTCTTAGCCAAGGTGCTCAACCTCACAATGCTCATTAAGACTTATCAGGAGGGTGAGTAGTGCTTGGTGGAGTTTTCCTTGTCATTTATTATTTGTTTTTTAGTTTAGTGATAAAGGACTCTGAATTCACTTGTTTTTTTAAACCACATTTCTCTAAAGAATAAGTGCATGAAAGACAAAGAATTATAGTAACCAATTCAATGTTGTGTAGGTAATCTATTTATGCATTTTAATCATTTATGTTATTACACTACACAATCATTTAAGAATGAGATTGTAAACACATGTAGGTTATCAAAAATAAGTGAGTGAATGAATCATTATCAAACATAATACATTACTCATACTTAGAGGCATGCTAAGCATTTCTGCACATGTTTATCTACAATCAATTTCATTGCACATAACAAGATAATATTCAAGGTATGATAAATACAAAATAATGTCTCTTAAGAAACTTGAAAGTTAAATTAAACATTGTATTTAATCTTTAATTGATATAATTAATCTTCCTTGACAATGACAATGAATAACAATCAGTTTTTATAAATTTTTTGAATTTTTATATATGCACAAAACAATAAACACACATAAAGAAAAACATATTTTTGTTCTTTGAAATTGTTTTGTAATTTTGTATTTGTTTTTTTTTTATATATTTTCTGGAAAACATAGAAGTCTTTAATAGCCCTTTCAGTAAATGATATTCTATGTCAGAGAAAAAATGCATAAGAAAATACATATAATAATTTTTTTTTAAATAAAATTTTGTTTTAAAGGGAATAAAAAGATAAAAAACTTTTTACAAACAGAGAAATAAAACACACACAAAATATTAAAATAATACCAGAAATAATTCAAAAAAAAAAAAAATTTGGACCAAAGGATCTAACGTTAGGCGTTAACTTTTTAACGCCAAAACAGAACATTAAATTTTGATGTTTTGAAAAATCTTTTTTTATGATTCATTTGAAATATAAAGAGACATTCCTTCAGTTAAAATTTCAGAGTATATTGATTAGATTTGAAGGCTCTTTTAGCATGTTTTTAGTGATTTTTCAAGTACTTGTGTTTGGTAAAATAATTAAAGCTCAAAATAATAAAATATGCAAACACAAGATGCAATGTTAGAACAAAAATAAATATGCATGATTTATGTACAAAGAGTGAGATAATGATCATGCATTGAATATAATATAAGTATATCTAAGATCAAGATACCTCAACAACATGGCTACACTCTAGCCCCGTACTAAGTGACGGATGGGCATGAGGAGTTGCACGCATGCCGTAGGTTGGGGTGTTAATCCCATATGCATACAAAAGACGACGCTCAACCTAGAACTCTTTCCCCTCAGTGCCTCTCAAGACCCCACTGGAATCCTCCCCGGTTAAGGACAAGACATGACTTAGAGGTTAGGTCTCTAATGCACACAATCCTACGTCATCGTTATTGTGAGACACATGTCATAGGTTTATTGATTATGGACATACTAAGCGTGTAAGCCTTAAATATATTAACTGTGTTATAATTTCATAATTAGTTTTGGATTTACAATTTTATCGAAGATTGTTGATTTTAAATCCATTTAGAAAAGTTTTATTCATGCAAATAACTACAAAGGAAAATATGATTTTCAGATTTTAATAATATAATTTACTTTAGCATTGCAAGATATAACTAGCATGAATATTGATTTCTTTCTATGGTAAGTGATAATGCTAGTGTGATGAGTTAGGACAACATGGTGCAAAGCTAAGTAAAATTGGACAAATATATAATTGAATTGCATGTATTCAAACATAGAGTTTTGAATTTTCATAGACCTAGAGCAAAGTGACAATTCTATTTGATTTCATCTTGTTTATTTTAAGTTAATTCTTAGGTCTAAAGATAATGAGATACATGCAAACAATAAAGATGCACATCACACACACAAAACAAGATATGAAACTATAATATCAATTGCAATCATGTATTTCATAATTCCTAAGGTTGATAGAATTAGTTGATTTAAGATAGGTCTTGATGGATCATGAATTATGATATATGATTATAGTGAATTTTAGCATAAGATATTAATAGATCAAGATGGAGTGTGTGAAATCATATTCATCATTTATGTAAATTTTTTTTTAATTATGATTTTTCATTATAGGGGCTATTATATGCAGCAACGAAAAATAAACAAATATGCAATAAGTTGTGCATTTAATATTTTAGACTAAGACCCATAAAAATTCATTTAAATCCAATTTTGAACGTAATTTCATTAGTCTTGATAATATCATTTAGCAAATTTAGCATTCAATTTATAATGATAATATAAGACATTTATAGGCAAAGGATTTAAAAAGGATAAAACATTTAAAAAGAAAAGATAGATCACTTAAAAAAAATATATGACTTTATGTTCAATTTAATTCAATTTGATTTGTTAAACATTAGGCTTAAAATGAAAGTCATATCTCATTATACATAAAGTGATCATAGCGTGTTGGCTCAAAAATAAGAAAACAAACAACAGAAAAAGCAATTAAGCATATCATGAAGTAGAGTAATGATATTTCATTTTTAATTTATTTCTACTTCATGCAATACGATGATTCCTAGTGAATGAGAGATTTAGGTATCCGGGGGACCAAGTGTGATGGTTCCTTTGGGTACCCAAATACATCGTGTAGGTTTTTGGAGAGATAGTGATGAATGGGCCTTTACAAATGGAGTTAGTGTTTCGTTTTTAATTTTGGGCATTCATTCATACTTTGGTTGTTTATCTTTTAAATTCATATTATGATTATTTGACATATTTTTGGAATGATAGTTGTTTGAAAAATAATTCATTTGGGATTTATGTTTATTCAAATTATTTTTCAAAATACATTGATGTTGATAATCATAATGAATTTTATTATATGGATTCTTTGAAAGTATATAAGAGTGATTGTCTTTCTTTAGAAGTGATTGTTGAAAGAGTGGTTACAATATGTTTTAAATGATTGGTTCTTATTTTGATGATTTTAATTTCCACTCTTTCTTATAGACATACTCTTATAATATGAAGTTAAACTTTTAGACTTTTGATAATTTGATAAACTAGAAATAAAAGATTTTTTATTATATGAACAATTTTGTATAAACATTTTTAATGATTCTAGTTTATCCCTTAAATTATCATTTTTTTTTATCAATTTTTCATTATGCTCTTTTGAAGTTAAAAGACTTTTTTCCAAAACCTTGAGTTCTTCTTTAAAAGTATTGTAATCAAAACAAGGTTTAGCATTTTTAATTAAAGAGCATGAATGAGAATTTGAAACATCAATATAAGATTCTACTTTACCGTTTGCTTTTAAAGTTTTATTTTCTGAACGTAATTTGGAATTAGCATGTTTCAACTTTGAAATTTTACGTTTAGCAAATTTAAGCACACGAAATGTAGAAATAGAATTTGTTACAAAAAGAGAAGATTTAGATTTTCTTACCTTGCTATAATTTTCGTCTTCTCTTTTGCTTGATGTTTTGTCATCAAATGAGTCCAATATTGTGACGTTGAATTCTTCTTCCTCCAAGCATAAGTCCTCATCGGTTTCTCCTCTTGGATCAATAAGGAATTGCTCTTGATCATCATCTGTGGAAGGAAAACTATAGGTAGTCTCAAGAAATTTCCAAACTTCAAAAGCAGTAGGAATCGTATAAATAAGTTTGAAAATATTTTGATCTAGTGCACAATATAGACTATTCATAGATTTGGCATTTAAAAACTTTTTATTTTTATTTTGAATATTTGGGGGCATTTTAATTGTAATATTCCAAACTTCAATATCCAAAGATTTAAGAAATTTTTCCATAAATATTCTCCACCCATAATAATTCACCCATAAATAATGGTGGACATAATGATTTTTCATTTTCATAAAAATTATCCCCTCTAGAAGATGCGAGATCACGAAGCACCATTATTCCCGGTTGTGAAGCCGTATTGGAATAACCTACGCTCTGATACCACATGTTGGATCTTACGGCGCCCTTAGAGGGGGGGTGAATAAGAGTTTTATGGAATTTAAATCTTAATTAAATTTATCAGAGTTTGAGACTTAAGTTTCAGAATATTTTATAGAAAAATATATTTAATATTTCAGATAAGATTATATTGAAGATTCCTTTATAAATAATTGAAACAAACTTTTTGTTAACTGTTGCTAACGCCTGACGTTAAGTCTTAACGCTGGGCGTTAGCTCTCCAGAGAATATTCTTCAGAACAAAAAGATTGCCACAGTGATTTTACTTATGAAATCTTAAATGAAATACAATTTCAGAACATCAGAGATAATGAAAATTATTATTGTATTTCAAAGATAATTATACAAATGTTAAATTTAATACATTGATGGAAATAGAAATTAAAACATTCTCAAAGAGGAAATAAAATCAATTGAATAGAACATTAAGAGACATGATTTTATTTCATAATAAATTGAATACACAAATGTTTAATTTCTATAACGCTAGAAATCAAGGCGAAAATATGTAAAAACTCTTTTTGTTGTTTCACTGGTCCTTCTCCCAAAGGACCGGTTGGCTATAGCCTATCTAACCCCATATGAGGCCTCTAGTCACCCCCTAGATCTACCCTCCACCTAGTCGCCACGCACAAGGCAGCGAATTACCCCCTAAGCCTCACAAGGACCTAGTCGCCAACACAAGACGAATTTACCCACGGAATCCTCCTCGGAATCTGACGTTCTCACCGAACGATTTCTCCACACAAAATACAAAAGGAAAAATAAAAGATTACAAGATAAGTAAAGAGAAACTCCCCAAGAAATTCTGAAGTTAAAGACGAAGTCGATGTAGATGTTGGCATTCTTGAAACGATCGTCCTTCGTATGGAATATGCGTTGTAGACCTACTCCTTCAAAATCTTCTTTAGGTCTTCATGTTAGCCCAAGGGAGATCTCTTAATTTGTTGTAGACGAACCTCTCTCCAAAGTATCAGAATTCTGGAATCATCTCTTATCAATTTGAATGAGAGGAGCTGTACTTTTAAATAGCCTCGGAAGCTAACGCGTGCGTTAAGGTTAACGCCCGACGTTAGTGAGGCAGTTGCTGAGATCGTGCATAAACTCGGGAGCGTGGCTGAACAAAATTTCGTCGAACGAAAACAAATTTCGTCGAACGCACCCTTCGTCGAACGGAAAAATCGCAACCGTCTGGATCGTGCAAACCGCCGGGATCGTGACAGAACCAACTTTCGTCGAACGGAACAATTTTGTCGAACGGAGCTTCTCGTTCGTCGAACGCAGTTGTTGGGCGCAATGTCGTCGAGCGCAGGCTTAGTTCATCGAACGGAGCTCCTCGTTCGTCAAACGCAGCTTGCGCAGTGCAAATTCGTCGAGCGCAGAAGATTTCGTCGAACGGAACCCCTCGTTCGTCGAACGCAGCTTGTCGAGCTCAAGTTCGTCGAGCGCAGAAGATTTCGTCAAACGGAACTCCTCGTTCGTTGAACGCAGCTTCCTTCAGATTTCGTCGAGCGCCTTCAGAGTTCGTCAACCGCAGGTTCCTTCAGATTTCGTCGAGCGCCTTCAGAGTTCGTCGAACGCAGCTTCCAGTTCGTCGAACGCTGTTTGCATCTCAGCGGTTTTCCTTCTCAGCGGTTTCTTCTCAGCGGTTTGCTAACGCTGGACGTTAACTACTAACGCGAGCGTTAGCTATCTTTCCAGACAGTCATTTCCAATCAGCAAATTATTCATAGGGATGTGTAGCTATAGTTCCTGTACAACATGCACACTATACAAAATACTAGATCAAATAAAACACGGTATTTGTTATTCTCAAAACAAGAGATGCGGAACATAGGCTCCAACAAAACCTACCAATCCCTTTCCCCTGCCTACCAAGATCCTCCTGATCTGAATGAGAACCTCACACCTTCCTCTACCTCTCATTCTACACCCCCAATTGATATTGAGAAAGCAATTGCAAAGGCAGTAGGGCTGGCTTCCAGCACTTTTGCTGACCTAATGACCACTCAAGCCAGAAGGTTTAATAAAAAGTACTCTCAGATGGAAAGTGAGATACTTGATTCAAGAGGGTCGCTCATGGCTCTCAAGGAATTTGTGTCCTCCTCCATGCTCACTAAAGAGTTCTTAACCTCTCTTCTCAGCAAGGTTAAGAAGGAGGAGAACATTCAAGAGGAGGAAAGGTCAGTCTCAAAAAAGAATGACCAGGTGAAGGATAAGGATGTGGAAAATCCTGATAAACTTGTTGTATTTCAAACAGTAAGTCCAAATGCAAATGTCCAGGGGGAGCCTCATACAAGTCCCCAAGATAATCCAGTACAAAATGTTGAAGCTTTGCCTGCAGTAAATCAGGGGGAGCTTCCCTCAACTCAGGGGGAGCGGGAGCTCCTTGTAGATGATCTACTTCTAGATGAGGTTGTAACAATTGCTAAGGAAGCTGCTCAGGATGCTGAAGAGAATGGTCAATCTCAGGGGGAGCTTCCCAAAGATGATGAAATCAATAAAGAAGCAGAGAGGAATTCTGAAGGAGAGAATGAACCACTAACATTTGCCCCAAGATAGGTAATTCCAAAAGTATTCTCAAGAAAAAGGAAAACTCATGAGAAGGAGCATTGAGGCTTAGGTATTCTGTAAATACCATACTTTCTAGAAGCAAACAGTTGTGGTGAACAATATAATTCCTTAACAATGTATAAAATGGCATGTGATTTTGTTCTACCATATCATATTGTCTATGTATGTTTTTGTTTATATTCATGATTATGTCAAAGTATGTCTAAAATCACTTTAAACAAACTGTAAAATTTGTTAAGATAAATAGAGGGAGATTGTTGGGAAAAACCTCTTTTAATTTAACTTAACAAATTAACTATAAGTGATTTTACCTCTTACGGTTTATTACCCACATTGTATAATAAGGATAATCTGTTCATTAGATGTCTTAGGATATCACACTCACCTTAGAGTGTCAAGGACTAGTCAAAGCAATCACAAAACAAGTTAAGATGAGACTTGCGTCGAATACAAGTCGACGCAACTCAGACTTGATATCGACGCAACTCTGAGTTAAAGTCGAAGCAGATTAGACAGTCTGTCGAAGTATAAGTCAAGTCGACGTAACGTCGAAAGGGAATTGACGCAGAATGAAGAGTTTGTCGAAGCCATCTAACAAGTCGACGCAACGTCAAGTACAATTCGACGCAAAAATTAAGAGATCAAGTCCAAGGCTTCAACTCGACGGGTACGTTGATAAGGAATCGACGTAACGTCGACATCTGAGTTCAGCCAAAGCTAAGAAGAAATTCGAAGCTACGTCGATAAGAACTCAGAGGTGTGTCGACATAAAGATTGATGAAGTCGACGCAGCGTCGAATACAGTCAGAAAAAGGAAGCTTTTTCAGCTGTCCTTTTGGGACCTTTTCAGAAAGACCACCAGGCTAGAGACAGTTCTCCAACAGCTCGTTTGTTGCCAAGAATAGAATGAAGTTTTCCAGGACACAGCAAATCACTTTTGAAAGGTATTCAAAATGAATGGACGGGTCGAGAACAAATGGAGAAAAGAAATTAGGTGGCTGAGAAGAATTACTTTTTCAGGACAAGCCAAAAGAAGAAAGTTTTTGAAATCTCAATCATACACAATAAGTATGCAAAAAGAGGAGAAGAACAACAAGGATTATTACATTATTCTGTCTGTTGAATAGAGTCTCCATCTTCTTCCCTCTCAACCCCTAAAAGACAGAGATACAGAAATACTCTCTCTGCACAGGAAGAAATACTGCTGCTTCTTCTTCAACATCATACATCAGCAGAACTACAACAAGTGTTGAGAGAAAAAGGATCAAGCAAAACAACCCTTGCAAATCATCACTATCATAATTAAGGGTTTATCATATCAGATCCAGTGAAAGAAAGACAGAAGCAGCATCAAAGCTTCTGAATAATTCTGAGAACAAAATTCTCTCCTTCTCCCTCTCACTTTCTTCTTACTATTTTCTTCACCTGTAAAGAGTTTTAAGAATCCCTCTTTCAAAGGATTCAGTGGTTCAAGACCTCTTTATCAAAAGATCTTTGGTTCTAAGAGTCTCCTTAGCAAAAGAGTCAGTGGTTCAAGATCTCCTTATCAAAAGATCTTTGGTTCTAAGAGTCTCCTTATCAAAAGACTCAGGCACAGGTTGTGCAATCCTACCAGGGAGGTAGAAGAGAGGACTACCCACATTTTGGGGAACCTCTATAAAAATCTTGGGTCTTCTGTGCTTTGCATTTTTTGTGATATCCAATTTATAGATTACTGTTTTTCTGTTTTATATTTGCATCACACATTTATTCTGTGTTGGTTTTGTTCAGTGCATAATACCTAGTATAATTTTATTGTATGCACAGCTAGGGTAAAAATATTTAAATCTCTATTCACCCCCCCCCCCCCCCCCCCTCTAGAGAATTCTCAAATGCACACTGTGCACTTTCAATCCATATAACAAAAATTCTATGAACTACGTTGTCACTTTCTTTCTTATTGTCTTTCAGGACATACAGACGAAGAAAATGATTAGCTCTAATAGGATGTGAGATGGGCTGTACGTATTTGATATTGTTGCTCCTCAGACTCTTCATGCTCTCAAGCCATTTGACTACCTGACATCGGAGCTTAGGACATCCCTCTACTACTACCACTACTAAACAGTCATTATTTCCTAGTTTTTCATCTTCTGTGTTACAAATTATTATGTGTGATGTTTGTGAACTTGTGATGCATCTCATGACGCATCCTAGTTTTCATCATGCATTTATTTATTTCATGTTATTTATTTATTTCATGTCATGTATTTTTCCCACGTACCCGCTTTCATTTGGGAATTTTGTTTCGGCTCATCGGTTTGACCACCCGATGAGATCTTAAATAAAAAGGTCCGGTAATTTTAGGTAGCTAGGACGAAAAGGGCAAGCTTAACTTATTTAAGGACGCATAAATAAATTCCAAGAAAATCAAGCCAAAGAATTTAAAAAGAGATAATCACAAAAAAATGAAGGATATTGGAATCAAATCACACTAATTCTCCTTTGAAAATTCAGCATGTCAAATACTTGGAAAATATTTATATTTGGGAAAACTTCCAAGATGGACTAACCACTCTTTTGGAAACAGGAAACGGGAAAACTCTCTCCCGTCTCCCTGTGGCGTCGAGGATCCCCTCCAGCGAACCGACGCCATCGTCATCTGCATCCCGGAGTACGGACGCTCGGCGAGACCCGCCACCGACGCAAGCTACTAAGGTCTTCGCTCTTCCTGCCGCGATCGCGCTCCAGCCCCTCCTTCGACCATCGCCGTCGAGCCCCGCCATCTCAATCCAGGTCGTCATCGACTTCGAAGACATCATCCGGCGACCTGAACGTGCCATGTGTCGTCGACCTCACCCTTACTCCGGCCTCCGTCCGAAAAACGATTGATTACTAATATACATTCACTGTTGCTGCGAAGGACTTGGAGAGAGCCACTGCCTTTGCCGTATCCTACGGTACCCTTGCTCCAATTTTTTGGTTTATTTTTTATGTGCTCCGCTAAATAATCTTAAGCTTGCCCTCACGTTCTTTTTGCCGTAACTTACTGTTATTTCATAAATCATTGCGTGTGAATTCAGTTTGTGGCCGTAATCATCTCGTGGAGGATTCGACTCGTAAAATACGTGAGAGTTCCACTCGAACCATATTAATGAATCTCTTAATTTTCAAAGCGTCGAGTTTGATTTTGCACGTAAAATTCGTTTGGCCCGCTCGGCCTATTTTCAGCAAATAAAATTATATTCGCATCAAAATTTATTTTATTTTCAAAACCCTAGATTTGGTTTACATTAGTTTGGTATCAGAGCGCATTTGACTCGCTCCTATCGCGAGTCAAGCGATCCATTTTTTTTAAAATAATAATATTATTTTTATTATTTAAAAAAGTTTTCATTTAATCACTGTTCAAAAATTTATTTTGCCTTTAAATAAAATAAAAAATTAAAATCCAAAAATATATATTTTCTACATACTCGGGAAACCGCTAAATTTTTTTTAATTTTCAAATTTTCTCTTTTACAATTTTTTTGCTCTTTAAAAAGAAAATAAATTTAAAATTAAAATCAAATCTTAAAAAAAAGTTTTAAATGGAAAAACGAGTAGATCACTTAGAAACTAGCGTAGAGGATTTGACCCAACGCATGAGCGACTTATTGAAAGCGGTAGAATCTCTCACCACCGGTATAGGTAGTGTCACACATGTCATGAATGGGTTGCGCACTTCGATAAATAATATTGAAGCCACTATGCACATAAACCGAGCACCCACCCCGAAAAATGAAGCAATCCCCAACCTTAGGCAGCTTGAACTCGCTCCCCCGGAACCTGAACCACATAATGAACCCCATCACCAACCCAATTGGGATATGGGCGTCAAATTAGACGTGGGTGATTTCGAAGGGCGACTAGAGCCCGAGAGTTGTTTGGAGTGGTGCGATAGGATGGATCGTTTCCTAGCTTGGAAGCAATTACCCCAAGCTAGGCAGGTCGAATACGCTACTCTTAGGTTGAATGGATTCGCCCTAGTCTGGTGGGGTCAACTAGAGAGATATCGGTTCAATTTAGGCATGCCCCCATCACCACATGGGCCGAGTTTAAGGCACAATTAAGAAAACGATACGTACCCCCTGATTACGTGCAAACACTCTACTGCAGGTTCCATAACCTACGACAAGACAAATTATCAGTGGATAAGTACACGAATGAATTCCTGGTTTTGCAGTCTCGCCTCGACCTCCGAGAGGATGATGACATGACCGTCTCTCGTTATCTGAACGGGCTACGATATTCGATTAGAGATTCGTTAGAACTGCACGATTATAAAGACTTAGGAGAAATTTCTAGTCGAGCACGTAGAGTAGAGACCTTGCAGAAGAGGACCTCCGGGCTTAGGTCTATAAATAGACCCCCATCTACTCACACTTCCACTCTGGTGACTAGGACTGTCGGACCCCCTCGTCCCGCTCTGCACCCAAGCACTCCTGCCTTGCCTACCACATCCACTAGAGGCAAGGAGATTGTCGGTTCTAGACCACAGGATGACACTTTTAGATGTTTTAAGTGTATGGAGCCGGGACATAAATCTTCTGAGTGTCCGCGACGCCACTTCGTCGCCATCATTGATTCTGAGAGTGGGTCATAACCTGAGTATGGGGTCTTCCTTAGTGACTCCCATCCTGACCCGACTCCTGAGCCCGAGTTAGAGAGTGACGAAGTTGAGGGAAAGCAGCCTGAACAGTTAGTGTGCGTTCTCCAACATAGTCTTCTAACTCCTAAGGCTCCCACTGACGACGAGTGGTTGAGGAACAACATTTTTCGTACAACCGCACGCATTCAGGGGTAGTTCTGCTCCATCATCATTGATAGCGATAATATGGAGAACTTTGTTTCTCAGCGTATGGTTAATAAGCTGAAGTTGAAGTCACATCCGTTAGGAAAGCCTTACAGTCTATCTTGGGCCACAAGTAGCACGACCCTTCCGATCACACACCAATGCCTTGTAGAGTTTTCTATAGGTAGCACATATCAGGACGCAGATTGGTGTCATGTCGCCACTATCGAGGTCTGTCACATCCTACAGGGACGACCTTGGCAGTACGATAGACGAGTTATGCATGACGGAGTGAAGAACTCCCACACATTCGAGCGCGATGGGCGCAGGATCGTTCTTTTTCCCCAGAAGAACAGTCTTGTTCCCAAAGCCCCAAAGAGATCACCCCCGTCCACTACATTGTCGGCTAAATCCTTCCCCTCCGCCACCATGTTACTGACAGGGTCACAATTTCAGGAGGAGATGAGGGATAGTGAGGTCGTTTACATGTTGTCTGGTATTGACACTACACCGACCACAGTTGATATCCCTAGTACAGTCCGCCCTCTCATTGATGAGTTCGCTGAGATTATGCCGGAGGAGTTGCCCGATCAACTTCCTCCGATGAGAGATATCCAGCATTGCATAGACCTTTTGCCTGGAGTTAGTTTACCTCATCTTCCCCATTACCGCATGAGTCCAAAGGAGCATGAGGAATTCCGTAGGCAGGTGACTGAGCTGATATCGAAAGGCCACGTTAGGGAGAGTATGAGTCTGTGTGTCGTCCCTGCATTATTAGTTCCTAAGAAAGACGAGACTTGGCGTATGTGTGTAGATAGCAGAGCGATAAATAAGATCACTATTAAATATCGTTTTCGCATTCCCCGCTTGGACGATATATTGGACATGCTTAGTGGATCCCGAGTGTTTTCGAAGATCGATCTGAAGAGTGGATACCACCAGATTAGAATTCGACCCGGGGAAGAATGGAAGACTGCTTTTAAAACGAAAGAGGGATTATACGAGAGGTTGGTGATGCCTTTTGGGCTCTCCAATTCACCTGGAATGAAAGCTAGAGTGTAGAGTGCAGTAAGAAGTCAACTGAACCAAGTGCTTAGGCCACTCATCGGAGTCTGCGTAGTGGTATATTTTGACGATATCTTGATATATAGTCTTGATCCTGCTCATTACTTGATTCACCTTAAGCAAGTATTAAAGATTTTACGGATAAACAAACTATATTTGAATTTGAAAAAGTGCACATTCCTGACTGATAGCCTGACCATCTTAGGATATATCATTTCGTCTGATTGTATTAAGGTTGATAGAGAGGTCAAGGCGATAGAGTCATGGACCAGCCCTAGGACGATTACTGAGGCTCGAGGTTTTCATGGGCTAGCATCTTTCTATAGGCGTTTTATTCGAAATTTTAGTACCCCGATTGCTCCTGTCACTGATTGTTTGAAAAAGGGGACATTTATTTGGACTGAGGAAGCCGAACGCGCATTTATTCTGGTTAAAGAGAGACTCACGAGTGCACCTGTGTTAGCACTCCCTGATTTTGATAAAATTTTAAGGTTGATTGTGACGCGTCTATTGTCGGTATTGACGCAGTTTTGAGTCAGGAGGGTAGACTTATAACTTTCTTTAGTGAGAAGCTGAATGAAGCAAAGACCCGATATTCCACCAACGACTTAGAGTTTTACGCTATCGTTCAGGCTCTCCGCTATTGGAGACACTACCTGATTCAGCGCGAGTTTGTGTTGAATACCGATCACGAGGCATTAAAGCATCTGAACTCCCAGAAAGAGATCAGACGGCATGCCAAGTGGGCTGCTTACCTGCAGGAGTTCACTTTTCATTTGAAGCACAAACCCGACGTCACGAATCGAGTGGCCGGCGCACTTAGTCGCCGATCCCACTTACTAGTCACACTGCAGCCTAACATGACGAACTTGGATTCACAGCGTGACTTATACGCCACTGACCATTTCTTTCATGACATTTTTATCTCGTGCCAGTATAGTGGGACGGAACCTACGACACAGTACGTCGTGAGTGAGGGATATCTATTTAGGGGCACCCGCATTTTGCATCTGCGAGAGACCACTTAGAGAGGCACTACTTTGGGAGCTTCACTCATCCGGGTTAGGTGGACACGTCGGTCAATCTAAGTTGTTAAATCTCGCTAGTGCACGCGACTATTGACCTAGGATGAAGCACGACGTTATCGAATTTGTTAGGCACTATATGACTTGTCAACTATATAAGGGGAACGCACAAAACACTGGATTATACATGCCCTTACCGATGCCTGCGAGGGCGTGGGATGATATTTCGATGGATTTCGTAGTAGGACTTCCTCGCACTCAGAGGAAAGTCGATTCGATTTTTGTAGTCGTGGATAGGTTCTCGAAAATGGCGCATTTTATTCCATGAAGGAAAACCTCTAGTGTCGTACACGTCGCTGAACTTTTCTTTAAAAAAATCGTTAGATTACACGGTATTCCTAGATCGATCACCTCTGATAGAGATACTCGTTTTATGGGGTATTATAGAATGCAAATTCGGCTTGTAGCATATATCACCCTCAGACGGATGGACAGACTGAGGTCGTTAATAGGAGTTTTGGAGATCTTCTTAGGTGTTTGACAGGGGAGAATCCGAAACAATGAGATCTTATACTACCACAAGACGAATTTGCATTCAATAATTCTACTAATCGCACCACTAATAAATCTCCTTTCGAGAATGTTTATAGGTTCTCTATACCCCATATACCTGATCGTCAATCCATTCCAACACATGAACGTGTCTCCTTTGAAGCGCAAGCTCATATTGATTATTTAAAGGAATTACATAAAAATATTACTAATAAATTGCGAGCGACTTCTAAAAAGTATAATTCCATGCCGATCGTCATCGCCGGGAGTTATATTTCTCAGAAGGAGATTGGGTGTTTGCTTATTTCAGGAAGCAGAGATTCACTTCGGGTCCTTTCCAAATCCGGAAGCGCGTCAGCGAGAATGCATACCTCCTAGATTTGCCCGTTGAGTTCGGTACTTCGCCGATATTTAACGTGGCCGATCTGACGCTCTTTTATGGAGATCCGCCTAGTGCCAGTCCCAGTCCACCTGCTGCAGCTCCAGAGATACCACCGGACTTAGCACCAATGCAGACGCACACCACTGAGGAGATAGACCAGGTTCTTGATGTACGACAGTTTCGCACTCGCCACGGAATCTACCAGCGCTACTTGGTTTCCTGGTGGGGACGAGTTATCACAGACAGCTCTTGGATCACCACTGACGAATTACGGCGCCGCCGCCCAGATCTCTCAGTTGCTACTCCTAGTGAGTACTCGTCGAGGTCGAGCTTTCTCAACACCTTGGGAATTGATGCATCCCATGACGCATCCTAGTTTTCATCATGCATTTATTTATTTCATGTTATATTTATTTATTTCAGGTCATGTATTTTTTCCGCATACCCGCTTTCATTTGGGAATTTTGTTTCGGCTCATCGGTTTGACCACCCGATGAGATCTTAAATAAAAAGGTCCGGTAATTTTAGGTAGCTAGGACGAAAAGGGCAAGCTTAACTTATTTAAGGACGCATAAATTAAATTACGGTACCCTTGCTCCAATTTTTTGGTTTATTTTTTATGTGCTCCGCTAAATAATCTTAAGCTTGCCCTCACGTTCTTTTTGTCGTAACTTACCGTTATTTCATAAATCATTGCGTGTGAATTCAGTTTGTGGCCGTAATCAACTCGTGGAGGATTCGACTCATAAAATACGTGAGAGTTCCACTCGAACCATATTAACGAATTTCTTAATGTTCAAAACGTCGAGTTTGATTCCGCACGTAAAATTTGTTTGGGCTGCTCAGCCTATTTTCAGCAAATAAAATTAAATTCGCATCAAATTTTATTTTATTTTCAAAACCCTAGATTTGGTTTACATCAACTTGTTAAAACATAAGCGTGTTTTCTTTAATCGTGTTTTTGCGTCTGGTATTATCTCATTTCATATTATTCATACTGATGTGTGGGGCCCTTGCCGGATTGCTTCCATCTCTGGTTATCATTGATTTGTAATATTCATAAATTGTTATTCTTGCACTACTTAGTTTATTTGTGCGTAGTAAGAGCGAAGTTTTTTCCACTCTTTCAAAAATTTCAAAAGATTATTTTGTTTACTAAATTTGGTGCAACCATAAAAACTTTTCGTAGTGTTAATAGTCGTGAATATATTGATAAATTTGGAAGTTATCTGAGTGATTTTGGAATTGTCCATCAAACTACTTGTGTTCATTCCCCTGCACAAATGGTGTTGTTGAGCGCAAAAATCATCTTTTTTAAGTGACAAGATGTTTACTATTAACCATGTCACTTCTTAAATATTATTGAGATGATGCCCTTCTTACCGTTGCATATCTCACTAATCGTATGTCTTCCAGTCATCTGGGTAATCAAACACCTCTACATACCTTGGGTATTCCTCCTATGACACTTAACCTTGGAGTTTTTGGATCCATAACATCGCTTGAACAAAACTAGATCCTTGTGTCATGTGATGTGTCTTCATTGGTTACTCTCCTACACAAAAGGGTACAATGGAATCATCCTCCTAGCAAGAAGATTTTCATCTTTATAGATGTAACTTTTCATGAAACTGCAACTTATTATGAGCCCTCACTTCATGGGGAATCTATATCACACTCAGAAGTGAGTACTCCTACTCTTTATTTGCCTATTCCACCTCTATACAATACCGAAAATACCATTAATTAGGGGAGAGTGTGGAAACTACCAAGCAAAAAGAGTTACAGGGGGAGAGTGTGAAGACTCCCAAGGAAAAAGAGTTGCAAGTGTGCACTGGTAGAAGCAAGGGATCAAACATTCAATCTCATTCCATAATACTAGAGCCAATGTCAGATTCATCTTCAACGCCCATTGAGTTACCTATTGCTCTCAGCAAAGGTATTCTCTTAACCACTCAATATACTTTATCTAACGTCTCATATGCCTCTCTAACCTCATCCCATAAAACTTTAGTTGCTTCTCTATCCTCATGTCTTTGTTCGTTACATGACAAGAAGCACTTGGACACTAATAATGGACAAAGGCAATGACTACGTGCACGGGGAAGGAAACGGGATACGGGAACGATACGAAATGGATGCGGAAAATGTTTTTATTTATTTTTTAATTATTTTAATACAAGTATTAAGTAATATAAAAAATACAACGAACAAATTAAGGTACCATCTCAATCACTACATTCAATAATATGTAATGATGACCATTAAACTCTTCACATAAACAAACTCTTCACATAATATGTAATGATGACCATCAAACTCATCACATAAACATGTATAATTGTATAAAATATAGAGAAAATTTAAGGAAACAAGCATCATAAAAAACAATATCACATGTCCACATCAATTGATCATTGTTTCGTTACATTCACATGCAAAATATCAAGTTCAAAATTAAACATTCTCTCCAATAGTATCGGCTTCATCATCTTCTTCAATAATCGAGAGCTCCAACCTTGGTTCATCAAGCGATAGATTAGCTATCTCAAGTGTACCTACATTTTCGAATGACACAAAGTCATCGCCCGCAATATCCCACAATATAGACTCTCCTTCATTGTACTTTTGATCTTTTCTAGAAAGTAGTCGAAGATTGATATGGATGCTTATTAAATCTTCTGCACGTTGCGGTGTCATTCTATTCCTTTTCATTGAATGGATAAAGGAGTAAGTACTCCAATTTCTCTCAGCGCATGAAGAAGATGATGGTTGTACTGATAGCTGCAATGCAATGGTTTGGAGTGAAGGGGCCAACAATCCATGATTTATCCACCAAGTCTTTGGATCTAAGAGATAACGATTTTGAATTGAATCATAATCGTTAAAATCTCCCGATTTGTCAATGAACTCCGCATACTCCTTGGCGACCACATTGCGCTCCATTAAGCTTGGAAAATACTTTTTCAAGCATTTAATCCTTTCCTTGCTAACTTCCGGATCTTTATGCGGAGCAACTCTATTTTGATCCTCCGCTAGCCATTGTTCATTATAATACCTAGTGAAATAATAAAAAAATATTGAGTTAAAAATCAATCATACAAAAGACAAAATATAAATTTATAATTAAAAAAGAAAAGTACCTTGGATTCAAGGAATGCGCAAAGCAATGAAGCAGAGTGTTATTCTTGTTCCAACGATCCACAAGGATAGCATGTACTACCTCAAAAAAGGTAGACACATCTTCTCTTTTCCTCTCATGAGTAGATAGCCTCCATCACCCTTTCAATCATTGTGTCCCACATATCATATACAAGATGAAGACAAGGCTTATCTGTATCGCAAAAGCGAATCATGTCATATATAGGAAGGGTGAATGAAAGAACATACTCAATGGAATCCCACCAATCATCATCCAACACTTTCTCTTTCACATGTCTCGCTTTTTCCATATCATCATCACGATATAGAAGTCAATGATCCCTAATAACCATTCTTTGGAGTCCATTCTTTATAAGTTTGAATCGTTTTAGCATGATGATCATTGATGCAAAACGAGTTTCGGCAATGGATAATAATTTTAAGCCCACAAACTCATTAAACATAGCTAATCTCATGGAAGGATTCATTATATAGTTCTTAATGAAGATGACATCATCACCAATATGAGTAATTCACGAACATTCTTCATACGTAACCGCATTATTCTCTGAATTCTTAGCGGCGCATATGTTCTTCAAAGCTAGATTGAGAGTGTGCACCACACAAGGAGTCCAAAAAATTGATGGAAACTCATTCTCAATTAGTTGGCCCGCCCCCTTGCAATTTGCCGCAATATTCGTTATAACTTAAACAACCTTTTCATATCTGATTTCTAAAATTACCTCTTTGATCAAAGAGGCAATAAAGTACTTGTCTTTAGTTTGACCTTCACAATTAACCGCCTTCAAGAACATTGATTTTGAATCAGTTATTGCCATAAAATTAATGACTGGTCTTCTTTGTGGATCGCTCCATCCGTCGCTTACAATACTAACTCCTTTCTCTACCCACATCCCTCGAATGGGAGCTAATCTTTTTTCAATTTCTATCTTCTCCTTCAACAACAAGGTGGTTCTTAGTGAATTATATCTGGGTGGTACATATCTTGCAAGGTTATGACTAGCATCAAAAGAATATGATTCTCTCCAATAAGGATTTCTTGCTAAATTGAAAGGCAACCCCACTGAATAAAATGCCCAAGCAATTAAAGCATCCAAATGAGTTTTATCCTCATTATTGAATGCACTAGAAATTGGATTCTTTCTGCTACCGCTTGGATCATCTTTTCTTCTCCGCTTATCACCAACACTTCCAACTCCACTTGAAGTACTTGGAAGAAGAAGAGGTACTTGGAAGAAGAAGAGGTACTTGGAAGAAGAAGAAGTACTTGGAAGAAGAAGAAGAAGAAGTAATGGGAAAAAGAAGAAGTACTTGGAAGAAGAAGAAGAAGTACTTGGAAGAAGAAGAAGAAGTACTTGGAAGAAGTACTTGGAAGAAGAAGAAGTACTTGGAAAAAGAAGAAGAAGTACTTGGAAAAAGAAGAAGAAGTACTTGGAAGAAGAAGAAGTACTTGGAAGAAGAAGAAGAAGAACTTGGGAGAAGAAGTACTTGGAAGAAGAAGAAGTACTTTGGAAGAAGAAGAAGAAGAAGAAATACTTGGAAGAAGAAGAAGAACTTGGAAGAAGAAGAAGAACTTGGAAGAAGAAGAACTTGAAAGAAGAAGAACTTGAAAGAAGAAGAAGAAGAACTTAGAAGAAGAAGAACTTGGAAGAAGAAGATTAAGTACTTGGAGGAAGAAGAAGTACTTGGAAAAAGAAGTACTTGGAAGAAGAAGAAGTACTTGGAGGAAGAAGAAGTGATTGGAGGAAGAAGAAGAAGTACTTGGAGGAAGAAGAAGAAGTACTTGGAAGCAGAAGCAGAAGAACATGGAAGAAGAAGAAGAATTTGGAAGAAGAAGAAGAAGAACTTGGAAGAAGAAGAAGAAGAACTTGGAAGAAGAAGAAGAACTTGGAAGAAGAAGAGGAAGAAGAACTTGGAAGAAGAAGAAGAAGTACTTGGATGAAGAAGAAGAAGAAGTACTTGGAAGAAGAAGAATAAGTACTTGGAAGAAGAAGAAGAAGTACGTGGAAGAAGAAGTACCTGGACGAAGAAAGTTACGGACGTCGCGGATCCACGTTGGGGGATTACATACAAGCGCAGCGCCACAACCCGGCGCACACTGCTTAAGAGGAAATCAATTACCTAATTCCTCTCTCTCTCTATTCTCTCTCTCTCTAATTCCCGTAAAAACCCTAAACCGCACCCCATGCGCTCGCCCGCTCTTCCGCACGCCGCTGTCGCGCCAGGATCGTTGATCCCCCTTTGGTTCCCATCCGCCGCCGCCTCTTTCAGCGCCTCCTCCCTTCGTCGATCTCCCTCCGGCGAGATAGGGTTGAGAGGCTCTCGTAAGGGTCACGTCGATCCTCTTCGGGATTTCCCCCATCCTCCTCCCCGCACTAGGGCTCAGAAGAAGACTCATAACACCTTGGTAGAAGAGGCCTCCTCCACCGCTGCTCCGCCGCCTCCTACGGCTCCAACCGCCGCCCCTACAACCGCCGAAGTGCAGATCCCGCCGCCGCATCTGCGCTCCAGCCCCGCCACCGCTCCTGCAGCGCCTGGATAGGGCTTTCCGCCACACCCTCGAGGCTTGCCAAACCTATTGGGGGCTTTCGCCGCCGGTCTTCCGTTGTTGTCGAATAGCACGGGCCTTTTGCCCACTCCCCCGTCCTCTTTTTCCCCCGCTAGGATTCTCCCCATGGACAACGACACTCCCGCCGGCCTCACTTTGGCTCAGATCTTGGAGTCTTTTCAGAACATGATGGTGGTGAACAATAAAGCTCTCATTGAGGCCCTCCTGCCGGAAGGTTCCCAGCCAGCTCCACGTGCCGCCTCGGGCTCATCGCAAACGGTTAACGAATTTCTCCCACCACGAAATGACGGGGGAAATTTTCCCCGCTTTGTGAAAATGGATTTTCCGCTCTTCGACGACCAGGAAGACCCCCTCACGTGGCTCACACGCTGCGAACAGTTCTTCGAAACCCAACGAACTCCGGAAGAGGATTGTATTGGTGTGGCTTCATTCCATCTCATGGGCTCCGCACACCTCTGGTTCTCGCAGCTCCGCCTTGAACGTCCGAACTTGGTGTGGGAGGATTTTAAGTCGTAGTGCACCCTCCGCTTCGGACCTCCCCTTCGCGGAAATCCTATTGGCGACCTCATCTCCCACCGACAGACGGGTTCCATTGATGACTACATCGAGAGGTTTCAGGTGCTCCTCTCCCGTACTCTTTCCGTACCAGCGGCTCATCAGGTGCCTTTCTTCACTGTCGGCCTTCACGAGCGACTTCGCCTGGACGTCGAGCTACAGTCTCCTCAGGACCTCTCCACAGCCATGAGCTTAACCCGGGTTTTCGAGAAACGCTTGATAATGGGCTGTTTGTATTTGGCTCGTCGATCTGGCGAGGGGCCCTCCAGGGGTGTTGGCCCTTCTACTCCACCGCCCAGCACAGGAGACGGCAAGGGCAAGGAGGGAGAAAGACCGTCCACCATTCGGCGGCTTTCCACTCAGGAAATGGCGGACCGCCGAGCTAAAGGCCTCTGTTTCAATTGTGACGAGTCTTTCACCCGGGGACATCAGTGCAAACGTCTTTTCTGGCTTGAGGTGGAGGACCCCTCTGACGAGGACATTGGGGACGAGGACCGGGGGACCCCGAGCTTTCTGTTCACGCTATAAGAGGACCCCAGTCGGGGGATACGATTCAGATACAGATTTCGGTGGCGGGCCATCCGTTGATTGCCCTCATGGATTCAGGTAGTACGCACAGCTTTCTTAGTGACCTCACAGCGCAGCATCTTCACCTACCAGTCACATCCCGTCCGAGCCTACGGGTTTCAGTTGCCAACGGCATGGCCATGACTTGCACCGGAGTCTGTCGTTCGGTGCCTATTGTAGTGGAGGGCTACCATTCCTATGGGGACTTTTATGTGAATGCCCTACGGGGTTTTGAGGCAGTATTGGGAGTACGTTGGCTCCGCACCCTGGGGCCACTTTTGTGGGATTTTGATACGCTCACGATGACATGGGGCCGTCACCCTCATCAGACGGTGTGGCAGGGCCGTCCGCCGACCGCTGACCGACAGATTTTTCTAGCATGGGCCGACCAGACAGAGCCCTCTGACCTGGAGGCACTCTTACAGCGTACCAGGACACTACCACCGCCCCAACAGGACATCCTCCCTTGCGACGCCAGGATCACCGCATTTGTCTCCTGCCCGGGACGGCTCCCGTAGTTGTTCGCCCTTACCGATATTCGTTCCGCCAGAAGGACGAGATTGAGAGACAGTGCGCTACTATGTTGCAGCAGGGCATCATCCGCCACAGCGTATCCCCCTTTTCATCTCCAGTCATGTTGGTAACAAGAAGGACGACACGTGGCACTTCTGCGTTGATTACCGTGAGCTGAATGCGCGGACGGTGAAGGACAAGTTGCCTATTCCGGTCGTGGAGGAGCTATTGGACGAGTTACACGGCGCCCGTTTCTTCTCCAAACTGGACCTGTACTCTGGGTACCATCAGGTGCGCATGGCCCCCGAGGATGTGGAGAAAACTGTTTTCCGCACCCATCATGGCCAGTTTGAGTTCCTTATGATGCCCTTCGGGCTCACAAACGCCCCCTCCACCTTCCAGGCCCTCATGAATGAGGTATTTCACGACCTTTTACGTCGTTGTGTGTTTGTTTTCTTTAACGATATTTTGGTCTACAACACGACGTGGGAGTCCCATCTGGACCACCTCTGAGCAGTTTTTCAGTTAGTTCGGACTCACAAATTGTTCTTGAAGCGCACTAAGTGTTCATTTGGGACGGACATGGTCTCCTACTTGGGTCATGTGGTTGATAGTACGCGGGTGTCCGCTGACCCCCTCAAGATTCTGAGCGCGGCGGATTGGCCCCTCCCCCGATCCCAGCGGGAACTCAGGGGTTTTCTCAGCTTGGCAGGTTACTATCGGCGATTCATCGAGGGGTACAACATTATTGTGGCGCCATTGTTTGCCCTCTTGAAGAGGCAGTACTTTGCATGGGAGGACTCGGCGACGACGGCTTTTCGCGCGCTCCAGCAAGCCCTCGTCTCAACTCCAGTTCTACGTCTACCAGACTTCGACCAGGAGTTCCAGGTAGAGTGTGATGCCTCCAGCCAGAGGTTCAGTGTTGTGCTCCAACAGGAGCGCCACCCATCTCTTATTTCAGTCCCCGCACCGCCCCCCATCACCAGAAGCTTCAGGCTTACGAGCAGGAACTGATTGGACTGGCCAAGGCGGTCCATCATTGGCGGCCGTACTTGTGGGGGCGCCCTTTTTTTATTTGCACCGATCATTTCAATCTGAAGTACCTCCTGGAGCAGCGCCTTACCACGGCCCCACAGCAATGTTGGATCAGCAAACTTCTGGGTTTTGATTTGCATGTTGAGTACAAGGCGGGGGCCTTGAACTGAGCAGCCGACGCTCTCTCCCGCCGCGATTACGAGGAAGGATCCTTATTGGCAATCTCTTTTCCGACTTCGCCGCTGCAACACTGCCTACGGACAGAGATTCAGGACACTCCGACTCTTCAGGAGCTTCTCCTCCGCATTGAAGAGGGTAGCTTGCCCTCACACTGGACAGTTCGGGATGGGCTCATCCTATACAAGGATAGGCTCTATCTTTCAGATACTTCCCCCTTGATTCTGGAGATTTTGACAAGGATCCACAGCGCCACACATGAAGGGGTTCATAAGACCCTTCAGCAGATCCGGGCCGAGTTCTTTTGGAAGGGCTCAAAAGGTGGGTCCAGGAGTTCATCGCCCTTTGCCCCACCTGCCAGCGTAGCAAGGCCGACCAGCTCTTACTAGCCCGGCTGCTTCAGCCCCTCCCCGTTCCGACACAGATATGGGTGGATATTTCCATGGATTTCATTGAGGGATTACCGATTTCGAGGGGCAGTTCCATCATCTTCGTGGTCGTCGATCGCCTGTCCAAGGGGGCTCACTTCATGGCGATGAGTCGCCATATTGTCGGGGACATGGTGAAACACATCATCTTCGACCAGGTGTTCCGATTGCATGGCATTCCCGAGAATATCGTGTCCGATAGGGACAGGGTTTTCAACCCTCTTCTGGCAGGAGTTATTCGCCTTATGCGGCACGAAGTTAGCACACTCGTCGGCGTACAACCAGCAGTCTGACGGCCAGACGGAGGTGGTTAACAGGACACTGGAGATGTACTTGCGTTGTATTACGGGGGACCGCCCCAAGGATTGGGCACGCTGGCTTCCGTGGGCGGAGTACTGCTACAACACCTCCTACCATTCAACTCTTCAGACCACCCCCTTCCGGCTAGTGTATGGTCGTGATCCACCTACCCTACTCACTTATACCAGCGTGTCCGCTCGCTCACCCGCTATTGATACGGAGCTGGCCACTCGGGATCAGATCCTCGCCTTAGCCCGTGAGAGGCTTCTTCAGGCTCAGGCCCGCATGAAGACCGCCTACAATCGGGGAAACCGCGAGTTGTTCTTCGCACCGAGGGATTGGGTATAGCTTAAACGTCGTCCTTATCATCAGACGACCATAGCGACGAGTTCATACAATAAGCTGGGGCCCAAGTTCTATGGACCGTTCCTGATCTCAGAGCGCATTGGCGAGGTAGCATATCGTCTGCAGCTTCCGGCAGATGCCCGGATCCACGACGTGTTCCACGTTTCGCAACTCAAGCCATTCGTGGGAGTTCCACCTTCAGAACCCTTGGTCCACTTGTCTCCACAGCTCCAGGACAAGCTTGGGGAAAAGCTTGATGACGACGCGGGCGGAGATGTTACGGACGTCGCGGACCAACGCTGGGGGATTACGTACAAGCGCCGCAACTCGGCGCACACCGCTTAGGAGGAAATCAATTACCTAATTCTCTCTCTATTCTCTCTCTCTAATTCCCGTAAAAACCCTAAATTGCACCCCCACGCGCTCGCCCTCTCTTCCGCGCGTCGTTGCCGCGCCAGGATCGTCGATCCCCCTTCGGTTCCCGTTCGACGCCACCTCCTCCAGCACATCCTCCCTTCGACGATCTCCCTCCAGCGAGATAGGGTCGAGAGGCTCTCGTAAGGGTCACGTCGATACTCTCCGGGATTTCCCCCTTCCTCCTCCTCGCACTAGGGCTCAGAAGAGGGCCCATAACAAAGAAGTACCTGGAAGAAGAAGAAGAAAACGTACTTGGAAGAAGTACTTGGAAGAATAAGAAGTTCTTGGAAGAATAAGTACTTGGAAGAAGTACTTGAAAGAAGAAGTACTTGGAAGAATTACTTGGAAGAAGTACTTGTACTTGGAAGAAGTACTTGTACTTGGAAGAAGAAGTACTTGTACTTGGAAGAAGAAGTACTTGTACTTGGAAGAAGAAGTACTTGTACTTGGAATACGTACTTGTAATTGGAAGAAGTACTTGTACTTGGAAGAAGAAGTACGTGTAGTTGGAAGAAGAAGTACGTGTACTTGGAAGAAGAAGTACTTGTACTTAGAAGAAGAAGTACTTGTACTTTGGAAGAAGTACTTGGAAGAAGAAGTACTTGGAAGAAGAAGTACTTGGAAGAAGATGGAAGTACTTGGAAGAAGAAGAAGTACTTGGAAGAAGAAGAATAAGTGCAACAGTATTTTGTAAAATATAGAAAATCAGTAAAGAAGAAGAAGAACCTGGCGAGAACGGAACCTGGCGCACGAAGCAGGGAGAGGGATCGAGGGCGGCACACGGAGCAGGGAGAGGCATGCAGGGAGCGGGAATAGCGTAAACCTAAAGAGGATAAGTCGTGACATTAAAGAGGCGGGATAACGGGATACCGCACGGGAATCACGTATCCCGCCGTTTAATTTTTTTAATAATTAAAATTACGTTTCCTAGAGTTTCGAAAACATGTTTCCGGGCATTTCCGGGCGTTTTCCGTATCTGATACACGCCTGAGTTAAGTATCCGTGCAAAGTAGGGCAATGATGGAGGAAATGCAGACTCTTGAAAAGAACCATGCGTGGGACCTGGTAGATCTCTCTAAAGGCGAGAAGATAGTTGGATGACGATGGATCTTTACGGTAAAGCGAAACTCTGAAGGTATTGTGGAAAGATTCAACGTACGCTTGGTGGCGAGAGGTTACACTCAAACTCATAGTATTGACTACCAAGAGGCATGTGCATCGGTAGAAAAAAATGAATTCAATTTGTATCTTATTACCCTGCGCCGTCTGCAAAGGGTGGGATCCAACAGCTGGATGTAAAGTGATTTCCTTCGCGATGAGTTGGAAGATGAAGTCTATATTACAATGCCTCTTGATCTTGTCTCTAGCGGCTCACAAGGGAAGGTATGCAAATTGAAGAAAACCTTTTATGGATTAAAACTATCTCCCAAAGTTTGGTTTGAGAGATTTCATAAATTCATGACCTCTTTACGCTATACCTAGAGCTGTCACTTAAAACCGAAAACCGAACCGGAACCGGATCAGAACCGCAAAGAACCGAATCGTTCGCGAAGCATTTGGGTTCCGGTTTGAATTTTGGAACCGTAAACAACAATGGTCCGGATATGGTTCCTTCATTTTATTATTCGGACTGGAACCGGAACAACATAAATGTTTCGAGCAGTTTCAGAATTTTTAGATCCGATCCAGACCAGACCGAAGCTGAACCAAACCGCAATTTATTATTATTATTTATAATATATATTTATTATTAATATTATTATAATAATTTTTTTACTTTTATTTTTATAATATTAATAATATATATTTATTGTCGATACAACTATACCTATATCAGCCGCTCGATTGCAGCACCATCCAATTGCAGCGGGATTCAAATACTCATACACAAGCCACGCAACAGTAGGTCATTTCCCCGTTCCTCTGCGCCAAATACTTCCTTTTCGCTCTGCTTACTCGATCGTTGAAGGCTTTCTTCTCCTCATTCCGACGGTGTTCGTTCTGACCTTTCTGTTAGGGCTTCGGATCCAAATACAAAATCGGCGACTTCCTCGACTGGCTTCTCCTAGACGATCTTCCGGCAATGTTTGTTCTCTCCCTCTCTATTAGGGTTATAAATTTAGGGGCCTCCGACGACCGTCTAGTGAGTTTATTTCTTTTGACCTTTCTGACTCCATCTCCTTCTCTTCCTCTGATTCCATTTCTTCAATTGTTATGGCATTTTGCTCTTGCCACCACCTCCATCATAAATCTGACATTCCATTTCGTTCTTCATTTCATGCTCATGATTAAGCTCATTCACAAACAACGTACAGGTAAACCATAACCTCTGTTCTCGACTTAACATTTATTTCATATTCATTCTATTGAATCTAAGGTCCTATTCATATGCCTTTTACAATAATAGTACAACTTATTATATGATCTAACTCATCAGGAGGATAGATTGACAATGGATTTCCATCCATGATGTTATGTTGTGATGAATGACCTGATTAGCTGAAGTTTTGAATTAAAAAAGGTTATTTGTTAATGAAATTTTTTTTTATAATTATAAAAATGTCAGTTTCCGTCAGTTTTTTTTGTTATAATTACAAAAATGTTGATGATTATATTCTCTATTTTGTTGATGCTTATGTTTGTCATTCCTCAACTACTTTGGTAAGGCGACTGTTTTTGCTGAGTACCGGGTGTTACAGTGTTACTTGTTGTCCATCATGTTAATGACCATGTTTATGTTAATTAATTTTTTGGATCAAGTTTATTGTAATCATACAATATTACCCATTCTTTTTCTATTCAGTGCGTCAAATCAGATATTATTGCATGCATATTTGTATTAGTTTAATTTTAACATATTTAGACTTAAGAAACCATGAAATTATTACTCCAACTATTTGAATTCCAATTTTCTTTTCAAATATGCATTTTTAAAGAGATAATAATCTTTGTAAATACGTCTAATGACTCAAATTATAGAGTTATAAAATGATAAAAACTATGACACATAGAACCGATTGGAACCGAACCGCATAGAATCAGACCGAACCGTTAGTAGCCGGTTTGGTTTTGGTTCTTGTTGAACAGGAACCGGAACCGTTGGCATGACGGTTCCAAAAATTATGCTGGAACCGGAACCAGAATCGGAACCGATCAAACCAAATAAAGTTTTGGTTCTAATTTGAAGAACCGTTACCTTAGCGGTTCGGTTCACGGTCTTAGGAGAACCGAAATCGAACCAAAACCGTGACAACACTAACTATATACCCAAAGTCATGCCCATTACACTTTATTCATCATACGAAAAGAGATAAAGGTGACTCTTCTTATTATGTATGTTGATGATATGGTTATTACAAATGACAATTTGGATGAGATCCATGCTCAAAAAATAAAATTTGCTAGTGAATTTGAAGTAAAAGATTTGAGAAAGTTGAGAAATTTTCTGGGAATCGAGATAGCATATATGAGATTCATATTTCACAGGGAAATATGTCCTTGATTTACTTGACCGGACAAGAATGAGTGGTTGTAAGCATGTTGATACCCCTATTGAAGTCAACCACAAACTAGGAAGAGATGAAGGGGAGTTAGTGGAAAGATATTACAAGTTATCAGAAGCTATTAGGAAAATTGATCTATTTGTCTCATAATTGCCCTAACATTACATATGCAGTGGGAGATGTAAATCAATATATGGATTTTACTAAGGTCGGGCATCTCGATGTTGTCAACATAATTCTAAGGTATTTGAAGACCTCTCCAGGTAGAGGCATTCTATTTTCACCCAATGATAACTTAAAAACTGGTATATACTGATGTTGACTGGGATGGATCAGTTGATGATAGGAGATCTACAACAAGATAGTGTTCCTTTGTTGTGTCAAATCTACTCACTTGGAGAAGCAAGAACAGCATGTAGCGACTCGTTATAGTGTTGTATTGAAGCTGAGTTTAGAGTTATGGATCATGGTATATGTGAGGGGATGTGGCTTCGTACTCTCGTGAAATACCATGGCTTACTGGAAACTGGCCCCTTCAACTTGTACTGTGATAACAAGGTTGCAATCAATATTGCTCATAACCATGTCTAGCATGACCACACCGAGCATGTCGAAGTTGACCGACACTTCATTAAAGAAAATATTATGAAAGGATTTATTTGTAGTCCTTTTGTATACCCGGAGGGACAACTTGCAAGTGTTCTTACTATGGGATTGAGCGAAAAAATATTTGTAAATCTTATTAGCAAGTTGGTATGAATAATATTACATGTCCAACTTGAAGGGGTATTAGAAGTATTAATATTTTCACTTTATTTTATCTTTATGTAATAACCCCTACTATATGTAGAAGACTTCTCTCTTCTCACAAAATGAAGAAAGTTTTCTTTTCTAACAATTACTTTCATTTGGAAAGAACCCCGATGTTATTACGCACGTAATTTCTATTCTCAAGAAATATCTGGAGTACCCATATCTTTTGTAACAAAATGTGCATGAAGACGTTTTATTGTAATTTAAGGAACTGACTCCTCAATTGTGTATATGGCGCATAATGTTCATATTTCATGTCTCAAAATTATACAACTAACTGGCATGTCTACCAGGATGTTAAACTCTTAAATTTTACAGCATATAAAATATCGTATCTATAAGGGTGTTGTTATATGCAAACCCTTTTTGGTTGCTAGCAAACCAATTTCTATGAGTTATTACGCGCCTTTTGAAAATACGCTTTGTACATGCATTTTTAGGAAAAGTGTTCAACACGAAAGTTGTAGATCTCGACGAGATCTACAATTTTCGTGTTGAACACTTTTCCTAAAAATGCACGTACAGGGCGTATTTTCTTGTTATTTTCAAAAATTCACTATAGTTACGATCAGGGCGATTTTAGGACTTTGTGCGTGCATTTTAAGGAAAAGTGTTCAACACGAGAGTTGTAGATCTCGACGAGATCTACAATTTTCGTGTTGAACACTTTTCCTAAAAATGCATGTACAAAGCGTATTTTCAAAATGCGCGTAATAACTCATAGAAATTGGTTTGCTAGCAACCAAAAAGGGTTTGCTAGCAACCAAAAAGGGTTTGCTAGCAACCAAAAAGGGTTTGCTTATAACAGCACCCATCTATAATTACACGATAACTAGATAGAATTGACTTTTATTTTGGGAGAAATCAGTTAACATACTGTGATGTTTCTTGTTAGCCCTTAAAAGTAAGAGACTAAGGCCCCGTTTGGGACAACGTTTTTCCTCCTTTTCGTTTTATGAAAAACGCCACCGTGATGTGTGTTGCGTTTGTTTTCTCTACCAGTGGAAAACGCCGCTGGCCAAGGAGTTATTTCGCCTTTTTAAAAAGTCAAGCCTCCCTTCCTTTTCGCAACTTCTCTGTCGCTAGCGATTCTTCCCCGATAGTATGTTGTGCTCCCGATTCGCCTAGCGGCGTTCTTCCCTTCTCCTTCCTGATCTCGTTCTTCCATTCTCCTTCCTGATCTTGTTCTTCCCTTCTCCTTCCCGATCTCGTTCTTCCCTTCTCCTTCCTGATCTCGTTCTTCACGGCAGACCTGGTAGGGCTCATCTTCTCGCTGACAGAAGCGCTTGTTGCCGACAGAAGCGCTTGTGGGTAGGGCTCATCTTCTCGCCGACAGAGCTCGAATTTGCTGTTAGCGAAACTCGGATCTGGTAGGGTTCATCTTCTCGCTGACAGAAGCTCTTGTTGACGACAGAAGCTCTTGCTAGTAGGGCTCATCTTCTCTCCGGCAAAGCTCGAATCTGCTGTTCCAGAGCTGCTAGAGAAACCCCTGTTTCAGATCCAGTAGGTGCTCGATTGGTTCATCTTCAGAGGTATTCCATAGCTCGATTTCAGAGGTATTCCATACCCTGATTCATTCATCTTCACCATTTTTGATTTCTCACAATTTCTGAATATCATTTTCTCATGTCTATATTTCTCATTCCAGATATCTTGGCTTCTCCTTTCATTCAAATTTTTGGATTGCAAATTTCAGCTCTAGGGAGTTATTGGTGGTATGCTTTCATATCTTTTAAGCTTTTATCACTCCATGTATTTTAGGGTTTTTTTGTGTGTGGTGTTTTGTTGTGTATGTGTTGAATGGTGTATGTGGTGTATCGTGTATGTGTGTATGTGATGTATTGTGTATGTGTTGAATGTGTGTTGTGTTGTGTATGTGGTGATTGTGTGATGTGTGTTTTGTTGTGTATGTGTTGAATGGTGTATGTGGTGAATGTGTGTTTGTGTTGTGTATTGTGTATGTGTTGAATGTGTGTTTGTGTTGTGTATTGTGTATGTGTTGAATGTGTGTTGTGTTGTGTTGTGTATTGTGTATGTGTTGAATGTGTGTTTGTGTTGTGTATTGTGTATGTGTTGAATGTGTGTTGTGTTGTGTTGTGTATTGTCTATGTGTTGAATGTGTGTTGTGTTGTGTATGTGGTGATTATGTGATGTGTGTTTTGTTGTGTATGTGGTGATTGTGTGATGTGTGTTTTGTTGTGTATGTGTTGAATGGTGTATGTGGTGAATGTGTGTTTGTGTTGTGTATTGTCTATGTGTTGAATGTGTGTTGTGTTGTGTATGTGGTGATTATGTGATGTGTGTTTTGTTGTGTATGTGTTGAATGGTGTATGAGGTGAATGTGTGTTTGTGTTGTGTATTGTGTGTGTGTTGAATGTGTGTTTGTGTTGTGTATTGTGTATGTGTTGAATGTGTTGTGTTGTGTATGTGGTGTATTGTGTATATGTTGAATGTGTGTTGTGTATGTATTGTGTATGTGTTGAATGTGTGTTGTCTATGTAGTGAATTGTGTATGCTATCTAGTATCATTGTGATGATTTTATTAATTTTTCGTTCTGTTCAGTCCTGCATAATGGGTAAACATAGAGAAGGGGGAATTTTGCAACCTGGGAAATGAATGATGTGATGTTTTTTGTGACTTATGCATAAAAGAAATTGAGTTGGGGAACAGACCAACATCTCATTTTAGCAAGCGAACGGGAAAGTCATATGACCAAAAACAAATGAAAAATAAGTGAGACCAGCTAAAAAGAGAATGGAAAGTTTTGCGAGAGTTGAAACGGGGAGAAACTGGTTTGGGTTGGAATCCCTCACGAAAAACTATCGACGTTTCTGATGAATGGTGGGACGAAAGACTGAAGGTAATTTAATTCTTTTGACGTTTGTCTCGCTATTACTTTTTGAGTTAATTATATTATCATTAATTTGATATATATTCTTAGGTGGTCCCTACTGCAAAGAAGTTTCGGTACTCAGGTATAGCTCCAGAGTTGGAGGAAAAGCTAGACAAGATGTTCAGCAAAGTAGTTGCTACGGGAGATCTTGCATGGGCACCAAGTTCACGAAACCTGGTGCATGAATCTGTTGATGAACGTGACATGTCCGATGATGGTGACAGTCGAGCTGTTGAAGATTTATCTCCTAATACAACAGACACGGGAGTGGACACTACCTCCACTAGACCCTCTAGCTCATCGGAAGTTAGGAAGAAAATAAAAGAAAATGGCAAGATTGTTGGAAGAAAGCGAGCAATGAGTTCCAGAATGGAGGACATAGCAGAGACATCTCCTATAATAGGTCGTGTTATGATAGAACCTCCAAAAGTACAAATCACCTCTGCATTGTTTACCATTCCAGAAGCACTCGGAGAGCTTGAAAAATATCCAGAGATTACGGGGGACTTTGACTTCTATGACTACTGCACGATGTTTCCCAGAGATAAGAGCAACAGGGAAACATTCATGAGTATTCCGGAGACGCTCAAAGTTAGGTGGCTAAAGGCGCGATATACACAAAATTCACAATATGGGTCAGATGGTTGTAGTTATCTGCGGAACATGAATGTGGTTGTATCTTTTGTTTGTGGGGTTGTTTATTTTATCATTATGTAGAACAACTTGAGAAAATGGTATTAATGTTGTCTGATTATTATTATTGCTTCATGTGGTTGTATCTTTGTTTGTGGATACTGTTGCCTGATTTTTTTTACTCCATTGGCTTCTAGTTCAAGAAAACGATATTAATGTTGTTATTAATACTCTTGCTTTTTTTTGTATTGATGTTTGCAGTTATATAATTAATCTGTTATGATTTTATTTATCTATTTGCACAGTTATATAATGTCCTCTGATAATTCAGATAACTCCAATGAGGAAATTCAAGAAAGAGTGATAGATTTGGTCAATCAAACTCGAAACGTTTTAGTTCACCATCAACAGACATCAGCTGCATGTATGGTGCACAGTTGGTGTTCATCATCCAGCAATAATCCATGCATGACATCACACCAATCAGGTGATAAATGGATTGGAGAATTGCTAAATGGGCATCCCACTAGAATTTACGAGAACTTACGGATGTCAAAGCGGATATTTCTTAATCTACTTCAGGTACTTGAACAACGTTATGGGCTACGCGGTTCAACGAGAACTACCTCACGAGAAGTTCTCGCACTGACATTGTACATTTTAGCACAAAATGAATCAATGAGGCTAACAAAAGAAAGATTTCACCACTCAACGGAAACAATATGTAGATATTTTTCAGTGGGAATAGCTGCCCTGAAAAAGCTATCATCTGATATTATAGTGTCAACACATGAAAATTTCAGTGAAATTCCACATCAAATATTAAATGATGCTCGATACATGCCATATTTTGAGAACTGCATTGGAGCAATAGATGGAACACATATTGGTGCATGGGTTCCACCTGAAATACAAGCTGCGTACATTGGACGTCATGGTATGCCAACCCAAAATATTATGGCAGTATGCGACTTCAACATGTGTTTCACATTTGTGTTGGCTGGATGGGAGGGTTCGACTCATGACAGTCATATTTTTCAGCATGCACTCATGGAACCAAGTTATAATTTTCCATTTTCGCCTACAGGTATAATTTTAAATATGAAATTATAGTTATTTAAAATAGAATACTAATTGTTGTTTTTAAATTTTAGGAAAATATTACTTAGTTGATGTTGGATATCCATTGCAACGAGGGGTCTTAAAGCCATATTCAGATACACGATATCATTTACCAGACTTTGCGCGTGGAAATCGTCCTATACAAGGAAGAAAAGAAATATTCAACCATGCACATTCATCACTGCGTGGCGTCATAGAACGGTCATTCGGTGTTTGGAAGAAAAAGTGGGTTATACTGAGGGACATGCCTCAATATAGTTTAGCAAAGCAAGGTGATATTGTCATAGCAACCATGACTTTGCATAACTATATTCGTAGGCATGCATCTCGTTCTGATCCAGACTTCTTTGTCTGCGATGATGACGAAAACTTAATATATCCCGAGGCACATGTAATTAGAGAAAATCATACACTGACCACTAATGTAACATAAAATGCAGATCGTGTTAGAGATGTGTGAGTGGGTGTTCAGGAAATGATTACATTGCGTGACCGCATTGCAGAACAGTTGTATCAAGCTAATACGTAGTTTGTCTGTTTTAGATTCTTGTCTTTCAATGTAATATCAACTTTTATTTCTAATGAATGAAGTACTATTGTGGTTTTATAATTATTTTAAAAAAAAATTGCTTTACAAAAAATATTTCTACATTTTGCTAAAAAAGTCACCGCAACGGAGTTTTGTCAAACAGTTTATAAAGTATTTCTCCATTCTGAAAAGCTCTGCAAAAGGAGTTCACCCAAACAGATCTCCTTTTGCAAAAGACATTTTTCAAAAGCACATTTTCCTACCATCCTTTTGCCACCACTCCTCCTTTCTGAAAAGCCCTCCCAAACAGACCCTAAACAAAAGAGAAGAAGGCTGGGATAAAAAAGACACAAATCAACTTTTCTAACCTCTCCTCATCCCTGGGCTTCTGTTAGGTCATTACAAATAATTTTACAAGTGATATAGATCACATTGAAATACGTTTTATTATCAACGTGGATGGCTACCATGACATGTTAATAAACAAATTTATCAGTAATATTCAGATACTCCTTTGGTTAGATCCTCTTCAGATGGAAAATGGGAGAAGTGAATCATTAAATCAAATTTGTAAGTATAGGCGTGACATTGTCCTGTAATGCATGTCTGTAAACTGAGTGATCAAGCAAGCTCGTGAAAAAGATTTAAGAAATTGTTGTAGTGGTGGTGCTGGTCCTTGCAAACAGAGTGAGCAACCCAATTATGGAAAAGAAAGTTTGAGGAAATTACCAAAGCTTTTGAAGATTGAGGCATTCCCAAATCATCGATAACAAAGAATGCAAGTAGTGCCTGGTCAAGTAAAATACATACTATCAGAACTTGCAGTGCATTGCTATTTTATTTGTATCTTAGGATAGGATTTAGTTAATATGAATGATACATACTTTTTATTGGTTTATAAGAAAGTGTGCTGATATACAAGTTGAAGTAAATAACATTATGGCAATGTTTCAAAATAATCATCATCAATTGCAACATTAGCACTAACCCAGCTACATGGTGTCGGCTTATACGCGTAGCCTCTTACTGCATATTAACAGTCAAGTAAATTATTATGATGCGACAAATAGATCAACGTATGAAAATGTATATCTTATTGTAAGAACAGAAATGACTAAAGATGATGAATGCAACTAGGCGAATAATGAAGGATTAAACAAGTAATAAGCATGAGACTAGTAGTGTCATGTGGACGACATAATGCAATGATCATATCAACCACTAGGTGATCAGTTGAGGGGGGCATGAGAGGTGCTTCCCTTATGATTGATGGAAGCACGTCATCATACTCATAAGGCCAGCAGGCCATATGAGTCTCAGACATGGGTTTGACGACCCACACTTCCACACTTGGAAACAGTCAGATACGAGTCCGTGTTTCGCATATGGGACACGTCAAGTCAGGGCACTTCGGTTGTCATGGGGACTCAATAATAAGAATGTGTTCAGTAAGCTACGAAACATAAATTAACAAGAGGAATATGAAATTGATTTACCTCAACTTTAGAAAAGGATTCAAAATACAGAAAACATTTATACTTCAAGAAATTAAAACTATGATTGTAACTCATAATGCAGCAATTAAAGAAATGGAAATTTATATTATTACAACTTAATTTATTCAATAACATGCATAATTACTTTGTTAGTACTCATGGTCCATATATTTAATTGTTGCACACTTACAGTTGTTCATACATGTTTTAATTGTGTAATTTTATTGTCACTAGGAGGAAGAGTTTTTCTTACTCACCGGATGGGTTGTTCATGTCTTCGAACATTTTTTTCAGGGAACACAGGTTGGGAGATTTACTTAAGATAAGTTTCCGAGAGATTCTACATTTTAGTTTGTCTTCTCTTTCAGTATGATGTATCATTTACATGTGAACTTTAAATGTATCAGACGTTATTTAAATTTAGTTATTCAGACTTATTGTACATTACAAATTATAGTTGGCTCTGTGAATCAAATTTAAGGTATTTCTTTAACCCTAGCTCCAGTCTTTTATTTTCGACGTGTACTTTAGTTAATTTCTGTTATGATATCAACTTTGTTAATGTTGCTTAATTTACTACATATCATGATATCGGCCAGGCTTTTGAAATGTTGTTGAACTAGGTAGGGATGTTACAATTGGCTTCCATGTGAAAAGAGGTGCGGGAATGAACTTGATCTCACATCAAAATTGGAGGAAAAATTTCTAGGCTTAAGTAATAATTCAGATCTTCAAATATCAGAGACGCATTTTCGTAGTAACTGGTAGAGCTGTGTTAGAAACTCCATAAATTAAGCGTGCTACGGTGAGAGTAGTCCTGGGATGGATGACCTCCTAGGAAGTACTCGTAGGCTACTTGTGGAAAAGAGCAAAATCGTGCAGTTCAGCTCAGTATGGGTGTTGGGAATATTACCCTCAATGTTCCCTTGATTTGAAGAAGCATCACACTCAATGCTAAGTACAAGTTGTATTTGATATACCATATTCTACATCATGATTATGCAGGGTAAAGTTATTCCAAGGTGTGGAATAAATTCAGTGGTTTACTGCCAAAACCGCTGAGACGAGTTCTCAGTCTCAGCTGAACCGCTGAGACAAGGCCAGGAGCCGCTGAGAAGGAGTCTGGGCCTGCTGAGCTGCAGATAGAGGAAAACCGCTGAGACAAATGTCTGTCTCAGTGGATCCGCTGAGACGGAACAGTAGCAGCCGCTGAGACTGGCAGCTGTCTCAGCCCAACCGCTGAGACAGATTCAAATGTGCTGGCGAGTTTTGCTTTTGGCACAAGCTGCAGAAAAACAAGATAAGGTGCTCAAATCACCTTCATACCTTGTCAGAGGTCATCTAATAGTCGTTGAAGACTGAATAAGTATAAAAGAACAAATTAGGGCTTTGAAGAAGCAAGCTTTTGGAAAAAGAACTTTCTATCTACTGTTACATTAACGGCTGTCAAGAAGTTTTCTCTTCCTGCTTCCTGAAGCTACAAGGTGAGAAAGATTGTTCTTCGTGAGAGATTCAAGAAGAGCAAGTTGATCCTCATTCAACTACTGAAGAGAAGGATCGGAAAGGGGCAGGATTTAAGCACTGAATTGTTCCCTATTCCAAGACTACTATTGCAGTTAATCTGCAACAGAAGACCAAAGGCTGAAAGTGTTATTTGTTTCTTCTTCTGTTGTAAGCTTCATTTATTACCTTCTGTAGGAACTTATTTGTTCTGAGTTTGTAGGGCATTTTGCCTAAGGAAGTAGGGCTGAGAGTTCAGCTTGAGTGTAGGATCTCTGTGGAGACTGAGGTAGGACTTCTTGATAGGTCTGAGTTGGTAGGGCTGCTGTGCCTGAGGTAGGGTTGTTGAGCCTGAGGTAGGGTTTGGAAAAACCTGAGAGATCCTGAGGGATCTGAGTTGTAAGCTCTTGGAGCTGAGATTGGAGGAGTTGGCCTTGTCTAACTCATTGTTAGAAAGGTGAAGGGGGGGGGGGGGGGGGAAGGACTACTCAAGACACCCTGTCTTGAGGAACCTCTATAAATGCTTGTATGTTTTCTATGTGCTTAATTTATTACTAACATTAAATCAGAAAAAGCTAGGCTAAAGCTTAAAAGAAAAGAGACCTATTCAACCCCCCCCCCCCCCCCTCTAGGTGATTAAGACTACATCCTAACAAACTATCAAGTGGTCAAGTGGTGTCAAAGCGAGGTTGGTCAAGAAGAACATAACTGTCTGACCAGATCCTACAAAGGAGTAGTCATATCTGAATCCAATGGCCTCCACTGGATTGCTGAAGGAGATGAGGTCGATGAAGTTGTCCATATGCAATAAAGAAAACTTTGGTATATGAAAGCAAAGGGTTAGGTTGTTTATGGAAGCATCAAAACCCAAGGATCTACATCACTGTGAAGCAGGGCCTTTCACTTTTCAAACAGCCTCCACCATAGATCCAACTAGGAGAGTGGCCAAGACTTTTAATGACTTAACCAAGGATGAGCTTGCATTATTCACAATGGACAAAAGAGCCCAAAATATCATTGTTAATGCAATAGATGACTCCACCTTTCAGAACTTGGTGCACTACACAACAGCCAAGGAGATGTGGATACACTAGTGGTGTATATGGAAGGGACAGCTGAGATGAGGGATGACAGAAAATCACTCCTCAATCAAGAGTATGAAGCTTTCAGGCAGCTGAGCCAGGAAAGCATTTCTATCTGCTATGAAAGGTTCTTCAGAATAGTTAATAAACTAAGAACCTATGAAAGAGTATTCAGTGACTATGAGCTAAATGACAAGTTCCTAAGATCTCTAACTAGAGACTGGGACACCAAGATATGTGTTATCAGGGAAGTGGCCAAGCTGGGTGAAACTCCTACCCATAATTTGTTTGGGAAGCTGCTCTCTTATGAGATGCAGTTGTCTGTAAGGAAGGAAGATGACACTTCCACCAGGGCTCATGCAAGGGAGAGAGTTGTTGCTCTCAAAGCTGACAGCTCCAAGAAGAGCAAAGCTAGATTGCTGTCTCCTCCAAGAAGGAGTGTTGAATCTAAAAAGTCTGAGAACAGCACTTCAGACACTCTTCATCTGATGAGGAGTTTGCTGCCTTCTCAAGGCAGTTCAAGAAGATGATGAGGAGGAAGCAGTGAAAGAATAAGCCCTCCTCCTCACATTCCAAGAAGGACCACAGTAAATCTGAAAGACAGCACACCAAGGGTGACAGGTATGAATTTAAACCTGGTAAACATGTTTCAAATAATATCATATGTTATTGTTGCAGCAAGCCTAGACATGTCATTGCTGACTGTCCGGTCAAGAGGAAGGAGAAAGGTGATAAGAAATACTATCACCAAAAGGATAGGAAGGGTGAAAAATACTTCCTAACAAAGAAAGGTAAAAGCTGGAGTGAATCTGAATCCTCAACTTCAGATTCAGATGAAGAAGAGGAAATCTACATTGGGTTGTTTGCAGCAGAAGAGAGTGAAGTTTTTCCTGCTGCCAAGATTAGAATCAAGGCCTCTTTGTCACATTCAGACAATGATATTGAGGAGGATGAAGAGGACAAAGATCAGCTAGGCCTGATGGCCATAACTGATGAGGAAGAAAGTCAGAACAATTCTGACAGTGAACAGGTACTGATTCATTCCATCTCTTCTTCTGATTATGAGACAAGCCCAGAATCTGAAGCACCTTCATCAAATGATGGAAGTGATTCAGAATCTGAGGAAGATGTCAATCAATTGATTGACAGGTATGGTGCTCTCTTGGAAGCTCTGAAAAAGAGTACGAAGCTGGCCAAGAGGCAAGCCCAAGAAATTGCTTCCCTTAAGTTGGCTGAGAAAGAGTGCACTGAGTCACCTACCCTGGTGGCTCAGATGTGTAGAGAGATAAGTCATCTAAAGGGGATAACAATTGTTCACTTGAGCACCATATCCCAAAAGAACAAGGTCATCAAGGACCTTGAGGAGAAGCTTCTCAAAGAAAAGAGCCTAGTGGCTCAATTCTCCAAGCCCAAATCTGTGCCTCCTATTATTGACACTTTTTCCTCTCAAACCAATAGAAGAGGATTAAGGTTCAATAAAATGGAAGTAGGAGAAGGGAGTGGAGAAAAGAGCAAGAATAAGGCTAAGTCTCATACCACCTTTCAAAAGATATTATTTCCCTCTAACAGGTATGACCATGACAGTATGTATGGTCACTGGAAGAATGGAAGCTCCTATAGGAAGGAAAACACTCCTTCCCATAGTGGAAGAAAGGGCATGGGAATGAGTGCTATGAAGGCTCCCCATGAAGAAATTCAAATGGCCCACTCTGGACCATTTGCATATGATACCTCAGCTTCATCATTCAAGAGTAAGGAAGCTAGCTCTTCCAAGTTCATTCCAGCAAAGAATATGACTGCTATCAAATCTGTAGACAAGCCATGTTGCTCAGTGTCTGATGTCATCCAATCTTGCCTAGCTCCCAAGCCAAAGCAAGTTGATGCCATTAAGACAAAGGGTGTCAAGACTGTCCACAGATTGACATTCAACCAGATCATTGCTGAAAGGAACAAGAAAACTGCTTCTTTCTCCCCTCTTGAACACAAGCATATTAATGCTCCTTCCTCAAGACATGTTCAGAAGAGGAGATACAACATTCATGAATGTTGGTACTGTGGTAATAGTGGTAAGACATGTTCAGAAGAGGAGATACAACATTCATGAATGTTGGTACTGTGGTAAGGTGGGACACTTTGCCATAGACTATTGGCACAATCCCAATGTGCCAAGTGCAAAGAAGAGCCTTCATGCAAAGGGTGCAGCAGGTGTGAGATCATCTTATCATGCAAACAAGGACCTAGGACCCAAAATTATTTGGGCTCCTAAGGGTAACTAAATTCCTTCTTGCAGGTTAGTTCAGGTACCAATTTTAAACAAATATGGTACTTGGACAGTGGGTGCTTAAGGCACATGACAGGTACAAGAAATCTTCTACAGGACTACACAGCTGTGAAGAATGGACCTAAAGTCATCTTTGGTGGATCTGAAAAGGGAATCACCAAAGGATATGGTATGATCTCCAATAGCATAATTTCAATCACAAGAGTAGCTTATGTTGAAGGGTTGCAACACAACCTAATAAGCATAAGTCAACTATGTGACTTGGGCTATGTCATTGAATTCCACAATGACAAGTGCGTGATCAAAAAGTCTAATGACTTAGAGACCATTCTCTCAGGCACTAGGAGTGAGAATGTTTATTGTTTAGATTTTACATGCAATAATTCTCTATCATCTGTATGTCTTGTAGCTAATGAAAATGAGTCTCTTTGTGTTCAATGGCACAAGAGACTTGCCCACATTAACTACAAGATAATGTATAGACAATTCTCTAAAAACCTTATTAGGAATAGTCCAAACTTGAAATGTATTAAAAGTGGTCTCTCTCATGCTTGCCAAATGGGTAAACAAACAAGGGTCACCTTTAAAAGTATTGGCTCCAAAGACACTGAAAGATGTCTATATCTATTGCACATGGACTTGTTTGGTCCTTTGCCAATTCAGAGCCTAGGTGAAAAGTTTTATACTTTGGTGATTGTTGATGATCACTCAAAATATACATGGGTATTCTTCCTTAAGAAGAAATCTGATACTTTAAACATCTTTATAAACCATGTCAAGGCAATTCAGAATGACTTACAATGTACTGTGGTCAGGACTAGGACTGACCATGGCACAGAATTTTAATCTAAAGTCATGACAAAGTTTTGTCAAGAATTTGGTATTACCCAAGAGTTCTCCTCCCCAAGGACTCCAAAACAAAATGGTGTGGCTGAGAGGAGGAATAGGACCTTGATAGAAGCTGGGAGAAATTGCTTAGTGACTCCTCACTCCCAAAATATTTCTGGGTTGAGGCAGTCAATACTGCATGTTATCTTCTCAATAGAGCTTCCATCAATAAGGTTCATGGAATCCTCCTATGAGATTCTGAAAGGCAAACAATCAATAATTTCATACTTTAGAATCTTTGGTTCAAAATGCTACATTTTAAACAATGGAAAATCTCAATTAACAAAGTTTGCAAAGAAATGCAATGGGGGAGTTCTTGTTGGCTATAGCTCACATAGTAGAGCTTATAGAGTTTATAACAAGAAGACTCATGTTGTAGAAGAGTCTATGCATGTGATGTTATATGAGATCAGCATAATCTATAAGGGCCGGTCTAGTTCTTCTGTTTTGACAGGTAGTGAAAAGGCAATGGAAAAGATGTATGTGCAAGATATATCCAGCATTAGCAAAGTCTATACAGATGCTGCAATTCCGGAAGATGAAGTGGTGCAGGATGCTGAAGATACTGTTGAACTAGTAGAAGAAATACAGCAAATAGAGGACAGATTGCATGCAGCAACAAGACACTTAAGGGATCATCCAAGAGAACAAATCATTGGAGATCAGAACCAAGGTGTACTAACCAGAAGCAGGGCTCACAATGAAGCTCTATTCCTGAGCTTCCTGTCACAAATGGAGCCCAAGAAATTAGAAGAACCCAACCAAGACACATTCTGGATTCGATCCATGCAAGAAGAGCTTCTTCAATTCAAAAGATGCAAGGTATGAAAGTTGGTGTCAAAACCTCAAGAACACAACATTATTGGCACCAAATGGATATACAGAAACAAGTTGGATGAAAATGGAATCATCATCAAAAACAAGGCTAGACTAGTAGCCAAGGGCTATAGACAAGAAGAGGGTATAGACTTTGATCAAACTTTTGCCCCAATTGCAAGGTTAGAAGCAATTAGGCTATTCCTTGCCTATGCTGCCCATAAGGAGTTCAAAGTATACCAGATGGATGTCAAATCAGCCTTCCTCAAGGGTGACTTGAAGGAAGAGGTATATGTTGAACAACCATCATGTTTTGTACATCCAAACCTCACTTCTCATGTGTATTTACTTAGGAAACCTCTATATGGTCTAAAGCAAGCCTCTAGGGCTTGATATGAGACCTTATCTAGCTTTCTCATCAAGAACAAGTTCTTGAGGCGAAAGAATAAAGAAGCCAAGAATGGTTATGTCAAGTTCTGGGTCAGATCAATCTGATCAGAATAAGGATGCTGGTGCTGATCTTGGATCTCACAGCAGTCCTGACAAGGATACTCATCTGGATGACATGCCTGCTGACCCTGTCCATCCACATGACTTGGAAATAGATAGCACACCTGGTAATTAATCCTTAAACTCCACATTACTAATAATGTTATCTAATTTTAACCAATCTACTAGTTAATCACTAATGACTCTTCAATAATATGGACCACAGCTCCTCAAGGCCACATGAATGCTCTATCTGAGGGGGAGCAACAACAAGAATCATCTTTCATGGATGTTGCTCATGACAATAATGATGGTGAAGTTGTCTCTCACAGGATCCATGAGGACAAAGTGCCTTCACCTCAGGACTTGCAAGGTCAGATTGACAAACTCATTTTCAATCATGAAGAAAGAATTAGGCTTAATCTTGATAATGAACCAGCTCTCTGGGATCCACCAGGTCACAGACAACCTGTTGATGTTATAAATTTTTTGGACTCATCAGATCCAGATAATGAGGATGATGCTGATTATGCTGATGATGGTGAAAATAAGGATAATGCTGATAATGATAATGTTGGAGCTCCAGACCACATTGATATTACAACCAAGTCTACTGAAGGAGAGGTTCATCATGTTGAGCGGGAGCTTCCAACACTTAACATTCAGGATAAACAACCTCTAATCCTTGAACAGCAAGCTTCAACCACCACCTCCTCAAAGTCTAATGAGAGCATTCTAAATGCTATTCAACTCATGTTAGATACACATCTAACATCTATGAAGGATTATGTAGACAGGTCAGCTTCTACAGTCAAAGCATATATAGATCAGTCCATCTTCAATGTGAAATCTGAAGTAATGGCTGAGGTCAAGGAGATCAAAGAAGACACAACAATTCTTAATAAACAAATGACAAAGTTGTTTGATCTGGCAGAGAAGACGGTGATCTCTCAAAATACAATTCTAAGATCAATGGACAAACACCTCCAACTATCTGAGCAGGATATGACATGTCAAGAACTATGTCAGCAAGACAGATGAGGTAATAGAAAAATCCTCAAACCAGATACAAGAATGTGTACTCCACTGTCATGCAACTGAATGGTGAGGCTGATATGAATAAGGATGAGCTGAAGGCTGATATAGAAAATGTTTTTCAAACAATTTTTGGCTCAATAACTGCTCCTCAACAGGACATAAATCAGAAGATATTTGAAGAAGCCAGAAAGGGGGAGGATAACAATGCTATCACAAACTCTGAGCTAGACCTCAAGGTTCTGCAAGGAACAAGGCTTGCCTTAAACCTTCCCCTCCTGGATAGGCAAAGAGCAGAGGATTGGGATTTCTCTAAACAGGAAGAAATAGCCCAGAATGCAAGACTGACAAAGAAAAGAGAGAGAACACACAATGCTTGCTGAAGAGTTTATGGCCAAGTAGAGGGATGAACAGACCAGAGACCCAGACTTTGAATACTGGAGTGAAGACTCCAAGAGCATCATTCAAATGCATGGATCAGCCATGGACAAGTCTGCAAAGACATTGATAAAATCTATCCCTCTGAAGAATGGATAAAACACTTAGAAAGAAACTCAAAAAGGGATAAGATATTTAAAGAAAATCTGGTAAGAAAGGAGAATCCAAGAAGGATGCCATCAAGGTACATTCCAAAGTCATATTTGTACTTCAGAAGGCAAAAAAACAGGAAAAAGATTGTTGAATTAGAAGCAGCAAAAGCAGATAAAGAGGCCTCAACCAAAGGGAAAGAAGCTGATGCAGACACTGCTGAATGCTAAATTTCTTCTAAAAAGAGAAAAACTTAAATGAATGTATCTAAGTTTTATGAATATCTGAATGTAATTTGAACAATGTTTCAACACTTTATCTGAAATGAAAATGAATGAGTTTCTGAATCTATTACTTTATGTTGTAAGCTAATCTCAGTTATAGCTTAATATTTTTCAGTGTTATTGCTTGAGATAATCTATGATGCATTGACATAATTAATTAATCACATTATTAGGTTGATAAACTACGTTGGTATTATGCTTATCATGAATATTATCTGTTATGATATAATCTTTAATGTCATATTAATGTTAACATGATTATGTTATGAGAAATGCTATGTAGTGAAGTTACATGGTTAGTATTTATGTGTTATGTACCTTAGCATTGATGGTGTTCTGTCTTCTTCAAATAGGGGGAGATTGTTAGAATATTACCCTCAATGTTCTCTTGATTTGAAGAAGCATCACACTCAAAGCTAAGTACAAGTTGTATTTTGATATGCCCTATTCTACATCATGACTATGCAGGGTAAGGTTATTCCAAGGTGTGGAATAAGTTCAGTGGTTTACTGCCAAAACCGCTGAGACGAGTTCTCAGTCTCAGCTGAACCGCTGAGACAAGGCCAGGAGCCGCTGAGAAGGAGTCTGGGCCTGCTGAGCTGCAGATAGAGGAAAACCGCTGAGGCAACTGTCTGTCTCAGCGGATCCGCTGAGACGGGACAGTAGCAGCCGCTGAGACTGGCAGCTGTCTCAGCCAAACCGCTGAGAGCCTGAGACAGATTCAAATGTGCTGGCGGGTTTTGCTTTTGGCGCAAGTTGCAGAAAAGCGAGATAAGGTGCTTCAATCACCTCCATACCTTGTCAGAGGTCATCTAATAGCCGTTGAAGACTGAAGAAGTATAAAAGAACAAATTAGGCTTTTGAAGAAGCAAGCTTTTGGAAAAAAAACTTCTCATCTACTGTTACATTGACGGCTGTCAAGAAGTTTTCTCTTCCTGCTTCCTGAAGCTACAAGGTGAGAAAGATTGTTCTTCCTGAGAGATTCAAGAAGAGCAAGTTGATCCTCATTCAACTACTAAAGAGAAGGATCAGAAAGGGGCAGGATTTAAGCACTGAACTGTTCCCTATTCCAAGACTGCTATTGCAATTAATCTGCAACAGAAGACCAAAGGCTGAAAGTGTTATTTGTTTCTTCTTTTGTTGTAAGCTTCATTTATTACCTTTTGTAGGAACTTATTTGTTCTGAGTTTGTAGGGCATTTTTCCTGAGGAAGTAGGGTTGTTGGGGCCTGAGTGTAGAGCTGAGAGTTCAGCTTGAGTGTAGGATCTCTATGGAGATCTGAGGTAGGACTTCTTGATAGGTCTGAGTTGGTAGGGCTGTTGTGCCTGAGGTAGGGCTATTGAGCCTGAGGTAGGGTTTGGGAAAACCTGAGAGATCCTGAAGGATCTGAGTTGTAAGCTCTTGGAGCTGAGATTGGAGGAGTTGGCCTTGTTTAACTCATTGTTAGAAAGGTGAAGGAGGAAAGAGGACTACTCAAGACATCCTGTCTTGAGGAACCTCTATAAATGCTTGTGTGTTTTCTGAATGCTTAATTTATTACTAACATTAAATCAGAAAACAGCTAGGCTAAAGCTTAAAAGAAAATAGACATATTCACCCCCCCCCCCCCTCCCTCTAGGTGATTAAGACTACATCCTAACAAACTATCAATGGGCTAGAATGAACCAAAGCGGACAATACTTCTGTTATTGTGAGGGTTTGGTCATTACAAATGGCATCATAGTCATACCTTCTATAGTACAATATGTGGTTCGGGGAAGAAACATGTTGAAGGGCGGAGAGTGCTTGGTGCAGTGAAGTCCAGGCAAACAGCTTCTGGCAGGCTTCTAGAATGGCAAGCTTCTAACTAAAAGGAGGTGCAGGAATGAACTGAATCTCACATTGGAATTAGAGAAAAAATTATTGGGCTTAAGTAATAATTCAGATCCTCAAATATCAAAAGCGCCTTTTCGTAGTAACTGGTAGAGCTGTGATGGAAACTCAATAATTAAGCGTGCACCGATGGGAGTAGTCCTGGGATGAGTGACCTCCTGAGAAGTGCTAAAAGGCTACCTATGGAAAATGGCAAAATCAAAGTTGGTAATCTGAGAGACATAAACCGGGCATTTCTATTCATATGTCAAATAATTAAAAGGGTGAAATTCCCTAAGTACCAGTGCCAAAATCTATAAAAGGGGACCTATCCCTTCATTTGAGAGGGCTCGTAATTGGAGGAAGAGTACGGATTCTATGTTCTTGCGTTGCGACACCGAAAAACCTTCAACGAGAGCTACTCTTGCGCATTCGTAACGGACGCGGTAAATTCGTAATGGTCGCGGTACGACTACACCAAGCGGTGCACGATTGGAGCAACAAAAATCGCACCGACCGTGCGCGTGCGCGTAGTTCTGATGAGAGCGCCCGTGCGCGTAGTTCTAATGAGCGCGCCCGTGAGCGTAGTTCCGAGGAGCACGCCCGTACACAGTTCCAAAGAGCGTGCATGCGTGCATAGTTCCGAAGAACGCACCCGTGCGCATAGTTTCGAAGTGCGCCCGTGCACGCAGTACATTAGAACACGGCCTTCCGTGTAGAAGACCCACTCAATTATTGTAAAGTGAGAAGTGGCTTGTCACCCTTGCAAACAACTGTGTACTCAACATTGATTAGTGGATTTGTTTGGAGTGGGTTCGACCCCGTAGTTTTTTACCTTTCGGATTTTCCACGTAAAAATCTTGTTATCATCTCTTTTGACTGTTTGCGCGTTCAACTCACTCTCGAGCTAAGACGATCCGACTCGACCGTTCCGTGAGAGCGCTAAGTGACCCACAACACAACAAATGATAATGTAGTAACAAAATATTACAAAGTTGATCTGCTTCTGGAACAATCATAAATTTTTTTTCCCAAATGATTGTTCTGTGATACAATAAATTTAAAAATAAAACTGCAATAAAAACTGAATGAAAGAAAAAAATGGTGATGAAATAAGTTTCTAGCACCATTTCATAAAGCAGCCATAATTGTTCACCACATATCCTAACAAAATTATTGGACTAGCCTGCCAAATATTTTTTTAGTACTCTCCTGGGATCTTAATAAATTTGCAATAGTAAATTCATATTAAACTATCTAAGGAAATGATTAGAGACCCAACCTGTGAGACATTTGTTACTAATCTCGTAAGAACATATACAAGAGCAACTTGGAAGTAAAGAGTCTTCTTGAACCAGTAGTTCCAAGAGATTTTGGATTCACCCGGACTATTCTGCTTCAACCTACGAGACAAAAATAGCATTTGTACACTGTTAGGTGATGCACATAATCGACCTACCAAGTAAAGGAAATTGGAAAATCACTATATCAGATTCAAGTAATCATCCCATTAAGGTTTACATATAACCAAATCTTAATAAGGCTTTTAAACAAAACAGGGCCATAAAATACCATCTTACTCTGGCTCTTTGGTACAAATGAGAAATACAACGACAAAACAGCAACCTATGAGAATCGACAAGTAGGCTATCCAACGATACTGTTAACAAATCAAAAATGGAAAATTGGTTAGAAGAGTTGCATAAAGCACATAGTAACTACAAACCTTGTTTTGAAAATAATTAAGATACCTCAAGTTTGATGTCTGAATATGCTTTAGCATTATAAATACTAAAAATTACAAAAGCCACAGCATATAAGCTGAGATTGGCAACCTATTGAAATCAGAAAATGTTAGAGAATTCATATATGTAAATGGAGATGCTCTGTAATTCATTTAAGGCAGAATGTATCACCATAGTGAAAGCATTACGACAGCTAGTCAGGGAAACTCTACTTGTTGGATTCAATGTAATGCAATTCACCATAGACCTGCAACCGAAATAACCACAAACTTAATGCGAATATGTAAGAAAGAGACTGCAAACATCATAAATGTAAATACTGGCAAGGGTGAATATTACATGTGTGAAACTTGGGTAACCGCCCAGCCGACATTAAAAATTGCAGCAAATAAGCTGTATCCGATTGTTTGTAGTGTGGCTGAACTTATCCCCATAATTTCGCAAGGAACGCAGCCACCAAAAACAGAAGAAAATGAAATTGCAACCAGAATGGATCCCCCAGCATGCCAAAGCTTAAAATGTCCAAATCGATCAATCTAACAAAAATAAGTTGCATTAGTTTGGGCAAGTAGGCAATTGTCAACTGCTCAAACATTTCCAAGGGTCCTAGCAGCCCAAGAACTTAAATCCAATTAATAAGATTATAAGATGATCATCAGTATGAAGTCCCCATTCTGGTACCAAGTAGTAGTTACCTTACTTTAGATGTTAGGTTCTGCTATATGAATCCTTCTCCATCCAAACATATTAAGCTTACATTCTGTTCCAAATCTAGTTTAGCTAAGGCTGACCAACCATGTAACAGTTCACTATTAAGGCTTCATTTGGTTCGGCGGTGGCGGATGCAACCGGCGGGTCCAAACGGAGCATTGGAACCGGAGGGGGGGAGGCGGGGTTGGAAACGCTCCATTTAGACTCATTTTCCTCTATCCGGCGGGTGCAAACGGAGCAAACGCCGCCGGCGACCGTTTGTTTACCCGCCGTCCGGTGGCGTTTGCTCCAAACGGAGGAGGCGAAACGCCCAACCAAACGAAGCATAAGTGTTAAAATGGTGCGGAATTCCCAAAATTTTCTTGTAACACATTGTTCCTCTAGTTTGCGCTAGAGATCTTCCACCTATGTCGGTCAGTGCATGTGTGCTACATCTGCAATCCTCCAATGTATCCTTCATCCATCAGCGCAAGGTATTCTTCCTCTAGATTTTTTTACTCATTCGTTCATCCCTAGTTGATAGCACAATTATTTCATCCCTCCTGGTTGATCCTGTACAGTTAGTTCATCATTTTCCTTGTTCGTTCGTCCCTAATCAGATTGATAATAGCATATGTTATAGTTTGTTCAAACGCAGTTGGTTTTTTTACTTCTTTCTTAGGCTTGTGTTTTTGTTAAAGATTATGGTTGTTTGGTTTTGATAATTGTTGGGTGACAAGCTAGAGTGCATTGCCTATGATGTAATGAAAGTTCTTACATGTTTTATTTTTTTTACCTCAAGGAATGTCCAAAAAAAACATTTTCAAGAGATTTTTTCCTCTGTTATACAATTAGAAACTACATTTGTTGTGATCTCACTGTGTATATATTTGTTGTTATCTCACTCTGTATGTATACTTGTTGTGATCTCACTATGTATATACATTTGTTACTAGTTTAAAACACACTGCATATGAGCAGTTAATTGTAATTAGCTAATATTTTGTTTCAAGTCGTCGTTATTGTGTTAATCCCAGATTTGGGTAGTTTGGTCTTTTTCCTGTTTTTAGATTTTCCCCTTTCTCAAGTATATGTATGAGTAAGGCCTCTATTGCAAATCATAATAGATTATTCAGTTCTACTTGGTATCAGAGCCTCGCAAACCTAATCCGCGCTAGCTCCCGTCTCGCCTCCCGCTCCCGTCTCGCGTCCCGCTCCCGTCTCGCGTCCCGCTCCCGTCTCGCGTCGCGCTCCCGTATCGCGTTCCGTCGTTCACCTGCCATCGCCTTTGTCGCTCTCTCCTATCACAGTTTTGAGCGGTCGTAGGTGCTCGGCACGCTCATGCGGTGGTCTGGCGGAAACGATGCCGCCGTCGGTTGCTGAGGAGGACGACGTCGTCGTTCTCTCGTGATGCTGCCGTTTGTTTTCGTCGTCCTTGTTTCGTTCTGCCTCCGCTGCCTGTATCCCGTCGATTCCTGATCACAGCTGTTGCTACTGTGTCGCTGCTCTACCGTCGTTGCTCTACTGTTGTTGTGTCGTTGTTCTACCGCCGTTGCTCTACCGTCGATTCCTGATCGTGCTTCTGGCTGCTACTAATGTGTTCCTGCTGTGCCGCTTCTCTGCCTCCGCCGGAGCTGCTAATACTACTAATGGTTTCCCCTTCCTAATGGCTCCTGCTACTTGAGCTCTCGTCGTTCCTCTTTGCCGATATGGGTGATCTTGATTCCTCGGCATCTTCTCTGGGTGTGATCCAGCCTCAGATGAGCAACCCTCAGCGGCCTCATGGTCACTCCGGCTCCTTGAAGATTACCACGATTCCCTTGGATGACACGAATTATCTTGAATGGTCTCGCGCTGCCCAACATGTCATTCGCAGCCAACAGATGTTTGGGTATATCGATGGGACAATTACGGAACCTCCCAAGACCGATCCCTCCTGGAAGCGTTGGGATTCTGACAACTCTCTAGTTGTCTCCTGGCTCCTGCATTCGATGTCTCCTAAGGTCTATCGGAGCTATATGTTGAAGGACTCGACATTCGAGATCTAGACCCGTGCTCGCGAAACGTACTTTCAGATTGGTAGTTCCACCCAGGTTTATAAGCTCACTCGGCGCATTTTGGAGTTGCGGCAAGGATCGATGACCGTTTCGCCGTTCTTCTCAGAGTTTGGGCGTCTTTACCAAGAGTTGGACTACTTTGCGCACTTCTCTCCTGCTTGTACTGCTGGCGCTGTTCAGATAAAGCAAAAGGAGGATCGCTTTTGTCTCCATGTTTTTTTGATGGGCTTGAACATGGAATCCGATATGGTGCGGACACATCCTCCACCGCTCTCCTCTTCCCTCTCTTCGAGAGGCATTCAACATGGTTCTGGGTGATAACGACCGCTACAAGTCCCTCAGTGTTATGGCTCCTCCTGATCGCTCCGCCCTGACTAGTGTTAGTCGTGGTCTTATTCGCACTCCTGGATCTTCTGTGTCCACTTGTGATTATTGTGGTCGAAGGGGTCACTCTCGGGAGATATGTTTCAAAGTTCATCCGCATCTTGCCCTTTCTGGTCGTGGTCGAGGTCGTGGTCGTGGACCAAGCCGTGGGGGTCATAGACACTGTGGCTTCCGCTCTCATGATGTTGCTTACAATATGGATGTCTACAATGTCCCAGTGTTCCTCTTCAGCCGCTCTTACAGCTCAGGAATTGAATGCTTTTCGTCGTCTGCTTCACTCTCAGTCCGATCCTGTCACCGGAGGTTCTACTTCCCTTGTCACCATTGTTATGCTCAGTGCTCATGCAGTCACAGCGAAGATGTCTCATTTATGTATGGACTTATATGTATCAGAAATTATTTAAGATTTTTCAATTATTCAGATTTGTTGTACTTTTCATTTCTAGTTGACTCGGTGAATGAGAATTGAGATACTTCTTTAACCTTAATATCAGTCTTTTATTTTCCGTTGTGTAGTCTAGTTATTTTCATACTATGTACCAATTTTATTATTGTTGCTTAGTTTACTTCATATCATAAGTTTCAGTCGGGCTTTTGTAATGTGGTTGAACTATGTAGGGGTGTTACAAGAAGTAGTCGCATTAAGTACATTAAAGACAAGTTGGGCACTTAGAACCTCTACACATCAGCTTTAGGGTATAATCCTTCTTCCTAGAGTTCAGCCAACTTAGGCCTAGTTTGGCGCGGTGGTGGCGGTTATGAATGGAGTGGTCATGAACCACGATTTGTGAATGGAGTAGCATGAACCGTGGTTTATGAATGGAGTTATGTTTGGAAGATTTTACTTTTTGCGGTTATGTACCAAGGTTTTTTCTCAAATATTTGCTCTGCAATAATAATTCTCATTTATTATTTTGGTTTGATTTTTTAACAGCTGAACTTCTATCAACTCTTTAGATATCATAGTTAATGATACTTATTGAGTATTATTATTATTATTATTGTAGAAAAAGCTAAAACGTGTGTATATTTCATATATAAAATACAAGGAGAGAATACATATTTATAGAAGAGAGAAAGAAGGGAGATAACCTATACACAATGTGGGACTAAAAGAGATGGAAGAATACATTATTGGGCTACAACAAATGAGCCTCTCATATGGGCCTTTCTAACATTCCCCCGCAAGCTGGAGCGTACAAATCGTAGGCGCCAAGCTTGGATAGGCATTGATGGAAGAGAGTACTGGAAAGGGCCTTTGTAACCTGTTCAGTACCAGGAGCATGCTTCAGTTCGAGCTTCTTCATTTGAACTTTCTCCCTGATGAAATGACAGTCTACTTCAATATGCTTTGTTCTCTCGTGGAAGACCGGGTTTTTGGCAATATGTATAGCAGCTTGACTATCACAGAAGAGGAGAGCAGGTGAGGGAAGCCTTATACCAAGATCTGTAAGGAGGCTTTCCAGCCATGTGAGTTCTAAGACCACAGATGTCATTGCCCGATATTCTGCTTCAGCTGAGGAGCGCGCAACTACCGCTTGTTTCTTGCTTCGCTAGGTGATCAAGTGTCCTCCGAAGTACGTGCAAAAAACACTGGTTGGTCGACGATCATCTATGGACCCAGCATAATCAGCATCTGAGTATGTCACTAGTGTTGGAGTTGATGATGAAGTTTTATAAACTAGTCCTTGACCAGGAGCTGTTTTGAGGTATCAGAGGATTCGTTCAACAGCCTGAAGATGAGAGCTCCGAGGGGCATGCATATACCGACTGACAATCCCCACAGCGAAGGAGATGTCTGGTTTTGTTACCGTTAGGTAGATCAATTTTCCAACCAGGCGGCGATAGTATTCCGGATTTTGTAACAAAAGATCGGAGTCAGAGGACTGAGCACACATTTTGCGATTTACATCCATTGGAGTGTTAATCGGTTTGCAGCCGGAGTAGCCCGCATCCCGAAGAAGATCGAGGCAGTATTTGCGCTGAGAAAGGACAAGACCATCCGGTCGTCTTTGCGATCTCCAGACCTAGGAAGTAGTGAAGGTGTCACAGATCTTTTGTTTGAAATGCAGAGCTAAGATGTTGTTTGACCGTTTGGATTTCATTTGAGTCATCTCCAGTGATTATGATGTCATCCACGTAGACTAACAGAAGAACAGTCCCCGTGGACCGGTGGCGAGTGAACAGCGAGAAGTCTGTCGAGCTCCGAGTAAAGTCAATTTCTCGAAGAGCCTTGTTGAACTTGTCAAACCAGTTCCGAGGGGATTGTTTGAGACCATACAATGACTTTAAAAGATGACAGACCATAGATTCCCCCGTGGTCTCAAACCCGGGAGGTTGCTGCATGAAGACAGTTTCGTTGAGGTCACCGTACAGAAAGGCGTTTTTCACATCCAGTTGAAGTAAGGGTCATTGACGATGTACAGCCACAGAGATAAGTACATGAACCGTGTTGAGTTTGGCCACGGGACAGAAAGTTTCTTCATAGTCAATGTCTTGTTGTTGGGTGTAGCCACGAGCGACCAATCGAGCTTTTAGCCTGTCAATTGTTCCATCAGGAACATGTTTGATGACATAGACTCATTTGCACCCAACCAGTTTCTGACCCGGAGGGCGGGGTACCAGAGTCCATGTCTGGTTGGCCCAGAGAGCAGCCATTTCCTCCTCCATAGCGGCACGCCAGCCAGGATGTTGGAGAGCCTCCTGCACAGAGTTAGGAATAGAAACGGAGGATAATGAAGTAGCAAGAGTTTTAAGAGGAGAGAGACGATGTAGGGAAACATAGTTCGCCATAGGATGAGCGGTGGAATATGTTACCGGATCAGCAGGGCGTGGAGTACCCGAGGTGGAGGCCGACTGCGTAGGAGCAACGGACGGAGGAGCGCGACGAGAGTAGACATGGATAAGGGGTGGCCTAGAGGGAGCAGGAGCAGGATTTCGTGCCGGAAGAGCTGGTGGCGGAGGTATGTTAACAGGGAAGACAGGTCTCATGATGGACTGTGTAAGAGGTGGTGGTACAGAGCTGGGTACTGGATCAGAGAAGAACAGCTGATTCTCCCGGAAGGTAACATCAGCCGAAACCGAGATTTTTCGGGTGGTAGGATTATAGCAGACGTAGCCTTTTTGAGTACGTGAATAGCCGACAAATATATGCTTAACCGCCTTGGGATCCAGCTTATCCATGGATGGTCCCATGATGTGGACATAGCATGTACATCCAAAGATTCGAGGTGTAAGAGAGAAAGCCGGAGTAGAGGGAAAGAGAAGACTGAACGGAGTGGCATGGTGGAGGACAGAGGAGGGAAGACAGTTAATAAGGAAGTACGCAGTGGAGATCGCAAAGTTCCAGTAGACTTTGGGAACGTGCATGTGAAGCATGAGAGAGCGGGCAACATGAAGCAAGTGCCGGTTCTTTCGTTCGGCAACACCATTCTGCTGCGGAGTGTAAGGACATGAAGTCTGGTGAAAAATCCCGAATTCAGAGCATAAATTTGCAAAGTCATTGTTGGTGTATTCCCGAGCATTATCTGTGCGTAGCGTTTTGATGGTAGTGGAGAATTGTGTGCGGGTTCAAGGATAAAGGCCCTAAACACACGAGGGAGCTCGAAGCGATCGCGTAGTAAGTATAGCCATGTTGTTCGAAAATAGTCATCAATAAACGTAATAAAGTATCGATAACCAGAGATGCTAGTGACTTTATACGGACCCCACACATCAGAATGCAGTAATTTAAAAGGAGCAGAGCTCCGAGTACAATGTGCTGAAAAAGAAGAACGCGGTTGTTTGCCAAAAATACACGAATCACACTGGAAGAGCAGGAAGAGATACATCGGGAAGTGCCTTCTGGAGGACTGGAAGCGGGGCATGTCCAAGACGTCGATGCCAATCAGCAGAGGAGACAGAGGAGAGGACAGTGGGATAGTCATCGAGAAGGTAGAGCCAGTTACGCAGTTGCCCTTTACCAATGGTGGTCCGCGTCCGCCGATCTTGTATCAGAAAAGAAGAGGATGTAAATATGACAGAGCAATCGAGATCAGCAGTAAGACGGCTAACAGAAAGTAAGTTGAACGAGGAGCCCGGGACATGAAGAGCCGAACAGAGAGAGATAGAGGAGTTAAGAGATACGTCAGCCGAGCCGGAGACAGGGACAGTCGCCCCATTAGTCACGGTGATACACTTCGGATGAGGAGTAGCCGAGTACTTGGGTGGGCGTATCGAGGTGATGTGATGAGTGGCACCGGAGTCCACTATCCAATGTGGACTGGTGGAGAGACAGGCGATAACTGTATTGGAGACGGAGGCGACGGGGGCAGAGGAGGACATCCGCTCTTGAAGTTGCTGGAACTGTAGACGGAGTGCCTCAAGATCAGTGTGGGAGGCTGAGGAGCTGTCATCGGCAACAGTTGCAGTCGGATGAGGAGGATGACCATTTTTCTGGTAGCAGGTTGGCTCAAAATATCCGTCTCGCCCACAGAAGGTACATTTTGGTTGAGACCGACCGCCGCGCCCCCTTCCCCGAGAGCCCGAGCGTCCACCACGAGCAGATGGAGGTAGGGAAAGTAAGGGGGCATTTGTCCACTGGAGAAGGGCTGGGGAGGGTGGTGGAGGAGCATTTGGAGGTGCGGAGACTCGGAGGAGCATGGAGCACACATCTGAGAGAGGAGTAGTGTTTGAGGCGAGAACTTGAGCCCGAATGCTTTGCAGGTGTGGTGGAACACGAGCCATGATCATGGCGATGCAGACTGCTTCCTTCTGAGCCCGTTGAGCCGCATGATCATTGGTAGAAGGCTGAAGTTGGATGCATGCTTCAGCCAGAGTCTTGGCCCGAGCAACAAAGGAGGTCATGTCGGCAGCCCCGGTCGCGTCTAAAGCCTGGAGATCTGTAATGATGTCGCAGAGATGTTGGAGGTTGTCCTTGCCTAAGTACAATGAATGGAGCTCGTCCCACATAGCTTTGGCAGTCTCGTGATACATGACCATTTGATATGGCTCGTCATCTAGAGAGTTGAGAAGCCAAGTCTGAACTCGGTCGTCATTCCGGAGCCAGTCCTCCGTAGGAGGTGATGGAGGTGCTTGAGTGAGATGTTGCAGAAGGCCCATGGACTGAAGAACCCGTCGAACCGAGTGCACCCATTGAATGAAATTTTTCTTCCCGGAGAGGGAGATAGTGGTGATGCGCAGCTCGTCTCGAAGATCAGACGAGGAGTCCGGACGGGCTGCAGGAGAGGGGGCAGGCAGCCCAATTGAGTCAACCGAGGAAGGCATGAGAGCAGAGGCCGCTGGGATAAGGCCGATGGGATAAGGCCGGGCAGATTTTTGGAAGCCGCACGGGCTGGAAGCAGATCGCTGGGATCGCTGAGAGGTCGCACGATGAAGGCCGCAGATCGCTGGAGGCCGCAGATCGCTGATCGCTGGAGGTCGCAGATCGCTCATCGCTAGAAGTCGCAGATCGCTGATCGCTGGAGGTCGCAGACCGCTGGAGGCCGCAGATCGCTGAAGCAGATCGCTGGAGCAGACCGCACGAACAGAGAGGTCGCAGAGGGCGCTGCGGTTAGGAAAACTGCTGCGACTGAGAGAGGAGCTCGACAGAGGGAGGTCGCTGGCGGTCGGCGAGGGAGCTCGCTGGCAAGCGGAGAGAGCTCGATGGCGGACTACATGATGGAAGTCGCACGATGGAAGCGGAGGCCGCTCGCTGGCGAAAGGCACAGACCGGGCGAACAAGGAGAGCTCGCTGGGAGAAGGCGCAGGAGGCAGAGACCGCACGGGTGCGGATCGATCAAGAGGAGAAGGGTCCGATAGGGAGAAGGCTATAAAGAGGAGCCGAGGGAGAGCGGAGAGGGAGAGCCGAGGGAGATCTCGGCGAGAGAGCTGCGGTCTCAGAAACGTGAGGCCGCAGGAGGGGTGCGGTTAGAGAACAATTAGAGACCGCAGTTCACAGAGAATTCAGACCGCAGTAGAGGTGCGGTTAGAAAAAGTAGAGACCGCAAGTTCGCACCTTTCGGCTCTGATACCATGTAGAAAAAGCTGAAGCTTGTGTATATTTCATATATAAAATACAAGGAGAGAATACATATTTATAGAAAAGAGAAAGAAGAGAGAAAACCTATACACAATGTGGGACTAAAAGAGATGGAGGAATACATTATTGGGCCACAACAAATGGGCCTCTCATATGAGCCTTTCTAACAATTATCATTATTATTAATATTAATATTTGGTTAGTGGCTGAGAATTTGTGGAGAGAGGCTTACAGAAAGAGAGAGACTTACGGAAAGAAAGAGAGAGAGAGAGAAAGAGAGAGAGACTTGCGGAAAGAAAGAGAGAGAGAAAGAGAGAGAGAGACTTACGGAAAGCGAGAGAGAGAAAGAGAGAGAGAGAGACTTACAGAGAGGAGAGAGAGACCGAGAGAGAGAGAAATTTACAGGGGGAGAGAGAGAAGACGCAGGAGAGAGACGATCCAGGGAGTTTCGACACGGGGGAGAGAGATACGCGAACGCTCGGTCAGACCACGCTTACAAATCACGGACGAGAACGCGTAAAATCCACGAATTTGAGCGCATACGGTGGCAACCGATACATTCCCAAGCGCATTTAGGAAAAGCGGATGAGATGCCAACCACTTGACTGGAGAAAAAAAGTCCCGCCAACTGAGCCCTTAGTTAAGACCTCTATAATTTTCCCCATATGATTTTGAACTACTGCCCACTTGATATTGGTACTACTTCAGCTTGGTTAATAATGTACAAAATGATGATTCTTCTGAATGAAAAAGAATTTCGATCATTTGCTTAGGCATTCAAAAATGTTCCGTAACAAATTTACATTAATGGATTCTCCAAATCCAGACTTGCTTAAAATAGTAGTAACAACCACAGGAGTGAAAGCAGCAGCACCAGTTGGCATGTGTAAACAGAAGTCTTGATTGTGTGAAAGAAGAAATTTTGAAAACTAAAAAGTGCGTCAATATGATGCAAGATGATGCATAAATAACATAGAAATAAAATATCTACCAACTCTCCAGAAAAAATAGTTGTCAATGCATCAGCCACCTGACCAGAAAGCATTACAATAGCAGCATCCCTGCAGAAATGTAGCATACAAAATATTTTAAAAGATATCCAAAATGACATTTGCCCAAGGAAAGATACAGTTGAAAATTTATTAAATATCTAAAAAAAGTCAACAAAAAACTTTAGTGCAGACCTCCTAACTAAGAAATGTAAATTGTGTTATGGACTGCCGGGACAGCATTGTATGGGAGCATTTATACACACTCATAGATACAAAGTAGAAGGTTGGTTCCTCAATCCAAACAGTAGCATCTAGGACAGAATATGATATTCAACGAATGTACCAATTGCATTAAAAATTTATAAGGATCTAGGTATACTGATCAGAATAGCTAACACAGAAAAAGTAACATTCTAACTCAACCAACCATGCTCTATAAATATTTAGATTAGAACTTGCAATATAAAGATTATGAAATCTATATCGTTGTACTTTGCACCTTTTAATGGATAATTTCCAGGAAATCCTACTTAGGAGTTGGAGATGTTCATAGGCTCACCTGTTGGTGCAATAAATAGAAAAGAATATGAAGTACCTTTTGATGGAGATCGATTACGCGCAATATTACAGATGATGATGAGATCGAGATTTTTGGATCGTCAGATAGACAATCGGAGTCCGTGATCACGTCAGACTCATTTTTCTGCATTTTCTCATATATTTGTTTTTTCGAGTGCATATTCTGGAAAGTGGGTCAAATAATGTGATCGACCGATTTGGGTCATCTGTTCACTTAACCTAATCACCCCCCCCCCCCCCCCCCCCCGCAACCCCGCCCCTTATATTATGTGTGCAGCTGGTTGAAAGGGAGTGATCGAGAAGTTATGTTTCCGAAAACGAGATGTCCCTCGGTCCTCTTCCTTCGATGCGACGCTGAAGCCCCGCGCGGTGTGGTGTCGACGGTTCCGGCTCCAGGGGGTGTCAACGCCCCCAACCGCTGCCTCCCTCTCCTCCAACAGGCCCGTGCCTCCCTCCAGACAGTACTCCCACCAACGGATCCACCCCCATCCCTCCTCCAGCCCGTCGGCAGCCATCCTCCTTCATTCCCACGCCCATCCACCGCCCCTCCCAAACACGGGAACCTCCGCCGCCGCCTCCTACACCCTCCACCAGCCCGACAGATACCCTCACAGGCTTCGAACTACCTTCCCAACATCGACTATTTGGTGAACTTTTACATTGTAGTTTCATTTTCCTTTACAGTGCACCGTGTGCACGAATATTCTTATTTATTGCTAGTAGTATTTCGCTCTGATCAAGTTTGGTAAATCTTCGTTCATCAATCTGTATTACTTATTTGCTCTAGGCCTTAATTCTGTGCATTTTCAATAATTTGTAATTTTTACCTATTTACCCGAATTGCAATATTTGTGATTAACAATGACACGTGCGCAGGAATTTTAAATTTAATCAATTGTGTGTCGAAAGTAATTGCATGATTCAAGTTTCGCATTTGCATTAGAGTTAGGGTTTAGGTCGCCGGTTCTTGTTCATTGAAGTGTGCGTGCTTGCATTTCTCATGCATCTTCACTTTAGGATTTGGTATAGGTCAATTGCATACATCATGTGCTCGCTTACATTGCATCTAGAGTTAAGGCATCGTGCCTTCGGTCACCAATAGATTTGTCATGCATCACCTTTCTAGCCTTTAATATGACGAGAAGTAGTTGCAAGACTGGAAAATTTCTATTTAAAATGAATTTACTTTGCATACATTCGTACCTATTGTAGAAGAATTAGAAATTACGATAATAGAGGCCAATAACAAACTTAGTTATAAAAAGATGTTCCAACATGTACTCTTTACATGAGATGTGGCACTAATGGAGACGAAAAAATAATGAATATAAAACAACATTTCTGCAATAGAAAGGTCTATATGCTCTCCTACAAGCTAGGACATACATATCATATGAGCCAAGCTTAGAGAGAGGAGATATAAGGATGAGATAAAACTTTTGTGAGAATATCTGTAATATGGAAAACAATGTGGTGAGGAATCAAGAAACCTCATTGTATTACGAGGAAACTCCTATATTTATACATGTAGAGGAGAGAATGCAACATTTCACTTACAATGCACAACAATTCATATAAAGAAGGAATTGACTATAACTATGGGTTTTTCTAATGAGCTCTAACACTCCCGCTCAAACAGGACTCTTAGATAACATGGTTTTTCTAATGAGCTCTAACACTCCAGCTCCAATCATCACCTACTTGCTTAGATAAACAGGACCCTTGGACTCATCACCGTGAACTCAACTGGAATGAGAGTCTCAAGGCGTTTCACCAGAAAATGAAGATGTAGTGGTTCTAAGGGTCCACAGAACTGAAGGTAAATGTTTCGCCCAATTGTCATAGATGTTCTCAACATTTTTCTTCAGGAGGTTCAGAATCAACTTATTTGTGGCTTCAAATTGTTCGTTACTCCTAGGATTTGGTATAGGTTCATTACAATGATGATTTAATTTTCAAGTTTCTTAAAACATTGTTTTGATTTGTCGTGCCTTGAATACTATCTTATATTGTGTAATGAAATTGATTGAAAAAAATAGATGTAGGAGTGATTAGCATGTCTCTAAGTATGAGTAATGCTTTATATTAGATAATAATTTTATTCACTCACTTCTTTGATTCCTACATGTGACTTTAATCTTAGTTTTGCATGATTGTGTAGTGTAATAACATAACTAATTGAAATGCAAAGGGAAGATACCTTAATCGTTGATCTGAAAATTTGACGGTCACAAAAATTAAGGGCTTGTGCTGATAGTATGCAGGTATTGCCGATTAAGCTGGCAGTAGACCGAGAGTGAAAATTTAGAGGACAAAGAACAAACAATCATCGGTCTGATACGATCGAAGGTATGGAGCCGTCAGCCTGCAATAATCGACACCTAGGAGTCGACGAGCTGAAGAGATTGGAAACCGGCGTCAACAACTGCTTAGGTCGTGACAAGGATCGACGACTACCTGGGGGAAAGGAAAACAAAGATATCAGATGTTTTTGGAGAAAAAAGAAACTCAGAGAGTCCTTACAGACTAAAGAGAGGCGTAACAAGCCCTGGCGTCGATCCATAGTTGTTTCCTTATTGAAATGCGGTTGACGCTCATCTCACAGAGTGCTCGGTTACGAACTATGAGAGAAACGGCTGGAGTGATTGACCAGAACGTATATAAATGAATATATGATAAACCTAGGTTCCGTTAAATTACAAAAATGTCATCATCTCATATTGGCTTACCTCCTCATCACTTATAAGTCTCGTTTGAACAAATGAATGTCAAATCCGATTCCGGTCAAATCTTGGTGATTAAAATGATAAATAAATTGACTATTGAGAGTTTTATGATTGCAACCAAATTCTCACCACGTAACAAATTTACGATAAGGAGGCAATAGTCGTATCTAAAACTTATTCTTAAATTCGGATTTGATTAAAAATAATAATATCGAGAATTTCGGATGTTACAAAAGGCAAATTGGCTTAGGCTCATTAAGGGGTCATCATGTCATTAGAAGTGACTAGGGCTTCTATTTATTTTTCCTTCGAATGGTTATGCGGCAAAGCAACGAGAACAATAGTCTTCAACCAACAGTACCAAGCTGAAAATGATTGATATATATGCTACAGCTTGAGGGGAAGTGTTAAAGCCCAATTAGAAAAGCCCATAAGAAGGACCATTGTAGATTCATCCTCCTTTTCTCATTTAATCTCACACCGCTTGTAGAGTTTAGTGGTCACCCTCTTTATGTATACATAAAGGGAAGATGTAATATTTAATAGATTAAAATAATATTTTTATATTTAAAATACTTACACAACAATAATAATTAGTATTGGCATAATAGAAGTGAGTCGATCAAGTATATGACTCTAATAAAAAGAATTATTGATGGTATGGGTTCATAGATATCCATAGGTTAAAGTTCAAATTATTTGTTGAATAGACACGTTGGCCGAAAATCACATAATTATACTTAGCAGTATGGGTGTGCAAAAATAATCGAAGAACCGAGAACCAGACCGGAACTGAGCAGTTCGGGTCGGTTCCAAATATGTTCGATTCGGGCAAGGTTCTCATAATACAAGAACCGACAATTCGGTTTGGTTCCCGATTCCACAGGTCGAGTACCCAGAACGACCCGAGAACTAAAAAGCAATGCTAAAGAAAAAAAATTGAGACAACGGTTATAGTCGTATGACTTAGTACGTGAAAATGATTGAGAATATAATCGTATGGCTAAAAATATAATTTATAACTCGTGTAGTTGTATGACTTCAATGTTATAGAGTCATAATTCAATTATTTTGAGGCATTGGTAATTGTATGTCAAATAATCATGAGTTAGAATAGTCCTTTTTTTAGAAATAGGCAGAATCGAGAACCGAACCGGAACGGAACCGAAGTGAACGGTTCGGATCTGTTTCTATACTTTAGGACTGTGGGTCGGTTCCGGTTCCAAAAATTTGGAACCGAACCTATATGAGTAGGTTCTTGGGCTTGGGTGGAACCGAACCGATCCGAGTTGCATCCCTACTTAGCAGTAAAACACTAGGGAAGCCCAGATACGATGAATAACTTTTGTTGTTGTTTGAATAAGTAGAAGTCCAAATACAATTGACATAGTAACTTGGGGCGGAAAAGGGGGTATTACCCATGCATATTTATATGTATATTCCATAAGAAAACAAATTGTTCTTTTTACTTATAATTTTTTCTCATTCACCAATTCAAATCCCTTACAAGAAAAACAAAATAATAATAGAACTAAAAGAATAAAAAAGATATGAAAAAAATTCAATTATTGAAATTTTGATTTTGTTTTATCAAAGATTTGAAATAAGAGTTGCAATGAGTTGGTCAAATAATATGATCAAATAATTAGTCAAGTTTCTTACTTAGTTATTAACTAACTTTCAACTCAAGAAAAGGATATTTCTGAAACAATGTGACCTCATATTCTATTTTAAATAATTAGATTTTACCTTTACATTACACTATATTTATATTAAATTGTGTAATTGATAAATATTGCTTCCATTTTTATGGAATGTCTCTCTTTTTAAATTATTTCAAAACCAAACACCACAACATAAAGCATAGTACTACATAGATATAAACAACAACAACAACAACAGAACCCATATAGTCCCCAATCATTGGGGGTATGGGCGGGGGAAGATTGGAAACAGACCTAACCTTTGGCACTATGCACAAAGTGGCTTCTCTCAGAGGAGAAAGACCTAACCTTTGACAATAAATGCACAAAGTGGTTGCTCACAGAGTACCACTGAAATAGTGGCCCCCTATACCGCCGCGTTTGCTGCGGAATCATGCCCTCAAATCAAAGCCAAAGACATCAGAGAAGGCAGACCCAAGAATCCATTTTGATTTATGTGCACATAACCATGCTTCCTTCATTCAGCATCCAGAGCATTGGTGAAGCACAATTTACTACATAGATATAAAGAAAGGAAAAAATCATCTCACGAATTTAATATAAATAAGTGACATTACTTCTACGGTCAAAACCAAGAAATCAGTTAGATATAAATAATACTATTTTTAAAACCACATGCTTTTCTAGGTAATATTTTCAAACTTAGAAATATCAAATACGTGTTGTGTTATAGTCATGCATGGCACCTCATCGCTTTTATGGCAGATGTCCTAGTAGTCAAATAGCTTCTCTCTTAATCGGTGCAGCTATTTTCCGTAATGATATTTCTACATTTTTCACAATTAAAATAGAAATATTGTTTACTTTAAATGATAATTGACATTATGAGATTCAGCTGAGCATAAAAAGTTTGCTATTAAAAATTGAACTCACGATGCATTATAATGATATTTTTCAAAATTGGAACTTGTGGGATCGCGGTCATGAATTCGGACATGTGAAATGTTTCAATCTCATAATATAATTTGAACTTCTCTATTTAAATACTAATACTAATTTTATTTGTACCAAAATTCTATACCAAATTCTTGTTTCCAGGAGACACATATATGATGCACAAGTGGAATGGAAAAATATAATATGCTCCTGGCTTCTCATAGATTGGTTACATAGTAACAAACAATATAAAGCTAGGATAGAAGGAATATTTCAAAATTTGATATGTTTCTCAGGCACATTTTATACAAAAAATTGCTGGAAATGGTGTTTTGGTCATACTTTTTGGCATTGAAAATTATTAACTCGATTTACCTTTTGATATATTATTTAAGTAAACGAAGTTGAAATCCATTTTGAGAAAAGCTCAATAAACAAATTATAGAGCCTCTGGATTTTGTCCTTTTCTTAGTTTAGAATTAAGCATTATCTAGAATAGAACATAAGAGTAAGCTCTTTGGGGAATATCTTATTTTCACATCACGTATATACTAAAAAAGATTTGTGGCATTTCATACTTTCCCAGAAGATCATTTTTTCTATAACATGAACGAAAATAATTGGAATACTAGCCATAAGATTTGTTTTTAAACAAAAAAATTAAGTATCTTCTAATGCATTTTGAACATTAACATAATTTATGGGAATGTTTTCCGACTTTCTATTATCAACATATTTTTCATGATCTTTTGTATCTTTTTCTCATTTTACCTTCGTCACTTTCATCGAGTTTGACACACAATCTTAAGATGGTATGCTTGAACCCCACTTCTTCACATGTTGATTAATTTTTAATTTCTAATTTGATTATGATTCTCAATTTTCATCCAACTTATGTAATCGTTGATATGCTTAATATATCACTTGGGCATGCTGGTTTTACAAAAAATTTACTTATATTTTTATTTTATTTATTTATCTACTAATTTATTTTTAGGAAGGGGAGCCTTGGCGCACCGGTTAAGGTGTTGTCGTGTGACCTTGAGTTCACGGGTTCGAGTCCTGGAAGCAGCCTCTTGCAGAAATGCAGGGTAAGGTTTGCCTATATTTCACCCTTGTGGTGGGACCCTTCCCCAAACCCTCGCTGCGCGGGGATGCTTTGTGCACCGGGCTGCCCATCTACTAATTTATTTTTAGTCAGCTATTTCATTCTCTCGGTCCTACTCCAGATCAGAAAGGTTGTGAGTTGATGTAAGATTTAGAGTCGATCGTAAAACTCCTGCAATAATTAAACCAATGAATCCAAGGGTACACAAAATCAGTTCCAAGAAGTTGGGATGAGTATATAGATCATGATGATGATTATGACATTATTAGATGATCATCAACACAAGGAAATTAAGCCAATGAATAAGGGTCACTGCTGCTATATTAGAAATTCTCCTATTAGTCCCTTAGTATAGTAACTAAGATGACAGCAGTAGTATGCCCATGGAGATAAAAAGAAAAGAGTAACACAGTACATGTGAAGATGAAAAGAAATGGCTGGTTACTATCATATAAATTTACATTACAATCCATAAGAGAAATGTGTACCTTGGACTTAACCCTAGGTCAGTCAAGAACAATAGCAGATATGTAAACCAACAAGACGATGTGATATCATTTAGCATATGACCGGCACCATATCCTAGTACAGCAATTCGTCCAAGAGGCTCGGTGTTTTGTGCTTCGTTCGATTGCTCTTCAATTATTGTATCAACCATGATATCCAGTGGTTTAAAGTAAAACCAAGTAACCTGAGACCTCTCTTATTGCTAAATCATCTACAATCAGAAAGCACACAGATTATCCAATCAATGAACATAAAACTAATATGACAGTAATAAGAAGTACTGATATGAATAACTCACAGAGCTCCTTATTTCAACAATCAAAAGGCACTTTTCTTTAATAAAAAAGGTTATACTGGTCTGTGAGAGTTGTTAGAGCAAGTTAATAGGGACGAACTATCAAGTGATGACATTGGGTCGTGACTTTACAATGAGCCTGCTATACGGATAACAATCAGAACTACAATAAACATGAAGGGGGGTGTTGGAGTTATGCGTATTAATCCTTTAGTAGAGTCCTTATATGTGAGTGGGTTTAGTCTCACATCTTGTATTAGAGTTTATGAGTCCTTTGTAATGTTATAAATAGCCCCTATATGAGATGAATAAAATTGTACTTCTCTTTTCTATTTCCTCTTCCAACATGGTATCAAAGCATTTTCGATCTGAAAGCCTAAAATAATTTTTCCGCTCATCCCGCAACCTAGCCCCCCCAGCCCGACCTTTTCCTTCCGCTTCCGGCTCGCTGCTAGGGCTTCGACGGCTCTCTCTCCCCCTCGCTCCCGTTAATGGGATCGTCTCTTGATTCCAAAGACGGGAGCGGGGCCGTCTCTTCTCGACGACGTCTTCGTCATCGACTGTTACTTTGTTTTCCTCTGCCGATCGACGACATCTGCTGCCGGGACTTCCTCTTCTCCCGTCGACATCGGCGCCTGCTTCTCCAGTCGACATCGGCGCCTGCTTCTCCCGTCGACATCGGCGCGTACATCTCCTGTCGACATCGACGCCTGCATCTCCCGTCGACATCGACGTCTGCATCTCCCGTCTGCGCTTCCTCCTTCTGTGTGCGTTGCTGGCTCTACGCTGCTGCGGCGGCGGCTTCTTCTTCTCCAGCGTGCGCGGCTGCTGCTGCATCTTATTTTCCGGCCCGGCAGCCCTCCTGCTGCTACTCCTCTGCCGTTGCTGCTCTGCGTGGGCTGCTCCTCTGCCCTCCAGCTGCTGCCCTTGGTTTCTGACAATCCCAGTAGTTGCCGCCTCTTCCGGGGGATGATCTCTTGCCACAAATGAAGTTTCATGCTAGTTTTTAGTCATTTTTTGTGTCTTTAATTGTCCTTGTTTGTATTTGCTTAGTGGTCTTGTTATGCCTATATGCACGTGGTGTTCACGTGAGGGGGAGTGTTTGGGATGAAGGAGGCTCGGATGATCTTCCCCGACCTTTTGCCTTCGTTCCACACGGCCCCTAGGCTTGTTGTATGTCGTTTGCGTCTCCCCTTGTTTTCTTTCGATTGGTCGTGTGTTGGGGACGCGTCTGATGTTGGTTGTTCTAAATCTCAGCGGGTTGTACCGTGTGGGACCGTGTCGCGTGGGACTGTGTCGTGTGGGACCGTTGTTGTGCGGATTATCCCCGACAGATTATCCCCGACGGATTATCCCTGGTTGCCCGGTTGATGATTTGCTCCACATCTTTCGTTCTCTGTCGCATGTTGTGTGTGTTGGTGATGTTGGTTGACCGGTTTCCAGTGAGTCTGCGTCGTGTGTGGGTCCTGCGTCGTGTGTGGGTCAGTGTCGTGTGTGGCTATGTCCCCGACTTGATTCCCCGGTTTAGTATTTCCCCCGGTGGCTCATCTGATGTTTTGTCCCACATCATCCACCTCCTTTGCCGTTAGTTTGTTATGTCCAAGCTGAAGGGTCCCCCTTCAGCTTGAGGGGGAGTGTTGGAGTTATGCGTATTAATCCTTTAGTAGAGTCCTTATATGTGAGTGGGTTTAGTCCCACATCTTGTATTAGAGTTTATGAGTCCTTTGTAATGTTATAAATAGCCCCTATATGGGATGAATAAAATTGTACTTCTCTTTTCTATTTCCTCTTCCAACAGGGGGAAACAGTTTTACGCCTTATAAGATAGTTTTATGGAGGATAATAGCATCACGTGTATATAAAATTAAAGAACAAGAAATAATGCACACAAGTACTCTTCTATGGTTGTGGCAATAGTAGAAGTACTAATCTAACTAAAGAAACTAAGGAGAGATGAAGGAGAAGAATAAGAGACTACAACTACAAGATACATAATATTCATTCATTCATAATCCCCTCTACTACACTTAAGAATCTATTTATAAGCTCTTTTACAATAGTAATGCACGATAGTAGTTTTTACCGATCTAACCCACTACAACAGTGGTGATGAAGTCTTATAGAAAAGTTAATGATACACCATTAATTGGAGCATTCAATCAGAAAGAAAAAATTACTGAATTTCCTTGACATAGCAAATCATAAACAAAAATTCGTTGAGGCTACCTAGCACAGATTTGGAATCTACGGCACAACTTCTATTTGATTATTTTTGTTTCCCTTTATGGATTGCCTGATACTTAAGTATGTCACTTACGTCCCTACCTTCGAGAGTTCCTAGCTTCGTTATCCTCTTTCTTTCTTGTTTTGTCACTTTATTCATCTATCCAACATAAACCAAGGACATTTTGGTGCAAACCGCATCACGTCCTTTTTATTACTTTCTTGCACTTGTCGTTTATTTTTGTAGCGCATGTCTTCGCGCATTTTTGTTTGAATTATTATGTAGCGTCGAGTTGTATTGCGCATGTTATAGGCGCTTGGGTGTTATTTTGTATCGCGCATGTTGCTCACGCGTTTCTTTTGGCTCGTTGGTGTGACCGGCCAACGAGACCCTAAATGCATAGGTCCGGTATTTTAGGAGATAGATTAGCTTAGGGCAAGCTGTTAAATAATTAAGTATTTGGTTAAAATGTCCCAATTGCCTATAGCCGGCCCCGCCCAAAATTTCACCTTCCATTTTAGAAAAATTTGTCTTGTTTTTAAAAGGGCTGTTAATAGCCATTTTGCCCTAAACCTAGCTTTACCTTCCCCATTCCTCCGATGAGAGGGGCTGGAAAATAGAATCGAGTGAAACCTTTTGGTTTCATTCGGTTCTCCCCAGCGCCGTCTCCCTGCTCCAACCCGCCGCCGGTCCTCCAGTCGACTTCCCGTCCAACCCTGCGTCGGCGCCGCCTCTGGGGACCCTTCCAAGGGCCGGCGAGCACTTCCCGTCAGATTCCAGGTTGAACGCCCCCTCCTCCATCGTGTTTCGTCGCCCCAGTCGGCCCAGATTTCCCCGTCCAGACTCGTCGTTGACATTGGGAGTTTCGTCGGCCTCCTGCACCGCCGCTGGAGCTTCTCTAGGACCCCGACGGCCCCTCCTGCACTGTCTCCCGGTGAACCCAACCTGTTCCTCCGGCTCCCCTGTCTCCCAGTCGGTCGTGGCCTCTGTCCAGTGCTCTCGACTACTGCTAGATCCTCAACCAGCTTCCAGTAAAATCTGATCTGCCAGCCTCCAGTTCCTCTGACGCCTTCCAGACAATCCCGAGCCCTGCAGCACCTTCTTTGGAGTCCCGAGCACAGCAGCTACCTACAGCCTTGCTTTTCACCTTCCAGGAGTGTCGATGGCCGTTGCCTCTCGTTCTGGGTATACCTCTTGACCTCCAGCTCTCCGCCACTAGTTAATTTATGCTTGATGTTTAAGTGAATAGTTAATTGTTGGAGCTTGCCCTAATTAATTGTGTCTCATGTTTTATCGTAATTTCCAAACACGTGTGTGCCACCAATTAATTTATACGCACGTGGAATTGTGATTCATAGCGTTTATATGTTCGTGAAGTAGCGCCTTACGTTCGTTTGTGACGCCTAGACCGCTTTAATCGTTAAAATAGCCCGCAAGTTCCATCGTGCCGCATTCGTTTTAAAAGGTCACAATTATTTTTATTCCAAAACTACAGCCCTAGGTTTGAGATTACATCACATTTCCATCGATCTCCACAAAAATACATCCTTCTCACTATCCCCTCTTTTCTCAAATACAAGTTTCTTTATTCGCGCCATAGAAATTCATTTCGTAACTCTAGAATCCCTCACTCCATCTCGCCACCCTCCTCTTTCGAAAATAACTCCCTCTCATTATCTCTACCTTTCACAAATACAACTTTTCTTATTCACACGTAGAAATTCATTTCCTACCTCTATATTCCCTCCTTACTCCATAGTCTCACCATCTTAATACCCTGATTGTTGAACCACGATTTATCCTTGGAGGTGTTGGAGCAAAGCCTTATTTCAGAGTGACGGCGGGTAGGATAATGGAGAACCCACAACTGACCCAGAAACCATGAGGTTTCTTCTCCCGGCCTCCTATCGTGTACTCCTCCTTTTGGCTTGAGTTTTGAGCCTCTCTTCCCTCGTTCTCGAGGGCATGTGTTGCTAGCACCGTTCGGAAGAAGAAGAGCTCCAGGTGTAGAGCATATTGAAGATGTTGCTTCCATATGGCGAAAACCCATAAGAGTCATGATAACAGTTTGTCCTGCAAGGGGGAGTGGTTGTCAGAGCATATTCCCCCAAACTATCAATCCGCTGAGAAACGGCAACCATGTCCCATGCACAACCTTTATGTGATAGGCCATCGCCTAGGTCAAGAGAATCGGGGTATCATTTATGCGAAGACCCCCTCGCGGGTGATCTGTTGAGCAATTGTAAGAAGTCAAATGCGAGGACGACTCCACGTGTGCGAGGATCAAACAAAGAATCGAATCCATGGACGCGGTGACACCGAGAGGAGGAAGTTGAGTGAGGATTGCGTTACTCGAAAGAGGGATGGTCGTTGCACAAGTACGTCATGCGAAGATTATGCGCATTGTTTGAAATGTCCTCCGACATGTCTGCCGACATGTCATTTTTGAGAGCAAAATAACTTTTTTTTATTAAAATAGATTATGTTTTTTTTGTAAAATATAAGCCGACATATCCGATTTTTTCTGAAATATTAACCAACACGACTTTTAAACATATCGTACGGTTTTATACTTTATATTATGTGTTCATCTATATGTATTATATTATATATTTTTAAATCGATGTGACCTATTATTTCAATTTCTTTAATATGTGTTATTCTTATAATCAATTTTTTTATTTGTCTTTCACTATATCTTTCTTATTTTCTATTACAAAAAAAATATTACAAAGCACATTTATTAGTTGATTATTTAATATTTTTAAAATAAATTTGGTAAGCATGAAAATACTTATTATAAATAAATAATATTTAGGTTTTAATTTTTTTATTTGCTATAAAATTTAGTGTTATCTAAATAAAATTATTATATAATACTAAATATATTTGACAATGTATCTATTTGTACTTGCTAATAGTAGGTGTAGTGTATTACTAATATTTATTGTAAATACACTCTTTGAATTTATTTTGGGATACACATGACTCAGAGTTCATAAACTTGTTATACTAGTTTATAATTTTAGAACATATAACTATAATTAGTATATATAATTTTTTTTAGGCATGAAAATCCGATATTTTAAAATATCTCTGACATGTCTCCGACTTCTGATATCCGACATTTAAAAACTCAATCTGACATGTTGCCGACATCCGATATTTACAACTTCGGTTATGCGGACCGAGCGAAGGCTATGCGGACCGAGCGAAGGATATGCGGACCGAGCGAAGGCTATGCGGACCAAGCGAAAAATGTGGACCGAGCGAAGGTTATGCGGACCGGGCGAAGGTTATGCAGAGAGAGCGAAGGTTACGCGGACTGAGAGAAAGTTATACGGACCAAGCGAGGACCCCGCAAGCCAGGCTAGGAAAACCCAAGTTAAGTGAAGACTGCCCTCCGTGAGCGGGAGTCGAGAGGGAACAAGTATATGGTGGGGATTCTCCATTGAGCCTGATGGCCCCGAGGAGACTACTATGGCAAGGCTCGTATCATTATGCGTGGAATATCCTGAGTGGGATGCGGAGGTTGTCCTGAGTGAAACGCGAAGACTATCTCAAGTGGGACGTGTGTCGAGATCTTTAGCCATCCTGGAGGACTTACACGTGTATCATTGTCATTGTCCCCTGTACAAAGGGTGCATCCTACCCAACAACCATGATAGAGCTAGATCACAAACTTACATGGCTTCACCAATCAACCTCGAGGATATTGACACCTCCTTTATTCCCCACTAATACGTAGGACAACTGGCTCTAGTTATGCCTCAAATCCACCCTTGCTTACTCCGCCACTTCATTTAATACTTCAGAGAGACGGCGAGTAGGCTAACAGAAAACCCACAACTGACCCAGAAACCATGAGGTTTCTTCTCTCAAACTTCTTTCGTATTCTCCTCCTTTGACTTGAGTTTTGAACCTCTCTTCCCTCGTTCTCGAGGGCATGGGTTGCCAGCCCCGGTCGGAAAAAGAAGAGATCCAAGTGTACAGCATACTGAAGATGTTACTTCATGTGGCAAAGACCAACAAAGGGTCATGATAACAATCTATCCTGCAAGGGGAGTGGTCATCAGAGAATATTCCCCAGGACTATCAATCCGATGAGAAACGACAACCATGTCCCATGCATAACCTTTATGTGATAGGCCATCACCTAGGTCAAGAGAATCAGGGTATCATTTATGCGAAGACCACCTCACGGGTGATCTGCAATCGTAAGTAAGTCGGACTCAAGGACGGCTCCTCGTGTGTGAGGATCAAACGAAGAATCAGAGCCATTGGCGCGGTAACACCGAGAGGAGGAAGTTGAGCGAGGATTGTGATACTCGTATGAGGGATGGTCGTTGCGCGAGTACATCGAGCGAAGGTTATGCGAACCGAGCAAAGGTTATGCGAACCGAGCAAAGGTTATGCGAACCGAGCAATGGTTATGAGACTCGAGCGAAGGTTATGCGAACCGAGCAAAGGTTATGCGAACCGAGCAGAGGTTATGCGAACCGAGCAGAGGTTATGCGAACCGAGCAGAGGTTATGCGGACCGAGCAGAGGTTATGCGGACCGAGTGAAGGTTATGCGGACTAAGCGAGGAGCCCGCAAGCTGGGCTAGGAATACCTGAGTTAAGTGAAGACTGCACGCCGTGAGCGGGAGTCGAAAGCGAACAAGTATACAGTGGGGATTCTTCATTGAGCCTGATGGCCCCGAGGAGTACTATATCAAGGCTCGTATTGTAATAAGACTGTCCCGAGTGAGATGGGAAGACTATCCCGAGTGGCACGTGTGTCGAGATCTTTAGTCATCCTGGAGGACTTACACATGTCGTGTTGTGATTGGCCCTTTTACAAAGGGCGCATCATACCCAAAATCCATCATAGAGCTAGATCACAAACTCGCATGGCTTCACCAATCAACCTCGAGGATATTGACACCTCCTTCATTCCCCACTAATTCGTAGGGCAACTGGTTCTAGCTATGGCTCCAATCCACCCTGGCTTACTCCTCCACTTCATTTATTAGTTCAAACATACGCAACTTGAACGCTTCTATAAATTAGTAACTTTCCGGGGCTTCTTTTATTAAAAATCTGACCAGTTTTTACAATGAAGAAATCAACACAGGCCACTACAGCAAAAGAGGATATAGGATTGCGGAAACCCTAAGCGAGAACCACAACTCAACCTAAAAATACGAGAAGAGACAGAGAAGTCGAAAGGCTGAAAGAAAAAGTTAAACGCATACGGAATTGCCTTTATTCAACGCAACATTACAGTCCAAATCATGATAAACGATAAAAATAGAAGAAGAAAAAAGTAAAAAACAACGATGAGCCTCAAATACACAATATTCGGCATTCCTCAAAAATTACAGTCGAACGCAGTCTCCCCCAAAAAACGTAACGAACTGGAGGCGAACACGAAAAACGTACCCGCAGATCAACAGCAAGGATCGAGGAACTGGTTCTTATGGTAGATGCAAAGCATAATGAACAGGTTGATACATTAGCCCTTGCGATTGCCTGGAGACCGAGGCCGAGACCGAGAGGGCAATATGTCGAACAAAATTGATTGCGAAAAGGGTAATTGCCGCGATGGCGCAAGCGAGATGGAAGAGGGACCGCATTTCTATAAAGTCGAGGGAGAGAGAGAGGAAGGGAGAAAGAGTGGAATTGTCGTGACGTCGGAGACCATCGGCACCGCACACACAGACGGCGTGATTGTTGTCTTCTTGCGGTAATCGTTTCGAGATTCGGGAATTGCTGTAGAATTTTATTAGCCGGAAATACGAATTCATGCTTGTATTTATAATAGCTTCAGAGAACTTAATGCGCAGCGCCGCCATTATTGGATCTTACCGAGCTCGGGTTCAATTTCGTGAAATATATCTGCATATATTATTATTTTTGTTCGGCTGAGGGCAGAAATCGAAGATCGAGATCCTTTCAATTTGGCTCAAAATAAGGGAATTCAATTTATAATTCAGGTTTGGATCAATATCCTTTCAATTTGGATCAAAATCCTTTCTTATGGCAATCGCTTCCAACGGTTCAAAATGTTTTGTCTATCGAAATACTAAGGCTCCTTTTCGTTGGATTTTCAGAGTAGCGCATAGCGTTTTTTGAGAAAGCACGGTGTGCTGCTGTTTTGGAAAGCAGAAGGACACCAGGGTTGCAAAGGCTCTGTTTGGCACGACGGTGAGTCGGTGACTGTCATGAACGATGTGGTTATGAACCGTCGTTTGTGAACGTCAGACCTCACATTAGGAACTTCATCCACTTTTATGTTCAAAACTAGTTTTATTTTCTTGGTGGTGGTCGTAATCGTTGTGATGCCAACCATACATTTTATGACGGTGGCAATTTTGACCAAACTCACAGGTGAAAAAACATCGTGTCAAACGGAGCCTAACGATCCGCTTGGTGCGGTGGTGGCGGTCATGAGCATGGTAGTTATGAACCGTCGTTCGTGGCCGCCCGACCTCGCCAAAGGAACTGTTCATTCATTTTTATGTTCAAAATTAGTTTTATGTTCTTAGTGGCGGTCATAACTATTGTCACGCCAAATATTCATAGAATGACGGTGAAGTTTTTGTCCAAACTCACCGGAGCAAAAATGAAAAGTCAAACGAAACCCTATAAATCTATTTATAATGTTAAAATAATCATTAAAGCCTTGTTAGCAGGTTTCGGATATGTACGACTAGTAATAAACTAAATTATTATCAACAGTTATTATTATTATATAAAATATTATTATCAACAGTTATTATTGTTACATATCCGTAGAGGCTTTGGGGTGCGTCTAGGGAAAACTCCACTAAAGTGAGGTGGGGTCAACAGTCAACGCATGATCGCCCGAGTTGAAGAAGCCAAAGCCGCCATTTCCGCCCCCAACACGCAAACACGCACGAAATGCACGTCGTGCCCCACCATGACCGAACCCCACTACTGGGGTGTGATTGGCCCGCACACCACTAGTGGGGTGCGAATAGCCGCACCCCCCACAGTGGGGGGTGCGGCCAAGCCGCACCCCCTGGGGTGCGGCCGAGCCAAGCCGCACCCCATGTGGGGTGCGGCCAATCCGCGCTCCCCCCTCGGGTACGGCCGCGCCGCGCCCCCCTTTAGGTGCGGTCGAATCACTCTCCCCCGTAGCAAGGTTGGGGTGAGTCCCCCCTCTTCTGGCTCGCCGCCCGCTTTCCGGGCTCCGGACTCCGCTCAGAGCACTTCCCCGTTCGTTACGCGCTCAGAACACTTCTGAGCGCGCTCGGAGCACTTTCACACTTCGGGCATGCTCACATTTTGTCTTTCTAGTTTCTCAGATTGCAGGAACGGCTTGTCGCTTTTTTCGCTTTCAACAAAGCTGCCCGAACTGCCCAGGGGCGAGACAGTCATTTATAAAAAATGGCGATTCGTGTGCTCCGAACCGGAAAATGTGATTCGTCCGTCAGGTGGTTACGGTGGTTACAACGGGGAAATTACCGGGCTACCCCCGGCCAAAGCTATAAAAGGAGCCCAGAACCTTCATTTAAGGGGACCTTGTCTTCTGCACCCGGGAGAGCTCCTTGAAGATTTTCACGGAATTCTCCTTCGGCGCTTGAAGATCTCCGTAGACTTGAAGATTTCCTTCATCCCGAAAGGCGACTCAGCATTCTCACTTTTGTTCTCCGGAGCATCTCACTTTTGTTCTCCCGGAAGGCGACTCAGCATTCTCCATTTTGTTCTCCAATATTCTCAGAAGGAAAAAGACTTAGTTTCTTTGGAGGTGGCCTGTCACCTTCGGAACTCTCTCTCTCTCTCTCTCTCTCTCTCTCTCTCTCTCTCTCTCTCTCTCTCTCTCTCTCTCTCTCTCTCTCTCTCTCTCTCTCTCTCTATCTATCTATCTATCTCTATTGTGGTAACGAGCAGCGGCCTATCGCGCTCGAGTTCTAAGTCTCTACTTGTAACCCCCCAGAAGATAGTGGAAGTTGGTCGGCACAGCTCCGACCGCGTGGTTTTTTACCCTTTCCGGGTTTTCCATGTTAAAAAGTCTCAGTGTACTCAACGAATCTCTAATTGACTGTTTGCGCTCTCGGTTCGCTTCTGAGCTAAGGTGGTTCAATTCGACCGGTCTACCAAAGCACCCGAGCGACCCGCAACAGTTTGGCGCCGTCTGTGGGAACCAAGTTCCCGAACTTCTGCAAAGACTCACTAGAAGAAGCACTAGCCGCCAATTGCAATGGCGAGAAGAAGTGCTCGCACCACTGAAGGATCAGTCCCGGAGGGGCGCGTCGACCCAGCTCCCTCCCACTCGCTTATCAATGCGCCTCTCGCAGAAGAGGCAGCGTCTACGCCCGCAGCAATAATGGAAGGGCGCATGCGGCAGATGGAAGAGCAACAAGCCGAGATGCTAGCTCTTGTAAGAAATCTCGGGGCTCCTCAAGTTCCCGTTCAACCGCCAGCGTTGAACGTTCCGCCGCCCTCAACTCTGAGTCATGCCCCGAATGAGGAGGTCGTTCAAGAGGAAGAAGCCTCAGAAGAATTCTTCGGCGCAGCAAGCTCCGCCCATCCTGCTCCCCCAACCAGAGGCCCAGGAGCTGACCACCATCACCGTCTCCCATGAAGAGTTGTCCCTGGCCGAGCAGTAGAAAGAACCACGCGAGAGGAGATACGCGACATGATAGCAGAAGAATACGGCCAGGCGGGGCGACGCGCAGCTCTCGCCCACCGTCCCGCGCATCACGGCTCCCCGCTATCATCTCAAGTCATGGCCCATCCAGTTCCAAACGGTTTCAAGCTTCCCAACATCGAAACGTTCGATGGGACGGACGACCCGTTGGAACATGTCAATTACTTCACCACCGTCATGAGGATTTACAGCGCCCCCGATCAGCTCCTCTGTCAAGTGTTTCCGGCAACTTTGAAAGGACAAGCGCTCACTTGGTTCCACTCCCTGCGAGATGGGGCCATCAACAACTTCGCAGAAATGGCGCAGCAGTTCGTGAACCAGTTCATCGCCAATCGTAGGATTGTCCGAGATCCCTCCCATCTCTCAGGAATCCGCCAAAATGACGGAGAGACTCTCAAGGATTTTTTCTGACGCTTCACCTCGGAGGCTCGGCAGATCCCGGGGGTCGACCCCGAGCTCTTGCGAGGAGTCTTCCTTGGAGGTCTCCGCCCAAGTGGCTTTTACTCAGCTCTAATGAGAGAAACCGTACCAAGCTATCCTGACCTCGTTCAGCGAGTCGAGGCCCAGATACCAGCAGATGAGGCAATTGAAGCGCACCGCCGGCAGTTCGAGGGGAGCTCGAAGAGGAAGAAAGAGGAGTCGCTGCCGCAGACAGTTCCCAATAAGAAAAACAAGCATTACGACAACCTCAGTCGAGACCGAGGATCTCGCCAACATCAGGACTACACTCCCCTGAACACTACCAGGACTAACGTACTATACGCAATCAAAGACAACCAGACGCTCCGCAAGCCCAGACCCCTCGCTAAAAACTCAGGGGACCAGACAAAATATTGTGAGTTCCATCGTGGATAAGGACATGACACGAAAAATTGCTCCAAGCTTAAGGATGAAATCGAGCGTCTCGTCAAATGTGATTCGTCCGCCAGGTGGTTATGGTGGTTACAATGGCGAAATTACCGGGCTACCCCGGCCAAAGCTATAAAAGGAGCCCAGAACCTTCATTTAAGGGGACCTTGCCTTCTGCACCCGGGAGAGCTCCTTGAAGATTTTCACGGAATTCTCCTTCGGCGCTTGAAGATCTCCGTAGACTTGAAGATTTCCTTCATCCCGAAAGGCGACTCAGCATTCTCACTTTTGTTCTCCGGAGCATCTCACTTTTGTTCTCCCGGAAGGCGACTCAACATTCTCACTTTTGTTCTCCAATATTCTCAGAAGGAAAAAGACTTAGTTTTTCTGGAGGTAGTCTGTCACCTTCAGAACTCTCTCTCTCTCTTTCTCTCTCTATTGTGGTAACGAGCAGCGGCCTGTCGCGCTCGAGTTCTAAGTCTCTAATTGTAACCCCCCAGAAGATAGTGAAAGTTGGTCGGCACAGCTCCGACCGCGTGTTTTTTTACCCTTTCCGGGTTTTCCACGTTAAAAAGTCTCAGTGTACTCAACAAATCTCTAATTGATTGTTTACGCACTCGGTTCGCTTCCGAGCTAAGATTGTTCAATTCGACCGGTCTACCAAAGCACCCGAGCGACCCGCAACAATTATATTAATATGATATAGTTATACGAATAATATTATTAATTTTATAAATAAATTTAATAGTATTACTTTTATTAATAATTAAAATGTTTTTAATTATTAATTACAAATTTTAATAATTAATAATTTATTTGAATTGATTTTCAATGCGGATCCAAGGGGGGCTAGCAGAGGGAAAAATTTTTGGTACACGTATTGTAGCATCCTCCCGTGCATATTTAAATAGCTCTTTACCTGATGGGGCCCACCCTCCTTATTTTTGATACAGAAAAAACTTTCCCTTGCTCGCTCTCTCATTTCCCTCCCTCAACGCCATCGCCATTATTAGGGTTTTCTCAGCACAACAGAAGTTCCTTAGTCGCTCCCTCCTGGTTTGAAAATCTAAAATTTTCTCAACTAAGTTGTCACATTTTTCGCAAGCCAGTGTTCTTCGGTCTAACCTTTTGCCATCTCATTCTCATCATTCATCTGCAGTTGCTGTTAACACTCCCGAGGTTTAACAATTCAGAACGAAATGCCAAACCCCCTAATTAATCATGCAGCAAGCGTACGGAAACCAGTAGTTGATAGTTTTGGCAATGTGAGTCCTTAATCTTTCTTTTCTTGTAATGATCAACTTTCATTCGAGATAGGAATAGAAAACCTGCACTAAAAGGTGTTTTCCTAGCTATTTTTTGGTATTACAGTTGGAATAGAAGTAACATTACTGCTAATTAATACTGTACTTTATCTTTTACAACTGGAATTGTAGCAATATTTACTGCCTTTTACAACTGGAATTGTAGCAATGTTTACTGTCTTTTACAACTGGAATTGTAATGTTTACTGTCTTTTACAACTGAAATTGTTTTTTCTAATTGACAGAAAGGGACAGTAACATTCCCAACTGTACACAATGAGGAGGAAGCTTATGCTATGTACTGTGACTATGCTCATAAAATTGGATTTAGTGTTAGAAAGCAGCATATTGTTTATTGGACACATACGAGGATTATTAAAGGACGAGGTTATAATTGCGTTAAAGTTGGTCTACAGATTTCAAAACCGATGATTGACGAACAAAAAAAGTACCGTAAATTGGATACTCGCACAGGTTGCTTAGTTTGCATACACTTCAATGCCGACAAAAAGGTAAAAATTGGGAGGTTACGAAGTTCGTCGAGGAATATAATCACCCACTTGCATCCGAAAATGACACGCATTTGTTGAGGCCTCATCGCAGCATATCTAATGTCCAAGCTAGCCTTCTGAAGAATATGACCGGTGTGGGTATTAGAACAGTCGATGCATACAATTTCCTTGCAGATGAAGTAGGTGGTGTTGAAAATGTAGGGTTTTGTAAGACTGACGCTTATAATTTTGTCCAACGAGAAAGAAAAGCTCTAATAGATAGTGGAGATGCTAGAAGCTTGTCCAAAATATTGAAGGAACGACAATCCGAGGATAATATGTTCTCTTATGATATCCAAACAGATGAAATTAATAGGGTTATTAGTTTTTTTGGATCGACGGGCGTAGTAAAATTGATTATGATTGTTTCGGCGACGTTATCATTTTCGATACAACGTATCGATTAAACAAGTACAGTTTGGCATGTGTATCATTTATTGCTGTTAACCACCATTGGCAGAATATTTTTGTAGGTGGGGCTTTCATAGCATCGGAGAACATTGAGTCTTTTTGTTAGGTGTTCGAGACATTCTTGAGGTTTGTTGGTGGAAAACAACCTACCACGATATTTACTGATCAAGACCAGGCGATGGCCGTTGCCATTGAGAGAACTTTACCTGGAACTCGACATCGGTTGTGTCAATGACATATCTCAAAGAAAGCACCGTCAAAGGTACCTACATTTAATTATGATAAATCTATTAGATCTTTTTTCTACCATTGCATGAGTAAATGTGATGGTGAGATTGAATTTGAGAAGTGTTGGACTGATATGGTAACAAGAGGAAACTTGGACGATAACAGATGGCTGCAGGACTTATATAAGGTTAGAATGAAATGGTCGACCGCTTTCAATAAAGAGAGCTTAGATCTTGGCACATTATCGACACAAAGAAGTTAATCGGCCAATAATGTTTTGCATGGCTGTTCTAAAGCAACCAGTTCACAGGTTGAATGTTTTCTTGGGTTGGATAAATTGACCTCAGGTTGGCGTCGATCCGAACATGATGAAGACTTACGATGCAAACATGGTAACATAACTTTAAGATTTGCGAATTGTTTACAACTCAAACAAATTTCAAAGATTTACACTCGTAAGAGTTTTTACATGTTTGAGCAAGCATATATGGATGGTGCTCTTGGTGTTTGTGTTGTAGAGGAATCAAGGATTAGTATAAGGTAAAATGTCACAACTGGAATGAACTATTGTACAACTGGAATGAATATTTCTACAACTGGAATGAACCTTATTACTACTGGAATGAACTTTATTACGACTAGAAATCAGGAGTTATAATTGGAATGAACCTTATTACTCACAAGTTACTACTGATAACCTGGAATTAAAACTGGAAAATAACATGAATGGATCAAAATTAACTGGAATATACTGGAAAAATTGATTTTATAACTGGAATAAATGTTTTTAGGACTGGAAACGACGAGTCTATAACTGGAAAACATAGTTTACGACTGGAAAACATGATTAATAACTAGAAACTACATTTTTACGACTGGCAAATATATATTTTAACTGGAATCTAACAGAAATCAGAAGAATAATTAAAAAAATAAGTGGATTTACCTTGATGCAACCGGAATGGGGAAAAGAGAAGAAAACCCTAGTAAATTCCAGTAATGGCGACTTCCTATGCGACCTAAAATCTGGAGCTAATTCTCGTCGTGGAGATGGCGGAATGGGTGGAACGGGCGGACGTAAAACAAGGATTTCAAGCCCTAGCAATGGAGAAACAAACGGAAACAAACAACATCGGGGAAGAGGGAAGGGCGAGTGAAAGGGCAGGAAAAAGTTTCCGAGGTTTCGAAATTTTGTAGTTTCAAAAATAAGGAGGGTGGGCCCCATCAGGTAAAGGCTATTTAAACATGCACGGGAGGATGCTACATTACGTGTACCAAAAAAATTTCCTAGCAGAGGGCCCGGCCCCCCCAAGGAAAAATAAATTTAATATAGTATATTTAACATTACTTAAGCAAGACTCCCCCAAATTTTCTGCCCCGCAAAACCCAGTCATCAGTCCTCCATGCTGCTTGCCCAAAAAACACGAGGGGTCACACATTGACACTTTCGCTCATTTAGTTTCCCACTCCTTTACTCATCAAAATCCTATCAATCGGTCCGCTGATCTCAAAATCCTCACATAACCCACGGAAAGCTGTCCTCACGCTCACTCCCTACTTTTTGGTGCGCTCTCTTCACGATCTCTCCCTACTCTCTCTCGGCTTCCTCCAACCACCCCCCCCCCCCCCCTCCTCGGCGCATTCAGCCTCTGCCGCACCTCCAGATCTTCTCTCCGCACAAGTCCACACTCACTCTCCGCTTACTCCCCGCACCTCCAAATCAGGTCACACCTCCAGAACTCCTCTATGCACCTTGTTGGTCCTCCTCTGGTCGGAAGCAGTGATTTTGAAAGAAGGTAGACTTTGCAATTCTCTTTTTCTTTTTTAGAAAACTGACTAAGGTAGATTTCACATTTCAATCATGGACGACTTCGCGAAACTCTTTTTTTAGTTGCTGGAAACCCAAAGTCTACGGTACTGTTTTCATTCTTTGAAGTCTATAATCTTAATTTTTTATTAATCCCCCCCCCCCCCCCCCCCCCGCATTCATCCCTTGTCGTACCTCCAGATCTTCTCTCTGCACAGGTCTACTGTAACGCCCCTGAATTTTCAGGAATTATTTTATCCTTCTTTGATGTCATTTTTGACGTATGAGCGTTACATTAGTGCGGAGTTAGCAGGTGTGCCGTCGTTTGCACGTTTCCGTGTCCGTTCGGTCAAGTCGGCCAAATTTTAGAGCGTGCCGGAGTTGGAAGATTTTGCATTAGAAAATTAAATTAATTAATTTTAGAAAGGCTCGTCGAAGTTTTGTTGCGATCCGGGCGATATCAGAGCTCCGGTGAATTTCCAAAGATTTGTATAATTATCGTTCGCCGTAAACTTCAAAATTTTATATCTAGAGTTTGGCTCGTCGGATTTTGTTTTCGACTTCTCCGTTGGATTTGTAGCGCCGACGTTTGTCTTCGGTGCGATTTTCGTTGGAATCGGCGACCGTTGGTTCGACATTTCTTTCCTTATTATTATTATTATTATCTTTTGATGGTTGTCATCCATTATCTCTTATATATATGTATATATTATTCTTCTTCTTCCTCCCTGGATGGTCGAGCCAGAAGTTTCGAGAGAGAGAAAGAGGGAGAGAGTGGGGTTTTCCTGAGCTTTCCGACCGCCGTCGACGGAGCTCCGGTGCGCGAAATCTTCGTCGGAGCATAGATTTGGAAAGCTCTCGTCGTGCTCTTTGCGTGCGTGGTAAGTTTTGTCTGTTTTATAGATTTTTGGCGCTAAGGTTAGCAGCCCTAACCTCATTTCTTGCCAAATCTTCGTAGATTCTTCGTGCTTAGACCGTGTTTGAGCCGATCCTTGGCGTGGAGGGCTTGAGAGGCCGAATTTCTGTGGCTCGAGATTTAGGCAAGTGGTGGTTTGTTTTTCCCTTTCCCATTGGTTTGTTTCTCCAATTCCTTCCCTTTTTTTATAAATTTTTATTTGGGAAATTTAGTGTTGAAGGGTTCTCTTTACCTTAATTGTTGTTAGTTGAGGTTGTTCTGGTAGTCCAGATTTGGGCTCTGTTAGTAGTAGGTTAGGTTAGTTTAGGAAATTATAAGAATTTTCTGTGCTGAAGTCAAAATCGACGGGACTTCCCGTTGATCGACGGGAGCTCCCGTCGATCGGCGGGACCATCCATCGATATTTGGCCTTAGCTGGGGAAAATACTTCTTCCCTATGTTTTAAGTGGAAATCGACGGGGCATCCCGTTGATCGACGGAACTTCCCGTCGATCGATGGGACAGCCCGTCGATTTTTTCTCATTTTCCCCCTTTTCCCCTTAGTGCTGTTTTTTTTTCTTCTCTTGTTTCTCTCCCTTTTATGCTTATTTCTCCCCCTTTTATGCTTGTTTCTCTCCCTTCAAGCTATGCGCATCTAGTTGTCTCCTTCTTTGTTCTCTGGTGTGGGTTCTTTGCTCATGTAGTTTTCTTAGTGAGGAGTATTGCTTCTTCCTCACTATTTTTAGCAATCTTGCTGGATGTAAGATTTTCTTACTGGTTTGGGCTGCAAGTAATAGTATTTCCCCTTGATGACCTTTTTTCCTGAAATCCAGTTATGTTAGGCTCTCTTGTTAGTTGTGTTCACCATGTAGTAGTCCTCTTTGGCTTGTTTTGTTGTGTGATTGAAAGTCCATCCTTTCAGTCTTCTCCTTCTTTCTTGATACATGCATAGTCAATTGAGTCTAAGTGAGTGGCTGTTGCTTTTCCTTATGGATCTTGTTTGGTTTTCTTGATACCTGTTGTCATTCCCATGAATTTAGATAGTTTTCTCCCCGTGGTGGCAAACAATAAGTTTGAGATCATGTTCAGCATCATACAAATGGTGCAACAATTAGTGACCTTCGATAGTCAGCCAGACGAAGATCCAAACTGTCATATTTCTAATTTTCTCGAAATCTGCGACATGTTTAAAATCAATGGCGTCACCGATGATGCCACTCGATTACGTCTTGAAAGTGCACAGTTAATCTCACTAGAATTCTCTAGAGGGTGGTGAATAGAGATTAAAAAATATTTTTGTGCAAAGTTAATAATTATATATATATGTAATGATCACAGATTTAAGCTTCCCACACACCAACAAGAATTAAGCAAGTAAAGAAGAAAGATAACTAGAAGAAAATCACAGCACAACACAAGGAAATATAGTGGTTCCCCAAACTTTGGGGTAGTCCACTCTTCTACCCCCTTGGTAAGAATTCACTAACTTGCACTGAGTCTTTTGATAAGGAGACTCTTAGAACCAGACTGAGTCTTTTGATAAGGAGACTCTTAGAACCAGTATGAGTCTTTTGAAAAGGAGACTCTTAGAACCAGTACAACTGAATTTTTTGAAGAGAGATTCTAAAAACTCTTTTACAATATTTGAGAATGAAATTAAAAAGAGAAGAAGAAGCAGAACAAGTAGAAAAATAGAAGACAATATATATAAGAAGGAATCTTCTTCCTAGCAAGAAGATTAGAAGCACAAGTATAGTGAATATGATCTCTCTTCTATAGTGAGAAGGAGATTTGTAAGCTTTTCTCTCTTTTGTGAGAGCTTTCAGAATTTGCAGCAGAATGGCTTCAGAAGAAGAAGGAGAAGATGAAGGCTTTTTCTTTTGCTGCAGCACACTATCTCTTTTCTCAACTTTCTCACTTTTCACTTGGGAGCTCTTCCTCTTTTTCAAATGTATATGGTGGATCACTTCTTGTCATTCTCTGTCGACCTCCTTCTTATTTATAGCTCTGTTTAAAATATATTGCTAAAGGAGAATAATCAATTAGCAGACAGAGAATTAGAAAGAGATAAGAGTTTCCATAATCAATATTTCTGTAGAAGGAAATGAATTCATTCTGATTTCAAATAATATCCATAATAGTCTTAATCAAATTAGCCAAGAATCAAATAGAAGGAAAGGCTGATTCAGAACGGCTATAAAAGAATAATGTCATTCCATAAAAATCAGATCTACAGAAAGAAGGAAAGAGATCTGGCGTGATTTTGAATTTCTTATAGATATCGACGTGCGTCGATTACTATTCGACGTAAGCGTCGAATTCATCCTGGCTGAACGTCGAGAGGAGAATAAGGAATGAGCGTCGACTAAGGTGCGTCGACTTCACTAGATGCGTCGACTAGAAGTCAGAGGTACGTCGACTAAGATTACGTCGAATTCTTCTAAGAGTTGCTTCGACTCATTCTGAGAGAAACATCGACTATATTTCGACGTTGCGTCGAATTCTATTCGACGCATATTTACTTAGCCAAATTTTTCATACTTAGAATTTATATTCTTCTTAATTCTAGGGGTTAAGATAAATCATTTCCCCAACAATCTCCCCCTATTTGTCTTAACTCTATATAGAGAGAAATTGTATCAGCTTTTAATCAACAAAGCAAAGCATTTATATAGAGAAGAAATATGTTAAGCAATCAGAATCATATAAACAGACTTCATAATTTAAGCATGGAGAAGAGAAATATAGATTGTATTAATATTGTTCAACACATCATTCAGGAGGGGTATGAGGAGTTTTTCTTTTCCTAGTGAATACTACTATTTTTGGAGAGGTGGGTTGCCCCTTCTCAGTAGCAGGTAGTTCACTCATTCCCAATGGTCTTGAGCAGTGCAAGACTATCAGTTTTTGAGGTAGGAAGAGACTTGTGAGAGAGAGAGATTTATGATTGGAGAGTTGTTCTTCATCTAACTTCTCCCCCTTCTTGACCTTCTTGGCCAAGGAGGTTAAGAAAGATCTGGTGACTTTAGAAGAAGAGATAGAGGTCTTCAGGCTTTGCAAAGAGGCACTGACCCCATCTATTTGGGTCTGCATGTGTAAGATGGAGGAATGAATCATGGAGCAGTGCCCATCCAGCATTGCTTGGAATCTTTGGGCTGTGGATTGGATGCACTGAGTGATGAGGTTCTCAGTGGATGGAGATGGTTCAGAATGTGGTGATGGAGGAGGAGATAATGGTGGAGGTGAATGTGTAGAAGGTGGAGAGGGGACTGTAGTGTGTTGAGGAGGTGTATTTGATGGAGGAGGGGGAGGAATAGAAGAGGGTTGAGCATGTGACTGAGTTGGTATTTGTGAAGGTATGGATAATGGTGGTACAGAGGAGATGTCTGTATGAGGAGGAGGAAGAGGTGATGATGGATGAGCAGGAGAGTTGGGAGGAGATGGAGTCCTTTCAGGAATGGCACCAGGCTTGGGAATTTGCCTGGTCCATTTTGAGAAGAGAGCTATGAACATCCTCTTGCCAGGTGGAATGAGGATTCCTTTTGACCTACATAGGTCAGGGAAGGAGTGAAAGAGTACTTGACTCATAATTCTCATGTAGGCATTCTCTTTGTGAGAGTATTTAAAGCCTATCATTTTCAGCAGGCAGCTTGCCCAGTCTACCTTCTTCTTCAGCACAAGGGCCCCCATGATGTTCAGTTGCTGCTTGGGCACTGCATCATGAGTAGAGATCTTACATAGTAATATTTTCCCTACTATGTCTGCCAACAGTCTATACTCCTCAGAGAAGTCTATTTTCTTCAGGTGGATTGGTCTATCTTTGGAGAACTTCATGGTGATTAACAAATTTTTTATTTCATCAGGGGTAAGTTCCATAGGTTCATCACCTGATAGGGGAATTATTTTAGTTATTCTTTAGAAAATGATTTGCTTTTCCTATTTGAACAAGGATATTATTTGATTGTACCTGTTGGTAGAGCAAAGGTGGTCCTAATGTGTTCTGCAGAAATTGAGACAGATGTCTCATGGATTGTTTCTTGGATTTCTCCTCGTTCAGATATCTGAACATGAGTCATGAGCTCTGTGAGTTCTGTCTCCAGGAGCTTGCATCTTGTGGAGATGAGCTTGTCTAATACAGCTTCAGTAAACAGAGCTATGATGCTCTTATAATTTTCTGTGGCGGCTTGGAAAGATTCGAGGTCAATGTCAAAGCCTGAGTTGGTCTTAGGAGCCATTTTAGGTCAGTGATAGAGAGGAAGAAATGGTTGGACTGAGGAGCAAGAAGGATGAAAGATGCAGAGGTCGTGAAGGTTTCTAACTGAAGAGTCTATTTAAGTCAGGTGAAACGTCGAAACGAGGCACAATTCGAGGCTTATTCGGTACAACAGTGGATGTGACCGAAAATATTTTAGTATTGCCGCTCGTTTTCATGAAGTCGACGTTACGTCGAATGGAATTCAACGTGAGCGTCAATATAGTCTGTTTTGGGATGATAGGGTTTCCTATCAACATATGCGTCGATTGGAGTCGATGCATGCGTCGATTTCATTTATTGAACTGAGTTATCGACGGTGCGTCGATTCGAAGTCGACGTGACTTTATTTGACAGATTCTGGGTTTTCCTTGAGAAATTATTTCTTCCTATTCCTAAAGTTTTCTAAGTTACTCTAGGACTAATTTTAAGAACAATTTGATTGATTATGCCAACACTGTTTGGCAGTGTGGCCAATTTAATTGCAAATATAACATCTGATTTTCTTTTGACTAAGGAAATTTGAGTTTAGGGAGAAATAGAGATGGTGATTAGGATAAAAGTTTTGATTAGGATAGTAATTTTGATTATGAAAAGATTTTTGATTAGAATAAAAGTTTTGATCAGGATAAAAATTTCGATCAGTATGAAAATTTCGATCAGGATGAAAATTTCGATCAGGATGAAAGGGTCCTGAATTGGGGTTAAGATGGAAGGTTTTTGGAGGATAGGCATTCAAGTTGCTCTGAGTTTGTATGCGTCGATATCCATTCGACGTATGTTGATAGTTGCGTTGATTTATATTCGGCGCTTTCTTCAGATTGCGTTGATCTGGTGTCGACGCATGGAAGAAGTTGCGTCGATTGGATGTCGACGTACTTTTATTCAAGCGTCGAGTTGAGGTCGAGGCATCTGAGCGATTGCGTCGAGTAGAATTCGACGCACTATCATTCATGCGTCGATATGAAGTCGACGCAATTGTGTCTTCACAGATTTTATTTTTCCCTTTTTCTGATTGGAGTTTTGTTTCTTTATAACTTGTTTCTTTTGGCTTAATTGGTTTCTTAGAAGTAGTTTGAGAGTCTTCATCTGTGTAGTATGATGTTTCATCAAAATGGTTTATCTCATTGAGGGAGTCTTCTTCCTCATTTTGTGAGTCTTCTTCTTGGTTTATTGATTTAGTGGGTTTAGTGAATTTAACAGGATTCATCCAAGCAGGTTTGTTGGATGGAATTAGGCTGGTTGAGGGATCAGCCCCTAGCCCAAGATTTTTATGTCTCCTTGTTTGTTGTTCAGTGATTTCCTTAAGTGTTTGGCTTCTCATTCTTATTGATTCTTCAAAAGCTTTTGCCTGGGATACCTTATCCTTAAGGAGCTGGTTTTCTATTCTAGCACTTTCTATTTCCTTTTCTATGATGTTAGCCCTTAATTCATAATTTTTAGAACATGTAACCTCTCTATTTCTCTGGTTTTTAACCATGTTAATTTGTTCTTTTAGATCCTTAATTTCTTGCTTAGATTTTAGTTGATCTAAACATAATCCTCTAAAGTTGTTTTTGAAATCATCACATGAGAAATCTATTTTATTAAAAATGCTTACCTCATCCTTATCCTCAGATTCATCTATGAGAATAAGGCTATTTTCTCTTTCATCTTCAGATGATATGCTTTCTTCTAATCCTGTCTCACTCCATGATTCAGCAACATCATCTTTCTTTGAGCCTTCAAGAGCCATTAAGCATAGGTCTTCTTGCTTAGACTCTTCATTGTCACTTTTAGAAGAGGAGCTGTCCTCAGAGTCTGTTTCACTCCAGGCTTCTGCAATAAAGCCTCTTTCTTTCTTCTTCCCCTTTTTCTTGAGATCTTTCTTTGTCTCAGCATTTTCTGGACATTCTGGGGCAATATGTCTGGGTTTCCTGCAAGAATAACACACAATTTCTTTAGTGGGAGTTTTGTCATACCTGGTTTTGACTCTCTCCTTCTAGATCAATCTGTCCTGGCCCATTTCTTGAATTTTCTAACCATGAAACTGAATAGTTCTTCTTCAGTGACAGAGGTTCTTTCTTATGTTGCTTTTAATGCAATGTTCCTGTCTTTTGAAGAGGTTGGAGTGTTTTCTCTTCTTTTCTTCTCTTCTCTTGTTTTCAGCAGTTGCTCATAGGATTTAAGTTTTCCTAAGAGAGCATCTGTTGAAATTTTCCTTTGTCCTCTTGTATCTCTTATTGCCCATATTCTTAAGTCTCATGAACTTGGGAGACTCATTAATAGTTTGTCATGGATCTCTGTGAGAGAGATCTCTCTATCCAAGTTCCTTAATTGCTGGTTGATGATCAGACTGAATCTGTCATACATCTCAGAGATGCTTTCTTCATTCTTCTTTTGGAAATTCTCATATTGGGAGATTAATAGAGCCTTCCTATCTTTTCTTTAATCAGCACTTCCTTCTACCATCTTTATGAGAGCCTCCCAGATTTCTTTGGCTGATTCACAGTCAACAACCTTTTGAAAGATTTCATCTGAGAGGGTTGATACAAGAATGTTCACAGCTTTTGCATCCCATGTTCCTGCCTTTTTCTCTTCAACTGTCCACTCAGCCTTTGGGACAAGTGTTTGAGTCACTTAACCACTTGAGTCTCTTCTATAAGGCTTGGGAGGACCTGTCAAAATAGCATTAAATAGTTCTTCATCAATAGAGTTCATATAAATCCTAATTCTTGTTTTCCAAACTGCAAATTTTTCAAGATTGCACATTGGTGGTCTGGTGGAAGCATAATCTTTGATTTGTGCCATAAAAAATAGTTTTTAGAAATATATATATATATAAGAGGTAGGATCTTTTTGATCAAGGAGTTAACCTTTTTAGATCAACCTCCCTCTGATACCTATTGAAAGTGCACAGTTAACCTCACTAGAATTCTCTAGAGGGGGGTGAATAGAAATTAAAAAATATTTTTGTGCAAAGTTAATAATTATATATATATATATATGTGTGTAATGATCACAGATTTAAGCTTCCCACACACCAACAAGAATTAAGCAAGTAAAGAAGAAAGATAACTAGAAGAAAATCACAGCACAACACAAGGAAATATAGTGGTTCCCCAAACTTTGGGTAGTCCACTCTTCTACCCCCTTGGTAGGAATTCACTAATTTGCATTGAGTCTTTTGATAAGGAGACTCTTAGAACCAGACTGAGTCTTTTGATAGGGAGACTCTTAGAACCAGCCTGAGTCTTTTGAAAAGGAGACTCTTAGAACCAGTACAACTGAATTTTTTGAAGAGAGATTCTAAAAACTCTTTTACAATATTTGAGAATGAAATTGGAAAGAGAAGAAGAAGTAGAACAAGTAGAAAAATAGAAGACAATATATATAAGAAGGAATCTTCTTCCTAGCAAGAAGATTAGAAACACAAGTATAGTGAATATGATCTCTCTTCTATAGTGAGAAGGAGATTTGTAAGCTTTTCTCTCTTTTGTGAGAGCTTTCAGAATTTGCAGCAGAATGGCTTCAGAAGAAGAAGGAGAAGATTGAGGCATTTTCTTTTGCTGCAGCACACTATCTCTTTTCTCAACTTTCTCACTTTTCACTTGGGAGCTCTTCCTCTTTTACAAATGTATATGGTGGATCACTTCTTGTCATTCTCTGTCGACCTCCTTCTTATTTATAACTCTGTTTAAAATATATTGCTAAAGGAGAATAATCAATTAGCAGACAGAGAATTAGAAAGAGATAAGAGTTTCCATAATCAATATTTCTGTAGAAGGAAATGAATTCATTCTGATTTCAAATAATATTCATAATAGTCTTAATCAAATTAGCCAAGAATCAAATAGAAGGAAAGACTGATTCAGAACGGCTATAAAAGAATAATGTCATTCCATAAAAATCAAATCTACAGAAAGAAGGAAAGAGTTCTGACGTGATTTTGAATTTCTTATAGATATCGACGTGCGTCGATTACTATTCGACGTAAGCGTCGAATTCATCCTGGCTGAACGTCGAGAGGAGAATAAGGAAGGAGTGTCGACTAAGGTGCGTCGACTTCACTAGATGCGTCGACTAGAAGTCAGAGGTACGTCGATTAAGATTACGTCGAATTCTTCTAAGAGTTGCTTCGACTCATTCTGAGAGAAATGTCGACTATATTTCGACGTTGCGTCGAATACTATTCGACGCATATTTACTTAGCCTAATTTTTCATACTTAGAATTTATATTCTTCTTAATTCTAGGGGTTAAGATAAATCATATCCCCAACACGTCTTTTTCCTTTTTCTTTGCTGTCTATGGCCAAGCAGTGGTTGGGCTCACTTCCTAGGGAGTTCATCACTACATGGGCTGATATGGCGGAAAAATTTCTCTCTAAATATTTCCTGCCTGCAAAGACCGCCAAATTGCGAACAGATATTGCGTCATTTATGCAAATCGACTATGAGACTCTCTATGATACATGTGAGCGCTTCAAGGAGCTTTTGCGTAGATGCCCTCACCACGCACTTCCCACGTGGCAACAAGTGCAAATCTTTTATAATGACTTAAATTTCCAAACTAGGCAAATGATTGATGCGGCCGCTGGGGGTACATTAAATAAAAAGACCCCAGAGGCCGCTCAAGAGCTTTTTGAGGAAATGACCATGAATGCTTATCAATGGAACTGGCCCCGAGCGCGGCTTAATAAGTCAGCCAGAATTTTTGAAATAGACGCTACTTCTAATTTGGCTTTACAAGTTGAGCGCTTAACAAAGCAAGTAGAGGAGATGTCTACTTCCTCTGTCACTCCTCATTGGGCTAATAATATTTTAATTGAAGAGCAGGCTGACTACATGGGAAATCCACCCCGGCCTTCCTATAACCCAAACTCCGCTCCGTACAACAACACCTACAATGCGGGTTATAGGAACCATCCAAATTTCTCGTGGAGCAACCAAGGAAATGCTCAGCGTCCTTTATATATGAATCAACCCCCCTAATCAACTTCTTAATTTAACTCCCCCTCTAAACTTTAATCCACCCGGTTTTCCGCCGCAACAGCAAAAGCCCTCTCCGCTTGAAGAGATCTTTGCAAAATACGTTGCTACAAATGAAACGAACATCCGGAACCTCACCAAATCGATCAAAAAGTTAGAGAATCAAGTGGGCCAGCTAGCGAAGATGTTCTCCGAGAGTCAGCAAGGAGCACTACCGGTAAATACTGAGCCAAATCCAAGGGAGAGCGTGAACGTGATTACACTCCGAAGCGGGAAGGAGGTGGTTTCAAAACAGGACGAACCCAAGGTAACTTCTTCTCCTCCCCCTACTCCTATTTTATCATCAAATTTGCCCACTACGTTAGCTCCGCATTCTTCTAGTTTAAATATTTCGTATCCATCTAAGCTTAGGAGCGAGTGCGCCGAGAAAAATTACAATTTTTTTTAGAAATTTTAAAACAAATTCATATTAATGAACCCTTCTGCGAGGCTATCTCTCAAATGCCAAAGTACGCGAAATATCTTAAGGAGTTGCTCTCCAATAAGAAGAAATTAGAAGATATTTTGCATATTTCCTTAAACGCAGAATGCTCCGTAGTTGTACTCAACAAATTGCCTCAAAAAGCAAATGACCCGGGACAATTCTCCATTCCGTGTCTTTTTGGCAATTTGTTAGTAAAACACGCTTTAGCGGTTCTTGGAGCAAACATCAACCTCATGCCTTTTTCGTTATTCAAAAAGTTAGGTCTAGGAAATCCTAGCCCCACTCGAATGAGTATTCAACTAGGCGATCGTTCATTAAAATATCTGATAGGGATAGTGGAGGATGTGCTCGTTAAGGTTGACAAGTTCATCATCCTGATGGACTTTGTCATTCTTGACATCGAAGAGGATGCAAAATTACCCCTCACACTCGGCCGCCCCTTCCTTGCCACCTCACGCGCAATTATCGACGTAAGTAATGGAAAGCTCCTCCTTCGGGTTGGAGACGATGAAGTTACTTTTCGTATAAATCCCTCGATGTGAAACACCTTAGAAAATGACGATTCGTGCTTCTATTTAGAAGAATGTTTTGAGAATGAGTTTTATTCACTTCCCGAGTTAGTCTCCACATCAAGTAACGATTCCGAGCTCACCAAGCTCTTTTGTCTTGAATAAGAAGTCTCTCGCTCCACACCACTCGAACCACTATTTTTAGAAAAAGTAAAAATCAAAACTTCTTATGAAGAGCCACTCGTTTTAGAATTGAAACAACTCCCTCCTCACCTAAAGTATCTATTTCTAGAAAAAGACTCTAAGCTACCCGTTATTGTATCATCCGAACTTACCTATTCAGAAATTTTTGAATTGACTATAGTCTTAAGCAATCACCGCCACACAATTGTGTGGCAAATATCGGATATCAAGGGTATTAACCCTTCCTTCTGCACTCACAAAATCTTCCTCGAAGATAATTCCCGCAACACAGTCCAACCTCAACAACGGCTAAACCCGAATATGAAAGAAGTCGTTAAGGCTGAAGTTATCAAACTTTTAAATGCGGGAATCATCTACCCGATATCGGATAGTACTTGGGTTAGCCCAGTACAAGTCGTGCCGAAAAAAGGCGGCGTAACGGTAGTAGCAAATGAAAATAACGAATTGATCCCAACCCGTACCGTTATGGGTTGGCGGATGTGCATCGATTATCGAAAACTAAATGATGCCACCCATAAGGATCACTTCTCATTACCTTTTTTCGATCAAATCTTTGAGCGCCTTTCAGGTCACTCCTACTATTGTTTTCTCGATGGTTTGTCGGGATATTTTCAAATCCCTATATCGCCCGACGACCAAGAGAAAAGAACATTCACTTGTCCCTTTGGCATCTTCGCTTATCGAAGGATGCCATTTGGTCTTTGTAATGCGTCGGCTGCATTCTAAAGATGTATGCTGGCGATATTCGACGAGTTAGTAGAGGAAGTGATGGAAGTTTTCATGGATGACTTTTCCGTTTTCGGAAACTCTTTCAAAAATTGTTTAAAAAATCTCGAGCGCATTCTACAACGTTGTGAGGAAACAAATTTAGCTCTTAATTGGGAGAAATGTCATTTTATGGTCAAAGAAGGATTAGTCCTTGGCCATAAAATATCGGGCAAAGAGATCGAGGTCGATAGGGCCAAGATCAAAGTAATCAAAAAACTCCCCCCTCCAATGTAAAAGCTATTAGAAGTTTCCTAGGATACGCAGGGTTTATCGGCGTTTTATAGAATTTTTTTCCAAAATCACGAAGTTGTTAACCCATCTTCTCGAAAAAGAATTCTCTTTCCTTTTTAATGATGAATGTCATTTGGCCTTTAAACTTATCAAAGAAAAGCTTATAAATTCTCCGATTTTAGTCGCCTCGGATTGGTCTCTACCCTTTGAAATTATGTGCGACGCGAGTGATATTGCGGTAGGTGTCGTATTAGGCCAACCGGTGAGTAAGTATTTTTACCCAATTTATTATGCAAGCAAAACACTCATGTCGGCACAAGTGAATTACACCACTACCGAGAATGGGCTTCTAGCAATCATTTTTTCTTTTGATAAGTTTAGGTCGTACATCACTCTCTCAAAAGTCATCGTCTTCACAGATCACTCCGTTCTTAGATATCTTTTAAGTAAATCGGACGCCAAGCCCCGTCTTTTGCGATGAATCCTCCTCTTGCAGGAGTTTGATCTAGAGATCCGGGACAAAAGGGGAGCCAAAAACTTGGCGGCCGATCATCTTTCCCGTTTAGAAAATCCCGCCACGGAAGCGTTAATAGAAGCCGACATTAATGATAAATTCCCTGAAGAGCGCCTCCTCGCTTTCGAAAATTTAAATACATCTTCCACCCCCTGGTTAGCGGATTTGGCTAATTATCTAGTAGCCCGGGTCCTACCAAAAGAATTCTCGAGTCAACAAAAGAAGAAATTCTTTTCTGATTTAAAGAATAATTTTTGGGAGGACCCCTTTTTATTTCGTGTTTGTGCAGACCACGTAGTGAGAAGATGCGTTTCGAGTGAGGAAGGTCTAAAAATTTTGCGGCATTGTCAGAGGGACCAACCGGTGTTCATTATCAAGCGAACCGAACCAGGAGGAAGCCGCTAGAGGCGGGCTTCTATTGGCCCACACTCTTCAAAGATGCTCATACCCTTGTGAGTACTTGCGAGATCTGCCAACGGTTGAGGAACATCTCCCGCCGGGATGAGATGCCGCAAAATATTTTCTTAGAATGCGAAATTTTCGATCTTTGGGGTATTGATTTCGTTGGTCCTCTCCCTCTCTCTTTTTCAAACAAGTATATTCTAGTTGCGGTCGACTACGTGTTGAGGTGGGCGGAAGCGCAAGCTCTCCCCACCAATGATGCGCGAGTCGTCTTTAACTTCTTAAAAAAATTATTTTCTCGATTTGGCACGCCGCGCGCTATAGTTAGTGATCGGGGCACCCATTTTTGCAATAGCCAATTCACAAAAATTTTAGCAAAATATGGTGTCACGCACAAACTATCCACTGCTTATATCCCACAAACGAGCGGCCAAGTCGAAGTCGTAAATCGAGAATTAAAGCGGATTTTAGAAAAAATTATTTCTATAAATCGGGAGGATTGGGCACTTAAGCTCGATGATGCGTTATGGGCATATCGAATGACGTACAAGACCGCTATCAGTTGTACAACGTAACGAATAGTTTATGAAAAGGCTTGCCACATTCCGGTCGAGCTAGAACACTGCGCATTTTGGGCGCTTAAAATTTTAAACCTCGATTCTAAATTAGCAGCCGAACAAAGAAAATTTCAAATGAACGAATTAGATGTGTGGCGAGCGAATGCGTACGAAAGTAACAAATTATATAAGGAGCGAACAAAGTTATACCACGATAAACATATAAAATTTCCAAATAAAATTCGCCGGGCGATCTCGTGCTCCTTTATAATTCTCGTCTTCGCCTTTTTCCGGGAAAGCTAAAATCTCGATGGTCCGGACCCTTTATTGTTAAAGAGGTTTGGTCCTATGGGACAATTCTAAATTCCCACCCAAAAAAAGGTTCCTTCAAAGTTAACGGGCACCGCCTTAGGTTATATCTTCCAGGAAATCTGTCGAACGAAAAGAGTGATTCAATAATTCTTCCACCAATATCGTGAGTGCCAATTGGGTCAAGCTACGTGACCTTAAACAAATTAGTGTTTTTGGGAGGCACCCCAAAGTTATCTTTTTATTGTTTTCTCTTATTTTTGTTTCTTCTTTAACATGTTTTGTAGATAACCGCCGCCCCCCCGGCCGGGCCTCACTCTGGTAGACTGAATCCGACTGAATATTATTATTTTATTCAGCGCAACATAAGAAAATATAAAATATAACGAATCTGCGCCTCTTCAATTCCACGCCCCTTCATTTCTCCTCTCCGTACTCAGCTCTCCTCGCTCTCGCAGTCGAGCGTTCTAGGGTTTGATTCCGGCGCAGCCTCCCCCATCGTCTCCCGCAGTAATCACACAACTCTCCGATGCTCCTTCTCCAATCTGATTCAGTCTACACAAGAGCTCTCCGGCGCAGCCTACCCATTCTCTCCGCAAGGTATGTATCGCATCCGCTATTATCATGTTCGAACCCAAAAGATAACGCAGAGAGCCATTCGCAAATAGCCGTTTGGCTCTCCGCTGAGAGCCAGTGGCTATCCGAGGAGAGTAGAATGGCTCTCCGCGTAGAGCTAAATGACTCTCCCCGGAGAGCCATTCGGCTCTCCTAGGAGAGCCACTGTCTCTCAGCGGAGATCCACATGGCTTTCCGCTGAGATCCACTGGCTCTCCGAGGAGAGCCGAATTGCTCACCGCGGAGAGCCGGAGAGCCGTTTGGCTCTCCACGGAGAGCCGTTTGGCGGCTCTCCGCGAAGAGCCAAACGGCTCTCCGCGGAGAGCCCAAAAAAGTTTTCTGTTTTTAGGAAAGACGTTTGTTCATTCTTCTTTGACAATCCTTGGAAATCAATTATAATTAGCATATAATTTGGAAGGTGAGGTAGGAATTTTACTAGGCAAGCTACTATAACCAATTATAGTTACTCAAAATAGGATCCTAGTATTATGGCTACTAATCTAAATTTTGGTTTTGGGTGACTAGATTATTTGACTGTTTGTCTTTATCGACAATGAATGGTATTGACATTGTGCCGCGGGACATTGCGAAAACACAACGATCAGTAGAGACCCTCGTTCATCGCTGCCCTGAAATTCGACCCGAATCGATTCCGACGCAAACTCCTCCATTCTATTCGTCAGCCTTCGACCGCCCCACTACTGAGCCGTGCATTTGTGGGAAGCAATCAGGCACGTTGAACAAAATTCAGGAGGATTGGATCAAGATCCAAGTGAAAATGATGGAGGATGGCATTCGCCCTCTCATCCGAATCGATCCGCCCGTGCCACTGTGGAACAAGCGACCTGACCTGAATGCGTATCTGTTGAAACCATTGTTCGTGATCGATCCGGAACGACAGTATGGCGTCAATGTGACAGCGGGTGCATGCTCATCTTGCAACAAAGTCGGTTTTCTTTCCCGCAAGCAATTAAGTGCCCCGCGAGTTGTCGATTGCATCGACACCACTGCATTCTCTATCAGTGCTCGATACATGTGCAAGAAGTCGAACACCTCCGGCGGCTGTGGTGCCACGTTCCATGTCATGGACGAGGCCAAAAACGAGAAGTTGATCCCGGCACCCATCATCCTTAACTATCCTGTGCAGCTTTTCGAACAGAGCGCACACGACGTCGGTCTTGTTCAAATGGCATACGACTTGTACACGTACCGTTCCGGCATTGCTGATGCAGCCAAGCTGATTCGTTGTGCCCGAACGACTTGATACATGGGTCAAGCCGCACTATATCGTGGTCACGTGTCATGGTATTTGGATATGCGCTTATGGGATGCAACACTTGGGCAAACGTCATGGCAGAAGGATCCGTCAGTGTTCCCTGATTTCCCATCATTTTTTCAGCATTGTAACGGGTACAATGGCACTCTTGGTCCAGTGGAATCAACGCTATCACGCCTACTCAATGAATGCATTGCTCGCCAACTTTCGTTCTTCAACCGAATGGAAGGCGCCATAACCGGGACTCTCTCTCGGCTGACCATCATCACAACGTGCCGGGACGCATGAAATTGACGGACGAGTTCAATGGCAGGAAATTTTCCCCCGTTGATGGATTGCACTCCGTCAAGAACGAGCGCCAACAAATTCTCTCCCATCAATTCACATCGACTACGGGCAATGCAGAGCGTCGATTTGTTGGTCGGAGTTTGCAGAACCGGTACAATGCTTACAATATTGATACTTCTCTGCTCATCATGTACCTTGACAAGTGCTGCGATGACCGAGAATGGCTACAAGATTTCGACAACATCATTGTTCTCCTAGACAATCATCACCTGATCACGAGGTATAGGGATAATTCGAACGACACGGATCGTGCTCGGTAGGAACTATTTATGGCTGGCGTGGCCGAAATCATTGTTGGCAATGGACATGCTTCAATGCGGGAAGGCTCCATCATTGAGGCTGAACTGGATGCATTGTTGGATCGAATTAAAAACTGGGAAAACGAGAATGATGTGCCACCGTCGAAGCGCATTGTGACGACCAAACTTCTATCTTGCCACGAGACGCAGAAAAAACACATCAGAAATTGCTTAACACCGCCTGTAGGGGCGTCAAACACCGCCGTGGATTGCTTCTTTCGTTCGACTCTACGCCGTGGATCGGGGAAGAATGAAAACTTATGGCGTCAAGGACGAGCCATTTGCCCGGAAACTATGTCCCTGCATGGAGGGATCTTGCTGCTCCATGCCGTGGTCGCTCAAATCAACTTTCGCGGCAAACTCCAATTTGATCCTCGCTGGGCATATTTGCCAATCTCGGGTATGCATATCATTCTCACTCAATATCTCGCAGCTCTTTCGACCGATGACATACCTCCCTCACCAACGTCTCTGTCGACAATATTTCATATGTTGCCTCTCTCGATTGATGATTGCGACGACGAGTTTGGATTGACAGCGGCATTTGGACAATCCCTTCCTCAACTTCCAGAAATTCCAGCATGGAAGCTAGAATCCGTTGGAATGATTGCCGAATCAATAGCTGATAATGCAATTTGGTCGAGCCACACGTTCGATGCGATTGTGAACGATGCACTTGAGGTTGCTGCAACTGCTGTGGAGAGGACTCCGAACGATGATCATCACTGCGTTGGAGAAGACGAAGCACTACCGCTAAACCATACTGATCTGAACCAGACCGAAGTCATCGATATAAGCAACACGCGCCATTCCATTCAGTCCAGTCACAAGCGTAGAAAACCCGGACCAACCTCGCATGGGCAAAGCTCTTCATCAAATCACCATAAAAAATCTCGCAGCCTCAACGCATTGGGCAATGAACGTCAATCGACATTAGAAGGCCTTAATCTCTGGGAAAAAGTGATGAGCACTTCACCAATGATCAACCCCTTCGAACGTCGCTTACTCAGAATGGTGGATCTCAAATTTCTTCAACCCGATGAACTGCTTGATCTGAAAGATTTTCCTATTGAATCCTTGCATATTCCACAATTGCATTGAATTTGGTCTGTTCTTGTCTCGGCTTTACATAGCACCAATTACGCTTTCAAACGGTTCATTCGGCCAAAATCAGAACAGGTTCTAAAACAGCACTTGGAGGATATGGTTGCCCAGTCTCGTTTCAGATTGCCCATTCAACGAGCAGCGCCCAAACGCAGCATCATTACTGCACTAAATCTGGCCGCGTCATTGATTGCTCCAACGCAGGCGGGCCGTGATGATAGTTTCATCCAGTTAGAAGAGACTGTCACCACAACAGTAACTCGAAGCGTCACTTTTACAACCGGCGCCCCAACTCACAGTTCAAGTCAGCCCCTTGCAACAGATCTGCAATCGTCCCCGCCCGATCTAGTAATTGAAGGATCAGCGGACGATATCATTGATCGACTTGTTCAAAACGAGATTGATGTTGGGCATGCCGACAACATTCACTGGACCAAATTGGTCGCCCAAGCTTACGCCCGCATTGCTACACGTTGTGAGGATCTAGTTCAGATGACCCACAAGGAGATTCAAAATCGTTGGGATTATCTTAGACGTCTCAAAAGGAAAAGGACATCAAACAGTTTGCAGTCGCATACCGAAGCGCAAAAGGAGCTCGGTGATCAAGACACCATCTACATTCAACCATCGCTGGTTGTTGCACAATCATTGCCAGCTGAAACCCCGTCCACACATAATTCAACTCAACCAGCGTCTTCTGCAGTCATCACGACGACGGAGGAACCTAATGCGGGCATCTCGTCCACTGTCAGCGAGATTGGTTCCTGTCCTCCATTCATGGTCAATCAACAATTGCCGACTTTCAATCAGATAATGGAGGCCATCATCCCCGCCCCAGCTACAGGAGAGCTGTTCTCCCAATCGGAGAAGGAGCTGCTCAATTACTTGCTAACTAGTCCAGCAGAGCGCTCCCATGTGAAATCGTCGACTGGTGATCAAATGTCTTGGAAGAGCCTAGCCAAGCGTTTCTTGTACTGAGGGCGAGTCACACGGGTGTTGGGGATGAACCAGTTTCGGGTTCGATCCGATGTGCAGCTCAAGCAAAAGGTTAAGGATATTAATAAAAAAAAGAGCTTGCAACAGTCTGTGTGAAACCCTGAAAGGTATGATTTTTATATGTATGATAGTACAAAAAATGATTTGGAGATAACACAATAATTTGCACTTAATATTCCATGATTCAATTGTACCTCATTTAGGCCATTACCCAATTGGATCTCCATGGAGAGCCAATTGGATCTAAACGGAGAGCCAAATGGCTCTCCATGGAGAGCCAATTGGATCTAAATGGAGAGCCAAATGGCTCTCCATGGAGAGCCAATTGGATCTCAACGGAGAGCCAATTGGATCTCAACGGAGATCCAAATGGCTCTCCCCGGAGAGCAAATCGCTCTCCCAGGAAAGCTACGTGGCTCTCCGCGGAGAGCTACTTGGCTCTCTGCGGAGAGCTACATAGCTCTCCGCGGAGAGCCAAGTAGCTCTCCGCGGAGAGCCATTTGCTTCCTCTCTTTCTCCCTCCAATTTATTCTTCTTGTCCCTCTATTGTAACATCTGTTTATAAATTTTGCAGATCAATGGGGCAGAAAAAGATCCATTTTTTGAGCTCGAGGTGCTATTTACACTCATTTGTTGGCCTAACTTCAGCAATACTAGAACGATTGGAGGAGGATCAGAAGAAGATGCTGATGGATGCCAACATCTGGCATATCTTCCATGCACTGAAGGTACCGCAGAACACTCCCCTTCTTTACGGTCTACTAAACTGGTATGATATAGAGAAGGATGTCTTCGTCATTGGATCGAGGGAGCTAACCTTCTCCCTCAATGACGTGGCATTGATATTGGGTCTGCCGAACTATGGGGAGGAAGTCATCCTGACTACCAAGCCATTTGGACCGCTCACGAAGTCCGATTTGAAGACGAAACTTCAATCGATGGAGAAAGGGTCATCCCCTGTGACGATGAAGATATTGATTTTGCACCTTCTGTGCAATTTCTTCTTCCCCTCGAGCGCGGAGAGGAGGCCAATGTTCTTCGAGGAGGTCTCCAGCTTGGAGAAATTTCAAAAGTTCAATTGGCCAGAAGCGATCTATACCTTCCTTATGAGGTCGTTCAGGTCGATGGTGGAGAAGCTGCCACCTGTTGCAGAAGAAGGCCAACTGCAACATTGGCAAGAGTCTTCAATGGGATACATCTATGGATGCACCCATGTTCTCGTTGTAAGTATCTATATTTCTAATTCCTAAAATGAATTTTGTTTCATATGTTCTAAACTATTACAATGTTTGATATAGATTTGGTTCCTCGAGCACACCACCAGCATCGCTCCGCACTATCCGTCATTGAGGCCACGAATATTAAGATGGTCGGAGAAGGTCTCATTTTCAATGAAAGAGCTGGGGACTGTTCCAAAACTCTTGGATGAGCAGGTAAATAATTTAGTTTATTCGATTAACAACCACTTTTGAACTATCCAATACAATAGTTGTATTTCTTCTTTTTAGGTGTTGGAAGTACTAGATGAAATATCACCGGCAGAGAAGTTGTTATGTTCAGACGTGACAACACAGTGGACACCACCACCTCCCACATCTAAGAGAAAACCAATAGTCTCGCCATCTAGGGTAGTAAAAAAAATGAAGTTTGCACCACCACCTCCCACATCATTACCACCTCCCCCATCATCATCACCTCCCCCATCACCCAACACATCATCACCTCCTCCACCACCTAGCACACTATCTCTCCCTCCAACACAATTTTGGGTAGATTTAGAGACTAGGATTTTAGCTCAGTTTCAAGTATTAGATAACAAAATAGATAGTTTTGTAGGAGCCTTTAATAATAGGCTAGATATATTAGACAATAAAGTAGATAACGTACAGAGAGATCTAGTTTCATTTAGCCATAGTGTAGGTGAAAACCTTGAATCATTGAGTGCCGATGTAGACGCACTCCTTCGTCGTTCCTTTGCCCCTTCTAGCCCTAATTCTAACCCACAACGCACCGAGACCACCCCCTCTCCCCCTCAGGATTCAAGCATTATACGTATTAAAGATTCCCCATTAAAACAAGGGAAAATCCCGAATAAAAAACCTGTTAAAGAGGATGCGTTCGTTGATGACTATCCAGGGAAAACTATGATAACGGATGAAGAAAGAAGTATGGTCAGTTTTGCTATGAGCTCCATCACATCGAGGTACCCTTTTGACATTATACACTGCTATATTTTCAACAATTTTATCTATATACATTTATATTGACGATGATTTTATCATATTTCAGGGGCGACATAGCCTTTAATAAATGGAATATAGTTGGATTTCGAGATTCCATGGAAGCTCTGCTGATGAATAATTACGCTGAAGATTGTCATGTTAACGCACACGCAAAGATCCTGACTTTGCGCCGAGAGCGGGATGAAAATGCGTATCGTCCTTTTATTTATATCAATCCTAACTTTGTGGTACGATCTCTACTTATGCTTATACATTGTTAATTCTGTCTCTATTGCTATAAAATGTTGTAATTTATATAGGTTCAGACCGCTGTGTACAAGGAGCCAGATGCGAAGGCTGTGACTGCATTTGTCCAGGACATTACAAAGGAGAATCTCGACAAAATCCCATTAATTATAATGCCAGTATGTTTAAATCAACACTGGATCTTATTGGCGGGTCTTGTTAAAGAGAAGAAATGGCTAGTGCATGACTCACTTCATAACCCCAAGCGGAGAGATACCGCTAAAAATCCTGTAAGTATTGTTCAATGTCATGCAATGTAGTTGTGTACATTACGTAGTTATTAATGTACTAATATATTTGTGTTAATGCAGGTTGCTATGCTCCAGAAAGCGACCGTGAAAAAAGTCCACGCATGGTTCTCAAAGTGGAGTATCATCTATTGTACTGGTATACCACAGCAGGACAACTCCGTGGACTGCAGTGTATTCGTTATGAAGTATATGGAGCATATAGCGAAGCCAGGGGACATAAGCTGGACAAGTTGCACAGACTGACATACAAAAATGCCTATGTATAGAGCCCAGATCTATGCAGAAATCTTCAAGTATTTTGTATATGATTGATGTCATTTTGGAAACATTTTAGATGTACATTTGATTATTTGTCTATAATAGCAATCGATTGTTCAATGGGTGAATGAAAGGTGTTTAAATAAACTCAGCGCAATATTGGCTAAGGTAGCATGAAGGTTCTCCGCGGAGAGCCATTTGGCTCTCCGCGGAGAGCCAAGTAGCTCTCTGCGGAGAGCCGTGGCTCTCCGCGGACATTGGGCTCTCCGCGGAGAGCTCAAAGGCTCTCCGCGGAGAGCCCAAAGGTTCTCCACGGAGGGGCCAAAAGTTTTCCGTGGAGAACCTTTGGGCATTCCTCTCTCCCTCCCTTCATTTTTTTCTTCCTTTCCCTCTTTTTTCTTCCTCCCTCCCCCTTTCCCTCTCCTCCCCCTCTTTTTTCTCCTCCCCCTCTTTTTCTTTTTTCTCCCCCCTCCCCCCTTTTTCCCCCCTCATACCAGAGTGGAACCTGGCGCCCCCCCCCCCGCATCATCAAAATCAGGGAAACCCTTTTTCCTTCTTCTTCCTTCTCTTTTATCTTGCATTTCTTTTTGTTTTGTCTTGCAAATTATTTACTTTTTTTTTTTACTTCATACTTAGTTTTAAACATTGAGGACAATGTTTAACTTTAAGTATGAGGGAGTAAATAGCTCTTAAAAATGTAGTTCTTAATTTAGAAAATCTTCAAAAAAAATCATTTTCTTATTTTTATTTTATTTAAGCACTTGTAAAACCCAAAAATTCAAAAAAATTAGAAAATCGAAAATTTAAATCTTGGAAAAGAACGTTTGGGCTATCATCCCATCTCACCTCCTAAAACCATTGAGAACCCTTCATGGGGTATACATCATGAAATTCAAGAGTTAACAAAATTTTTTTTGTTAGGTTTAAAACTAGTTTCCTTTCTTTTATTATAAAAAAGATAATATCAAAAATTCCAAAAAAAAGAAAAATTAGAACAAAACCCCCAAAAAATTTTTTATTAAACCCCAACTTGTTGTTTTTGAGATTTCTTAGAAATTTAGTTGAGAATATTATACTAAGCATTTTTATGTTTTTAATTGGCTAAAATTTTATTTATCATAGTTTGTTAAATCTAAATCTTAGGTAATCTTGTTTTAAGAATCATTTTATGGTTTGAGCTTGATTAGAGAATTTTCTTTTGCATGACTTCTCTTTTTATTTTAAGTAGCTTCATTTTGTAGTAAATTTGCTAAACCTCTTTAGATTTCTATTATATTTTCTTCTAGCTTTTTAGATTTTAGGAAATTTAAATTTACTAGAATTTGCTGTTAACATAATTTAATTTACAAGCTAGAAATTTTTCCTACCCACTCCTTTTGATGACATAAAAAATGTTTTAAAAGATCATATCTAATGAGAATAAGAGGATAAAATTCATTATTCTCTAAACATATGCACCCAAAATCATTTAAAAGATTATATGGCATGGAGTAAGAGGATAAAATTTATTACTTCTAAACATATACATTTTGGGTTTTTATTAGAAGAGAATTATAAGAGATTATATGGCATGAAGTAAGAAGATAAAATTCATTACTCCTAAACATATACAAATTAGAAAATAAATTTTGAGTTTCAAAGATCTCTTCTTATGCCAAATTTTGTGAAATCCCCCTTAGCCAATTATCATTGATCTAGATTTAGTTTAAATTATGGAGAGAGCAATATTTAGTAAGTTACTTTTCCTTAAGTTTCTTTTAAGATAGAGTTCTTATAATTTTAATATAATTTAGTTTTATAATTTCTATAATTTTGTTTGCTTGTTAGTTATTTCGAGAAGCCTTTGCCTAAACACTTCCTCTCTTTTCAAATCATTATCATAACTTAGGACTTAATTCCTCCTAGAATTTATTTTAACCTAATTTTTGGTTAAATAAAATTTTAGTTTATAATTAAAAATTTTATGGATGTCCAATAAATTATGTCTCATACTTTTGCTCTGGAATAGCGAAATCTCAAGTATGTGGGTATTTGATAAGTAGTATTTATTGTTGGGTTTTTCTGGAACCATACATCAGATGTAGGCGCAGCGGAAATAAACAGAAACAACCCAAAAATGCTTGGATCGGCCATGAATGTTGAATCAAGAAGTTAATAAAATACTAGGTAAAAATTACCTCAATGGGGTTGGATCAAATCCAACCAAGATGCTCCAAGAGTTGATCCCTGTCGGTGGCAAGAAGAGTTCTCACGTAGAATTATGTCTACGTCTCTACAGAAGTCCACACGAGCCGGGAGAACGCCAAGTCACGTCGCACGCAACTCGGAAGGAAGAAAGGCAGCACCTTGCACTTCCACGAATTGCTAGATCCGCTTCAGGAAGAACAATGCCGGCGACAATCGACGGAGAGGAGGTCGGCGGAGGCGAACGAGCGACGGAACTCCTTCCGTCTAGGGTTCGGGCGAGAGCGGAACACTTCCGTCGGCCAGGCTCTTCGTAAGTTATTATGAACCCTAAAACGAAGTCCTATTTATACCCAAAGGATAAACAGCTTCTAGAAGAATCGCTATCCGCAGACCACACATCAGAATAAGGGCTTCTGTTATAATTCGTCGGAATTTCACGGAAGATCATTCGTCGAGATTTCACGGGACAACCCGACGAAATCCGACGAATCACAACAGACGGCAACAATTGCCTAGTCAAGGCTCTCTGTGATAATTCGTCGAGATTCCACGGAATAACCCGACGAATCCCGACGAATTCCGACGAATCCAGACAGACGACAACACTTTGTCGAGTGAAGGATCTCTGTCACAGTTCGTCGAGTTTCCACGGAATGACCCGACGAATCCCGACGAATCCGACGAATCCAGACAGACGACAACACTTTGTCGAGTGAAGGATCTCTGTCACAGTTCGTCGAGTTTCCACGGAATGACCCGACGAATCCCGACGAATCCGACGAATCCAGACAGACGACAACACTTTGTCGAGTGAAGGATCTCTGTCACAGTTCGTCGAGTTTCCACGGAATGACCCGACGAATCCCGACGAATCCGACGAATCCAATCCGTGTAAACCCGACGAATTCCGACGAATCATATCCGACGAATTCAGACAGCAACATTTGCTGGACTTCCCCATTCTATATGGTGATTGGTAACCTTTACCAACACAGTCAATCTTCCAACTTCTCCACATGCTCTTATGTGCGACCCTGCAGGCTCATATCGCGTTGGCAGTGAGATTACATGTTTGACCACTTCTAGATCACAATGGCAACTCCAACAGTCTCCCACTTGATCTTGAAAGTATCAAACCAAAAACCTCACAAACAATGAGCGGCATCTAGCAATGCATCATTGCTCCCCAAGCAATAAGAGTTCATAACTCATAAGCCTTTATGACCAATGTTCCAGCGTTGTCTTTGTCCCTTTGTCCCTTACATCCGGAAAGAACTAGAGGTATGGACCGTGTCACCCTCATAATAGCTCAATCCAAGTTTCTTGATCTAGAACGGACTTCCAGAGAATGGTGAGCTCAATATCACATATTGACTCTACCAAGCATGGCCATGCATTTCTCAGTCCAATTCCATCAAGGGGCCCATGGATGCAACTCCTGTTATATAGGAGGACAAATCCCATATCTGCTCACACCCAAACACCCAAATGATTCGTAACGTACCCAACGACCACCCTTATCATCAACCTTCTTCAAGGAAGACTTTAGATGACATCAAAGCACGCTCTTCCTCACTCGGTGAATGCTGTGACTTCAGGTCAAAGGACCACAACACCATTGTCAAATGAGACCTACTTGTGACACTTTTAAGTAACAATCCACAAAGTAGTCTCAGGTTGGGTCTGTCCAGTACAACTTGTTCACTAACAAGTACCCACGTGATGACTTGATATCACAATATCATGACCTGTGAGAACCGGTCATCAGTCAACACACATGCTAGTCTTAATGTATCATCATCACCCTTAGCTTCTACGATGATACCTCGACCAGGGACCTTTTAAGAATGAAGCTTCGAATTCATAGGCTCTCACATTCAAGTCACGTACTTGATGTCCTATGGAAGCGAACATTCTAAGGGTATTTATCACGAATTTTATTCTATCATATAGAAACAGTATATCGTAATAAAAGAACTTGCCATTAATTGTAAAAAGAAATAATTGGTACACAATTCATCATATGAATTAATAATAAACAGCCAACAGAATATTTATTTTACATGCAACCCACAAGACTCCCACTAGAGTTGATCACTTAGGTATCGTATACCCATGGATCTAGTATGACCATCATGCTTTCTCTGTGCGAGAGGCTTTGTCAGTGGATCTGCAATATTCTCCTCAGTCGGCACTCTGCAAATGCTCACATCTCCTCGTTCGACAATCTCACGAATAAGATGGAACCGCCGAAGTATGTGCTTGGAGCGCTGATGGGATCTAGGTTCCTTAGATTGTGCAATTGCACCATTGTTATCACAGTAGAGAACTACGGGACCAACAATGCTAGGAACTACATCTAGCTCGCCGATGAATTTCCTAATCCATACAGCCTCCTTCGCTGCATTAGCTGCAGCGATATACTCGGCCTCAGTTGTAGAATCAGCAACTGTCTCTTGCTTGGAACTCTTCCAGCTCACAGCTCCTCCATTCAGGCAAAACACAAACCCTGACTGAGACTTTGAATCATCCCTATCAGTTTGGAAGCTGGCATCCGTGTAACCACTTACAACGAGCTCTTCCTTTCCACCATACACCAAGAATACATCCTTAGTCCTTCTCAAGTACTTCAGGATATTCTTCACGGCTATCCAGTGACATTCACCGGGATCAGACTGATATCTGCTAGTCATGCTCAAAGCAAAAGAGACATCGGGTCGAGTACATAACATTGCATACATGATTGACCCAATTGCCGAAGCATATGGAATCAACTTCATGCGGTCCTTATCTTCGCAAGATTTTGGACACTGGTCCTTAGAGAGATTCACACCATGAGACATGGGCAAAAATCCTTTCTTGGACTCAAGCATGTTGAACCGCTTCAACACCTTGTCAATGTACGTACTCTGGGTCAAACCCAGCAACTTCTTCGATCTATCTCTATAGATCTTAATACCGAGTATGTAAGTCGCTTCACCCAAGTCCTTCATAGAAAAGCAGTTCCCTAGGTTGTTCTTAACAACTTTCAGGGTAGGTATGTCATTCCCGATCAGCAGTATGTCATCTACATACAATATCAGGAAGACAACAATGCTCCCACTGATTCGCTTGTAAACACACGGTTCATCCTCGTTCTTGACAAAACCAAACTCTTTGATCTTCTCATCAAAACGAAGATTCCAACTTCTAGAGGCCTGTTTCAGTCCATAGATGGACCTATTCAACTTGCATATTTTAGTGGCTTCATTTGGGGATACAAAACCCTCGGGTTGTGTCATGTACACTTCCTCAAGGAGGTTTCCATTTAGGAAAGCCGTTTTGACATCCATCTGCCAGATCTCGTAGTCATAATACGCAGCAATAGCAAGCAATATCCTAATGGACTTTACCATGACAACGGGGGAAAAGGTCTCATCATAGTCAATACCATGAATTTGCTTGAAACCCTTAGCCACCAGTCGCCCTTTGAATGTCTGTACATTCCCATCCATGTCAGTCTTCTTCTTGAAGACCCACTTGCACCCTATTGGTCGTACCCCTTCAGGTGGTTCCACCAAGTTCCAAACTTGGTTTGCATACATGGAGTCCATTTCGGATTTCATAGCCTCAAGCCATTTGTCGGAGTCCGGTCCATTCATAGCCTCTTGGTAGGTCGCTGGTTCATCATCATGATCCATAAGCAACACATTACCTATTTGAGACACGAGAAATCCATATCTCTCAGGCTCAAATCTTGGTCTACCAGATCTACGTAGGACTTGTGTTTCGTGAGCAGGTTCTCTAGCTACAACATCTTGTAGTCCTGACTCAGAATCCAACTCTGGTTCATTCACTATTTGTGGTTCTTGAACTTCTTCAAGTTCTACCTTTTGCGTCTTTCTTGATAAGAACTCTTTCTCCAAGAAGACACCCGTCCTTGCGACAAACACTTTGCCCTCAGACGGTAGGTAAAAGTAATATCCCTTCGTTTCCTTAGGATATCCCACCAGATAACACTTATCTGATTTGGGTTCCAGCTTGTCAGGCATTTGACGTCGTACGTATGCCTCACAGCCCCAAATTTTAATGAACGACATACTAGGACGCTTCCCAGTCCATATCTCATATGGTGTCTTTAGAACCGTTTTCGTCGGAGCGCGATTCAGTGACATTGCAGCAGTCTCTAAAGCAAAACCCCAAAAGGAAACAGGCAAGTCTGCATGACTCATCATCGACCGTACCATGTCTAACAGAGTACGATTTCTCCTCTCAGACACACCATTATGCTGCGGTGTCCTAGGTGGAGTGAGCTGTGATACAATACCACACTCTTTCAGATGATCACGGAACTCATGACTCAGGTATTCGCCACCTCGATCAGATCGGAGTGCTTTAACCTTTTTACCCAATTGGTTCTCCACTTCATTCTTAAACTCTTTGAACTTTTCAAAGGTTTCGGATTTGCACTTCATAAGATACACGTATCCGTATCTACTGAAATCATCAGTAAATGTAACGAAGTAGAAATACCCACCTCTAGCCATAGAGCTCATGGGTCCGCATACATCACTATGTACAACACCCAAGAGATCCTCAGCCCTCTCAGTATAACCAGTGAAAGGGGCTTTAGTCATCTTGCCTAATAAACAAGACTCACATCGCTCAAATGATTCATAATCAAATGAGTCCAATAGTCCATCTTTATGGAGCTTGGATATGCGCTTCTCGTTTATATGGCCCAAACGACAATGCCAGAGATATGTAGGATTTGAGTCATTTGTTCTTAGTCTTTTATTACTATCTACATTATAGATCGGATGGTCCAGGTTCAAAACATAAAGACCATTAAACAATTGAGCTACAGCATAACAAACATCATTCTTAAATATAGAACAACAATTGTTCTTAATTATAAAAGAAAATCCAATCATGTCCAAACATGAAATGGATATAATGTTTCTAGTTATGGCCGGAACAAAATAACAATTATTAAGTTCTATTACAAGCCCACTGGGCAAAGAAAGACGGTAAACCCCTACGGCTACAGCAGCAACTCTTGCTCCATTGCCGACACGTAGGTCCACCTCTCCTTTACTCAGCAATCTCCTCCTTCCTAGTTCCTGCACATTTGTACAAATGTGAGAACCACATCCGGTATCCAATACCCAAGATGAAGGAGCAGAAAGGTTTATCTCTATAACGTAAATATCCGAAGCGGAAGTCATACCTCCCTTCATTTTATGCAGACCCTCAATGTATAAAGGACAATTCCTCCTCCAATGACCAGCCTTGCCACAGTGGTGGCATTTCCCTTCCTTCACGGTGCTCTTCTTTTTCAGTGCAGAAGATTTGGGCTCAAGATGTGACTTAGGTCCCACCTTCGTCTTCTTGAAGCCCTTGGCCTTACCCTTGCCTTTATGTACCATCAATATGGGACTAGCAGGCTTGGCCTTCTTCATGTTTATTTCGGCAGTTCGCAACATGCCTAGGAGCTCGGGCAGTGTCTTGTCTATTTCATTCATGTTATAGTTCAAGACGAACTGCTCATAACTATCCGGCAACGATTGCAGGATAAGATCTGTGGCCAACTCTTGACCCAGAGGAAAACCCAGTCTCTCCAGGTTCTCTATATACCCAATCATCTTGAGTACGTGAGTACCAACCGAGTCTCGAGCTCCCATTTTGCACTGAAATAAGGCCTTCGTGACATCGAACCTCTCTTGACGAGCTTGCCCTTGAAACATTTTCTTTAGGTGCTCGTCAATCTCCTTGCACCCCATGTTCTCGTGTTGCTTCTGAAGCTCAGAGTTCATGGTGGCAAGCATAAGGCACTCAACGTCTAAGGCGTCATCGGTATACTTCTTATAAGCATCCTTATCAACACGGGACGAGTTCCCGGTCGGCACCTCGGGGGCTTCTTCTTCCAAGACGTAGAGCTTTCGCTCTTGCCTGAGAACAATTCTCAGGTTCCTATACCAGTCCATATAGTTCGTCCCACTAAGCTTGTCCTTCTCAAGGATAGCTCTTAGGGACAAGGTGGAGTGTGAACCACTTGCCATGGAATTCTACAAGAATTCATGCAGAACCTAATTAGTACCTTAATTTCAAAATACAATTTATTTTTAATTTGGACTTCAATTAAATACTCCCACTATTTTATTCAAAATGATAGCCCTCACTATCAATTCGGAGAGTCCATGCGAGCTACTCTCTTAGTGGACAAGATCCGTATTTCACCAACACCACGAGTCCGCTTTGGCGTTCCTCTCATAATGCGGTTATTTAGGTAGGCAACGCTTGCCAATTGCATCCTCATGCAATTCTTGTATGGCTGGTGAATAACTCCTTATTCGCATCCATCATATGGAGCATGCCAACCCTATGCCTCTAGGCACTCAACCTTTGAGGTCACCTAGTTAAGTTAGACCCGATGTCGACAGTGGGATATCACAATTATCCGCTCGCACCCTTACCAAGATAGATTAATGCACCTTGCTTTGGCAAGCCCACACTTCATCGATCGAGGCAGGAAGAGTGTCATCCATCGGAAGGCATCCGAACACTTAATATTTGATGAAGGGAATTTTAAAGATAGGTTAACACTTAACCATGATCAACATTTGATCAATGTGCACATCCACAGAAAAACAAACTTTCTAAAATCCTCATGCATCCCTTATGTGCACTACATAAGACTATCAACCTTTGATAGATGAAAGGGCTAAATCTGGACATTTAGAACTCTTCCAAATCTTCAGATTTACATGCATTGGACAAAGGCAAAGACAACTCGACTTAAAGCAGTAGACAAGCTCGTCTCTCATTGTTGGATTCAAAATCCAAAACAGAACAAGGGTTCATTAACCACTTGAGGGACGGTTACTGCTAAGGAGACAATAATTTCTAACAATTAGAAATTACCACGAAATCCCAAACGTTCCTGGTGGGGTTCCAAGACCCCCTTTTGAAAATCATCAACATTTGATGTTCCAGGAAGAAATCTTGACATTTAGAACACTTCTAAATACCTAGATTTGCACGTACTGGAATAACCAAACTTCTGAAACAAAATTCATGACCAGGAACCTGGCTCTGATACCACTGTTGGGTTTTTCTGGAACCATACATCAGATGTAAGCGCAGCGGAAATAAACAGAAACAACCCAAAAATGCTTGGATCGGCCATGAATGTTGAATCAAGAAGTTAATAAAATACTAGGTAAAAATTACCTCAATGGGGTTGGATCAAATCCAACCAAGATGCTCCAAGAGTTGATCCCTGTCGGTGGCAAGAAGAGTTCTCACGTAGAATTATGTCTACGTCTCTACAGAAGTCCACACGAGCCGGGAGAACGCCAAGTCACGTCGCACGCAACTCGGAAGGAAGAAAGGCAGCACCTTGCACTTCCACGAATTGCTAGATCCGCTTCAGGAAGAACAATGCCGGCGACAATCGACGGAGAGGAGGTCGGCGGAGGCGAACGAGCGACGGAACTCCTTCCGTCTAGGGTTCGGGCGAGAGCGGAACACTTCCGTCGGCCAGGCTCTTCGTAAGTTATTATGAACCCTAAAACGAAGTCCTATTTATACCCAAAGGATAAACAGCTTCTAGAAGAATCGCTATCCGCAGACCACACATCAGAATAAGGGCTTCTGTTACAATTCGTCGGAATTTCACGGAAGATCATTCGTCGAGATTTCACGGGACAACCCGACGAAATCCGACGAATCACAACAGACGGCAACAATTGCCTAGTCAAGGCTCTCTGTGATAATTCGTCGAGATTCCACGGAATGACCCGACGAATCCCGACGAATTCCGACGAATCCAGACAGACGACAACACTTTGTCGAGTGAAGGATCTCTGTCACAGTTCGTCGAGTTTCCACGGAATGACCCGACGAATCCCGACGAATCCGACGAATCCAGACAGACGACAACACTTTGTCGAGTGAAGGATCTCTGTCACAGTTCGTCGAGTTTCCACGGAATGACCCGACGAATCCCGACGAATCCGACGAATCCAGACCGACGACAACACTTTGTCGAGTGAAGGATCTCTGTCATAGTTCGTCGAGTTTCCACGGAATGACCCGACGAATCCCGACGAATCCGACGAATCCAATCCGTGTAAACCCGACGAATTCCGACGAATCATATCCGACGAATTCAGACAGCAACATTTGCTGGACTTCCCCATTCTATATGGTGATTGGTAACCTTTACCAACACAGTCAATCTTCCAACTTCTCCACATGCTCTTATGTGCGACCCTGCAGGCTCATATCGCGTTGGCAGTGAGATTACATGTTTGACCACTTCTAGATCACAATGGCAACTCCAACATTTATATAACTTTGTAATCAAATTTTTTGTAATTATTTAATATGAATTTTTATTTTTCATGTCAATTTTAAGTTATAAGTAGTTCTTTTGTAATTTTGATTCTAACTTAGCTTAATTTCAATTTTTGCAGAATTTTGGGACAAATTGGAGAAATTTACAAGTCACGCCCTCGGTCACGCCCGTGACCAAGGGCGTGTAACCTGAAGATCAGTCCAGAATCGATGCAGCGCTGATTGAGCTAGTCCACAACAAGTCACGCCCTCGATCACGCCCGTGACTCATGGTCAGGCCCGTGACCAAGGGCATGTAAATTTAAAGTGATGCTCCCGGAGATGTCGTCGAGACGTGGAGATGCCGTCGAGAAGTCAACTTAAGTCACGCTTGTGACCCAAATGTCACGACCGTGACTTTCCCACATGATCCATGCTCGCCGCCACGCCGCAGTCGAGCCCACACTGCATTAAATGAACCCGTCACAGGTCACACACGTGACCCAAGTGTCACGACCGTGACTTAGCCCTTTTCGCTGCGCCGTCACGCAATCGCCCACGCCTTGTCGAAACTGGCGTGTAAATTGAAATTTTTTTCTATAAATTCAGAGGTTCTCCTTGAGTCCAGGGTTCAGAATTTTGAAGAGGAGGAGGTGCTGCTAGAGCTGTTAGTGATCTTTTTCATGCTTTTTCAAGTTTTTCCCTTACATGTTCTCTCTTTTTCTTCATATCATGCAATGTTCTAGTTTTATTTCTATGCAATAGTCTAGTGTAAGCTTGTAGCCTTAATTTTTCCTAGCTTTGTAATCTCCTTTCAAGCTTGTAATCACTTTTGTTATTAATAAAATTTAGTTTTGTTTTTCTTCATTCTCTCATTCTACTTAGTATTTTTTCCTTTATGCAATTTTACTTCTCTTTCTCTCTCCCCTCCATCATGATTAACTAATTCTCATTAGTGCTCGATCGAAATGATCCGATGATGAAATAATCAAGTTATGATTTTCTAAGCTCTCTTTTTTCGTTTTTTTAACACTTGAATTACCCCTGATTTTTAACTAGTGAGGCCATATTTTTGATGTATGGTTTTCGCTTAGGTTTTCATACTTATCTAGTCGAGAGACTCAAAGTATGAATAGATCACTCAAGGGTAAAGAGAGTTGCACGCATCCCTCGAGAGAGGATAACGTAAATCTCCCAGATTGGAGTCAAATCCAATAGTGGGGTTCACAACGAAAAACAAGTTTTAGGTAATCGATTATAGAACGAACGTTCGGTTGATTTTTCCTAAACTTAGTTGAGTATTAACCTCGAGAGAGGCATGTTCAAGCTTCGGGAACCTCCGTGGTCAAGTAGTTTAATTAAAACGGAATTAGATTTATTTTTCTTTCACTTGATTATTCTCACTCCAAGGTGACTTTTGATTGAGCACTAATCTTTTTACCATCGTTTAAACCTTTCTTTCAGCTTGCAAATTGTCTCTTTTTAGCTAATTAAAACAAAACCTCAAAAATCTATTAGATAAGATAATAGTGATCTCCTCGAAGTAGAAGTAATCAGCACACCCTGAGGAATACGACCTTGCTATTTCAAAATATCCTATATTTTAGACGATAAGGTACACTTGCCTTATTCGAATGTAGTTTTAGAAAACATCTTTAATCATTCTCTTTGCAAATCGGTAAATTTTTATACCAATGGTTATGACCGCCACCAAGAATTTTTCTTTAGTTTTGAACATAAAAGTGGATGAAAGTTTCTTAGGTAAGGTCAGGCGTTATCGAACAACGGTTCATAACCATCGTCACGTTCACGACTGTCGCCGCCATGCCAAACAGAGCCTTAGGCTCAGTTTGGCTCAGCTGATGCTGATAAAAAAGTTGCTGATCTAATAAAACTTATCGAACAGAGCTGATCGAAAAACAATGATGAATTAGCTGCAGACCGTTGGAGAGTTTGTGCATAAGTGATGATCGAATAGAGCTTTTTCAAGTAAGCCGCTTGGAAGAACATATGTTCACAAGTTTTTTTTTAAAACAAAAAACAATGAAATTTAGGATGTTCGCAGGCAAAAGTAAATATATAATAAAACTTAAATATTTTACAGAGTTCACTAACATATAATAAAACTTAAATAGAAATAAATGTTAATAGTTGTTGCACTTCGCCTTCTCCAGACATTTGTGTAGACGTCATGCATGGTCATGGCTCGAGTATGCTGTTATTTATCTCAACAATAGTTGAAACAATTAAGTTGTAGTATTGAACATATTGCACCGGTTCTTGAGTAGACAGGTAGATTCTCCAGAATCTTCACTTGAAAAGTTATGTGCTTCCATTACCTAAAATGTCAAAGAACATATCATAAATACCTGAACAAAACAATATATGAATAGTGAAAAAGAAATATCACATTACATATACCTCAACAACACATAATGAAATATTTAAGACTTCATTGCAAATAACATAGATCATAACAAACATCATAACACAAAGTTTGCTAAATAAATATAAAACATAATAGTTTTTTATCATACAAAAACCAAAAATAGATCATAACACATCAAAACATAGATCATAACAGATATCATAACACATATCGCTAGGTCCTGGTCGCATAGCAGTTTTTGATCTGTTGGAGTTGGGGAACACTTCCGTCTCTCTTGTTTCTCACACCGGGTTAGCCCACGTGAGCTTAGAGACGTCGGAGCGTGACTCTCTCCGATGATTGAAGTACCAGCAAACGCGGGGGTTCGGGGGCGGCGAGCCCCCGACGGCGGCCCCGCTGGCTGGTCAGTGGGTGGGGGTTCGGGGGCAACGCCCCTGAGCCAAATTTTTGGTTCATGTTAACCGGGTGTGCGGATATCCAGTTTTCGGTTCCGTGGTCTATTTATAGGCGTGTAACCCGGTTCTAGGGTTAATGGTTTTTCGTCTCAGCGGTTTTCGGCTGAGAGCATTTGGAGGCGTCTACGAGGAGTTTGTGGAGAGGCGTTTCCGGCGGTGGTTCCTCCGTTTCTTGTCCAAAGAGAAGGGTGCGAGGTAGGAACGATTTTGATCCTTGTAACTTTGTATGTTTTGTAATCTCTATTGGTGAATACAAGAAGGTGAAGGAGGCGGGATAGGGGACGTAGCCCGGTTTTGGGTGAACCTCTTATATCTGTGTGTTTTTTGTGTTTTTTATCTTTTGTTTTGCGTTCGAACCTCTCTTCTCGGCACCCTCGTTTTTCCTACATGATCCACCAAACTCTCTTATCAGCTGAGATACTTATGAAGACTTTTTTATTGCTTTTGTCTTTAATATAGTTCACTGCAAAGAAGTATATGTCGTCATCATTATATATATCACTGATACTTGAGATCAACTCCACGACCTCCTTGATAGTGACAACTGGGGTAGGCTTCATTGCAAGTGCAGATTTTCGCAACTCACTCATATATGATAGAGCTACTCTTTTTTTTCTTTCCCATCTTTCTTCTTTTACCCAATGCGGTGGAGGCATTTCCGATGGTGGTTGATGTATTTCCACCAACCTCTTCATGTCTACCTGCTTGCGTCTCCATGTCATCTTCTGAAATGTGATCTTTCTCACCAACATTCTCCATATCAAGTGGCAAACCACCTATAGATGATGCCCATTAGTCTCCACCCGTTGCGACCACATCACTGAACATTCGAGACATTTTCTCCTCTAATTCAGGCGCAATACCCGCATATCGAAACTTCTTTGCAGCATGAATAATAACCTATACACAACCAATATTAGATTTGAAAAATGATGCTGCAATATAGTAAAAGATCAAAAAAGCTAAATATTGAGCTTTAATTTTTTCCCCACCAGTCATCTGATGCCATAATTGTTTTCTTTTTTTAGTCCCAACCCAACCCCATCTCGCCACGTTTCAGTTCTTTCCAAATTTTCCACTCTTTCTTTAAGTGGTCACACTTATTTTTCATCTGCAATCAATCATAATTTTCTCGGTCCGTTGCTTGAAAAAGGCAACCGAAATTTTCCACCCTACAATACTAAAATGGGTAGTAGGCCAATTGCCCAACTCGATCTCCCTAATGCACTGGTCACAAAAAATTGTAATGTCTTTTTAATACCACGATGCAGATAGTCCACCTTCCTTTGATTTGCCCATTATATTGTATAGCCAAAAGAATGATCATCATAACTATAACATGAAGGATTGTCAAATTGAAAGCTAAAATAATACATCTGAATAAAGAACTAAAAAACAATACTCTCTCAAAAAGCAAGTATGGAATTGTGATAACACTCAACATTCCATTTCAGCCTACATAAACTTGAAGTGCGGTATGTCAATAGCTTGATCGAAAGAACTGACATCACACAATCATAATGCATTCTAATCGGGCATAATTTCAATAACAAGGATGTTAAACACCCGAACTTGACAAAAAGCTTATTCATCAGCATAACTATAACATGAAGGTGTTAATTTTGATCGGGCTAACTGGACAATAAGTGGACAAAATTTTTTAGGGCTAACTGGACAAAAATCATTATAGATCAAAATCCATACAAAAATACATATAAAAAAATCAATATAAAGATCTGTAGATAAAAAAATCTGTCTACTAACAAAAAATATACAAAAATCAATATTACTTTCAGATCTAAGCAGAAAAATATCTACCCCGTAGCAATCCAAGCAGAAATTGTCGTTGACGTCGATAGGGAGAGGTCTCAGCGTCGACCGGGTTCGAATGGAGACGCCTGGATTGTCGTCTTTCGGAGGTATCAGAGATATGTCTTGTGAGCGGCACGAGAAATGCAGAAGTAATGAAATCGCTTTTTAGGGCTAACCTGCACTTTAAGGTCCTGTTTGGGACAGCTTATGCTGATGAATAAGCTCTATTCCAATCGCAAACGCTATAATTTGTTGTTTGGTTGTGCAGCTGATAGAAACGTACTTATTTTAATTTAGCTGATAAGCAGCTTTTTAAACAATCGGCGAGGACCAGCTTTTTGGCTATAATTTATTATAATGTTAGTACAATAAAACATATTGTTGGGCCAAACATTGTGGCCCAAAATTCAACCACAAAATCTTTCATCATTTCAACAGAAAGCAGTACTTTGGTGATCAAAAACTGTAACCCCACCCAAAAAAATTAATGCACGTTTGGTGGATGAAGAAATTATGTACTCATGAGATAAAATAATCAATTTGTTTAACCTATAAAAGACACCGCTATGAATGGTGTTGACAGCATCAACCTGACTTTCTTCTTCCTTAATGCATGCATGTGAGAGTATATGAGATATTTTCGGCTCATCAAATTTCATCTTGAGAGCACGTTGAGAGAAATTTTCTTCATTATCTTCATAATTATTTGAGGATTTGTTGTACTCTCCCGTTTATAGTGTATTGTTTTTCTCATTTTTCACGTGATTTTCTCTTATACTGGAGAGTCTTCCGCGTAAATACTATATCCATCTTTCATATTATTTTATTTGCTTCTCATTATTTCAAATTGATTTGATCTCATGCTTACACATACCACATATTTGTTGTAAAATGCAGGAAGAAAAGAGAAGATGGGAAAGTAGTTTATTTCATCAAAAAGGGGGGATACAACCAGGATACAAAAGAGCTTTAGCTTCACATCAAAAAGCAAGCATCTTTTTCTGCTACATCAAACAACAAAAGGAGCCTTTATATTTATAGGCTGCAGAATACATAAAATAAAAAAGGGGGCAATTAGTTGCACAGCATATGGAAGAGAGCACCAAAACTTTCTTTCATTCGATGCTGTACAGCTTTATCTTCTTACTTTCTTTGTCTTCTTCTTCATGTAGGATCATTCTGGTCTTGTGATCTGTGAAAGTGAGGTTAGATCTTAAATTAATTCTAGAGGGGGGGGGGGGGGGGGGGGGGGGGGGGGGGGGGGGGGGGGGGGTGAATAGAGTATTAAAACTTTTTCCCTTAGTTTTATTTGCGGAATTAAAAATACTGATATAAGTATATGTGTAGAGAGTGTTTTATAAAAAATAAATAAAAACAAATAATGAAATCAGCACAACAACAAAACACAGAAATTCACAGCATAGAAGACACAAAGAATTTTATAGTAGTTCCCCAATAACCTGGGTACGTCTACTCTTCTACCGTACTTGGTAGGATCCACTAGGAGGTTTGATCAGGTGCCCTCACACCAAAGTGATTTTGTTCAGGTGTCCACACACCACAGAGCTTTTGTTCAGGTGCTCAAAACCAACAGGATTTTTTGATCAGGTGTCTTGCCACCAAGGAGGTCAACTTTTGAAGGGAGTTTTAACCCTGTACAAGATGGGATAGAGAGAGGTTTAGATGTTCTTCACTGTCAAGATGCTGAGAGAAGACTCTACTGGATGTATGTTGAAAAGCTCCCTGTCTGATATGACGTTGTTTTGACAGTAGATTGGCTGGAGCCTTTTCTTGAAGAAATAATCTTCCTGTAGCTGATAAATCAGAGAAACAAGAATGCTTCTCAGATTGTTTGTTGCTCTTTGAAGATTTGTGCTTGCAACTGATGACTGAGAGATGAAAGCAAATGTTCTCAGAAAATAAATGCTGCTTTGAGGAAGAAGAAGATCTGTATAAGCTTTTTCTGTTCTTCTTTCTTCCTGTAGCTTTTCTTCTTTGTTTTGATCTTATTCTTTGCAGCAAATGACTGAGAGGAGGTGTTGAAGATGTTCTCAGTATGTAAGAGCTGCTGGAGGAGGAAGAAGAAGATCTGTGTGTTTTTTGTTCTTCTATTTCTTCCTTTCTCTTTTCTTTCTTTTCTTCTCTGTATTTTCCTGTACAGCAAAACTGTAAAAAATGATCTGTATTGATGTTGTCGTGTGAAATTGAATATATGATCTGCTGTATATTAATCTACTATATCTTCTTCCTTATTTCTTTTGAATCTCTGACAGAATTAAATGCAAATCCCTTATCTTAATGAATATAATATATCTGAGAAGATATTCTGGGAACAGTACATCTGCAGCGCCATTTTCCTTTTCCTTTTCCACGAAATGTCATTTTCTGCTGGATGTCAACGGCTATAATCTTGGAATAATAAAAGGAAATATATTTTCCTTACTTGATCTAATAGAAAGAGCCGTTGCTGTCGTCGATCTGAGTTCAGAGAATGAAATAGATATAATCTTTCTGAAACTTTCTGAACTTGAGTAAGAGTTCTTCGATCTGAATAAAATTCGTCGAACGCAGATTCGCCGACCTCAAGATTTTCGTCGAACACAACATTTACTTCGTCGACCTCAATTGAATCTTGCTGGAATAATTAATTTTGTTGATCTGTGAGAACTTTCGTCGATCTGAAGGTGTTCGTCGAACGCAGACTGGAGTTCGTCGAACGAAAGGATTCGTCGACCGCTGAGCCTGGATAATTTTGTCGACCGCTGAACCAATCTGTTCGTCAACCTCTGAACCGCTGAGACGGGATCGCCGACCGCTGAGACGTGATCGTCGACCGCTGAGACGATCTTGAAGCAAGCCGTTCGTCGAACGCAGATAGCCGTTCGTCGAACGCAGAATGTAATTAGTCGAGCGCTACACTTAGACAAATTCTTCGACCGCTGAGACGGGTTCGTCTAGCGCTGAGCCGGGCTGGATCGTCGAGCGCAGAATGAACATATTTCATCGACCGCAGAGCGTCGTTCGTTGAACGCAGATAGCCGTTCGTCGAACGCAGAGAACATGTCGTTCGTTGAACGCAGAGTGCTTGTCGTTCGTCGAACGCAGAGAGCTTGCCGTTCGTCGAACGCAGCTATCCGTTCGTCGAACGCAGCTAGCCGTTCGTCGAACGCAGTGTGGAGTTCGTCGAACGCAGAATCTGAATGAATTCTCTAGTTCTAACAGCCTAGACTCTTGACCCATAAACTATACATTGGGGTCAACTTTGTCCTCAGTCAACATATAGTGATCCTAACCCAAATCAGAAATAGGGTTGTTCCAATAATCTTCCCCTATTTGGGTTAGGACACTATTTAACAAAAATTGAAAATAAACAAATACCAATACAGCAAAAATAACAGAGCATGAATATATCTGATATATTTTAAATATTTTATCAGATATAAAATAAATAGTACTTTGAGTTTTGAAACATTTCAATGAAAACAAAACTGATAGAAATACAATCAGAACCTTTGATTTTCTCTGAATTCTGCCTTCTGAAATATGAAGTTCTGATTTGTGTTGTTCTGAATTCTGATCTGAATCTTTATCTGATTTCTGAGTTCTGATTAGCTAAGCTTGTAGCAATAACTGATACTGAATTTGCTATATCAAAATTCTTCTTCTGAGCTGTATCTGTATCTGAACTTGAACTGAACTTTATCTGAATGTTTCTGAAACAGAAACTGCAAACAGAAAATGCAAACAACAAACTGTCGTGAGCTTTATCAAGTTTCTTCATACAGCAACTCCCACTGAGTGTGTCTCCCCCTGAGACTGGAGGTTCTTCAGCTTTCTCTCCTTGCCTAGTTTATAGAACAACTCCCCCTGAGCAAAACACTGCATCAAATGGAGTTTGTTCATAAAAACTTCTCCCCCTGCCTAGTTTCTGGAAGACCTGAAGCTAGGCCCCTTGAAGAAGGGACATTTGATGGAGGTAGGGAAGAATGCAAGATTTATATTGATGTTGTTCCTGCACAATAAAATATAGATCAAGTGCAAAGGGGAACTAGAAAGAGAAACAATTCTGTAGACATTTATATAATAAAAAAAACTTAGTTTGATATGATAAGGAATGAGGGGATAAATAGAAATTTTAATTTTTTATCATATTGAATCTCCATCTATCATTCACAACTGATTTGCAAAGAATATATGTTTCTTTTCATCCAAGGGCTTGGTGAAAATGTCAGCTATTTGCAAATCAGTAGAGATGAATTGTAGGCAGATTTTGTTTTTATCCACATTATCCCTAAGGAAGTGGTGCCTAATCTCCATGTGTTTAGTGCTACTATGGAGAACTGGATTTTGTGCTATAGATATTGCACTAGTATTATCACAAAATATAATTGAATTATTTAAGTTGACACCATAGTCTAGGAGCTGATTTTGTATCCACAATATCTGTGAGCAGCAACTGCCTGCAGCTATGTATTCAACTTCAGCTGTTGATGTAGACACAGATGTTTGTTTCTTACAAAACCAAGACACAAGCCTATCACCAAGAAACTGGCAAGTTCCTGATGTGTTTTTCCTGTCTACCCTGCATCCAGCATAATCTGAATTTGAGAATCCAGTTAATTCAAATTCAGATGCTGTTGGATACCAAAGTCCTAGATTAGGGCAACCCTTTATATATCTCAAAATTCTTTTTAGTAAAATTAGATGAGATTCTTTGGGGTTAACTTGGAACCTAGCACAAATACAAGTAGCAAACATTATATCTGGCCTACTTGCTGTTAAATAAAGCAATGAGCCAACAATTGCTCTATATACCTTCTGATCAACAGGTTTCCCTAATTCATCAGCATCAACAACAGCATTAGAGGGCATGGGTGTTTTCATGGTGGAAGAATCAAACATACCAAATCTTTTCACTAATTCCTTAGCATACTTAGATTGGGATATGAAGATTCCATTTGGAGTTTGCTTCACTCGAAGACCAAGGAAGTATGATAGTTCACCCATACTACTCATTTCAAATTTAGATTGCATTAAATTAGAAAATCTTTTGCATAAGTTTGAATCAGTAGAGCCAAAAATAATGTCATCTACATATATTTGAACTAGTAAAGTTTGATTTTTATGTATCCTGAAAAATAAAGTTTTATCTACTATGCCTCTACAAAATTTATTCTCTAAAAGAAAACTAGCTATGGTCTCATACCATGCTCTGGGAGCTTGTTTAAGACCATAGAGAGCTTTCTTAAGCTTAAATACAAAAGAAGAGTGAGTTGGAGAGATGAAACCTGGTGGTTGTTCCACATAGACTTCTTCTTTGATTTCTCCATTCAGAAATGCACTCTTTACATTCATTTGATAAACCATGAATTTCTTATATGCAGCAAATGCAAGGAAAATTCTGATTGCTTCTAACCTTGCAACTGGTGCAAAAGTTTGATCATAGTCTATTCCTTCTTCTTGTGAGTATCCTTAAGCTACTAGTCTAGCTTTGTTTCTCACAATATTGCCATCTGCATCTAGTTTATTCATGTAGACCCACTTAGTTCCAATGACTGGATGATTCTTTGGTCTAGGAACCAATTCCCAAACTTTGTTTGTCTCAAACTGATTGAGCTCCTCTTGCATAGCAATGATCCAGTTGGGATCTTGTTCTGCATCTTGTAGGGATTGAGGTTCAATCTGAGAGAGAAAACAAGTGTGCATCATATTCTGATTTACTTGATGTCTTGTTTGCACACCTGCTGAAATATCACCAATAATTTGAGATATTGGATGATCTCTAACTGTGATGTGATCAACAGTTGGAGTGGGTTCATTAATAATTTCCACTTGGGGAATTTGTTCAGCTGTTATATCCTGTGGACGATGATCTGCTGTTATCTGATTTAAACTGTCAGTGTACAACCCTGTATTCGCCGAGTAGGTACTCGAGCCAAGAGGTATTTCGGAACATCGTTCCTCAGCAGGATCCAAGGAAGGGGGCGAGAACCCCAGTAAGGGGCGAGACCAGCCAGGGGGGCCGCCCCTGGCAGGGTCTCGCCCAGCCCCAGCTAAGGGGCGAGACCGGCCAGGGGGGCCGCCCCTGGCAGGGTCTCGCCCAGCCCCGGCTAAGGGGCGAGATCGGCCAGGGGGGCCGCCCCTGGCAGGGTCTCGCCCAGCCCCAGCTAAGGGGCGAGACCGGCCAGGGGGGCTGCCCCTGGCAGGGTCTCGCCCAGCCCCAGCTAAGGAGCGAGACCGGCCAGGGGGGCCGCCCCTGGCAGGGTCTCGCCCAGCCCCAGCTAAGGGGCGAGACCGGCCAGGGGGGCCGCCCCTGGCAGGGTCTCGCCCAGCCCCAGCTAAGGGGCGAGACCAGCCAGGGGGGCCGCCCCTGGCTGGGTCTCGCCCAGCCCCAGCTAAGGGGCGAGACCGGCCAGGGGGGCCGCCCCTGGCAGGGTCTCGCCCAGCCCCGGCTAAGGGGCGAGACCGGCCAGGGGGGCCGCCCCTGGCAGGGTCTCGCCCAGCCCCAGCAGGGGGGCGAGACCAGCAGGGGGGGGGGGCATCCCCGGGTCTCGCCCCACCCCAGTTAGGGGGCTCGCCGAGCCCCGCGAGGTACCTCTCTCGCCCAGTTTCGGGGGGAGGTGTCGGTCTGCGTTTAGCATCCCAGAACAGCGGGATTTGGCTATTTGCAGTCCGGTTTTGGCTATTTGCAGTCCAAATCCGAGGGTATTTTGGGTATTTTGCAGTCCTGTTTAGGTTATTTACAGCCCAGATCCGAAAATCCTATAAATAGGACCAAGGGGGCACTATTTGGAGGGATCTCTCATCCTAGGCTAGCTCTCTCCTTCTCCCTCTCCCTCCCCAAGTCTCTCTAGGGGGTGAGGAGAGGCTCCAGTGGTGCCCAAGCTTAGTAGTGGCTTGGGAGGGGAAGTTCCAAGGGGACTTCCGGGTACGTGGCGGGACCTCCCCGCTAAGCCCTTGGTCCAGTCCTTAGTTCCGACACCTTCAACCTAGAGCTCTCCTTTGGGGAAAGTAAGGGTTGGTCGCCCCTCAGCCTCGTTGAGGGCCCCGAACTCCACAGAGACCGAGTAGTCGGTTTCAACATTTTGGTGCGGTGAGCGTGGAGTGTGATCGATTCAAGAAACCCTCAAGATGAGCTCCATGGATGGAGGTGGAGGAAGTTCCGACCCAGGTCACTTGCAGCCCCCGGTGGCTGGGGTGATGTTGGAGATGTTCGAAAATTTCAGGCAAGAGGTCCTGCAGACCTTGCAGGTGACTTTCGCCTCGATAGGCGAAGGCAGGAGAGGAAGTGGTTCGGAGGTCTCGCCCCGACAGGAGGGTGAGATCCCTCTCGACCAACCAACCAGAGAGGTGCTAGGAGGTGGCGAGTGGGGAGGCGCCAGGCCCCCACTCGCCCAGCTCCAAGGTGGCGAGTGGGGAGGCGCCAAGCCCCCACTCGCCCAGCTCCAAGGTGGCGAGTGGGGAGGCGCCAGGCCCCCACTCGCCCAGCTCCAAGGTGGCGAGTGGGGAGGCGCCAGGCCCCCACTCACCCAGCTCCAAGGTGGCAAGTGGGGAGGCGCCAGGCCCCCACTCGCCCAGCCCCAAGGGGGCGAGTGGGGAGGCGCCAGGCCCCCACTCGCCCAGCCCCAAAAGGGGGCGAGCACGGGAGGTCCCTTTTGTGAGCTGATCCTCTCGGCCCCGATTCCGGAGGGGTTCAAGTGGGCGAAGATGTCTCACTACTTCGGCAAGGATGACCCCATCTTACACCTGCAGTGGTTTGAAGACATGGTCTCCATCATGCCCATGTCGGCCGCTTTCAAATGTCGACTCTTCGCGACAACTCTGAAGGAGAAGGCTAGAGATTGGTTCCACCAGCTCCCTGCGGGATCCATCTATGCCTTTGAAGACTTGCGTCGAGGCTTCCTGCTACGCTTCTCGACGTCAAGGAAGAGGAAGAAAGATGCCGAAGCACTTTTCAAGATCAAGCAAGAGCCAGAAGAGTCGCTGGCTCACTATCTGGAGCGGTTCAGGGAGGAGGTTCTCCTCGTCCAAGAAGTGCCCGGGTACACCCTCAAGCTCGCCTTCACGGTGGGGCTGCGGGAGGGCTTCTTCAAGATGGACCTCAAGAGAAGAGCTCCTTTGTCTTTTGAGGAGTTGATGGAAAGGGTGGCCGAAGAAGTTGAAAGTAAAGAGGCCAACCCGGAGTTCACAAGAAGGCTGGCCAAGCTGAGTGAGCCAGAGGCAAGGCAGCATGGGAGGAAGGTAGAGGCTCCCAAGAGAAAGTTCGACCAAGAGGAGGACAACTTCCAGGAAGAAGAGACTGACCTCCCAGGGTGGAGGCAGGGCCCGAAAGCACCCTCTCCACCACCCCAGCAAGCCATGGCGATCGGCCACAGAAGAAGAAGAAATCGTAGGGGAGGAAGAGGGGGCATCTGGGCGGAGTTACCTTACTGTGACTTCCATCAGGAGGAGGGTCACGCGACATCCGCCTGCCCTGAGTTCTTGGAGTTAAGGGAGGCGAGGTGTCCGAAGCCGCATCGTCAACAACCAGAAGAGGTCGAGGAGGACCATGCCTGGGGGTAGAAGTCCAAGTCCTAGTCTCCGTGCTTAGTTTTTCTTTAAATCCATGTAGTGTGATAGTTGGTTTCCTTACTTAGAGTCTCTTGCATGTAACCAGATAACTAATGAAATAAAAGTTTTTATATGTTCTTCACCCCTCGGATGGTTCCGCTGACCGGGCTCTCACTAGCCGGCAGGGCAGGTCGACCTCCCAGGGAGGCTATGTTCTTCACCCCTCTGATGGTTCCGCTGACCGGGCTCTCACTAGCCGGCAGGGCAGGTTGACCTCCCATGGAGGCTATGTTCTTCACCCCTCGGATGGTTCCGCTGACCGGGCTCTCACTAGCCGGCAGGGCAGGTCGACCTCCCAGGGAGGCTATGTTCTTCACCCCTCGGATGGTTCCGCTGACCGGGCTCTCACTAGCCGGCAGGGCAGGTTGACCTCCTAGGGAGGCTATGTTCTTCACCCCTCGGATGGTTCCGCTGACCGGGCTCTCACTAGCCGGCAGGGCAGGTTGACCTCCCAGGGAGGCTATGTTCTTCACCCCTCAGATGGTTCCGCTGACCGGGCTCTCACTAGCCGGCAGGGCAGGTCGACCTCCCAGGGAGGCTATGTTCTTCACCCCTTGGATGGTTCCGCTGACCGGGCTCTCACTAGCCGGCAGGGCAGATCGACCTCCCAGGGAGGCTATGTTCTTCACCCCTCGGATGGTTCCGCTGACCGGGCTCTCACTAGCCGGCAAGGCAGGTTGACCTCCCAGGGAGGCTATGTTCTTCACACCTCGGATGGTTCCGCTGACCGGGCTCTCACTAGCCGGCAGGGCAGGTCGACCTCCCAGGGAGGCTATGTTCTTCACCCCTCGGATGGTTCCGCTGATCGGGCTCTCACTAGCCGGCAGGGCAGGTTGACCTCCCAGGGAGGCTATGTTCTTCACCCCTCGGATGGTTCCGCTGACCGGGCTCTCACTAGCCGGCAGGGCAGGTCGACCTCCCAGGGAGGCTATGTTCTTCACCCCTCGGATGGTTCCGCTGACCGGGCTCTCACTAGCCGGCAGGGCAGGTTGACCTCCCAGGGAGGCTATGTTCTTCACCCCTCGGATGGTTCCGCTGACCGGGCTCTCACTAGCCGGCAGGGCAGGTTGACCTCCCAGGGAGGCTATGTTCTTCACCCCTCGGATGGTTCCGCTGACCGGGCTCTCACTAGACGGCAGGACAGGTTGACCTCCCAGGGAGGTAAGTGATGCTCCCCTCGTTGGCTGACAGAGTAAGAAGGTCTCTCGGAGAGGTTGTGTTTTTCCCCGAGGTGGCTTCATTAGCCGACGAGGTTGGAGGACCTCTCGGGAATGCTAAGTGTTTTTCCCCAAGGTAGCTCTGTTAGTCGGATTTCCAGCGACACTCGTCGAATATACAGGGTTGGACATTTCTTTCCGAGCGTGTATCTCGCTCGAAAAGAGCGGGGATTGTGTACAACCCTGTATTCGCCGAGTAGGTACTCGAGCCAAGAGGTATTTCGGAACATCGTTCCTCAGTAGGATCCAAGGAAGGGGGCGAGAACCCCAGTAAGGGGCGAGACCAGCCAGGGGGGCCGCCCCTGGCTGGGTCTCGCCCAGCCCCAGCTAAGGGGCGAGACCGGCCAGGGGGGCCGCCCCTGGCAGGGTCTCGCCCAACCCCGGCTAAGGGGCGAGACCGGCCAGGGGGGCCGCCCCTGGCAGGGTCTCGCCCAGCCCCAGCTAAGGGGCGAGACCGGCCAGGGGGGCCGCCCCTGGCAGGGTCTCGCCCAGCCCCATCTAAGGAGCGAGACCGGCCAGGGGGGCCGCCCCTGGCAGGGTCTCGCCCAGCCCCAGCTAAGGGGCGAGACCGGCCAGGGGGGCCTCCCCTGGCAGGGTCTCGCCCAGCCCCAGCTAAGGGGCGAGACCAGCCAGGGGGGCCGCCCCTGGCTGGGTCTCGCCCAGCCCCAGCTAAGGGGCGAGACCGGCCAGGGGGGCCGCCCCTGGCAGGGTCTCGCCCAGCCCCGGCTAAGGGGCGAGACCGGCCAGGGGGGCCGCCCCTGGCAGGGTCTCGCCCAGCCCCAGCAGGGGGGCGAGACCAGCAGGGGGGGCATCCCCGGGTCTCGCCCCACCCCAGTTAGGGGGCTCGCCGAGCCCCGCGAGGTACCTCTCTCGCCCAGTTTCGGGGGGAGGTGTCAGTCTGCGTTTAGCATCCCAGAACAGCGGGATTTGGCTATTTGCAGTCCGGTTTTGGCTATTTGCAGTCCAAATCCGAGGGTATTTTGGGTATTCTGCAGTCCTGTTTAGGTTATTTACAGCCCAGATCCGAAAATCCTATAAATAGGACCAAGGGGGAACCATTTGGAGGGATCTCTCATCCTAGGCTAGCTCTCTCCTTCTCTCTCTCCCTCCCCAAGTCTCTCTAGGGGGTGAGGAGAGGCTCCAGTGGTGCCCAAGCTTAGTAGTGGCTTGGGAGGGGAAGTTCCAAGGGGACTTCCGGGTACGTGGCGGGACCTCCCCGCTAAGCCCTTGGTCCAGTCCTTAGTTCCGACACCTTCAACCTAGAGCTCTCCCTTGGGGGAAGTAAGGGTTGGTCGCCCCTCAGCCTCGTTGAGGGCCCCGAACTCCACAGAGACCGAGTAGTCGGTTTCAACAGTCAGCAAAATCTGGGTGATTTTCTTCTTCACTCTCTTCAGCATTCTGCTGTTCAGGATTTAGAAATCCTTCTTTCTGTAGAGCTAATTGATCTAGTTGCTCACATAGTGTAGGTACCTGTAGATTTTCTATGGTAGAAGAATTCTTCTCCTTGTAAAACATATTAGTTTCATCAAAGGAAACATGCATAGATTCTTCAATTTTAAGAGAAGATTTGTTATAAATCCTATATGCCTTGCTGATTAAAGAATAACCTAAGAAAATTCCTTCATCAGATTTTGGTTCAAATTTTCTAAGATATTTCTTATCATTATTGTGAACAAAATATTTACAACCAAATGCTCTAAAATAGTTAACTTTAGGTTTCTTTCTTTTAAGTAATTCATAAGGAGTCTTACCCTTAAGTTTGTGTATCAAACTTCTATTCAACACATTGTTTGCTGTGCTAACAGCCTCTGCCCAAAAGGATAGGGGCAAATTAGCATCTGCAAGCAATGTTCTTGCTGATTCAATTAGAGTTCTATTTTTCCTTTCAACAACCCCATTTTGTTGAGGAGTTCTAGGAGCTGAGAAGCAATGCCTGATACCTTCCCTCTCACAGAATTCTTGCATGAGAAGAGACTCAAACTCAGTGCCATGATCACTTCTTATCAATGCAATATGAGTAGAGTACTCAATCTTTATGCTCTTAAGAAAGTCTGTAAGAAATTTAAAGTTATCTGACTTTTCTCTCAAAAAGAACACCCAAGTGAATCTAGAGAAGTCATCTACAATAACTAGAGTGTAAGACTTCCCCCTAAACTCTTTATTGCAATAGGTCCAAAAAGGTCCATATGTAGAAAATATAAGATTCTAGGTGAATCACTTTTAGATAATGATTTAAAACTACTTTTAGTTTGTTTGCCTAGTTGACATGCCCTACAAAGACATTCTTTCTTGTATGAACCTAAAGGTAAACCTCTAACAAGATTGTCCTTAAATAATTTAGCAATGGTCCTAAGGTTTACATATCCTAATCTCTTATGCCAAAGTTCACTAGGTTTGCTTAATTCATTAAATAAACAAATTTCTGATATAGATGAATTGAAATTTACTAAATATATATTACTCTGCCTAATACCTGATAAAACAATAACATTATCAGCAGATTTAATAAGGCATTTCAATTTATTGAAGGTTACCTGATACCCTTCATCACATAATTGACTTATGCTGATGAGGTTGTGCTTCAGTCCCTTGACATAAGCTACCTCTTTGAAGGTGACTTCTCCAACTTTAACTTTTCCATATCCTTTTGTTTGTCCACAGTTGAAGTCTCCAAATATTACTTTTGGTCCAAGCTTTGCCTTGTAGTTGTTCAGGTTGGCCTTGTTTCCTGTCATATGTTTTGAACAGCCACTGTCCAAATACCATTTTTCATTTATTCTTGGACAACTGTGTACCTGCATGTCACAACCCGTATTTTCCCGAAATATATTATAATATCAGAGTAAAGGGGGAAAACACGCGTCGTGATGCTACGTCCAGTATGGGACAACTACGGACGTTCAAGCGAGCAATCAAACGAACCTTTTCATGGTAAAAGATGTGAATTAATAAAAGGATTATCTTTTAAGATTTTTTTCATTAGATTAGGAAGCCGTGTCCCTCGGCCCTGCGGTTTACATAGCCACTCTTTATTAAAAATATGCGTACACAACGAAAGAAAATAAGTTCATTTTATTCCTAACGGCGCTGAAGACCAGAGACGTCTCCAGAGCGATCGCCGGTCTACATTTAATATATAATAAAGAAGTATCATTTTTATTTTGGTTTACGCTTTGCAAATATATGATACTTAGTAGTAAATACGACAAACAGTTAAAAGAACAACTTTTTATAATGCTAAAAGAACTGCATTAATATTCAGCAAAATCGGCTTTTCCCAGAGTGTACGAATACAAAATAACTAAGTAGCAGTAAAGGAAGCTAGCAGCAGCATCAGCAAGTAAACCAAACAAAAGTCATACGGGCGTCAACAACTGACACGAACCCGCAGGAAAAGAGTCAACAGCCAAAAGAAATGCTACAACAAGAGAAACTGAATCCTTACCTAATAAGGAGGAAAGCCCTCCACCCAAGAAACTGAACAACCCTGCTCTAAAACCTGCGGCAGCTACGAACCTGAACCTGAGGCATCCATAAGAAAAGAATGCCTCAGCCCAAAGGATGCAAGAAAACAACATTGTTAAAAGTAAGAGCAGGAGAAGTAACAAGTGACATATCCAAGCTGAAAGGGGTATATAAATACATATATATATACATATACACATATATATAACTATATATATATACGCTTATATAAAGATTTCAGCAATAGAAGGTTAGGAAGATCCCGCATAGAACCAGCCCGATAAGCAAGAGCATGACTAAACTTGGCATATAATGCAAAAATGGACCAGTGGTGGCGGACCCAAAACAATGTCACTATCCCCTCACATAAAGGGGATGTTCAAAACGAACCAGTGGTGGCAGACCCAAATAATGTCACTAACCACGCACATAAAGGGGATGTTCAAAACGAACCAGTGGTGGCGGACCCAAATAATGTCACTAACCATGCACATAAAGGGGATGTTCACCCCAAATAAAAAGGCGCCGTGGTGGTGGTCTCATCGCCCTACCAACCACTATTAACAGAACTATGATGAGGGACTCCATCATTCCCTATATCCATCATTCCAGTGCAAACAAGTCCATCAATATTTAGCCAAGTAAAAATGCAGAAGTAGCCAAGTAAAACATGATCCGGAACAAAAATCAACCAGAATAAACTATCTAGGAGTAGCCCAGGATCGGAACAAAGCTAAACATATAGCAGCTAGCATATAAAAGAGGGATAGAAGGGTTCACCCAACCATAACCACTAGCATATAATAAAACAAGACCAATTAAGTGTGCCGACGAGTTAGAAATGGGACTACCATAATATTGACTATTTCTAGCTACTTGTAATCGAAGCGCGCAGAATTATTTTGCAAGTAATGAAACCCATCAAGAGTGGTGCAAGGCAGCCCAAAAGAAAAGAACATAGCATCAGCCCTTGCTTAGACAAGAATAAGGTGCAGCCCCCCATTATTTGACCAAGATAAGAGGCAGCACCCCAAATTAGAAGCACAAGAAGCAGCCCCCAAATACCCAAGATAAGAAGCAGCCCCAAAAGAAAGAAAACAAAGGGCATCCCCAGTTAAATGCAAACAGCAGCAACCCCCCTTAATTAGAGAAACAAAGGGCAGCCTCAATTCAGCCCCCAACAAAAATGCATAACAGCAGTACCAATTTAACAAGGAAAGGAGCAGCCTGACAGCATACCTGCAGTCCAACTCAACAAGGAGCAGCCCCCAAACCAACAACAAAAGAGGCAGCCCGACAGCATACCTGCAGTCCCAAGAGCAAAGGAGGCAGCCCCAACAGAGCACCGGCACCCCAATTCAACAAAGAAAGAAGGAGCCCCCAAACAAAAGTATAGGGAGCAGCCACCAAACAAAATCCATAGGGAGCAGCCCCCAAATTAATAGATATAAGGAGCAGCCACTAATCAAAAGGAAAACACAAGAGCAACTCCTAATTAACAAGAAAAAGAGCTTAATAATTTCCTGCAACTTGTGCATACCCCAAACCGCCACCCAGAAGGAAAAAAAAACCAAGGCACAATATAAATTTCCTGATGCATGACCCAAATGGAAGGGGTTGGAGGAGGAAGAGGGGAGAGTGAAGAGTTTTCTTGCCTGATTCGGGAGCCGGCGCCACTTGCCGACGCGAAATCCATGGCCAGAAGACCTCGCAACCACTGCCGAACCCAACGAGCACTCTCCGCAACCCCACTCCGGCGACAAAAGCAAGCCCCGGCAACCACTACATCCCCTCCGACGGCCTACGCCTCCGATGCCGGCAATCTCTACGAAACCCTCACTCTCTCCCAGAATGCCCGAGGCTTGCACAGGAAGAAAAGGGAAGGGAATGAAATCGAAAAACAAATGAGGCTGCCCCCTTAACATCCACCGATTATATACTTATATATGCATAGATTTACACATATATCCATGTGTGTATATATTTTTTTGATATATACATATATTTTATTTTGCACTCTTTCAATACACTTACATCCAAAAAAAAATATACACCATAACTTATATATATATAATCCACTGAAAACAATATATATAAATATGTATATATATCTTTATATACACAAACAGAAACATTTAATCATTATATAACGCCAACGAGACGAACGACGATGCTCCCGCAACGGTAACGCCCCTTCGCCTCAACGCCCTGAATGGATATCTCGATTTCAATGATTATTATTAATTCCATAAGTTTTCTAAAAATAATAATTATATATAAAAAAAAACCCGGGGCGTTACAGCCACCCCTCCTAACAAGAAGTTTCGACCCGAAACTTTGCAATAACGATGTAGGACAAGGAAAAAAAACACGAGAGACAAAGACTTACCGAGGGAACTAGCCGAAAAGATGAGGATATGACTCCTTCATAGCTGACTCTAGCTCCCAGGTCGCACCCCGAACATCCTGATTATCCCAGAGTACCTTCACCATAGGGATGGACTTTCTTCGCAAGACCCGATCTTGCTTCTCCAAGATACGAACAGGCTGCTCTACAGGACATATTTGGTTGGAACTCTGGCACAGAATTCAGAATGAAAGTGGATTGTTTTAGTTCTTATTTACTTTATTAAAAGATCTTGATTAAGTTTTGGTTTTAAAATGAATGATATGTATATTTATATGAGCATTTGCTGAGTGAGTGAAATACACAAGCAGTCAGAGTACATGAAAATAAAAATAAAAGTAAACATCCAGATGACACAAAAATATATAGTAGTTCCCCTCAACTGGGTACATCTACTCTTCTACCCACTGGTAGGAATCCACTATGAGGTTGTTGATTAGGTGCCATCTCACCAGGTGAGCTGTTGATAAGGCGCTCTAACCAAACTGCAGGTTTTTGCTAAGGTGCCCTGTCACCGGGAGTTAACTTTTGAAGGGAGTTATAACCCTGTACAGGATGGTGTAAAGAAGGGAAAAATAAAAGCAAAAATTAAATTGTTCTTCTCTGTATAAGAAGACTCTTGATGATCCTGATATGGTGTTGAAAGGATCAGATGATGAAGAGCTCCCCCTGTCTGGTATAGATGAATGACAGTTCTGGAGGTCTCTTCCTTTTGATTGTTCAAATGCTTCTTCCTTCTTTTACAGTGATGATCCTGAGCAATTGGTCGTGATTGTTGTCTCAGGATGTATGAGATCTGCAAGAGAATATTAGCAAGAAAAATAGATTTGCTTCTATGTATTTTCTTCTCTGCCTTTTCTATATCTATCTCTTTCTTTCTGCTCTTCTCCTGAATATATAGTCTGGAGAAAGCTTTTGAATCCTTGCTCGGGAAAATGGAAAGAGATAAAATCTCTTTAATTTTTGTTCCTTGGAAAGAGGAGTTGCCGATTTGACAATACAGTAACGGCAATATGCTTTTTAATGCTGTAACGGCTAGATTAAATATTATAAAGAAAGATAGCCCAATTAAAATATTAGTCGAGCTCAGGCTAGAATTTTGTCAAGCACTGAACGGCATTTGTCGAGCGCCTTTTGATGTGCTGAGAAATTCTCTGCAAATAAGATTTTTGTTGATCTTGATTTATCTCGTCGACCTGCTAAGTCTGGATGAATTCGTCGAGCGCCATTCGCTATTTGTCGAACGCTGTTCGGATGAATATTTGTCGAGCGCTGTCTGACAAGAATTTTGTCGAGCGCTTGTTCGACATTTGTCCAACGCCGTTCGACATTTGTCGAACGCAGAGAACAAAAGATATTTTTATTTCTTTTCTTTTGCTTATTAATAATATGTCTATTTTCAGCTTTCTTTCTTAATGAGATTTTGATCTAAGTTATTCAATATGTTATGATATAAACTTAGATACTAAAGGTGGATCCTAACTCAAATCAAAAGCTATGGTTCCAACAATCTCCCCATATTTGAGTTGGGATCAAAACAAAACTAGTGACCTGGTAATCTTAAAATGGTTTTTAGAATTTTCAGTTGCAGCAGCTCATTTCTTGAAGTTAAATTTTTTAAATTTCAGCCTATTTAAAATTTCTAATTGCAGCAACCTTTATACAGATTTAAGTTTTGTTTTGAGATTTGTGTTTCTCATTTTCTCTCTCACTTGGCTTTAGTTTTCAATTTTCTTCTGTAGACTCTTTAAATTATTTTATTTAAGCAACTTATTTGATCCAGATTTGAGTTAATATGTTTTTAATATCTTGAATTGCTACAGCTGTTAATGGATTTTAAGGAATGTTTTAGATTATAAAAATATTGTAGACAAATTCTTTCTCATAGAATCCCCTTATCAGAAGAGACTCACACTCAGTGCTATGATCAATACTGATCAATGCAGCTACAGTAGAATGCTCAAACTGACTTGGAGAAGTCTGTAAGAATACAAAGTTGTCTTAACATAGTTTTTATGATGGAAACAATCCTTGTAAATTTTAGATTTGCTGTTTAAATTGGGATGGAGTTTAATGGTGAAAAATTAGTTAGAAAATTTCTTTGAATTTAGAGTTGAATGGTTTAGCAGTTTTAGCCTTTTTATTTCATTAAAATATAAGTTTGAAAATTTATCTTGAAATTGTTGAACATAATCAATTTGTTTTTCTTCAAAAAAATGTTTAAGTTTATGTTTTAAAAGGTCATTTTGTTCTTCTTTAGGTTTGTTATGTTCGGAAATCAAATGATTTATATTTGTTGACTTCTTTATTTTTATGTTACATTTTATTAAATTGGTAAAAGTTATTTTAAAAGAAGATTTGTAATTTTTAGAGGTAGGGTTTTGAATTGATATTACCTCATTTACCTTTTCTACTTCTGCTTCTGCATCTGGGATTTGATGTGAACCACCATATATGGCCATCATGCAGAAAGCTCTAGCTCTAAGTTCTTCTTCTTCTTCTTCTTCACTTAGGTTTGTTGATGGTTCTGCATCAAAAATACAGTTAGTTGAAGAGATGGAAGAAGGTTTATTTACCATCCTAGAGAGGGAGGTCCAGATTCCTCTTGCAGAGGTGCAGTCTTCAAGCTTTTGAAGGATGTCTTTTGACACTGACTGAGCCAAGATCTGCATGGCTTTGGCATCTGCTTCTGAGGATGGAGAAAGTTCTGTAGATGGGGAAGGTTCTTTATGTCTATCAGTCCGCCCATCATCAGTACCAACTTTGAATTTATCTGGCTTCATTTTGCAAACACGGGCAGTGACATCAGTTTCTCTGTTGCCACGTTTTATTTCGGTAGTTTTCTTTGAAGAAGATATATCAGCGCCAACATAAACAGGCCCTGTCAAGATAGATTTGTAAATTTCTTCATCTATGGCATTCATATATAACTTAATTCTGGATTGCCATAAAGAAAAATTATCCAAGTTAAGTATAGGTGGATCTGAAAACAGAAATTTTACTTGAATCATAAAAAACAAATTTTAGAGCAAATTTAAGAACTAAGTGATCTTTGTGATTTCAGGTGTTAACCTGTGTGACAAATCAACTTCTCTAATACTGATTGAAATAGGAGTTTTTTTTAATTGAAAGCATTAGATACTAGAAATTGAAATGGTAAAATCAACACCCTCTGATACCAATTGAAAGTGGAGTGTTTTAGTTCTTATTTACTTTATTAAAAGATCTTGATTAAGTTTTGGTTTTAAAATGAATGATATGTATATTTATATGAGCATTTGCTGAGTGAGTGAAATACACAAGCAGTCAGAGTACATGAAAATAAAAATAAAAGTAAACATCCAGATGACACAAAAATATATATTAGTTCCCCTCAACTGGGTACATCTACTCTTCTACCCACTGGTAGGAATCCACTATGAGGTTGTTGATAAGGTGCCCTCTCACCAGGTGAGCTGTTGATAAGGTGCTCTAACCAAACTGCAGGTTTTTGCTAAGGTGCCCTGTCACCAGGAGTTAACTTTTGAAGGGAGTTATAACCCTGTACAGGATGGTGTAAAGAAGGGAAAAATAAAAGCAAAAATTAAATTGTTCTTCTCTGTATAAGAAGACTCTTGATGATCCTGATATGGTGTTGAAAGGATCAGATGATGAAGAGCTCCCCCTGTCTGGTATAGATGAATGACAGTTCTGGAGGTCTCTTCCTTTTGATTGTTCAAATGCTTCTTCCTTCTTTTATAGTGATGATCCTGAGCAATTGGTCGTGATTGTTGTCTCAGGATGTATGAGATCTGCAAGAGAATATTAGCAAGAAAAATAGATTTGCTTCTATGTATTTTCTTCTCTGCCTTTTCTATATCTATCTCTTTCTTTCTGCTCTTCTCCTGAATATATAGTCTGGAGAAAGCTTTTGAATCCTTGCTCGGGAAAATGGAAAGAGATAAAATCTCTTTAATTTTTGTTCCTTGGAAAGAGGAGTTGCCGATTTGACAATACAGTAACGGCAATATGCTTTTTAATGCTGTAACGGCTAGATTAAATATTATAAAGAAAGATAGCCCAATTAAAATATTAGTCGAGCTCAGGCTAGAATTTTGTCGAGCACTGAACGACATTTGTCGAGCGCCTTTTGATGTGCTGAGAAATTCTCTGCAAATAAGATTTTTGTTGATCTTGATTTATCTCGTCGACCTGCTAAGTCTGGATGAATTCGTCGAGCGTCGTTCGCTATTTGTCGAACGCTGTTCGGATGAATATTTGTCGAGCGCTGTCTGGCTAGAATTTTGTCGAGCGCTTGTTCGACATTTGTCCAACGCCGTTCGACATTTGTCGAACGTCGTTCGACATTTGTCGAACGCAGAGAACAAAAGATATATTTTTTTGCTTATTAATAATATGTCTATTTTCAGCTTTCTTTCTTAATGAGATTTTGATCTAAGTTATTCAATATGTTATGATATAAACTTAGATACTAAAGGTGGATCCTAACTCAAATCAAAAGCTATGGTTCCAACACAGAACATGACGATCGCTGCGGACGCACTTCCGCAACTGGCTCACATGGAATACGTCATGCACACCGGGGAAAGAGGCAGGTAATGACAACCTGTAAGCAGAAACTCCGATGCGCTCGACGATCTCAAATGGGCCTACATACCTGGGGTCCAGCTTATGGCTCTTCCCAAATCTTTTCACACCTGCCATCGGGAACACCTTTAGGAACACCATGTCCCCCACCGCAAATTCCAAATCACTCCTACGCCGATTGGCGTACTTCTCGAAGCGCTCCTGAGCCACCCGGAGCTTCTCACGGATCTGCGTTACAGCAACACTCATCTCTTCCAAAGCCTCAGGACCCTAAGACTGGGTTCTCGCCCACTTCATCCCAAAACAGGGGAGTCCGACATCGCCTCCCATACAGCGCCTCAAACGGAGCCATCTGCCAGCTCTCCTGATAGCTACTGTTGTACGCAAACTCCATGAGACCAAGACGTTCATCCCAAGCTCCTCCATGCTCTAAAATGTAACACCGGATCATAACCTCCACAATCTGATTAACCCTCTCTGTCTGCCCATTCGTCTGCGGGTGATAAGCCGTAGAATACCAGAGATCGGTGCCCAAAATCCCTTGCAGACTCTGCTAAAAATGGGAAGTGTATCTGGAATCACGATCAGACACTCTGCTCACGGGAACTCCATGCAGTCTAACGACCTCCTGCACATACAGAGACGCAATCTTTTCCATCGAACAACCAGTCTTGTACGGCACGAAGTGAGCACACTTGGTCAACCTGTCAACGATGACCCACACTGCATCATGCCCCCCCGAAGATCTCGGCAATCCGGTAATGAAATCCATGGAGATGCTTTCCCACTTCCACAAGGGAATGTCCAACGGCGTCAACTTGCCCCCGGGTCTCCTATGATCCGCCTTGACGCGCTTACAAGTGAAACACTACGCTACGAACCTCGCAATATCGCTCTTCAAGCCTGGCCACCTCACGATCTGCTTCAAATCGTGATACATCTTCGTAGAGCCAGGATGATAAGATAAGCTGGAGTCGTGAGCCTCCTCACAAATCTTTGCTCGAATCTCCTCCACAGCGGGTATGCAAAGCCTACCCCGGTACCTCAAGGTACCCTCAACATCCATCGAGAAATCCAACAACTCACCTCTCTCCGCTCTACCTCGAAGATGCTGCAGATCCGGATCATCCTTTTGGTGCAACTTTGCCAACGCAATCCAGGACGACTCTTCAACCTCCAAACAAGACGGACCACCACTGGGCTTCACCGCGATGCTCATCAAAAAGAACTCCTCCACTAGGGACTGCACAGAGAGTCCGAAAACAGAAGCTGACTTCCTGCTCAGGGCATCCGCCACTACGTTTGCCTTGCCAGGGTGATAGAGGATCTCCACATCATAATCAGCCACATACTCCATCCACCGACGTTGGCGCAGGTTCAGCTCTCGCTGAGAGAACACGTAAATCAGGCTCTTGTGATCTGAGTAGATCCTGCACACCACTCCATACAAGAGAGGCCTCCACAACTTCAGGGCATAAATCACCGCAGCAAACTCCAAATCATGCGTCGGGTAGTTCCGCTCATGCACCTTTAGCTGCCGCGACCCGTACGCAATGACCGTGCCCTCCTGCATGAGGACGCAACCGAGGCCTATCAACGAAGCATCGACGTAGACCTGAAACTCCACTCCCTCAACTGGGAGAGCCAAAACCGGTGCGGAACACAACCTCCTCTTTAACTCCTGAAAGGCCTCCTCGCACTGCTCGCTCCAGACGAAAGCTGCCTCCTTCCGTGTCAACCTAGACAGAGGCGCGAAAATGCCTGAGAAGCCCTCCACAAACCTCCGGTAATAGCCTACTAAACCCTGGAAACTTCGGATCTCCTTCGACGACGACGACCTCTTCCAGTCCAAAACAACAACGACCTTCGCTGGGTCCACAGAGATGCCAACTTTGCTCACCACGTGACCCAAGAAAGAGACCTGCGAAAGCCAGAATTCGCACTTGCTCAGCTTAGCATACAACTTGTGTGCCCTCAAGGTGGACAACACCAATCGCAGATGCCGAGCATTCTCCTCCTCACTCGAAGAATAGATCAGCACATTGCCAATGAAAACCACCACGAACTGGTCCAGAAAGTCCCGGAACACCATGTTCATCAAATCCATGAAAGCATAGGGCGCATTCGTCAGCCCAAAGGACATCACCAGGAACTCAAAATGTCCGTAACGCGACCGGAAGGCAGTTCGCGGAACATCAGAGTCGTGAATCCTCAACTGATGGTAACCGGATCTAAGGTCGATCTTCGAGAACACGCAGCTACCCTGCAACTGGTCGAACAAGTCATCAATCCGCGACAACGGATACCTGTTTTTGATAGTGACCTTGTTCAACTCTCTATAATCGATGCACAGCCTCATCGACCCATCCTTCTTCTTCACAAGCAAAACCGGCGCACCCCAAGGCGACGAACTCGGCCTAATGAATCCAAGCTGAAGAAGCTCATCTAACTGAGTGCGCAACTCCTCCAACTCCCGCGGTGCCATACGATAGGGTGCCTTCGCAATAAGGAGGGTCCCGGGCTCCAAATCTATCACAAACTCAACCTCTCGCTCAGGAGGGAGACCGGGGAGGTTGTCGGGAAAAACGTCCGGGAACTCCCGCACCACAGGAATGTCCTCCACACAAAGCGCCGACGTACAGGCCGCAAGTAGAACAGAAACAAGGCAGACCCGGCCATCAAACTCCGCCAAAGCCTGGGCACAGACTACTGACATAACTGAGGAAGTCTGACGCGGGAAACCGAACACGCTCCTGGGCTGGCCATCATCCATCAGGAAATCCAGACGCTTATCTCTGCACTGAATCACGACGTCATAACGGGCTAGCCAATCCATGCCCAAAATCACGTCAAAATCCTCTAAATTGATTACCTTCAAGTCTGCATAGCCCAAAAATCCATTCAAAACAATCGGACACTGCCTCACGCACAGATCTGACACCACTGAATCTCCGGATGGGTATTTGACACAAAACGGATCGTCAGCTCGCTCCAAAGCCCAGCGATGCCGATCAACAAACCTCTTGGCCACAAAAGAGTGAGGGGAACCAGAGTCAAACAGAACGTGCGCCCAACAATCTCGAACCTTAAACTCGCCTAACAAAACAGTACAGACACATGACATAACAAAGATAGAACGCTGCTATAGCGACTAAATTACCACAAAAAGATTGGACTACCACGAGAACGAGGAAGAACCTGATACAAACAGCCTGCTAAGACTGGACTCAAACCTCTAGGAAGAGAGGACATACAAACACTTGCTTTTGCTACTGCTTTTTTTTTCTCTGGGAAAAGTAAATACATAATATCACGTTATACTCAGGATGGTATACCATCCTTTACCTCTCGTGCATCTCTCCCGTATGCAAATAAACTTTAAAATCTTACCTTCAAAATCATGGGTGTACATGTGTCATCGTGTAGATCTCTAGCTTGGCACGTGTGCTTATGCAATGTTATGCTATGCATGCAGTGCTATGCAAACTAAGAAAAGGCCTTAATGCATGCTATGAGCGGCATACACATGCGATCTTATGCATCCCATACTACATATTATCACATGCAACGAAAAAGAAAAATCTAATGGACACACATGCGACCTACGTTATGCATCTCATACTACATAACAGTCGTATGTTGTCACCTATGAAGATCCATATACAGACACATATTATGCATCTCATACTACATAATATGCCCCGTATACTTCTTTCATGCTTATGAGTGTAGTGTTCGTGCTTCAGCCAAGATCTACCGATGACCCATCGGTGAGTGTATGCAATGATTAACGATTCTTACTGGACGGTTAACCGGGCCAACCAGAACATTTCTAGCAACCCGGCTAACCTGGCTCTGATACCAACTGTCACAACCCGTATTTTCCCGAAATATATTATAATATCAGAGTAAAGGGGGAAAACACGCGTCGTGATGCCACGTCCAGTAGGGGACAACTACGGACGTTCAGGCGAGCAATCAAACGAACCTTTTCATGGTAAAAGATGTGAATTAATAAAAGGATTATCTTTTAAGATTTTTTTCATTAGATTAGGAAGCCGTGTCCCTCGGCCCTGCGGTTTACATAACCACTCTTTATTAAAAATATGCGTACACAACGGAAGAAAATAAGTTCATTTTATTCCTAACGGCGCTGAAGACCAGAGACGTCTCCAGGGCGATCGCCGATCTACATTTAATATATAATAAAGAAGTATCATTTTTATTTTGGTTTACGCTTTGCAAATATGTGATACTTAGTAGTAAATACGACAAACAGTTAAAAGAACAACTTTTTATAATGCTAAAAGAACTGCATTAATATTCAGCAAAATCGGCTTTTCCCAGAGTGTACGAATACAAAATAACTAAGTAGCAGTAAAGGAAGCTAGCAGCAGCATCAACAAGTAAACCAAACAAAAGCCATACGGGCGTCAACAACTGACACGAACCCGCAGGAAAAGAGTCAACAGCCATAAGAAATGCTACAATAAGAGAAACTGAATCCTTATCTAATAGGGAGGAAAGCCCTCCACCCAAGAAACTGAACAACCCTGCTCTAAAACCTGCGGCAGCTACGAACCTGAACCTGAGGCATCCATAAGAAAAGAATGCCTCAGCCCAAAGGGTGCAAGAAAACAACATAGTTAAAAGTAAGAGCAGGAGAAGTAACAAGTGAAATATCCAAGCTGAAAGGGGTATATAAATACATATATATACATATACACATATATATAACTATATATATACGCTTATATAAAGATTTCAGCAATAGAAGGTTAGGAAGATCCCGCATAGAACCAACCCGATAAGCAAGAGCATGACTAAACTTGGCATATAATGCAAAAATGGACCAGTGGTGGCGGACCCAAAACAATGTCACTATCCACTCACATAAAGGGGATGTTCAAAACAAACCAGTGGTGGCGGACCCAAATAATGTCACTAACCACGCACATAAAGGGGATGTTCAAAATGAACCAGTGGTGGCGGACCCAAATAATGTCACTAACCACGCACATAAAGGGGATGTTCACCCCAAATAAAAAGGCGCCGTGGTGGTGGTCTCATCGCCCTACCAACCACTATTAACCGAACTATGATGAGGGACCCCATCGTTCCCTATATCCATCATTCCAGTGAAAACAAGTCCATCAATATTTAGCCAAGTAAATATGCAGAAGTAGCCAAGTAAAACATGATCCGGAACAAAATCAACCAGAATAAACTATCTAGGAGTAGCCCAGGATCGGAACAAAGCTAAACATATAGCAGCTAGCATATAAAAGAGGGATAGAAGGGTTCACCCAACCATAGCAGCTAGCATATAATAAAACAAGACCAATTAAGTGTGCCGACGAGTTAGCAAATGGGACTACCATAATATTGACCATTTCTAGCTACTTGTAATCGAAGCGCGCAGAATTATTTTGCAAGTAATGAAACCCATCAAGAGTGGTGCAAGGTAGCCCAAAAGAAAAGAACATAGCATCAGCCCTTGCTTAGACAAGAATAAGGTGCAGCCCCCCCCATTATTTGACCAAGATAAGAGGCAGCACCCCAAATTAGAAGCACAAGAAGCAGCCCCCAAATACCCAAGATAAGAAGCAGCCCCAAAAGAAAGAAAACAAAGGGCAGCCCCAGTTAAATGCAAACATCAGCAACCCCCCTTAATAAGAGAAACCAAGGGCAGCCTCAATTAACACAAGCCACGACAGCCCCAAATAAACAAAGGCATTTTACATGAGAAGCAGACCCCCCAATCAGGTTATATAACAGCAGCCCCCAACAAAAATGCATAACAGCAGTACCAATTTAACAAGGAAAGGAGCAGCCCGACAGCATACCTGCAGTCCAACTCAACAAGGAGCAGCCCCCAAACCAACAACAAAAGAGGCAGCCCGACAGCATACCTGCAGTCCCAAGAGCAAAGGAGGCAGCCCCAACAGAGCACCGACACCCCAATTCAACAAAGAAAGAAGGAGCCCCCAAACAAAAGTATAGGGAGCAACCACCAAACAAAATCCATAGGAAGCAGCCCCCAAATTAACAGATATAAGGAGCAGCCACTAATCAAAAGGAAAACACAAGAGCAACTCCTAATTAACAAGAAAAAGAGCTTAATAATTTCCTGCAACTTGTGCATACCCCAAACCGCCACCCAGAAGGAAAAAAAAACTAAGGCACAATATAAATTTCCTAATGCATGACCCAAATGGAAGGGGTTGGAGGAGGAAGAGGGGAGAGTGAAGAGTTTTCTTGCCTGATTCGGGAGCCGGCGCCACTTGCCGACGCGAAATCCATGGCCAGAAGACCTCGCAACCACTGCCGAACCCAACGAGCACTCTCCGCAACCCCACTCCGGCGACAAAAACAAGCCCCAGCAACCACTACATCCCCTCCGACGGCCTACGCCTCCGACGCCGGCAATCTCTGCGAAACCCTCACTCTCTCCCAGAATGCCCGATGCTTGCACAGGAAGAAAAGGGAAGGGAATGAAATCGAAAAACAAATGAGGCTGCCCCCTTAACATCCACCGATTATATACTTATATATGCATAGATTTACACATATATCCACGTGTGTATATATTTTTTTGATATATACATATATTTTATTTTGCACTCTTTCAATACACTTACATCCCAAAAAAAAATATACACCATAACTTATATATATATATAATCCACTGAAACAATATATATAAATATGTATATATATCTTTATATACACAAACAGAAACATTTAATCATTATATAACGCCAACGAGACGAACGACGATGCTCCCGCAACGGTAACGCCCCTTCGCCTCAACGCCCTGAATGGATATCTCGATTTCAATGATTATTATTAATTCCATAAGTTTTCTAAAAAAAATAATTATATATAAAAAAAAACCCGGGGCGTTACATTACAAAAACAAGAAAACAATCTATTTGTTCTTGACCCAGATTACCTTAGGTCTTTTTGTATTTCCACAAAAATCTGAAATAAAAGACATTTCAGGTTGTTCCTTGTAACCTTGTGGATGATATCTCCTTGGAGGTATTATCCATTCAGTGAAAGGATTGATAGAATGTGAAGAATGAGAATTGTTCAGATTTGCTGTATAGTTTCTGTTCGACGAACTGGGCTGAGTTCGTCGAGCGACGTTCGACGAATGACTGAGATTTCGTCGAGCGCCGTTCATATAATTACTATATTGAAAATCTGTCTTCAGAGTTCGTCGAGCTCCGTTCGACGAAGTGGATGCCTTTTGTCGAGCTCCGTTTGACGAATTTTGCTGAATTCTGCTATTCTCGACAGTCTTACTTGAAATGTTTTTATTTATTCCTACAACCTCTTTGCTCTTAGCAGAGATGAATTTTATAGGTGTAGATAATATATTCTTCTTAATTAGAGGTGGCTCACTTGGTGAAGCACCCAAGCCAAGTTTGCTATTAAGTCTAGCATTTACTGTGCTTGTAATGTCCATCAGTTTGATGCTTCTCCCATTTAGTGATTTTTCAAATTTCTTGGCTACAGACAACTTGCTCTCAATGAGAACAATATGTTCCCTGGAGGCAGACAAATCTTTCTTAAGATTTACATTTTCTTCACTTATATTATTCATTTTAGCTAGCTTATGTCTGAGTGAGATTATTTCTTTCTCAGATTTTAGTAAGTCTAAGCAAAGAACCTTGAATTCATCTTTGAATTCAACTGAAGTAAAATAAAAGTTAGATATTACCTGATCGGCATCATCTTTTGCTTCTGATTCTGATTTTTACTCATCAAAATTATTGGCTGAGGCATTGATTGCCATCATGCAGAAGTTCTTCTCTTCTTCATTATCTTCATCATCACTGGATGATGATGCATTTCCTGACTCACTGCCTGAGTCATAAATGGCCATCAAGCTTTGGTCATTTTCTTTTGTTTCTTCTTCATCATCTGAAGAACTGGATGACTGTTCTGATTCAGTGTCACTCCAAGTTTCTGCTACAAATCCTCTTCCCTTCTTTTGGTGTTTGTGGGAGGAAGACTTGTTGGAGTGCCTTCTTTCCTCTTTTTCAGTTCTCTCCTTCTTCTGATTTTCTGGACAATCTGGTAGAATATGTCCAGGTTTCCTGCAGCCATAACAAACAATATCTTTAGAATTTGACTTGTAATACCTTGGCTTTTCCCTTGATCTGGAGTCCTTCTTTCTGAAATCCTTCTTGGCCATTTTGTAGAACCTTTTGGCTAGAAGGTTCATGAACTCCTCACCTCTTGGAGCTTTTTCTTCTTCTTCAGCTGCTTTGAAAGCAATGTTCCTTTCTTTCTTTATTGCTGGAGATGAAGTGGACTGTTCAGCTTCCCTGGATTTGATGAGCTGCTCATAGGATTTGAGCTTGCCCAACAATGTTTCAGTAGAGATCTCATTGAGGCTTCTGGCTTCCTTGATAGGCTAGATCCTAGAATCCCATATGCTGGGGAAGCACATTAAGATCTTGTCATTGATCTCAGTGACAGAGATTACTTTATCCATGGTCTTCGGCTCATTTATTATGAGGCTGAGCCTATTGTATATATCAGCAACACTTTCAGATTCTCCCTTCTTGAAGTTCTCATATTGAGAAATGAGATGGGACCTTCTGTCCTTCCTTTCATCAGCAGATCCCTCAACCATATTGTTGAGAGAAATCCATATTTCTCTTGCTGAGGTGCATTCTACCACTCTTTGAAAAATGTCATCAGACATTGTTTGAGCCAGAATATTCATGGCTTTTGCATCAGCACTCTATTTTTTTGTGCTTCTGTCCATTCAGGAGGTGGGACAACATTGTTGGCAGTTGTGGTTTCAGCACTAGTTGTTGTTGTGGGAGCTGGAGGTCCTGTCAAAATTACATTGAAGATTTCTTCATCAATATAAATCATGTAAAGTCTAATCCTTGCTTTCCACATTGCAAACTTACTGAGATTGCACATAGGAGGTCTTGTGCTGGAATACTCTTTGTTTTGTGACATGAGTTTTAAACAAAATAAATGAAATAAAAACTCTAAAAGAATTTAAGATCTAATTGATCTTTGTGATTCAGGTGTTAGCCTGTAAAGAATCAACAACCCTCTGATACCAATTGAAAGTGAGGTTAGATCTTAAATTAACTCTAGAGGGGGGGGGGGGGTGAATAGAGTATTAAAACTTTTTCCCTTAGTTTTATTTGCGGAATTAAAAATACTGATATAAGTATATGTGTAGAGAGTGTTTTATAAAAACTAAATAAAAACAAATAATGAAAGCAGCACAACAACAAAACACAGAAATTCACAGCACAGAAGACACAAGGAATTTTATAGTAGTTCCCCAATAACCTGGGTACGTCTACTCTTCTACCACACTTGGTAGGATCCACTAGGAGGTTTGATCAGGTGCCCTCACACCAAGGGGATTTTGTTCAGGTGTCCACACACCACAGAGCTTTTGTTCAGGTGCTCAAAACCAACAGGATTTTTTGATCAGGTGTCTTGCCACAAAGGAGGTCAACTTTTGAAGGGAGTTTTAACCCTGTACAAGATGAGATAGAGAGGGGTTTAGATGTCCTTCTCTGTCAAGATGCTGAGAGAAGACTCTAGTGGATGTATGTTGAAAAGCTCCCTGTCTGATATGAGGTTGTTTTGACAGTAGATTGGCTGGAGCCTTTTCTTGAAGAAACAATCTTCCTGTAGCTGATAAATCAGAGAAACAAGAATGCTTCTCAGATTGTTTGTTGCTCTTTGGAGATTTGTGCTTGCAGCTGATGACTGAGAGATGAAAGCAAATGTTCTCAGAAAATAAATGCTGCTTTGAGGAAGAAGAAGATCGGTATAAGCTTTTTCTGTTCTTCTTTCTTCTTGTAGCTTTTCTTCTTTGTTTTGATCTGATTCTTTGCAGCAAATGACTGAGAGGAGGTGTTGAAGATGTTCTCAGTATGTAAGAGCTGCTGGAGGAGGAAGAAGAAGATCTGTGTGCTTTTTGTTCTTCTATTGCTTCCTTTCTCTTTTCTTTCTTTTCTTCTCTGTATTTTCCTGTACAGCAAAATTGTAAAAAATGATCTGTATTGATGCTGTCGTGTGAAACTGAATATATGATTTGCTGTATATTAATCTACTATATCTTCTTCCGTATTTCTTTTGAATCTCTGACAGAATTAAATGCAAATCCCTTATCTTAATGAATATAATATATCTGAGAAGATATTCTGGGAACAGTACATCTGCAGCGCCGTTTGCCTTTTCCTTTTCGACGAAATGTCCTTTTCTGCTGGATGTCAACGACTATAATCTTGGAATAATAAAAGGAAATATATTTTTCTTACTTGATCTGATAGAAAGAGCCGTTGCTGTCGTCGATCTGAGTTCAGAGAATGAAATAGATATAATCTTTCTGAAACTTTCTGAACTTGAGTAAGAGTTCTTCGATCTGAATAAAATTCGTCGAACGCAGATTCGTCGACCTCAAGATTTTCGTTGAACACAACATTTACTTCGTCGACCTCAATTGAATCTTGCTGGAATAATTAATTTTGTTGATCTGTGAGAACTTTCGTGGATCTGAAGGTGTTCGTCGAACGCAGACTGGAGTTCATCAAACAGAAGGATTCATCGACCGCTGAGCCTGGATAATTTCGTCGACCGCTGAACCAATATGTTCGTCAACCTCTAAACCACTGAGACGGGATCATCGACCGCTAAGACGGGATCGTCGACCGCTGAGACGGGCTTGAAGCAAGCCGTTCGTCGAACGCAGATAGCCGTTCGTCGAACGCAGAATGTAATTAGTCGAGCGCTGCACTTAGACAAATTCTTCGACCGCTGAGACGGGTTCGTCTAGCGCTGAGCCAGGCTGGATCGTCGAGCGCAGAATGAACATATTTCTTCGACCGCAGAGCGCCGTTCGTTGAACGCAGATAGCCGTTCGTCGAACGCAGAGAACATGTCGTTCGTTGAACGCAGAGTGCTTACCGTTCATCGAACGCAGAGAGCTTGTCGTTCGTCGAACGCAGAGAGCTTGCCGTTCGTTGAACGCAGCTAGCCATTCGTCGAACGCAGTGTGGAGTTCATCGAACGTAGAATCTGAATGAATTCTCTAGTTCTAACAGCCTAGACTCTTGACCCATAAACTATATATTGGGGTCAACTTTGTCCTTAGTCAACATATAGTGATCCTAGCCCAAATCAGAAATAGGGTTGTTCCGACAATCTGGCTGCTCTATGGAGACTTCTTGGTAACTAGAATGGCGGGTGCCTTGATTACCTTCTCTACACCCCCTCATAATCATGCCAATCGAAATCCCTAACTTTCCTCTTAGATCTTCAAATCGAGCGGCAGTGAGGGGTTTGGTTAGCAGATCTGCAATTTGCTTGCTAGATTCACAGTAACTAAATTTGATTTCATCTTTACTGACAAGTTCTCTGGTAATTAAAACGAAGTTTTAATTCCAGGTGTTTTGATTTTTTGTGAAACACTGGATTATAGGCAAGTGCGATAGCGGAAGTATTGTCGATTTTGATCTCAGTAGGCATCTTTTCTTCTTCAAACATTTCATCTAGCAGTTGTGCCTCTCTTGCTGCTTCAATGAGGGCAATGTATTCTGCTTCTGTGGAGGATAGGGCTACAGATCTCTATTTTCTGCTGCTCCAGGAAATGGGTTTTGATCCTATGAAGAAAACAAAGCCAGTTGTGCTCTTCCTATCATCTTCACAACCTCCCCAGTCACTATTAGAATAACCACTTAGCATTTCATTTTCTTCCTTAAAATACCATAAACCATCGGATTTTGTTTTACCAATGTATCGCAAGATTCTCTTTACGGATGATAGGTGTTTGATACTGGGCTCATTCATATAACGTGACACAAGGCTGACGGCATGCTCAATGTCAGGTTGAGTGTTGGTCAAATATATGAGGGAGCCAACTATACTTCTGTATTCCCCTTCATCAGTTTTCTCTGCCTCATCATTCTTCTTAAGCTTCTCTCCAGTGGCAGTGGGAGTGTTGGTTGGCTTAGCATTTATCATAGAGGTATTAATTAGAATGTCTTCAGCATACTTACTTTGAGAAATGAATGTGCCATCAGGACTTTGATAAATCTGAAGCCCCAGGAAGTACTTTGTTATACCCAAATAAGTCATTTCAAATTTGTTGTTCATGAGAGAACGAAAATCATCTATATCCTCTTGGTTATTACCGGTTATGAGGATATCGTCCACATATAGACACATTATAAAGAGATCATTTTTTTTTCCTTTTTGATGTACATGGCTGGTTCTGATATGGTTCTAGTGAATCCAATAGTTATAAGATGAGAATCAATTTTTTGATTCCAGGCACGGGGGGCTTGCTTCAAGCCATACAAAGCTTTCTTTAATTTATAAACCTTCTCTTCCTCTCCCTCCTTTTCATAGCCTTCAGGTTGAGTGACAAAAATTTCTTCCTTAATCTCCCCCATTTAAGAAAGCGGACTTAACATCCATTTGGTATATGGGGAATTGATGTTGAGTAGCAATAACAAGAAGAACACGAATTGATTCAAAACGAGCCACAGGGGCAAAAGTATCAAAATAATCTATTCCAGCCTTTTGAATAACCTTTTGCAACTAGCTAGGCATTATATTTTTGAATTTCTCCATCTTCGGTGTATTTTATTTGGTACATCCATTTGAGGCTAATGGCTTTCTTTAATGGAGGTAAGAAGGTGAGATCCCATGTGTCATTTTTATGGATCATGTAGAGTTCTTCTTTCATAGCATCTTCCCAGATTTTCTACCTACTAGCTTCTTTGAAGTTTACAGCTTCATTAACAAAAAGACATATTTGACAATTTTGGTAAAGATCAGTGATCGATCTAAATTTGCGTGGTGGTGAAGGAGATGAGGATTGCTCAGGAAGAGCTTGTTCATGCATAATTTGTTCAGAGTCGATTGATTCATGATGCCGGTTTTCCAGAATGGAAGGTAGATCCTCACTAACACTCTCTGAATTGGTGAGTTCAGCTACAACCTCTTGGATATAAGTCTGATCCTGAACCACCCCCCATTCCCAGTTTTTTTCTTCGTCCACAATAATGTTTCTGGAAATTTTCATTTTGTTAGTATCAGGATCGTAAACTCTATAGCCCTTAGAGGTGTCACTATATCCCAGAAATATGACTCTTTCCCCCTTTTTATCTAACTTATCTCTTTGTTGATGAGAAATTAAGTTGAAGGCTAGACTTCCAAAGATCTTCAAATGATCAATTTGAGGTTTAAACCCTGTCCAGGCTTCAAAGGGGGTGGAGTCATTCAGAGCACGACATGGTGCTCTGTTTAGCAGATAAACAACAGTATTACTGTCTCCCCCCAATAACTTTTAGGTAATTCTTTATTATGCAACATGCTTCTTGCCATTTCAACAATGGTTGTGTTCCTCCTTTCAGCAACCCCATTCTGCTCGGGTGAGTTTTTTACTGACATTTTTCTTCTAATCCCTCTTTCTTGACAGAAGCTAAAGAATCCCTTACTTGTGAATTCTCCTCCTCTATCCGTCCTCAAAACTTTAACTATAAAGTTACTTTCATTTTCAACTTGTAACACATGATATTGGATTTTTTTTGAATGCCTTAGGTTTTTTATTAATGAACCATACCCACATCATTCTGCTATAGTCATCAACAATAAGAAGGTAATATCTATTTCCTGATATTGTTGGTGTTCTTGAAGGACCCCAAATATCGGCAAGAAGGATTTCAAGAGGTTGAGTTGCCCTTTTACTAGCTTGCTGAGGAAAGGGAGCCTTGTGAATTTTATTTAAGGCACAAGTTTCACATATATGAGGTTTACTTCCAAACTTGGGTAATCCAAAGACGAGGGATTTTGTTTGAAGTTTTGATAGATCAGAATAATTTAGATGGCCAAATCTCTGATGCCATTTACTCAAAACATCAATTGTTTCTGCTTTAAGACTTTGCTCTTCATGAGGGAGAGTTAAAGGAAAAACTTTGTTGCTAGACATTTGGACATTGGCAATGACTTGAGCTGTATTGTTGGCCAACACTAACCAAATTTTGTGCTAAGCCTGGGACATATTGAACATCTGTGATATGTTTCATATGTCCATTTTTAGCTCTAACATAGATAGTTCCCTTTCCCTCTATAACTTTCATGGTGCCATCACCTAAAAGAACATGAGACCTTTCTTTTTCATTGAAGGTAACAAAGGCTTTTTTATTTTTAGGCATGTGATTAGAGCATCCACTATCAAGGTACCATATGACATCAACCTCAACTCCTTCATTATTACAAGTATAAAACAGAAGTTCGTCCTCTTCTCCTTGACCATAATGGGCTTCTTCTTTTGGTTTGCTCTCAGGTTTGGACTTAAACCAACATTCTTTATCAAGATGTGTAGGTCTTCTACATCTTTTGCATTTAAGGGAACAATCATAAGGATGATGATTGGCCATTTTGCACAGTTGACACAAAGGTATCTTTTCATAATTTTTTGGACTATTTCTTTCATTATTTTGCCAATATCTGTTTTGTTCAGTAATTTGCTGTTTTTCTTTATTTTGCCGCCCGTGCGTAAAAACGCACGACCAAATCCATATTAACTAAAAACCAGGCAAAACAGGCGATCGTGCGTTTCCTTTGTGCACGGGCAACTTCCCGTGCGTAAAAACGCACGATCAAAGACAGAACATCATTTTGCCAGCCGAAGAGCACGCACCGTCGAAGCGATCATGCATCAAGAAAAATGCACGATCGTGCGATTCCTGCAGAAATGTAATTTGGGAAAAATTAGGATGAACCATCCACCTGCATAGACATCAATACAGCTGGGAATACACCTCCAGCAACATTCAAACACAGAAAAAGGGTCGGGGAGCACCATGTGCTTACCCCCAATAACATGGAGCGTAAACGCACACCAAAATGGGCCAAAATAGTGCAAATACCGCGGAAGTGATTATAAGAGAAATACAAGCAATAATAGCTCGAAAAGGACGTGCACAAGAGTGAAAACTAGCCCGGATGAGTCCATAAAAGCATATATAAATGGGACTCATCACACCCCCATACTTAACCATTTGCTCGTCCCGAGAAAATCATCCCTTAAGCGGACGGAAAAATTGATTAGCTGGCTTAACAATTGTAGAAGCGGAGTACCATGCAAAGTCGCATGCTTGCGCGCATAGAAACGCAGTAGAAGAAATTTTTAATTATACAAACACTTTGTAATAATCTAAGAGCGTACATATATATTATCTCTACTCAAAAGTTGAATCACGGTGAATCACCCGGTCTCACGTAGGAAGAAAGTAAACTGATCGTTGAGGCTAGTATTACTCAAGATCGGTGCTCGGAACAACCTCCATTGAAATCCATCAATGTCGGTGACCATAAGCTCGCCCGGTCACACTCTCTCCACAACACTAGTTCGATTAAATGTGTGAGTCAATAGGACTTTAGGATAAATATGGGGCTTGGGATTTGGTAGGGTTTACAATGATAAACATGAGGGTTTCCGCACCTAATCCAAAAGAGCTTGAGTCAAAGAAATTATCCAAGCACCATAATAAAAACATGAGTGCACCACACCTCCAGACTTGAACCTGAAAATATGGGTTGTGCACCGCCTACTCCCAAAACAATTCTTAAAAAGATTTTCAATTTGGCTCTTTTCTTAACCAAGCATTTTCTTTCTTTTCTTTTCTTGTTCTAATTTTTTTTTCTTTTCTCATAACCTTTTTTCAGCAAAAAATCCGAGGAAGCGCAAACCACAATTTCGCAAAATTTTTCATTGCATCAACACCCTCAATTAAAATTGATATAACACTAAAGCTCGGATTGGGAGCGCGACTAGGATTAGCTTGCAAGCCTTGGTGAAATGTAAGTGGAGCTGAATCAAGAGACGGGGTAGGCACAAAGGGCTAGCAAGGATAATGATAGGGTCGGTATATAAAGATCAACCTGGCCAAAGCGAAGGCCTACATCATGCTCACGCATTGAACTAGCTTATACCAATGCTTCAAGAGTCGCTTGGGGCAACTTCTTAACCACTGAGAAAGATAATTCTTCCTCCCGACTCGAGCAATACAACCCTAACAACCGTCTACACACATTCCTATGCTACCGGCGGATTCACACCGGATTCATCACTTTTGAGTAGAATAAACAATTATTACGCAAATAGAAAAATTACAAAACTATAAGCATAAGGAAAAATTTATTCTACACACAAATCTATGCAAGACGCGAGTACTTGACTAGAGCACTACGGGAATAAATATTTTACTCCGTCTTACAACCCTGAGCCAGCACAATAATTTTCCCAATCCTACAAAAAAAACGAGCTAGACTCGTTACGCACCTATGATTAAGTGCGCTCTCTAGTGGGTGTTGTGGTGTGCTATGAGAATGAAAAATAACAATAATATTGTAACTTCTAGTATGCTGTGCTTATGTGCACGTGCAAGTGAGTAACGACAAGCCACTCTCCCCCAGACTTAAATCTAAACATCACAGATTGCAATACTAGATTCATAAACAGAAATTGGAGGAGAGGTTACCCCATGCTCCGAAATGAGCATACCGGAAGATTGGCGTTAAATTGGAACTAGAGATAAAAATGCATCCGCCATTGAGGTCACCCTTCCTGCAAAACAACATCTCCACAAATCGCAAAATAACAATAGAGTTAAAGCAAAATTGGGTCGTCTCCCATAAGCCCTTTTGTTTACCGTCCTTAAGGTGGACTAAATACCTGTATTAACATTGTAGCAATAGGGTTCAAGCATAATTCTTAGCAATTGTCCAGAATATCATAAAAATAAACACACAAGCATAGCCAAAGAAACATAATTAAGCAAAATAGAAACCGTAGAAACAAAAACCCGGAAACTCCATCACGACTCAGCTATAGGATGATTTGTGATGATTCTCCCCAGCCACATGAGATGGGAAGGAGGTGAAGGCTTTAGGGCGCAAAGGAGATTTCTCTCCCTTGCTCCTAACCTCTTCCTTCTCGTGCCGGAGGGCAGAAAAGCGCGCTGCGCGTAATAACCCGACCTGCTTCAATCTCTCCATAGTAGGAGAGCACCATCGAGCAATAGGAGCTCGATCAAAATCATTGTCCTGCAGCTTCGGATCAGCAAGGGTCTTCATTTCTTCACCCCCTACGGGTGATAGATCTGCCCAACTAACCTGTTTTAAATGTTTACGTTTTTCTTCAGTTCTAACAAAATTAATCAAAATGTTTTTAGCCATGCCGGCCATGGTAACTTCAGACTTCGCGGCCTCGCCGCCTTTGTTCTCAGCTTCTTCTTCATCCCTCGCCTCTTTCTTCACTATCTTCTTTTCCTCCTCCTCTGACTCAACATTCGTTTCTTCACTTTGCTTCTCCACATATATACTCAACTCATTAGTAAATTTATTAGTAATGACAGGCAAAGGACTGGTGTCGTTTCTTATCATAGATGGGTGAGTGTGGTGTGTCACCTTGGTTGACAAGGTTACACACCCACTAGGAATGTGAATGATGGCACCACTCTCCTTCAAGAATGGGACACCCAAAATAGGTATGGAGTTATTTTCCATGGGGCCCAAAACTTGGAAGTTCGTGATAACCGAAGTTCCATCTATGATTACCTCAACATCTTTAACTTCTCCTTCCGTCTCCACCACCATTCCATTAGCTAGGATAAGTGACTTTCCATCATCGTTATTGATTTTTAAGTTCAGATTTTCATCGTCTTGCAATGCAAGCACGTTGCGCGATGATCCAGTGTCGCACAGAGCGGTGGTTTCAATGCTATTAATTTGACATTTCACAATCAACTCGCCCTCATGGCATCCATCCGTCTCGGTTATGCTTTTTCCTTGCTCACGGGGATTCTTCTCCGTTGTGCTAGGAAAAGCACCTTGAGTACGCTCAGAAAGCACTTGAGCCAATTGACCCAGTTGCATTTCCAAGTTCCCCATCGAGGCCGTTTGATTGGCCATATTTGCTTGGACCACATCCACAAATTTCTCCATCATCTCTTCTAACGCACTCTTACGCTGAACCGGAGCACCTTGATTATATCCGGGTTGAGGTGGCCTTTGTTGGCTTCCCGATGCTTGAGCTTCAAATTGATACTGGCCCGGTTGCCAACGTTGGCCCGCAGTGTTCTGATTCCATGAGAAATTTGGGTGATTTCTCACACCCAGATTATACGTATTTGAAAATGGTGCAGTGCGATTTTGATTTTGAACAAAATTAACACTTTCTTCTATATTGAGATTAGAGAATTCAGATGAGATTTCACCTGAGGGGCATTCATAAGTATGATGACCGGAGTTCCCGCATCCTTGACAAGATATAGCCATCACCGGAGCCGGAGAAGAGGCGGGCTTCTTCAACAACGTGATGTTCTCATATGGTGCTGGAGCTGGACCAAAGGTGTTCACTTCTATTAGTTCTCTTGCATTCTGTGGGGTGTTTCGCCCTGCAGTCCAAAAAGAACTATGAGTTGCGGTATCCTGCAAAATTCGTAAAGCTTCATCAGGAGTATGATTTAAGAGGGTTCCGCCGGCAGCAGCATCGATCATGGCCCTGTAATTTGGTTCTATTGTGAAGTAGAAATACTCCACCAGGTTCTAGGGTTGCAGCTCATAGTGAGGACACTTCCGGAGGAGTTCCATAAATCTCTCCCAAGCTTCTGTGAGGGTCTCCTGAGCGTACTGTTGGAAGGTAGCAATCTCTCTCCTTAGGTTCACCGTTTTGTCCACGGGGTGGAACTTCGCTAAGAATTTGGAGGAGAGAAGCTCCCATGTGGTTACTGTGCCCGGCGGGATCGTATGGAGCCACACTTTGGCTTTATCACGGAGGGAGAACATAAATAATCTTAATTTTACCATGTAGTCCTCTATACCGGCGTACCTGAATGTTCCGCAGATTTCTGAGAACTCTGCCAAGTGATGGTGGGGATCTTCACTTGCCATCCCAGAGAACTGGGCATTGTTGCAGATGATGTTCAGGATCGCCGGCTTGATCTCGAACTGGTTGTTCGTGATGGTTGGCCCAAAACCAGGGTACACACTCTCCACAGTGGGAGTGGTATAATCTCGCATCGTTCTGGGCCTTGCCCGGGCCACATCGTTCTCATCAGCCACATGACCAGCAGCGGGTGCATTCTTACCCCCAGGGTTAATTTCATTTCTATTGATATTGAGATCCATGGCAGCAACAACACGGCGACGCGCGCGCAGTGTCCTCTCAATCTCAGGGTCGTACTCTACTAACTCTTCTGGGCCTTGCCCCTGCATAAACTTACACACAACAAAGGGAATAAAATCAAAAACAACAAAGAACCTTTATAGAAGCTTCCTGGAAGAAAAACTCATACAACGCTCACAATCCCCGGCAACAACTTGATGCAATGATGGAAAGTGCACCGGTCGTACAAGTAATAAAAGTTGGGAGAGACTCCCCGAATATCGTTCTCAGAGGATTGCAAGTTGGGTTGTATGATTTCTCATTAGGAAATTAATTATAAAGATTCCTATGCAATTAATTTAAAAGTGGGTTTGATCTTGGTTTTCCTAAGTTAGCCACAGTGAAAGAAAATGCGGGCCTATATCACAGCTTCGCTTGGCGGGATGGAATGCAGGCCGCAGTGCCGTGCTTCGGTAACCAACGGAGTGAGGGTCATAGGCACCTCATCATGGAACACGCAACTAGCTATTGCTAGTGCGGCGCACAACAAAGCAGTGGAGTGGATGGTGGAATGGGGCAGTCCTCAGTTCACATAAACCACAACAAATCTCAAAAGCATGAAATCATATTAACTAAAACACAGTGTTTATGAACATCATCCAAATTAACACACATACATGGAAAACTCTGAAGCAATGCGCAAGGGGAAAGAGAAAACTGAAGCTCGAAGACTTTGCTGAAGATTCTCGGCCGAAATCGTAGGGTTGTCAAGCCTCGTCCGTGCTCGGTCTTCAGTTGCGTCCGGGGTCCGGAGGAGCTGTCACCTTCCTCTACTTTACCCGTCTTCTTCGTGGTCTAGCTCATGCTAACTCTCGTTGGATACCTTGAATGCAGCGAAGACTTTCTGTCGATGGCGTTCTTGAGCTTGTGGATGATGGAGGAGGCTAAGGAGGAAGCTTTGGCGGAAGTTTTGCAAGGAAGCGGTTTTCGGAGCTTCTCCTAGGTCGAGCGGTGGTGGAGCGGAGAAATGGGCAGAATGGAGAAGAAAATGGTGGGCTCTGAAGTGATTTTCGTGGGTCTCCCTTCACTCAGCAAATTTCCTGCTTTAAATACTAAAACAACAGAAATTAAGTCACGCACGGTCGAACGCACGACCGTGTGTTGTACGTGCGTTATTTAATGAAAAGATACTGCCTTGAGGAAGAAGCAGCAGCCCCGTGTGTTTTACTTGCGCACGGTCGAAGCCTCCCGTGCGTAAAAACGCATGACCAAATCCATATTGACTAAAAACCAGGCAAAATAGGCGATCGTGCATTTTCTTTGCGCACGGGCAACTGCCCGTGCGTAAAAATGCATGATCAAAGACAGAACATCAATTTGCCAGCCGAAGAGCATGCGCGGTCGAAGCGATCGTGCGTCAAGAAAAACGCACGATCGTGTGATTCGTGTAGAAATGTAATTTGGGCAAAATTAGGATGAACCATCCACCTGCATAGACATCAATACAGCTAGGAATACACCTCCAATAACATTCAAACATAGAAAAAGGGTCGGGGAGCACCATGTGCTTACCCCCAACAACATGGAGCGCAAACGCACACCAAAACGGGCCAAAATAGTGCACATAACGCGGAAGTGATTATAAGAGAAATACAAGTAATAATAGCTCGAAAAGGACGTGCACAAGAGTGAAAAATAGCTCGGATGAGTCCATAAAAGCGTATATAAATGGGACTCATCACTCTCGCCTGCCTCCTCTCGCGCCCCGATCACCGTTGATCTTCTCGCGACAAGTCGGCAAGGAGGCGCCGCTTCCTTCTCTCTCGCAAAGGGAAGCCACCGCCACCACCCCTCTCTTTCTCGCTCGGTCTGTCGCGCACCAAGCGGAGTCGGCATCTCCCTCGATGGGATCCCCGATCTCGCCGCCGTTCAAGAAGTCCTCTCCGCTGACCGCCAGTCGTCGCCGCCTCGCTTGACGGGATCCCCGATCTTGCCAGACGCCGTCGCTGATCTTCTCACAGCTTGGAGGAGTCATCATCGTCGCCACTAAAGGGAGCGCAGCCGCTGATCTGGGAAGCGCCGTCTGAGGAGGCCCTAGCCTTCGCCGCTTCCTCCGCTGCATCCACAGTTTGTCGCTGCCCTCTCTGCCGCCGCAACCAACAAGGAGGAAGACGAGCTTCGGCGTGTGCGCTAGTCACCACTACCGCCCGCCGATAGTGGACAGCGCCGGCGCTAGCCTCCATTTGTTAGCCGTCGTTCCTCGCCTCCGTGGGTGGTGTCTCAGGCAACTCCAGTTCCATCCTTATCTGTCGGAGCGACACAATGTTGAAGGGAAGCAATGTGTCCTCTCCTGTGCCGATGATCAAGTTGGAGAAATTCTTAAACTCGGAATTCAGTTCATGGAAATGGAACACGCAGTTCGGTATGAAATATTTAAATATCTTCTATACACTGCAGTCCGACTTTGCAAATTTCAAAGGAGGAGACGATGAAGCTCAGTGGATCAGCGATGAAGACGTCTGTCGTGACTACCTCCTCAACTGTCTCTCAAATTCTCTGGCAGAGACCTATGACAAATTAAAAACTACAAAGGAGATCTGGCTCGCTCTGGAAGACCAGTTCAAAGAAGAGGAGAATATGTCGAAGACGCACCTGGTGGACAAATTCATGGCGTTCACTTTCTCTGAAGAAAGGGAGATTCTACCTCATATTGCAAATCTGGTGAATCTGGTGGCAAAGTTGAACAGTGAGAACGTCTCTCTACCAGATGGGTTCTTTGCCAGAGCAATTATCTTCAAGCTCCACTCCGCATGGTACTCCTTCAAGACAGAGATGTATCAGAAGAAATCTTTGGTCAGTCTCAAAGACCTGAAGCGGTTTATCTGTATTGAGGACGAGAACCGAACTAGGCACGCCTTAGAGACTGTTAGCAAGCAGAACTCTGCTGCGAACATGATAACACATCCTAAGCGCAAGCCTAAGCCTGGGAAGCCTAAACCACCGATGAGGGCACCCACAGTTGCTGACACCAGCAAGAAGGTTAAGAAATTTAAAGGCAAGTGCTACAACTGCAATAAGTGGGGATACTTTGCTTCCGAGTGCAGGCAACCCAAGAAGGGAGAATCTTGTATACCAAGAGTTGAAAACAAAGCAAACATGCTTCATCAGACTGCGCCTACCCACTTTGTTGCCATGGTTGGTAAATGTTAGGCTAGTACAGAGTGGTGGCTAGATTCAGGTGCTACCTGCCATGTCTGCAACAATCCATCTCTCCTGACGGATCTCACTATGCGGATGAGACAATTACTGTTGCAAATGGTGCCACTACAGAGGTTCTCCAGATCAGGACTGCGGATTTGCTACTCTTTTTAGGTACGCATTTAATTTTGAAGAATGTTAAATTTATACCTATATTAGCTGCTAATTTAGTTTCAATTAGCCAGTTATGCGATGCCGGTATGTCTTTTAACATTAGTGGTGGTAGAGTAACTTTAATGGTTAACTCGAACTATTTTGGTTGTGTTTATGTCTTAAACAGAATGTATAAACTGAGTCTAGCAAACGAAGTAGTAAACGTAGTTAGTTCAAACTTGATAGATCCTAAGACTTTACACGTAAGACTAGGACATGTGAACTATAAAAAACTACTTCAGCTAGCTAAAACTCACAATATCCCTTTAGACACTAAAACCAAATTTGATAAATGTGAAATTTGTGCTCAAACCAAGATAACTAGAACACCTTTTAGTCAGGTTTCTAGGAGCACACAATTAATAGAGTTAATACATTCCGATATTTGTGATTACAAAAGTTTTGCCATCCGAGGAGGTCGGAAGTATCTGATAACCTTTATATACGCTCACTCTAGATTCAGTCACATTTATCTCTTAAAATCCAAGGATGAAGCCTTTGATAAATTTTGTATTTTTAAAGAAAGGGTAGAAAATCAATTAGACATGAAAATTAAACGACTAAGAAGTGATATGGGAGGAGAGTATTTATCAGCTGAATTTAGAGATTTTCTTGCCAGTAGTGGCATTATCCCTGAAACCACCGCCCCATATTCACCTCAATCCAATGGTATTGCTGAGCGGAAAAATAAGACTTTAACAGAAATGTTAAATTCCATGTTGTTGACTGTTGGCATGCCTGCGGCCTGCTGGGGTGAAGCTGTCCTCACCTCAAATCACATTCTTAATAAAGTTCCTCATGCAAAGTTAAAACAAACACCCTATGAGCTTTGGTTTAAGAGATCTATTAGATTTGATAATCTCAAGACTTGGGGTTGTACCGCTTATGTTAGGATACCTGACCCAAGGAGATCTAAGATTGGACCTAGAACCAACACCTGTGTCTATTTAGGATTTCCAGAGGATAGTGCTGCAGACAGACTTCTAGATCTCTCAACCAATACAGTCATAGAATCTAGAGATGCAATTTTCTTTGAGTATAAGTTCCTTAAAGAAAAAACCTGACTCTTCCAGGTATGCCAGCCCCCAGTACTGAAAATTTAGTTCAGACTGAACCCCAAATCTCTGACACTGAGCCGATAAACAGTAGGGTTTTAGAGCTCATAAGGTTATCTAATAGAGAAAAAGTGCCCAAAAGCTTCGGTACAGACTTTGTGACTTACCAAGTTGAAGCTGATCCATCCACCTATAAGGAAGCGATGCAATCCAGGGATTCACTGTTATGGAAAGAAGCCATTGATGATTAGATGAACTCTTTCATGCAAAACCACAATTGGACTCTAGTCGACCTGCCCAAAGGAGCTAGAACCATAGGGAACAAGTGGGTTCTGAAGAAGAAACTAAATCCTGATGGAAGTATCGCTAAATACAAAGCACGTATAGTTGCCAAAGACTACACTCAAGTGAGTGGTATAGACTACTTTGATATATATTCACCTGTTTGTCACACTACGACGATTAGGATTCATCTTGCTATAGCATCTATTGAACACCTCACCGTTCATCAGATGGATGTCAAGACTGCATTCCTAAATAGAGATCTGACTGAGGAGATCTATATGCACCAACCTGAAGGGTTCGTCATAGAGGGTTTATAAAATAAGGTCTGTAAGTTGATTAATTCACTATACGGATTGAAGCAAGCACCTAAATTGTGGCATGCAAAATCTGACACTTGTGTTAAAGCCATGGGTATCAAATCCAGCTTTTTAGACAAATGTCTGTACGTTCGAATAAGTTCAAATAAAGTTGCAATTATATGCTTATATGTTGATGACATGCTAATTCTGAGCACTTATAAGTCTGAGGTGAAAGACGTGAAAGTAGCCTTGACGGAATAATTCTGCATGACAGACTTAGGTGTGTTGAATACCATCCTAGGAATAGAAGTGAACTTCACTGAGCAGGGTATTACGCTAAGTCAGAGTCACTATATTCGCAATCTACTGGAAAAGTGGGGTTATGATAAAAGCAAAAAGATTGAGACTCCATACGATTACAATAATAGACTGAAATCTAATGACAGTTCACCTATCAAACAGTTGTATTATGCCAAAGTCATAGGAAGTCTCATGTATGCCACTACCTGCACTAGACCTAGCCTTGCCCATAAAAACCGGGCCCACCAGGTCGGCCTGAGCCCGACCCAAAAAAAGCCCGTTGAGGCCCGGGCCCGGGCTTGCCCGATCGGGCCCAGGCCGGGCTGTGGGGGCCTAATAAGGCCCCCAAAATAAGCTTTTGCCCGGCCCGGTACCTGGCCCGGGCCGGGCTGGGCAAAGCCCGGTTTTTTGGGCTTCGCCAAAATCGGGTCGGGCAAAGCCCGACCCACCCTTGGCTGAAGCCCTAATGCCTAACGGCTCTTAGAGCCGTTGGTTCAGCGAACCAACGGCTCTAAGAGCCGTTGGCATGGCAGCCAAATAGGCTGCCATTAATGGCAGCCTATTTGGTTGCCATTATGGCAGCTAGTAGGCTACCATTATGGCAGCCTACTAGCTGCCAATGGGATAGGGCCTAGGCTGGCAGCCTAGGCCCTAGGCTATAATAAAAAAAAGTTTTTTTTAATTTAAAAAAAATTATATTATATAAACCCCCCTCTCCAACCGGCCACCCCCTTCTCTCTCTCCAATTCTCTTTCTCTCTCCCTCTCTCTCTCTCTCTCCAATTCACTTTCTCTCTCCCAATCACTCTCCAATTCTCTCTCTTTCACAGACACTCTCTTTCTCTCTAATCTCTCTCACGCACACGCACAATCTCTCAAATTGAATATGGCATCGTCGTCTTTGATGGCGTCGACATCATCAAGGGTTGCACATGAAGTTGTGGAGCACAAGCATAAGGGTCCAGTTTGGGAGCATTTTGACAAAGTTAAAGTCGGCGCCGAATTCAAAGCAAAGTGCAAATTATGCGGGAAGTTACTGACCATGAACGGCAACTTGACTTTAGCAAGACACATCAAGTCGTGCATTTCGAAACAAGCTCCGGAGTCCAGTCAGGCACAAATATTGGGAGCCGGACAAATTTGGACGTACGATCAAGGTCGACAACGGGAGCTGCAAGTGAAGAACATAATCAGACGTGGATTGCCGTTCAGCCACTACGACGATGAGGAAGAGACCGAATACATCCACGAAGGGCTTCAACCAAAATATCAGAAGGTTAGTAGATCTTCGCTTAGGCGCGACGCGCTCAAATTTTATTTGGAATCAAAACAATCATTAATAAATTATTTTGAAAATTTCGAAGGACGTGTGAGTTTGACGAGTGACGTTTAGTCTAGTAGCATAAAATTAGGACTATCGTATATTTGTATAACTTGTCATTGGGTCGACCCCGTTTAATGGGATCTAAATAAACGTATAATATGTTTTGAAGGTTTCGAAGTCCTGCAATCAGGTCAAGCCATATATCAAATATTTATAAAATATCTTCGAGAATTTAAAATTAAAGATAAAATTATGAGTATTTCTTTCGATAACGCAACTAATAATACCATGACAATTGAGTGGTTAAAACGCGATTTAAAACCAATGTTAAGCGGTGTATTTTTTCATACTCGGTGCGTTTGTCACGTTTTAAATTTAGTTGTACAAGATAGTTTATCTTTTATGGAACCTTATATTAATAAAATTTGACTTATGCTACAATTTATTTATTGTTCTAGGCAACGAAGACAAGATTTTAAAAAATTCGTAAACGACCAAGGTCAAAAATATTTGAAACCTCAATTTGACATGTCAATTAGATGGAACTCAACATATAAAATGTTAAAGAGAGCGTTGCGACAAAAACAATTTCTTATGGAATACCACTATGCTAAATATTCATGATTTGCACGACAACGATTGGGACGTAATAGAAAATTATTTGGGTTTATTAAAATGTTTTTATAGGGCGACAATTTGTTTATCTGGCGTGTATTATCCAACTAGCTCTCTAGTAATCGAAAATTTTGTTAATATTACACAAAAATTTAACTATTATAAGCAACACGAAGGGTGACGTCCTTTAATTGAGAAAATGGAAACAAATTTTTTGAAATATTATAAAGAAATGCCAGCAATATTTTCATGCGCCGCCGCCTTGAATCCTCTATTCGGCGTAGACGGCGTAGAAAATCTAATCGAAGAAATAAATAAAAATTTAAACTTAAATATAACTTTTTCGGAATTTGATAACGTTAGTATTTCAAATTTTAACTCTTTTTTCACTGAATTTTATAATCATTACGATCAATTATACGGATCGCGGCTCCGAGAAGATATATCACAACCTAGAACAAAGGATAGTTTTAAAAATAAAATTTTAGAATTAGCTTCTAGGAAAAAAGCACGCACATCATCTAGTAGTTTAAATGAATTAGGATTGTACACAAAAACACAATTTCGCGATTTTATGAGTACGGACGAAATTGAAAAATTTGATATTCTAAAATGGTGGAAAAGTAAGGTTAATACCTATCCTATTATGACCTATATGGCTCGTGATTTACTAACAATCCAAGCTAGCACAGTAGTTTCGGAATCTGCTTTTTCTCTTAGTGGCAGGATTTTGACCAAGCGGAGGAGTCGCCAAAGCGAAGAATCGTTGGAAATTTGTATATGTTACAAGGACCACTTGGATGCTATGAAGAGGAGCAACACATTACACCGATCGAGAATAGCTCAACTGACGTAGACGACGAGATGGGCGCAATAAATTTAGGAGATGATTAAGCGCGCGCGCACTCACAAGTCACACCCCAGGAGCTGAATTTTTTTATAATGTTTTAAATTACTGAATTTGTAATTTTTTTGTCATTTAAATTTTATAATAATTAAATTCATTTTTTGTATTTTTCATCTTTTTTTAAATTTGAATGTAAATCTATATTTATCATTTTTGAAGATTAATAAAATAAAAATTCTTATAAATTTAGATATGAATTTATTGTAAATTTTAGTTTTTAGGTCTTTTTTTAATATTTAAATTATTTAAAAATAAATAAAAACTTAAAATAAAAACCGGGCTCCCAAGGCCCGGCCTTGGGGGCCTTATCAGGCTCCCCCGAGGGGGGAGCCTGAGCCCGACTATAACCGGGCCCGGGCCCGAGCCCGGTTCAGAAAAGCCCGGGCCCGGTTCAGAAAAGCCCGGGCCCGGTAGGCCCAGTTCAGGCCCGGGCCTACCGGGCTTTTTGGACAGGGCTAACTAGACCTGACATAGCCTTTACGGTCGGCATATTAAGTAGATTCACTAGTAACCCTGGAAAGGACCACTAGGATGCCTTAGAAAGGCTAATGCGATACTTAAAGTACACTGAAAAGTATGCTTTATATTACAGTGGTCATCCTCCTGTGATTGAAGGGTACTATGATGCCTCCTGGTGCTCAGATATTGGTGATAGAAGATCAACTAGTGGTTTTGTGTTTACACTAGGAGGAGCTGTCGTGGCTTGGAAGTCTAAGAGACAGACGTGCAGTGCATTATCTTCTATGGAATCAGAACTCTATGCTCTCGCTTCAGTTGCAGAAGAAGCAGAGTGGATCAGAGATCTGATAATGGACATTCCAATGACGAGTCTAAAAATAAACTCTATATCAATATTTTGTGACAATCAAGCCACAAAAACCATTGCAACTAATACTCTGTTCAATGGAAAGCGAAGACAACTACGGATGAAACAGGCCTGGTTGACCTATCTCACTAGTCAGGGAATCATTTCTCTGCTAGACGTGAGATCAAAAGATAATGTAGCAGATGTCCTTACTAAGGGCTTATGTAAGGTTCTTACATCTAAAACATTGGGGGATATGGGATTAAAGTCTATCTAGTAGGACTTAATATCTATCTTATGTTTACGGTTTCGAATCGGAATCTGCATACATTCAAGCATCTATGTGAAGCACGCTGAAGTATTTCAGATGCTACCTACTGAAGGCCCGAGATTGAATAGTTGCCTGTCATTCCAAACTTGATGACTTACACTACTATCTCTACTCAAAGGATGGATTAGGTATCATTTTAAAAAGGAATTCTAAGGTTGCTGTTTGTGTCCTGATATTAGGATTATTAATCATATCATTCCAAACTTGATGGTATAGTGGTCACAGCTTGTTGTATCATTCCAAACTTGATGATATAACATAATTGTGCAATGGTTAATAATAATCCAAATAATCGAAGGAACATAGTTTTGATTCTATAAAGTCAAAAATTCTAATTTTGTGTAAATTAGATAGAGATGCTGATTTTGTGATTCTTTCTTTCTGGCTAGAGTATTAATTCTTATTTGTTAGAACTAATCACTTTATTTTGATAGCAAATGTTTGAATTCATAGATTTTAATCTCATGACATTCTTATTGTAATTATTTGCAGATCAAAAGGAGTATGGAGGATAGAAAGTGGATTTCGACCCTGATAATGACGATCTGATGTTTGAATAAGCCGAAGATCAGTTATCTGTTTTGAGTTTTCAGTTATTTCCTTTCATGTTTTGGAACTATGGTTTGAGTTTAGTTTTGTCTAAAACTCATATTTTTTGTTACTGAAAAAATTCAATTATGTCGTTATCTACTCTTTATGGTTTAACCTGTTATGTGATACCTTTCATATAAAATATAGAAGAAGAATGTTAAGGTATATTTTATATTAGGTAACGGGTCCTTAACGGGTCGTCGGGGATTTAAGGTTTCGGCCTATAAATACCCCTGCTGGGGGAAACGTGTAGATCGTTCCAAACTAGACGGTCACACGGGATGCTTCGAGCACCATAACACTTTCATATTCTGTATTCTATTAATTCCAACAAAATCTCATACATGCAATACAAGAGTTTTCATGTTAGACCACAACACTCAGTAGTATGATAGCTAAAATTTAGGATATAAAATTTCTCCAAATTCTACGAACTATAGGCAAGAGCACCTATCATTCATAGTATAGGATATTTAGAAATAAATATCAAGTGTCGTATTCCACGGGATTGTTGATTACTTCTACTCACGCAAATTAATATTATTTTATCTAGATTTAAGAAGATTTTTAGAATAATAAAAGTGAAAAGAAAGAAAAGAGCATTTGATCGGAAATCCTTCTTGAGTTAAATAAATTGTAAAATCTAAATTCATAACCAAAAGCGATAGAATAATTCGACCGTGGAGGTTCCCAAAATATGGTAGAGCCTCTCTCGAGAGAACTACCACCTAACCTTAGGTTGATCGATTAAGACCCCTCGGCCAGTCGAAACCCCTAAGCTTGCTTTATGCGGTGAGCCCCACTATTGGATTTGACTCCAATCCGGAAGATTTGTGTCACCCTCTCTCGAGGAATGCATGCAACTCTTTCCACTAATGAATGATCTACACAAATTCATGGATCTCTCGATCACTAGAAAATGGATCAAGAATTGATATTCATATACCGGCAATATGAGATCAATCGAGAAAAATCAAAAGTGGATCGTAATAATTCTTAAACTAAAGCTACGAAAATGAGAGATTACAAAATAAGAAAAGCTTAAGAATTCATCCGATCAAATGCTATAAATTCAGCTAAACATATTTGAAAAGAGAAACATTTTTATAACTAAGTAAAGAGAATTACAATTGCAGGAATTGGAAATCTAAACTATGAATTTAAATTTGCAAGACATAAAGTAAATCTGCATAAAGAAAATACAATAAGAAAATGCTGAAAAAACTAATCTAAAAATGACCCAATCTAAGCTAGGATCGGATCCCCATCACTTTGGCAGTAGCTGGCTTTTATAGGCAGAAAATTGGTGAGTCACGCCCTTGGTCACGCCCGTGACCAAGGGCGTGTAAGCTGCGTAATTGCGTCTTGAAAGCCCGAGAACGTTGGGGAAGAAAAAACCGCCAAAATTAATCATCTCGACGGGTCACGGCCTCGGTCACCCCCGTGACCTAGGGCGTGACTTGACCGAATCTGGAAACGGCGGGAAACAGCGCGATCTGGAGTTATTCTGGCAGTTGCGGGAAGGGTCACCCCCTAGGTCATGGCCGTGACATGGAGTCACGCCCGTGACAGAGGGCGTGACTTGACCGAATCTTGAAACAGCGCGATCTGGAGTTATTCTGGCAGTTGCGGGAAGGGTCACCCCCTAGGTCATGGCCGTGACATAGAGTCACGCCCGTGACCTGGGGCGTGTAGGCTGGAAATGATGTGACGGCGTGTTCTGGCAGCTAGAAGATGGCTGGGTTGAGTCATGGCCGTGACTTGATGTCACGCCCTTGGTCATGGCCGTGATCGAGGGCGTGTAATACTAAATTGGGCTGGCGGCATGATCTGGCAGATGTAAGATGGCTGGGTTGAGTCATGGCCGTGACTTGAAGTCACGCCCTTGGTCATGGCCGTGACCGAGGGCGTGTACTGAAGATTTTTGCATACTTATTCCATTCTTTCCCCTGAACATGGCTGTGAGCTTAAATTTGCTATTAGCAGCCCCAGATTACCTGAAAACACAAAATAAAGCGAATTAGATATATATTAAACTAAAATTATATAAAAACTAATTAATTACTACTAAAATACTATATAAAAATAACTATAAATAATGCACTATCAAATACCCCCATATTTAAGCTTTTGCTATTCTAGAGCAAAAACTAATTTATAAGTACGAGAAGAATTTATAGAACATTTCCAAAAAGATTTACTTCTAATTATGTACTCCAAATCTTATAAAACTCATGTCAAAATAAGTTAAGAAATTAAAATTCAGATTTATAAGAAATAATTTATAATTCATAAATTGAGATGAGTAGAATAAATATTAGTTTCAAAATTCTCTAACTAAATCTTCATAAACAAAATTGCATTGAATTAAGTAAAATAACCAAGATTAAAATTATAGAAACTTTAAACATCATTAGAAACTTTTAGAAAACTACAAAATATTAACTATGCTCTCTCAAAAATATCTTAGGATAAGCAAATAAACTTGGCTAATTGGGGTAAAGTTGGCATTGAAGAAGTTACTTTGCATATAGGAAATGATGAATTTTATCCTCTCATTTCCATCTTTTTTTAATTTCTTCTTCTTTTTTTTATATCCCAAATGTATATGTTTAGGAGTGATGAATTTTATCCTCTCAACTCCATGCCATATAATCTTTTACTAATTTGGGTGCATATGTTTAGGAATGATGAATTTTATCCTCTCATTTCCATGACATATGATCTTTTCAAATATTTTTTAATATGCCAAATAAAAGGGTTAAACAAAAAGGTAGGGGAAGGGCTAGGGTTTAAAGGCTACAAAAATTCCAAAGAAATATTTTAAGAGCATAGAAAATAAATTGAGCAATCTATAAGAAACTATGAGTTCAAGTTAATATAAGTAAAATCTAAAGATATTTAACACAATTACTACAAAATTGAATTATGATATTTTAAAGAGAGAAAGTAAAACTAAGAAATATTCTAAACAAATCAAAATAATGAAAAACTTATTAAATCAAATTCATCTAAAAATTAAATCTAACATATTTTGAAGAGAAATATATGATTTAAAAATTCATAAAAAGAAAACTCTTAAAAAAAAACCTATAAAGACAACTCATAATTAAAATTAATTTTGCATAAATAAAGTTTGGAGAATTTTAATATTACAAAATTTATCTTATTGGAAAAATAGTTTTTTTTATAAGTTTTTTAAACATTTTAAAATAAAACAATTTTTTTTTGTATTCTTCATATTTTTAAATCAAAATTGCAACAGAAAACAAAGAAACAATTTTTGTATGATTTTTAACATGTTTTCAATTTTATTTTTTGATTTTTTTATAAAAATAAACATTAGAGAACACCCCCCCATACTTAAAGATAAACATTATCTCCAATGTTTATAAATAAGAATGAAAAGGCCAAACAGGAAAAGAAAATGCATAAAATAAAAGAAAAATAGCAAAAATATAAAGATAAGCAAGGGGTGCCTCCCAAGAGCGCTTTGTTTAACGTCTTTTAGCTAGATGTTAAGGGTTAGCTAAAAGGATATTCAAATTGAAAATGCACAGGCAACTCCCTTAATTCACGCTGAGGTGAAAATGCCGAAAACTGTTGCCCGACGACTCCTCCGCTATAATCCTGATTCTTTTGTTTTCCGTTAGTGCGAAATTGTGAATCCAAATTACCTATACATACCTTAGGTAATTTGGATTGCTGGAGATGAGCGGCAAATGGATCGGTGAAGACGTTTGGTTGCACCGGCTCATCCTCTACATGAAAATCGTTAGAAGAAAAAGAATCAAAATTAAGCGAGTCAGAAAATATTTCACAAGGAGGAGTTTCTTGTGAAAACACATGATTAAGCTCCGGTTGTTCATTTTCAAAAATAAAATTCGTATCCAAAAAGTTATTTGAAATTCCAAGTGGACTAAATTCATGGGACACAATATTTTCATGAATTTCACTTTCAAAGTGAATAATTGGCAAGAGAGAAAATTCATGAAAAATAGGAGGAGATTCGGGCGGAGGAGGTGAAGAAACATGTTCTTCATCAATTTCGTCCGGTGTCTCCATGACTCTTTTAAATTCGTGGTAAAGAAGTTCTTCTTGAGCTTGGGTATAAATATTTAAATTTTGATAAATAGAATCTGGAGAATACCCAAGAGTAGAAGAAAAAGAATTTTGTGGGGTAAAAGAGGAGGAATGAAAATCTTGATTGACTGAATTTCCTTCATCGCACCGAAAACTATCCGGGTGATCTTGCCACCATGAATAATTAATATCGGAGCAAGAAGAAATATTATTAGAATCGGAAAAATCATTCGCATGAAAACTAGATGAATTATTTTCATCAAAGTTTGAATAATTATTTTCATAAATAAACTCAAAATTATTTCCATAAGAAAAATTTTGAGAGTAAAAATTAATATAACAATCCTCACTTCGATGCGGAGCTCCACAAAAATTACAATTAACTTGGCGCTTTCGTGCGGCTTCCAAAAGATTGACTTTATTTTGAAGCTCGACAACTTTGGCGGCCAATTGAGATAACATTTTTGAAGAAAGAAAATTGAACAACCGTCACTTAATAGAATGAAATTTGAAAATAAATCAAAAAGAGAAATGGGGGCGGAGAAAGAGATTGATAAAAGTAATAAAATTCACGCTTTCAAAATATCAACAAAAATATGTCCCCGGCAACGGCGCCAAAAACTTGATAGCTAAAATTTAGGATATAAAATTTCTCCAAATTCTACGAACTATAGGCAAGAGCACCTATCATTCATAGTATAGGATATTTAGAAATAAATATCAAGTGTCGTATTCCACGGGATTGTTGATTACTTCTACTCACGCAAATTAATATTATTTTATCTAGATTTAAGAAGATTTTTAGAATAATAAAAGTGAAAAGAAAGAAAAGAGCATTTGATCGGAAATCCTTCTTGAGTTAAATAAATTGTAAAATCTAAATTCATAACCAAAAGCGATAGAATAATTCGACCGTGGAGGTTCCCAAAATATGGTAGAGCCTCTCTCGAGAGAACTACCACCTAACCTTAGGTTGATCGATTAAGACCCCTCGGCCAGTCGAAACCCCTAAGCTTGCTTTATGCGGTGAGCCCCACTATTGGATTTGACTCCAATCCGGAAGATTTGTGTCACCCTCTCTCGAGGAATGCATGCAACTCTTTCCACTAATGAATGATCTACACAAATTCATGGATCTCTCGATCACTAGAAAATGGATCAAGAATTGATATTCATATACCGGCAATATGAGATCAATCGAGAAAAATCAAAAGTGGATCGTAATAATTCTTAAACTAAAGCTACGAAAATGAGAGATTACAAAATAAGAAAAGCTTAAGAATTCATCCGATCAAATGCTATAAATTCAGCTAAACATATTTGAAAAGAGAAACATTTTTATAACTAAGTAAAGAGAATTACAATTGCAGGAATTGGAAATCTAAACTATGAATTTAAATTTGCAAGACATAAAGTAAATCTGCATAAAGAAAATACAATAAGAAAATGCTGAAAAAACTAATCTAAAAATGACCCAATCTAAGCTAGGATCGGATCCCCATCACTTTGGCAGTAGCTGGCTTTTATAGGCAGAAAATTGGTGAGTCACGCCCTTGGTCACGCCCGTGACCAAGGGCGTGTAAGCTGCGTAATTGCGTCTTGAAAGCCCGAGAACGTTGGGGAAGAAAAAACCGCCAAAATTAATCATCTCGACGGGTCACGGCCTCGGTCACCCCCGTGACCTAGGGCGTGACTTGACCGAATCTGGAAACGGCGGGAAACAGCGCGATCTGGAGTTATTCTGGCAGTTGCGGGAAGGGTCACCCCCTAGGTCATGGCCGTGACATGGAGTCACGCCCGTGACAGAGGGCGTGACTTGACCGAATCTTGAAACAGCGCGATCTGGAGTTATTCTGGCAGTTGCGGGAAGGGTCACCCCCTAGGTCATGGCCGTGACATAGAGTCACGCCCGTGACCTGGGGCGTGTAGGCTGGAAATGATGTGACGGCGTGTTCTGGCAGCTAGAAGATGGCTGGGTTGAGTCATGGCCGTGACTTGATGTCACGCCCTTGGTCATGGCCGTGATCGAGGGCGTGTAATACTAAATTGGGCTGGCGGCATGATCTGGCAGATGTAAGATGGCTGGGTTGAGTCATGGCCGTGACTTGAAGTCACGCCCTTGGTCATGGCCGTGACCGAGGGCGTGTACTGAAGATTTTTGCATACTTATTCCATTCTTTCCCCTGAACATGGCTGTGAGCTTAAATTTGCTATTAGCAGCCCCAGATTACCTGAAAACACAAAATAAAGCGAATTAGATATATATTAAACTAAAATTATATAAAAACTAATTAATTACTACTAAAATACTATATAAAAATAACTATAAATAATGCACTATCAAATACCCCCATATTTAAGCTTTTGCTATTCTAGAGCAAAAACTAATTTATAAGTACGAGAAGAATTTATAGAACATTTCCAAAAAGATTTACTTCTAATTATGTACTCCAAATCTTATAAAACTCATGTCAAAATAAGTTAAGAAATTAAAATTCAGATTTATAAGAAATAATTTATAATTCATAAATTGAGATGAGTAGAATAAATATTAGTTTCAAAATTCTCTAACTAAATCTTCATAAACAAAATTGCATTGAATTAAGTAAAATAACCAAGATTAAAATTATAGAAACTTTAAACATCATTAGAAACTTTTAGAAAACTACAAAATATTAACTATGCTCTCTCAAAAATATCTTAGGATAAGCAAATAAACTTGGCTAATTGGGGTAAAGTTGGCATTGAAGAAGTTACTTTGCATATAGGAAATGATGAATTTTATCCTCTCATTTCCATCTTTTTTTAATTTCTTCTTCTTTTTTTTATATCCCAAATGTATATGTTTAGGAGTGATGAATTTTATCCTCTCAACTCCATGCCATATAATCTTTTACTAATTTGGGTGCATATGTTTAGGAATGATGAATTTTATCCTCTCATTTCCATGACATATGATCTTTTCAAATATTTTTTAATATGCCAAATAAAAGGGTTAAACAAAAAGGTAGGGGAAGGGCTAGGGTTTAAAGGCTACAAAAATTCCAAAGAAATATTTTAAGAGCATAGAAAATAAATTGAGCAATCTATAAGAAACTATGAGTTCAAGTTAATATAAGTAAAATCTAAAGATATTTAACACAATTACTACAAAATTGAATTATGATATTTTAAAGAGAGAAAGTAAAACTAAGAAATATTCTAAACAAATCAAAATAATGAAAAACTTATTAAATCAAATTCATCTAAAAATTAAATCTAACATATTTTGAAGAGAAATATATGATTTAAAAATTCATAAAAAGAAAACTCTTAAAAAAAAACCTATAAAGACAACTCATAATTAAAATTAATTTTGCATAAATAAAGTTTGGAGAATTTTAATATTACAAAATTTATCTTATTGGAAAAATAGTTTTTTTTATAAGTTTTTTAAACATTTTAAAATAAAACAATTTTTTTTTGTATTCTTCATATTTTTAAATCAAAATTGCAACAGAAAACAAAGAAACAATTTTTGTATGATTTTTAACATGTTTTCAATTTTATTTTTTGATTTTTTTATAAAAATAAACATTAGAGAACACCCCCCCATACTTAAAGATAAACATTATCTCCAATGTTTATAAATAAGAATGAAAAGGCCAAACAGGAAAAGAAAATGCATAAAATAAAAGAAAAATAGCAAAAATATAAAGATAAGCAAGGGGTGCCTCCCAAGAGCGCTTTGTTTAACGTCTTTTAGCTAGATGTTAAGGGTTAGCTAAAAGGATATTCAAATTGAAAATGCACAGGCAACTCCCTTAATTCACGCTGAGGTGAAAATGCCGAAAACTGTTGCCCGACGACTCCTCCGCTATAATCCTGATTCTTTTGTTTTCCGTTAGTGCGAAATTGTGAATCCAAATTACCTATACATACCTTAGGTAATTTGGATTGCTGGAGATGAGCGGCAAATGGATCGGTGAAGACGTTTGGTTGCACCGGCTCATCCTCTACATGAAAATCGTTAGAAGAAAAAGAATCAAAATTAAGCGAGTCAGAAAATATTTCACAAGGAGGAGTTTCTTGTGAAAACACATGATTAAGCTCCGGTTGTTCATTTTCAAAAATAAAATTCGTATCCAAAAAGTTATTTGAAATTCCAAGTGGACTAAATTCATGGGACACAATATTTTCATGAATTTCACTTTCAAAGTGAATAATTGGCAAGAGAGAAAATTCATGAAAAATAGGAGGAGATTCGGGCGGAGGAGGTGAAGAAACATGTTCTTCATCAATTTCGTCCGGTGTCTCCATGACTCTTTTAAATTCGTGGTAAAGAAGTTCTTCTTGAGCTTGGGTATAAATATTTAAATTTTGATAAATAGAATCTGGAGAATACCCAAGAGTAGAAGAAAAAGAATTTTGTGGGGTAAAAGAGGAGGAATGAAAATCTTGATTGACTGAATTTCCTTCATCGCACCGAAAACTATCCGGGTGATCTTGCCACCATGAATAATTAATATCGGAGCAAGAAGAAATATTATTAGAATCGGAAAAATCATTCGCATGAAAACTAGATGAATTATTTTCATCAAAGTTTGAATAATTATTTTCATAAATAAACTCAAAATTATTTCCATAAGAAAAATTTTGAGAGTAAAAATTAATATAACAATCCTCACTTCGATGCGGAGCTCCACAAAAATTACAATTAACTTGGCGCTTTCGTGCGGCTTCCAAAAGATTGACTTTATTTTGAAGCTCGACAACTTTGGCGGCCAATTGAGATAACATTTTTGAAGAAAGAAAATTGAACAACCGTCACTTAATAGAATGAAATTTGAAAATAAATCAAAAAGAGAAATGGGGGCGGAGAAAGAGATTGATAAAAGTAATAAAATTCACGCTTTCAAAATATCAACAAAAATATGTCCCCGGCAACGGCGCCAAAAACTTGATAGCTAAAATTTAGGATATAAAATTTCTCCAAATTCTACGAACTATAGGCAAGAGCACCTATCATTCATAGTATAGGATATTTAGAAATAAATATCAAGTGTCGTATTCCACGGGATTGTTGATTACTTCTACTCACGCAAATTAATATTATTTTATCTAGATTTAAGAAGATTTTTAGAATAATAAAAGTGAAAAGAAAGAAAAGAGCATTTGATCGGAAATCCTTCTTGAGTTAAATAAATTGTAAAATCTAAATTCATAACCAAAAGCGATAGAATAATTCGACCGTGGAGGTTCCCAAAATATGGTAGAGCCTCTCTCGAGAGAACTACCACCTAACCTTAGGTTGATCGATTAAGACCCCTCGGCCAGTCGAAACCCCTAAGCTTGCTTTATGCGGTGAGCCCCACTATTGGATTTGACTCCAATCCGGAAGATTTGTGTCACCCTCTCTCGAGGAATGCATGCAACTCTTTCCACTAATGAATGATCTACACAAATTCATGGATCTCTCGATCACTAGAAAATGGATCAAGAATTGATATTCATATACCGGCAATATGAGATCAATCGAGAAAAATCAAAAGTGGATCGTAATAATTCTTAAACTAAAGCTACGAAAATGAGAGATTACAAAATAAGAAAAGCTTAAGAATTCATCCGATCAAATGCTATAAATTCAGCTAAACATATTTGAAAAGAGAAACATTTTTATAACTAAGTAAAGAGAATTACAATTGCAGGAATTGGAAATCTAAACTATGAATTTAAATTTGCAAGACATAAAGTAAATCTGCATAAAGAAAATACAATAAGAAAATGCTGAAAAAACTAATCTAAAAATGACCCAATCTAAGCTAGGATCGGATCCCCATCACTTTGGCAGTAGCTGGCTTTTATAGGCAGAAAATTGGTGAGTCACGCCCTTGGTCACGCCCGTGACCAAGGGCGTGTAAGCTGCGTAATTGCGTCTTGAAAGCCCGAGAACGTTGGGGAAGAAAAAACCGCCAAAATTAATCATCTCGACGGGTCACGGCCTCGGTCACCCCCGTGACCTAGGGCGTGACTTGACCGAATCTGGAAACGGCGGGAAACAGCGCGATCTGGAGTTATTCTGGCAGTTGCGGGAAGGGTCACCCCCTAGGTCATGGCCGTGACATGGAGTCACGCCCGTGACAGAGGGCGTGACTTGACCGAATCTTGAAACAGCGCGATCTGGAGTTATTCTGGCAGTTGCGGGAAGGGTCACCCCCTAGGTCATGGCCGTGACATAGAGTCACGCCCGTGACCTGGGGCGTGTAGGCTGGAAATGATGTGACGGCGTGTTCTGGCAGCTAGAAGATGGCTGGGTTGAGTCATGGCCGTGACTTGATGTCACGCCCTTGGTCATGGCCGTGATCGAGGGCGTGTAATACTAAATTGGGCTGGCGGCATGATCTGGCAGATGTAAGATGGCTGGGTTGAGTCATGGCCGTGACTTGAAGTCACGCCCTTGGTCATGGCCGTGACCGAGGGCGTGTACTGAAGATTTTTGCATACTTATTCCATTCTTTCCCCTGAACATGGCTGTGAGCTTAAATTTGCTATTAGCAGCCCCAGATTACCTGAAAACACAAAATAAAGCGAATTAGATATATATTAAACTAAAATTATATAAAAACTAATTAATTACTACTAAAATACTATATAAAAATAACTATAAATAATGCACTATCAAATACCCCCATATTTAAGCTTTTGCTATTCTAGAGCAAAAACTAATTTATAAGTACGAGAAGAATTTATAGAACATTTCCAAAAAGATTTACTTCTAATTATGTACTCCAAATCTTATAAAACTCATGTCAAAATAAGTTAAGAAATTAAAATTCAGATTTATAAGAAATAATTTATAATTCATAAATTGAGATGAGTAGAATAAATATTAGTTTCAAAATTCTCTAACTAAATCTTCATAAACAAAATTGCATTGAATTAAGTAAAATAACCAAGATTAAAATTATAGAAACTTTAAACATCATTAGAAACTTTTAGAAAACTACAAAATATTAACTATGCTCTCTCAAAAATATCTTAGGATAAGCAAATAAACTTGGCTAATTGGGGTAAAGTTGGCATTGAAGAAGTTACTTTGCATATAGGAAATGATGAATTTTATCCTCTCATTTCCATCTTTTTTTAATTTCTTCTTCTTTTTTTTATATCCCAAATGTATATGTTTAGGAGTGATGAATTTTATCCTCTCAACTCCATGCCATATAATCTTTTACTAATTTGGGTGCATATGTTTAGGAATGATGAATTTTATCCTCTCATTTCCATGACATATGATCTTTTCAAATATTTTTTAATATGCCAAATAAAAGGGTTAAACAAAAAGGTAGGGGAAGGGCTAGGGTTTAAAGGCTACAAAAATTCCAAAGAAATATTTTAAGAGCATAGAAAATAAATTGAGCAATCTATAAGAAACTATGAGTTCAAGTTAATATAAGTAAAATCTAAAGATATTTAACACAATTACTACAAAATTGAATTATGATATTTTAAAGAGAGAAAGTAAAACTAAGAAATATTCTAAACAAATCAAAATAATGAAAAACTTATTAAATCAAATTCATCTAAAAATTAAATCTAACATATTTTGAAGAGAAATATATGATTTAAAAATTCATAAAAAGAAAACTCTTAAAAAAAACCTATAAAGACAACTCATAATTAAAATTAATTTTGCATAAATAAAGTTTGGAGAATTTTAATATTACAAAATTTATCTTATTGGAAAAATAGTTTTTTTTATAAGTTTTTTAAACATTTTAAAATAAAACAATTTTTTTTTGTATTCTTCATATTTTTAAATCAAAATTGCAACAGAAAACAAAGAAACAATTTTTGTATGATTTTTAACATGTTTTCAATTTTATTTTTTGATTTTTTTATAAAAATAAACATTAGAGAACACCCCCCCATACTTAAAGATAAACATTATCTCCAATGTTTATAAATAAGAATGAAAAGGCCAAACAGGAAAAGAAAATGCATAAAATAAAAGAAAAATAGCAAAAATATAAAGATAAGCAAGGGGTGCCTCCCAAGAGCGCTTTGTTTAACGTCTTTTAGCTAGATGTTAAGGGTTAGCTAAAAGGATATTCAAATTGAAAATGCACAGGCAACTCCCTTAATTCACGCTGAGGTGAAAATGCCGAAAACTGTTGCCCGACGACTCCTCCGCTATAATCCTGATTCTTTTGTTTTCCGTTAGTGCGAAATTGTGAATCCAAATTACCTATACATACCTTAGGTAATTTGGATTGCTGGAGATGAGCGGCAAATGGATCGGTGAAGACGTTTGGTTGCACCGGCTCATCCTCTACATGAAAATCGTTAGAAGAAAAAGAATCAAAATTAAGCGAGTCAGAAAATATTTCACAAGGAGGAGTTTCTTGTGAAAACACATGATTAAGCTCCGGTTGTTCATTTTCAAAAATAAAATTCGTATCCAAAAAGTTATTTGAAATTCCAAGTGGACTAAATTCATGGGACACAATATTTTCATGAATTTCACTTTCAAAGTGAATAATTGGCAAGAGAGAAAATTCATGAAAAATAGGAGGAGATTCGGGCGGAGGAGGTGAAGAAACATGTTCTTCATCAATTTCGTCCGGTGTCTCCATGACTCTTTTAAATTCGTGGTAAAGAAGTTCTTCTTGAGCTTGGGTATAAATATTTAAATTTTGATAAATAGAATCTGGAGAATACCCAAGAGTAGAAGAAAAAGAATTTTGTGGGGTAAAAGAGGAGGAATGAAAATCTTGATTGACTGAATTTCCTTCATCGCACCGAAAACTATCCGGGTGATCTTGCCACCATGAATAATTAATATCGGAGCAAGAAGAAATATTATTAGAATCGGAAAAATCATTCGCATGAAAACTAGATGAATTATTTTCATCAAAGTTTGAATAATTATTTTCATAAATAAACTCAAAATTATTTCCATAAGAAAAATTTTGAGAGTAAAAATTAATATAACAATCCTCACTTCGATGCGGAGCTCCACAAAAATTACAATTAACTTGGCGCTTTCGTGCGGCTTCCAAAAGATTGACTTTATTTTGAAGCTCGACAACTTTGGCGGCCAATTGAGATAACATTTTTGAAGAAAGAAAATTGAACAACCGTCACTTAATAGAATGAAATTTGAAAATAAATCAAAAAGAGAAATGGGGGCGGAGAAAGAGATTGATAAAAGTAATAAAATTCACGCTTTCAAAATATCAACAAAAATATGTCCCCGGCAACGGCGCCAAAAACTTGATAGCTAAAATTTAGGATATAAAATTTCTCCAAATTCTACGAACTATAGGCAAGAGCACCTATCATTCATAGTATAGGATATTTAGAAATAAATATCAAGTGTCGTATTCCACGGGATTGTTGATTACTTCTACTCACGCAAATTAATATTATTTTATCTAGATTTAAGAAGATTTTTAGAATAATAAAAGTGAAAAGAAAGAAAAGAGCATTTGATCGGAAATCCTTCTTGAGTTAAATAAATTGTAAAATCTAAATTCATAACCAAAAGCGATAGAATAATTCGACCGTGGAGGTTCCCAAAATATGGTAGAGCCTCTCTCGAGAGAACTACCACCTAACCTTAGGTTGATCGATTAAGACCCCTCGGCCAGTCGAAACCCCTAAGCTTGCTTTATGCGGTGAGCCCCACTATTGGATTTGACTCCAATCCGGAAGATTTGTGTCACCCTCTCTCGAGGAATGCATGCAACTCTTTCCACTAATGAATGATCTACACAAATTCATGGATCTCTCGATCACTAGAAAATGGATCAAGAATTGATATTCATATACCGGCAATATGAGATCAATCGAGAAAAATCAAAAGTGGATCGTAATAATTCTTAAACTAAAGCTACGAAAATGAGAGATTACAAAATAAGAAAAGCTTAAGAATTCATCCGATCAAATGCTATAAATTCAGCTAAACATATTTGAAAAGAGAAACATTTTTATAACTAAGTAAAGAGAATTACAATTGCAGGAATTGGAAATCTAAACTATGAATTTAAATTTGCAAGACATAAAGTAAATCTGCATAAAGAAAATACAATAAGAAAATGCTGAAAAAACTAATCTAAAAATGACCCAATCTAAGCTAGGATCGGATCCCCATCACTTTGGCAGTAGCTGGCTTTTATAGGCAGAAAATTGGTGAGTCACGCCCTTGGTCACGCCCGTGACCAAGGGCGTGTAAGCTGCGTAATTGCGTCTTGAAAGCCCGAGAACGTTGGGGAAGAAAAAACCGCCAAAATTAATCATCTCGACGGGTCACGGCCTCGGTCACCCCCGTGACCTAGGGCGTGACTTGACCGAATCTGGAAACGGCGGGAAACAGCGCGATCTGGAGTTATTCTGGCAGTTGCGGGAAGGGTCACCCCCTAGGTCATGGCCGTGACATGGAGTCACGCCCGTGACAGAGGGCGTGACTTGACCGAATCTTGAAACAGCGCGATCTGGAGTTATTCTGGCAGTTGCGGGAAGGGTCACCCCCTAGGTCATGGCCGTGACATAGAGTCACGCCCGTGACCTGGGGCGTGTAGGCTGGAAATGATGTGACGGCGTGTTCTGGCAGCTAGAAGATGGCTGGGTTGAGTCATGGCCGTGACTTGATGTCACGCCCTTGGTCATGGCCGTGATCGAGGGCGTGTAATACTAAATTGGGCTGGCGGCATGATCTGGCAGATGTAAGATGGCTGGGTTGAGTCATGGCCGTGACTTGAAGTCACGCCCTTGGTCATGGCCGTGACCGAGGGCGTGTACTGAAGATTTTTGCATACTTATTCCATTCTTTCCCCTGAACATGGCTGTGAGCTTAAATTTGCTATTAGCAGCCCCAGATTACCTGAAAACACAAAATAAAGCGAATTAGATATATATTAAACTAAAATTATATAAAAACTAATTAATTACTACTAAAATACTATATAAAAATAACTATAAATAATGCACTATCAAATACCCCCATATTTAAGCTTTTGCTATTCTAGAGCAAAAACTAATTTATAAGTACGAGAAGAATTTATAGAACATTTCCAAAAAGATTTACTTCTAATTATGTACTCCAAATCTTATAAAACTCATGTCAAAATAAGTTAAGAAATTAAAATTCAGATTTATAAGAAATAATTTATAATTCATAAATTGAGATGAGTAGAATAAATATTAGTTTCAAAATTCTCTAACTAAATCTTCATAAACAAAATTGCATTGAATTAAGTAAAATAACCAAGATTAAAATTATAGAAACTTTAAACATCATTAGAAACTTTTAGAAAACTACAAAATATTAACTATGCTCTCTCAAAAATATCTTAGGATAAGCAAATAAACTTGGCTAATTGGGGTAAAGTTGGCATTGAAGAAGTTACTTTGCATATAGGAAATGATGAATTTTATCCTCTCATTTCCATCTTTTTTTAATTTCTTCTTCTTTTTTTTATATCCCAAATGTATATGTTTAGGAGTGATGAATTTTATCCTCTCAACTCCATGCCATATAATCTTTTACTAATTTGGGTGCATATGTTTAGGAATGATGAATTTTATCCTCTCATTTCCATGACATATGATCTTTTCAAATATTTTTTAATATGCCAAATAAAAGGGTTAAACAAAAAGGTAGGGGAAGGGCTAGGGTTTAAAGGCTACAAAAATTCCAAAGAAATATTTTAAGAGCATAGAAAATAAATTGAGCAATCTATAAGAAACTATGAGTTCAAGTTAATATAAGTAAAATCTAAAGATATTTAACACAATTACTACAAAATTGAATTATGATATTTTAAAGAGAGAAAGTAAAACTAAGAAATATTCTAAACAAATCAAAATAATGAAAAACTTATTAAATCAAATTCATCTAAAAATTAAATCTAACATATTTTGAAGAGAAATATATGATTTAAAAATTCATAAAAAGAAAACTCTTAAAAAAAAACCTATAAAGACAACTCATAATTAAAATTAATTTTGCATAAATAAAGTTTGGAGAATTTTAATATTACAAAATTTATCTTATTGGAAAAATAGTTTTTTTTATAAGTTTTTTAAACATTTTAAAATAAAACAATTTTTTTTTGTATTCTTCATATTTTTAAATCAAAATTGCAACAGAAAACAAAGAAACAATTTTTGTATGATTTTTAACATGTTTTCAATTTTATTTTTTGATTTTTTTATAAAAATAAACATTAGAGAACACCCCCCCATACTTAAAGATAAACATTATCTCCAATGTTTATAAATAAGAATGAAAAGGCCAAACAGGAAAAGAAAATGCATAAAATAAAAGAAAAATAGCAAAAATATAAAGATAAGCAAGGGGTGCCTCCCAAGAGCGCTTTGTTTAACGTCTTTTAGCTAGATGTTAAGGGTTAGCTAAAAGGATATTCAAATTGAAAATGCACAGGCAACTCCCTTAATTCACGCTGAGGTGAAAATGCCGAAAACTGTTGCCCGACGACTCCTCCGCTATAATCCTGATTCTTTTGTTTTCCGTTAGTGCGAAATTGTGAATCCAAATTACCTATACATACCTTAGGTAATTTGGATTGCTGGAGATGAGCGGCAAATGGATCGGTGAAGACGTTTGGTTGCACCGGCTCATCCTCTACATGAAAATCGTTAGAAGAAAAAGAATCAAAATTAAGCGAGTCAGAAAATATTTCACAAGGAGGAGTTTCTTGTGAAAACACATGATTAAGCTCCGGTTGTTCATTTTCAAAAATAAAATTCGTATCCAAAAAGTTATTTGAAATTCCAAGTGGACTAAATTCATGGGACACAATATTTTCATGAATTTCACTTTCAAAGTGAATAATTGGCAAGAGAGAAAATTCATGAAAAATAGGAGGAGATTCGGGCGGAGGAGGTGAAGAAACATGTTCTTCATCAATTTCGTCCGGTGTCTCCATGACTCTTTTAAATTCGTGGTAAAGAAGTTCTTCTTGAGCTTGGGTATAAATATTTAAATTTTGATAAATAGAATCTGGAGAATACCCAAGAGTAGAAGAAAAAGAATTTTGTGGGGTAAAAAGAGGAGGAATGAAAATCTTGATTGACTGAATTTCCTTCATCGCACCGAAAACTATCCGGGTGATCTTGCCACCATGAATAATTAATATCGGAGCAAGAAGAAATATTATTAGAATCGGAAAAATCATTCGCATGAAAACTAGATGAATTATTTTCATCAAAGTTTGAATAATTATTTTCATAAATAAACTCAAAATTATTTCCATAAGAAAAATTTTGAGAGTAAAAATTAATATAACAATCCTCACTTCGATGCGGAGCTCCACAAAAATTACAATTAACTTGGCGCTTTCGTGCGGCTTCCAAAAGATTGACTTTATTTTGAAGCTCGACAACTTTGGCGGCCAATTGAGATAACATTTTTGAAGAAAGAAAATTGAACAACCGTCACTTAATAGAATGAAATTTGAAAATAAATCAAAAAGAGAAATGGGGGCGGAGAAAGAGATTGATAAAAGTAATAAAATTCACGCTTTCAAAATATCAACAAAAATATGTCCCCGGCAACGGCGCCAAAAACTTGATAGCTAAAATTTAGGATATAAAATTTCTCCAAATTCTACGAACTATAGGCAAGAGCACCTATCATTCATAGTATAGGATATTTAGAAATAAATATCAAGTGTCGTATTCCACGGGATTGTTGATTACTTCTACTCACGCAAATTAATATTATTTTATCTAGATTTAAGAAGATTTTTAGAATAATAAAAGTGAAAAGAAAGAAAAGAGCATTTGATCGGAAATCCTTCTTGAGTTAAATAAATTGTAAAATCTAAATTCATAACCAAAAGCGATAGAATAATTCGACCGTGGAGGTTCCCAAAATATGGTAGAGCCTCTCTCGAGAGAACTACCACCTAACCTTAGGTTGATCGATTAAGACCCCTCGGCCAGTCGAAACCCCTAAGCTTGCTTTATGCGGTGAGCCCCACTATTGGATTTGACTCCAATCCGGAAGATTTGTGTCACCCTCTCTCGAGGAATGCATGCAACTCTTTCCACTAATGAATGATCTACACAAATTCATGGATCTCTCGATCACTAGAAAATGGATCAAGAATTGATATTCATATACCGGCAATATGAGATCAATCGAGAAAAATCAAAAGTGGATCGTAATAATTCTTAAACTAAAGCTACGAAAATGAGAGATTACAAAATAAGAAAAGCTTAAGAATTCATCCGATCAAATGCTATAAATTCAGCTAAACATATTTGAAAAGAGAAACATTTTTATAACTAAGTAAAGAGAATTACAATTGCAGGAATTGGAAATCTAAACTATGAATTTAAATTTGCAAGACATAAAGTAAATCTGCATAAAGAAAATACAATAAGAAAATGCTGAAAAAACTAATCTAAAAATGACCCAATCTAAGCTAGGATCGGATCCCCATCACTTTGGCAGTAGCTGGCTTTTATAGGCAGAAAATTGGTGAGTCACGCCCTTGGTCACGCCCGTGACCAAGGGCGTGTAAGCTGCGTAATTGCGTCTTGAAAGCCCGAGAACGTTGGGGAAGAAAAAACCGCCAAAATTAATCATCTCGACGGGTCACGGCCTCGGTCACCCCCGTGACCTAGGGCGTGACTTGACCGAATCTGGAAACGGCGGGAAACAGCGCGATCTGGAGTTATTCTGGCAGTTGCGGGAAGGGTCACCCCCTAGGTCATGGCCGTGACATGGAGTCACGCCCGTGACAGAGGGCGTGACTTGACCGAATCTTGAAACAGCGCGATCTGGAGTTATTCTGGCAGTTGCGGGAAGGGTCACCCCCTAGGTCATGGCCGTGACATAGAGTCACGCCCGTGACCTGGGGCGTGTAGGCTGGAAATGATGTGACGGCGTGTTCTGGCAGCTAGAAGATGGCTGGGTTGAGTCATGGCCGTGACTTGATGTCACGCCCTTGGTCATGGCCGTGATCGAGGGCGTGTAATACTAAATTGGGCTGGCGGCATGATCTGGCAGATGTAAGATGGCTGGGTTGAGTCATGGCCGTGACTTGAAGTCACGCCCTTGGTCATGGCCGTGACCGAGGGCGTGTACTGAAGATTTTTGCATACTTATTCCATTCTTTCCCCTGAACATGGCTGTGAGCTTAAATTTGCTATTAGCAGCCCCAGATTACCTGAAAACACAAAATAAAGCGAATTAGATATATATTAAACTAAAATTATATAAAAACTAATTAATTACTACTAAAATACTATATAAAAATAACTATAAATAATGCACTATCAAATACCCCCATATTTAAGCTTTTGCTATTCTAGAGCAAAAACTAATTTATAAGTACGAGAAGAATTTATAGAACATTTCCAAAAAGATTTACTTCTAATTATGTACTCCAAATCTTATAAAACTCATGTCAAAATAAGTTAAGAAATTAAAATTCAGATTTATAAGAAATAATTTATAATTCATAAATTGAGATGAGTAGAATAAATATTAGTTTCAAAATTCTCTAACTAAATCTTCATAAACAAAATTGCATTGAATTAAGTAAAATAACCAAGATTAAAATTATAGAAACTTTAAACATCATTAGAAACTTTTAGAAAACTACAAAATATTAACTATGCTCTCTCAAAAATATCTTAGGATAAGCAAATAAACTTGGCTAATTGGGGTAAAGTTGGCATTGAAGAAGTTACTTTGCATATAGGAAATGATGAATTTTATCCTCTCATTTCCATCTTTTTTTAATTTCTTCTTCTTTTTTTATATCCCAAATGTATATGTTTAGGAGTGATGAATTTTATCCTCTCAACTCCATGCCATATAATCTTTTACTAATTTGGGTGCATATGTTTAGGAATGATGAATTTTATCCTCTCATTTCCATGACATATGATCTTTTCAAATATTTTTTAATATGCCAAATAAAAGGGTTAAACAAAAAGGTAGGGGAAGGGCTAGGGTTTAAAGGCTACAAAAATTCCAAAGAAATATTTTAAGAGCATAGAAAATAAATTGAGCAATCTATAAGAAACTATGAGTTCAAGTTAATATAAGTAAAATCTAAAGATATTTAACACAATTACTACAAAATTGAATTATGATATTTTAAAGAGAGAAAGTAAAACTAAGAAATATTCTAAACAAATCAAAATAATGAAAAACTTATTAAATCAAATTCATCTAAAAATTAAATCTAACATATTTTGAAGAGAAATATATGATTTAAAAATTCATAAAAAGAAAACTCTTAAAAAAAAACCTATAAAGACAACTCATAATTAAAATTAATTTTGCATAAATAAAGTTTGGAGAATTTTAATATTACAAAATTTATCTTATTGGAAAAATAGTTTTTTTTATAAGTTTTTTAAACATTTTAAAATAAAACAATTTTTTTTTGTATTCTTCATATTTTTAAATCAAAATTGCAACAGAAAACAAAGAAACAATTTTTGTATGATTTTTAACATGTTTTCAATTTTATTTTTTGATTTTTTTATAAAAATAAACATTAGAGAACACCCCCCCATACTTAAAGATAAACATTATCTCCAATGTTTATAAATAAGAATGAAAAGGCCAAACAGGAAAAGAAAATGCATAAAATAAAAGAAAAATAGCAAAAATATAAAGATAAGCAAGGGGTGCCTCCCAAGAGCGCTTTGTTTAACGTCTTTTAGCTAGATGTTAAGGGTTAGCTAAAAGGATATTCAAATTGAAAATGCACAGGCAACTCCCTTAATTCACGCTGAGGTGAAAATGCCGAAAACTGTTGCCCGACGACTCCTCCGCTATAATCCTGATTCTTTTGTTTTCCGTTAGTGCGAAATTGTGAATCCAAATTACCTATACATACCTTAGGTAATTTGGATTGCTGGAGATGAGCGGCAAATGGATCGGTGAAGACGTTTGGTTGCACCGGCTCATCCTCTACATGAAAATCGTTAGAAGAAAAAGAATCAAAATTAAGCGAGTCAGAAAATATTTCACAAGGAGGAGTTTCTTGTGAAAACACATGATTAAGCTCCGGTTGTTCATTTTCAAAAATAAAATTCGTATCCAAAAAGTTATTTGAAATTCCAAGTGGACTAAATTCATGGGACACAATATTTTCATGAATTTCACTTTCAAAGTGAATAATTGGCAAGAGAGAAAATTCATGAAAAATAGGAGGAGATTCGGGCGGAGGAGGTGAAGAAACATGTTCTTCATCAATTTCGTCCGGTGTCTCCATGACTCTTTTAAATTCGTGGTAAAGAAGTTCTTCTTGAGCTTGGGTATAAATATTTAAATTTTGATAAATAGAATCTGGAGAATACCCAAGAGTAGAAGAAAAAGAATTTTGTGGGGTAAAAGAGGAGGAATGAAAATCTTGATTGACTGAATTTCCTTCATCGCACCGAAAACTATCCGGGTGATCTTGCCACCATGAATAATTAATATCGGAGCAAGAAGAAATATTATTAGAATCGGAAAAATCATTCGCATGAAAACTAGATGAATTATTTTCATCAAAGTTTGAATAATTATTTTCATAAATAAACTCAAAATTATTTCCATAAGAAAAATTTTGAGAGTAAAAATTAATATAACAATCCTCACTTCGATGCGGAGCTCCACAAAAATTACAATTAACTTGGCGCTTTCGTGCGGCTTCCAAAAGATTGACTTTATTTTGAAGCTCGACAACTTTGGCGGCCAATTGAGATAACATTTTTGAAGAAAGAAAATTGAACAACCGTCACTTAATAGAATGAAATTTGAAAATAAATCAAAAAGAGAAATGGGGGCGGAGAAAGAGATTGATAAAAGTAATAAAATTCACGCTTTCAAAATATCAACAAAAATATGTCCCCGGCAACGGCGCCAAAAACTTGATAGCTAAAATTTAGGATATAAAATTTCTCCAAATTCTACGAACTATAGGCAAGAGCACCTATCATTCATAGTATAGGATATTTAGAAATAAATATCAAGTGTCGTATTCCACGGGATTGTTGATTACTTCTACTCACGCAAATTAATATTATTTTATCTAGATTTAAGAAGATTTTTAGAATAATAAAAGTGAAAAGAAAGAAAAGAGCATTTGATCGGAAATCCTTCTTGAGTTAAATAAATTGTAAAATCTAAATTCATAACCAAAAGCGATAGAATAATTCGACCGTGGAGGTTCCCAAAATATGGTAGAGCCTCTCTCGAGAGAACTACCACCTAACCTTAGGTTGATCGATTAAGACCCCTCGGCCAGTCGAAACCCCTAAGCTTGCTTTATGCGGTGAGCCCCACTATTGGATTTGACTCCAATCCGGAAGATTTGTGTCACCCTCTCTCGAGGAATGCATGCAACTCTTTCCACTAATGAATGATCTACACAAATTCATGGATCTCTCGATCACTAGAAAATGGATCAAGAATTGATATTCATATACCGGCAATATGAGATCAATCGAGAAAAATCAAAAGTGGATCGTAATAATTCTTAAACTAAAGCTACGAAAATGAGAGATTACAAAATAAGAAAAGCTTAAGAATTCATCCGATCAAATGCTATAAATTCAGCTAAACATATTTGAAAAGAGAAACATTTTTATAACTAAGTAAAGAGAATTACAATTGCAGGAATTGGAAATCTAAACTATGAATTTAAATTTGCAAGACATAAAGTAAATCTGCATAAAGAAAATACAATAAGAAAATGCTGAAAAAACTAATCTAAAAATGACCCAATCTAAGCTAGGATCGGATCCCCATCACTTTGGCAGTAGCTGGCTTTTATAGGCAGAAAATTGGTGAGTCACGCCCTTGGTCACGCCCGTGACCAAGGGCGTGTAAGCTGCGTAATTGCGTCTTGAAAGCCCGAGAACGTTGGGGAAGAAAAAACCGCCAAAATTAATCATCTCGACGGGTCACGGCCTCGGTCACCCCCGTGACCTAGGGCGTGACTTGACCGAATCTGGAAACGGCGGGAAACAGCGCGATCTGGAGTTATTCTGGCAGTTGCGGGAAGGGTCACCCCCTAGGTCATGGCCGTGACATGGAGTCACGCCCGTGACAGAGGGCGTGACTTGACCGAATCTTGAAACAGCGCGATCTGGAGTTATTCTGGCAGTTGCGGGAAGGGTCACCCCCTAGGTCATGGCCGTGACATAGAGTCACGCCCGTGACCTGGGGCGTGTAGGCTGGAAATGATGTGACGGCGTGTTCTGGCAGCTAGAAGATGGCTGGGTTGAGTCATGGCCGTGACTTGATGTCACGCCCTTGGTCATGGCCGTGATCGAGGGCGTGTAATACTAAATTGGGCTGGCGGCATGATCTGGCAGATGTAAGATGGCTGGGTTGAGTCATGGCCGTGACTTGAAGTCACGCCCTTGGTCATGGCCGTGACCGAGGGCGTGTACTGAAGATTTTTGCATACTTATTCCATTCTTTCCCCTGAACATGGCTGTGAGCTTAAATTTGCTATTAGCAGCCCCAGATTACCTGAAAACACAAAATAAAGCGAATTAGATATATATTAAACTAAAATTATATAAAAACTAATTAATTACTACTAAAATACTATATAAAAATAACTATAAATAATGCACTATCATAGTACAAACAAGTCAAGAGTACATGACCAATCATATAGCTACATATCATGCATATAAACATTATAATGGGGTATGCACACCCCGGCCTATCACAACATGAGTGTTTCGATCGGCTCAGATATGGACACTCCGGACTTATCCTCGGTTACCACATCGGGCCCTGCATTGAATGCTTATGCGCATTGGGATGATACAGTCAAGTCACAACATATAGTTCCTTGGTAGCCCTAGTCGATCCCACGATCTATCGCAAAGTAATCAGATCTCTAACCTCATTGGGACCTCACTTCATGTACATATGAAATCACACCACGAGGATACGTCAATCGAATATGAGAAATCACGCTACCCCTCTTGGGTCTCATAATAAATTGAAATACTAAGCAACGGGAGGGGTGGGATACATCCCTTTCAAACCACTCATGTTTCTCCCAATACAAACACAGACACTATCACACTCTTGGCGGAGTGTATGATATGAAATCCCCACCACAAAAGGCATACATACGGTAGGTCATGACAGTAGAACTTTTTCCAAATAGAGCACACAGAGGTCATGCCTACTCGCCCCTTTTCTAAACCGAGTTCATACCCAAGGATCACGCAAGGTCCCTCATGACCTGCTCAGACTCCAATCCCCTTTTATTCCTCAAATGAGATCATCGTGCCTCATCTAACATGTAACATCCCTACTTTAAAAAGTGGCCTAGCCATTTCTATTGAACCCTTGGAGGAGTTTAGCCCTGGTTAGTAGACAACGCGCAAAAATGTGTTGAGACAGCTTCTAGCAGTGAAACTAAGCTCACTTGTCATATCGACGTTGCGTCGATTAGAACTCGACACATCTTTGAATTTGACGAGCAGCTATTAATTCGACGTATCCGTCGATATGAAATCGACGTTGCATCGAATGCTATTTGAATTATCTGATTTAGGAGGCTCTCGAAGCTAGCGTCGAATAGAATTAGACGGTACATCGAATTCTATTCGACGCAACTCTGAATGAATAGTTCTATTTTCTTAGAAAGTTCTGTTGTTTTTCACAACAATGATTTTTATTGAAAATAGTATTTATACTATTATTTTCATAAACTAAAGAAGATAATATGAAGATTTAAAGTAGAAATCACTCCCCTGTTGGATTTGGTTCCTTATTAGACCATAGTTCTTCCTTCCCCTTCCATTATCTCCTAGGAGGGATCCTACTTACTCCTGCACAAATAGCTTAAACATTAGAAGGAACCCAGGTTACATTGGGCTCTTTGTTTTTACCATTATAAGGTTCTATGATAGAGTAGAAGGGTTTTTCATGATATCTTTTAGGATGGCAGAGAATGAGTTTATCAAGCCTTGATTTATTATGTTGGTACTTGAAATGTGTCTAAAATGTATCTACATATAATAAATCAGCAGAGAGTTTTATTATTCTATTTTTTGCTTTGGCCTTTTGATTATTGTTGTTCAATTTCTCTGCATTGCTCTTGCATAGAGATTTCTTTTCATTGTTTAGAATTACTTTGTTAGGCACAGTTATTTTATTTGGATTATTGATATTTTGATCCTTAAATACTGCACTCTTCTCTCTTGATTGATATTCACTAGGTCTAATAAATCTAACTGGATTTTTCCAGACTGGTCTACTCGTGACTTCAGTGCTAGTGCAATAGTCTGCTCCTAGACCTAGGTGTTTAAATCTCATGGACAGATTTTGTGTAATATCTTTGAGCTTTTGACTCCTCCCATTGAGAGAGTCCTCAAAGGCTTTTGCCTTTGTTAGCTCTTCTTTTAATTTTATATTTTCATTTCTTATTTCTATCAATTCTGTTTCTTTTTCCTGAATTTCATTTCTCAGATCATTATTTAGTGAATATAATTCATCTTTCTTAAAATTTTCTAATTCTTCCTTATTTGTTTCTAATTCTTTTTGTATATTGAGGAAATTATTGCAAAATTCTTTAAAGCATTTTTTAAAATCATCAGAATTGAAATCAAAATCATCAAACAAAGATACATGTTCTTCTTCATCATCTAAAGATATACCCAATGCCATCATGCATGCTGCTTCAACATCTTTTTCTTCATCACTCTCTGATGAAGAGGAGCTTGACTCTGCTTCAGAGTCACTCCAGGTTTCAGCAATGAAACCTTTGCCTTTCTTCTTGTCTTTCCTCCTGAAAGACTTCTTCTTCTGCTCATCTTTGTTGCTGCTCCTGTCCCTTTATTCATGTGGGCAATCAGGGGCTATGTGCCCTGGTTTGTTGCAGGAGAAGCAAATCACCTCCTTCTTTGGAGTCTTATCATATCTGGGCTTTGAGATCTTCTCTCTTCTCCTTGAGTCTTCTATCTTGACCCACTTTCTGAATCTCCTTGCTAGGAGACTGGACATTTTATCTTCAGGAGTGGAGGGCTCTCCTTTAGCAGCTTTCAGAGCAAGACTCCTTTGGATAGGAGTTGGAGTTGTCTCATTTGCCTCTGTTTCAGCTCTGCTTTTCAGTAGCATCTCATATGATTTAAGCTTTCCTAGCAAAACATCAGTAGAGATTTCTCTATGGCATCTGGACTCTCTGATGACCCAGATCCTTGAGTCCCATGAGCTTGGAAAGCACATGAGGATCTTATCATTGATCTCTGTCAAGGATATTTCTTTGTCCAGACTCCTTAGCTCATTGATAATGATGCTGAATCTGTCATACATTTTAGCAACACTTTCATCGGCTTTCTTTTGAAAGTTCTCATATTGGGATATGAGAAGGGACTTCATGTCCTTTCTTTCATCAGAACTCCCTTCAACCGTTCTGGTAAGAGATTCCCAGATCTCTTTTGCTGATTGACAGTCAGCTACTTTCTGGAAAATGTCATCTGACATTGTGGAAACCAGAATATTCATAGCCTTGGCATCGCATACATTCTGCTTCTTCTCAGCCTCTATCCATTCACTTCTTGGGACAGCTTCCAGTGTTGAAGATCCACTGCATCTTGTCTGACTAGAGTTGGGGGACCTAAAAGTATAACATCAAAGATGTCTTCATCAATGGAGTTCATATACAGCTTTATTCTGGCCTTCCATAGTGTAAACTTATTTATGTTACACACTAGTGGTCTTGTTGATGCATAATCTTTAGGACTCATTTCTTTTAAAAATAGTTTTAACTGATTTATAATAAAGAAAAGAGAGGAGAAGATCTTTTGATCAAGGTGTTAACCTTTTGATGATCAACCTATCTCTGATACCAATTGAAAGTGCACAGTGTGCCTCTGAGTATTCTCTATAGGGGGGTGAATAGAGTTTAAAATATTTTCTACCCTAATTATGCACACACAATAAAAACTTTAAGTATTATGCACTCAACAAAACCAAAGACAGAATAAAGTATAAATAGATTGTTGAAAATAAAACACAGAAAAACTAAAGTATGGACAACACAGAAAATCACACACAAAGACACGGGAATTTTATAGAGGTTCCCCAAAATTTGGGTAGTCCTCTCTTCTACATCCCTGATAGGATTGCACAACCTGTGCCTGAGTCTTTTGATAAGGAGACTCTTAGAACAACCGAGCCTTTTGATAAGGAGACTCTTAGAACCACTGAGTCTTTTGATAAGGAGACTCTTAGAACCACTAAATCTTTTGATAAGAAGACTCTTATAACCACTGAATCCTTTAGAAGAGGGATTAATAAAACTCTTTACAGTTGAAGGAAAAGTGAGAAGAAAGTAAGAAGAAAGAAGATGAAGATAAGAATTCTGTTTTTTAGAATTCTTCAGAAGAAATTTCTCAAGAACTTCAGCCTCTGTTTTTATTTCACTGGATCTGTTGATGATGAACCATTGCTTATGATTGTGATGATTTGAAAGGGTTATTTTCAGATCCTTTTCTCTGAGTTCTTCTTGTAATCTAGCTGATGTATGATGATGATGAAGGAGCATCTATCTATCTTTTCTGTGTAGAGAGAGCACTTGAGTTTTCTGTCTTAGGGTTAGAGAAGAGCAAGAAGAAGAGCCACATTCGACAGAATGAATAATGTTATCAATCTCTATCTTTCTTCTCTTTTTCTCCATACTTACTGTGTATGATTGGTATTTGAATTTCTTTCTCTATTTAGATTGTCCTGAAAAGGAATTCTTATTGGACCTTTGATTTTCCTTTCCTCTTCGATCCCGACCCGTCCATCGGCTATGAATACCTTCTAAGAATGTTTTTTCCATGTCCTGGAGTACTCCATTCCATTGTTGGAAATAATCGAGCCGTTGGAAAACTGTCTTTTGCTTGGTGGTCCTTCTGAAAAGGTGTTATAAGGACAACCGAGAAAGTTTCCTTTTTTCAGACTGTACTCGACGTAGCATCAAATTAAATTTCTTTCTTATCGACGCACCTCTGAGTTCTTATCGGAGTAGGCTTCAAATTCCTTCTTAGCTCTGGCTGAACTCAGATGGCGACGTAGCGTCGAATACTTCTCAACGTATCCGTCATCTTCTGTGTCGAGTTGAAGTCGAAGTTGCGTTGACTTCACTGATGGCTTCGACAAGCTCTTCCTTCTGCGTCGATCCATTTCGACGTTGCGTCGAATTGACTTATACTTCGACTGACTGATCAAGTTGCTTGGACTTCTAGTCAGAGTTGCGTCGATATCAAGTCGAAGTTGTCTCGACTTTCATTCGACGCAAGTCTTAACTTAACTGATTTTGTGATTGTCTTGACTTGGCCTTGACACTCTAATATGAGTGTGACAACCTAAGACATATAATGACCAATTTACTCTTACTATACAATGAGGGTAATACACCTAAGAAGTAAAATCATCTATAGATAATTTGTTAAGTTAAATCAAAAGGGGTTTTTCCCAACGTAGTTCTTCTATGGTTTGCAGCGTCATTTCCACTACTTCATTTGTTGTCCCACCTGCACAATAGTCAAGCAAACCAGGGAGTGGTCAACCATACATGACCTCAAAGGGAGTCATGTTGGTCGAGCTATTAAATGTTGTGTTGTAATGATATTTTGCTAGTCCTAGATACACAGACCACTTATTAAGATGTTCATGTGAGAATATTCTTAAGTGTTGTACTACACATCGGTTAACCCTTTTCGTTAACCCTTCTGTTTGAGGGTGATATGAGGAACTGTATTTTAGATGTGTTCCTTGAATCTGAATAATTCCACCCAAAAATCACTTAAGAATATGTTATCCCATTCGGAAACAATGGATTCTGGGATCCCATGTAGCTTACCTACATAATTCCAGAATTCATGGTCCATTGGCCCTGATAATAGATGTTTTAATGGAATTAGATGGATGGCTTTTGATAATCTATCTACCACTACCATTATTATTGTGTAACCATGGGATTTAGGTAAACTGGTGATAAAGTCCATGGTGATATCGGCTCATATTTGGGGGGGGGGGGGGGGGGGGGGGGGGGTTGGCAAGGGCTGCAATAACCCATAAGGGGAGTGATTTGTGGATTTTGCCTTTTGGCAAATGTCACATTGCCTAATATAAAATGTGATTTATTGTTTCATATTATTCCAGTAAATTTGCGTTTGAATTTTATGTAGAGTTCCTTTGATTCCAGAGTGCCCACCCACTGGACTGGAATGAGTCTTAGTAATAAATTTTTTCTTAACTATGGAATGTTTAGGAATGTAAAATTCTATGTTTGTATGTGATGTATATGCCTTATTTTTTCCATTCTGGGTATGTTTGGGGCTCATTTCTTAATTTCTGTAGAAATTCATCATCATATTCATGTTCCAAGCCTTGCATTAGGGATGTGGTTGGAACAGTGATCATGTTCGGCTTACATGTGATGAGTAATCTGGAATTATGGAATCCTAGCTAAAGCATCAGCTGCTTGATTATGCCTTGTCAGATTTATATTTAATTACAAAGTCATAACTTAATAGTTTTGAAAGGAACGTTTGCTGCTCTAGGGTTTGAATATTTGGGTTAGTAAATGATGTAAGCTCTGATGATCGGTTAGGATTGTGAAGTGGTGGCCCAGTAAATATTATCGCCACTTGGACACAACTGCTGTAACATCATACATCTCTCTGATGTAAGTGAATTTTTGATGCATCATTGGGGATAATTTTTTACTAAAATTAGTTAGTGTTCTTTTGTTGCATAAGTACCGCTCTTATTCCTACTCCGGACACATCTGTTTCAATTATAAACAGCTCACTAAAATTAGGAAGAGATAATATTGGATAGGAAATCAATTACTTTTTAAGTATTTCAACTGCTTCGTCAGTTTTTATTCCATTGGAAGACATTCTTTTTAAGTAATTGTTAGAGGATAGAGAATTTTTTGTCATAATCTCTTATGAATTCTTATAATATCTAGGAATGCTCTTACTTCCTTTGATTAGCTGGTGATAGAAAATTGCTCAATGGATTCAATGTTATTTTTATTTGGGCTCACCTACCTTCTTTGATGGTGTGTCCTAAAAACTCAACTTTTTTTGTTAAAAATTTAATTTTTGATAACTTAATCATCAATTGGTTTTCTGCCAATATACCCAAAGTAATTACTAAGTGCTCAAGGTGATCGTTTTTTATGGGGCTGAATTATTAATATATCGTCAAAATATATTACTATAAATTTTCTTAGTTATGGCTGGAAGATAGTGTTCAAGAGTGCCTGGAAAAGTTGATGAGGTTGTTGGTCAAATCAAAAGGCATCACTAAGAATTCATAGTGTTCCTTTGTGTGTCCTAAATCTCATCTAGGGACATCTTGTTCGACCATCCTTATTTGATGGTAAGCCGACCGTAAATCAATTTTTGAAAAGTAACGGGCTAAAATAACTCATCTAAGAGCTCATCTATCGTTGGTATAGGAAATTTATCTTAATCGTTTATTTTATTCAGGGCACTATAGTCAACACAAGACCTCCATGATCCGTCTTTTTTTTCGAACTAGTAATAAGGGAACTAAAAGCCGACGTGTTGGGTTTAATCTGTCTGTTTCTCAACATTTCTTCTACTTGCAGTTCTATCTCATTCTTTTGGTGATAAGGGTATTTGAATGGTCTCAGATTTGGTGTGGATAACTCGGGATTTAAATTGATCCTATGGTCAATTAAACGTTTGGGTGGTAGTTCAGTTCATCGAACAATTGAGAAAATCTTGTAACAATCTCTGAAACTGGGATGACAGTTCAATTAAATTTTCAGAAAGAGATGGTTCAATATTACTGGGTAACGGAATTTCCATAGTTATCAATAGACACAAAGTTACAGGTTTTACAACAATCGTTCTCATTAACTGCAATGATGACACTTTTCCAACTCGTGGGGTCTTATTTTGCCCAATTAATTTCAATTGGCAGCGTGGCCCCTTAGTATGATATTGTCAAATTAACATAATCTATTGTTACCGGTCCTTAAAGTTCTGAGCCAACTTTGTCCCAGTATAATATATGCATCCTCTATCTCTAGGACATATAGGTGAACAGTAAATAAGTTGGTTTGTATGAGCAGTGAGATATCTTTGCATTTGCCCTGACATTGTTCCGTTGATCCATTCCCCATAAACACAGGAAATTTTGTGACTCTATGAATGGGTAATTTTAAATTGGATGCCATCCTAGTAGAAATAAAATTATGGGTACTTCCTCCATCTAGGAATAACTCTATTGGATGATGGTTAATGTATCCCATAAATCTAACCCATGGTCTGGTAATGCCCCAGTAAGGGCTTGTAAGGATACTAATGCTGTGGGGTCCTTCCACCTCGGCCTTAGTTTCATCGTCTGCATCTTCCAATTCCTCCTCCACTGTGCCCCTTATATAAAGGAGGGCTCCCTTCCCTTTACACTTGTGGCCCGCATATGATAACGCTCATCACTGTTTATAGCAGAGTCCATTTTCCCTCTTAGCTTGGAGCTCTGCGGGGGTCAGTTGCTTGATAGGTGAAAGTTTTGGTATATATGAATTATTGGAAGTTTTATTGGGCTCATATGAAGTTTCGGTCATTTTTGTATATTTGATTTTTAAATATGTATCATCGAAATCTTGGTCTTCGTGCATCCTAGCTATGGAATAGGCATCATGGATTTCTCTGGGTCCATGCATTAAAACGGATAGTTAATATAAGGTTTTAGGTCTGACACAAACATATCGCGGGACAAAGTCTGGGGGTAATCCGGGCACCCTCATAATTAAATCCTCAAAATCCTTCTTGACGGCTGTTGACTTTTGGTTGTAATTTTGTTAGAAGTCCCGCCAGGTTATTATATTTTGAAGGTCCAAATCTTTTTTGAATGACATCTACAAATAAAGAAAAGATAATGTTGGGTGATTGTCTAGAGTTGCCACCTGGCTACCATTTAGATGCGGCTTATATAGGGTAAGGAGGCGATTATCAAGTAATCTTGGATCCGGATATTATTATATTCAAACTACCTTTTGAGTTCATACAACCAATCGGTTGGATCACCCTCCGAAAACCTAAGACATTGTATGCCAAATATTACAAGGTCGGTCGTAAACTACCTGGTTTTCAACGAATATTGGTACAAGTCCAAGAATTCCGCTGGAAGATTGTCCTTCTGGTGGTCTAAGATGATCTTTTGAGATTCACCCATCGCTGGACGGCCATGATGTTGATCCTGAGCCCATGTATTCAACGACATTTCGAGTCATGGAGCGGTAATTGATCTTGAAGTTGATTGTAGATTGATCTTTATTTCCAAAATTTGACGTGCCAGACTATTCTCTTTCTTTTGTAATTCAGTGGTGAATTGGTTCTGAATTTGCTGGGTTTTCTGCTCCATCTCTGGCATGATTAGATGCTGTAGTTTCTTCTACCTGCACAATATGCTGCTACTGTTCTGCCTGTAGGGCCAGTCTTCACTTAGACCAGGGATCTCAATCCTTCACCTCATTTTCCCAAGAGCAGGATTGGATCCTCTCAATGAGAGCACCAAATGTTACAATCCTGCAACATGCATATCTTAATCGAACAGAGGAAACGGCTACGAGAGGTGGCGTGGAGGTAGGAGATGAAAGGACGAAGAAATAGACGAAAACATTCCTTATCATTACTTTCTTAATCCATTATTACATCGGTAATCTATATATAAGTATACAACTAATGTCATTACAATAATGTGGCCTATTTGATCGTTACAGAGAAATGCATTACATCTGGGAAAAATTATATTTATTTAAAGCTAAACTCATCGCCGCTGGATCTGCCTGGGAGAGACTCGAGAGCCTTTACGATCGTTGGATGATGCTAACATTCCCCAACCGTCTGATGAGACGATGATGATTATTCGTCGTTTGATGATAATACATGGCTGGCAGCCACATGATCGTTGGATCTTCTATGACAATCAGAGGCCATCAGATGCAACACTAACAGATTCGAATTACAAATGAACAATCAACTCCATGCCGACCAACAAGCTCCGACCAGGCACTTGCAATGGAAGATTGAAAGGAGGGAAAACGATCAAAGAACATCACTCAACACACTAGCTCGTACACCGACAAGGTGTTCGGTGGAATGTCCAAGAGATTTTTAGCGAAAGGACCCCCATAAGGGGAATGAGAACCAAGGAAGGTTGGAAAAGGAGGGAAGGAAGAACACAAACAAGAAGCTAGAAACAACTGCCCCAATCCCCGACGGCGTCCGTTGTAAAGTCAAAGAAGAAAAAATTGAGGAAAACTCCTATCCACCTGCCCTTTTGAGGCTACAAGGACACACCGACCCAATGGAGAAAACAGTTAACTTGAGTGTCGTTTGCGAGGATGCAAGACACACCGACCAAGGTTCGCTTCAAGGAAGGAGACTAGGTACTCCTAGATTATGTAGGAGACTCGAAAACCTTGAATATTTTAACGCAACTCTCACAAGCACAAAATTTTTGGACCACCCAGCCACATGGCATCATTCCATTGAATGTGGACAGTTCAACACAGGCAAAAACACTTATCCTACTAGAGAAATTGCCAGGTGTGTGTGGCAAGATTTATCTGATGCAAGAAACCAATTGATTCCATGTCGAATGATAAGCATTTTAGGCTCTTCAAGGATAGTCATTTATGATGAGCTCAAGCGAACGGTCGATTGAGCAGAAGCGTGGAGCAGCATCATTTGCTTCTTGTGCTCGATTATTGTTAGTTTGTGCGAACACACGAATATGATGGCTTGAGTAAAGCATGGCACAATTAAAGCGCACAACAAAGCTCATAAGACAATGATACTCATGTTTCCAAGATCAAATTTAAAATATTGACATAGTTTCATTTTGTTACAATCTCCCAAAAAAATCAAAATAAAAAGCAGTAAAGGAAGCACATCTATGCCAAACACATTAATATTCAGCGGGGACGTAGATCATGATTATCTTTAATGGGAAATTTCGCCAGAATGTCATTCTGGTGCGCTTGTATCTTTGGCAGGCATGCTACTTTGCTGATCGAGTCTCCCAAATGCTTTATTAATGTTGCATTTAAAACGCTATCTTTCTTCAATTATGCCTAAAATGGTGAATCAGTGTCCTATTTTGAATTTCACAAATTGTGCCAACAAAAATCCACAGCTCTGATATCACAGATAAGGAAATAAGACTCAAATGGCGGCTAGAGTGGGACGCCACCAAACTCATATTCACCCAAAAAGCTTAAATAAATTATGAACAGCCACGTGATAACTCTACAATAACATATCATTCACTCATATGACGTGGGACTAAACTTACACTTTCGGATTACTCACCAGCAACACGGCTTTCTTGTTATTGGATGATGAGAACCTAAAATTATGCTTTAATGACGAAATTTGTGCCCGGGCTCCGATTATAAATCGTGTCGAATTTTATGTAATGCTAACACGTGGCGTTAAATATGAATTAAATATAAATTTTTATACGTGACGTTAAATATGAATCACATCTCAGAGGTTCATTATACATCTCAGAAGTTATTTGTGACATCTGAGATTTTATCAAAAACAACAATTATTTGTGATATCTCAGTTGTTATACTGAATATCTAAGATATTATCGTTGTTAGCTCAGATGACATTTGTGACATCTCAATAGTCAATAATGACATCTGAGATGTGATTTGTTACCACACAGAAATTTTGATAAAAATATTATTTTTTTTTCCGACTTTCAACAATTTAAAATACATACTTATCTTTCACATTTTCCTATAATTCACAAGAGAATATCATAAAAACATCACAAATTCGAGGACATCTCATTAAGCTTTTGAATCTGAGATGTCAAAAAAAATATGAGATGTCAAATACGACATCTCAGATATCACTCTATTTATCTCAAATAACATAACGGACATCTCAGTAAACGTAAACTAATGAACAACACAAATCTGCGTATAATAGATCTCACATTCAATATGATCATTGAAGCATGTTCAGGCGTTGGTAATGAAAATTACCTTCTCCATTTTTCAACAAAAACACGTAAAGAGTAAACTTCTTCATCTCCGATCAGTGATCTCGTGTCGTCTGCTCGCACGCCTGTGTCGTCATCTCAAACGCGTCGCTAGAAGCAAATGTGGAGGGAAAACAAACAAATTACCTAACAGGGAGCTAGCAATGGCTGGCGGGAGATTGGCGAGAGAAAAATACAACGAGAAACAGAATATAAAATAATAATAATTAACGCCACGTGTCAGCATCACACGTAAAAACCCGACCACAATTTATAACCGAAGCCCGGACACAAATTTCGCGCTTTAACGAGGGTTTTCCTTTTAAATATCAATATCAGAGGAAAAATATCTGTTCTGGCCAGCCACTAATCAAATCATCTGAATCTCAAGAAAGATGCCTTTGGATTTTTTTTCTTATATATAAAATAGGAAAACAATAAATAAAGTACAAAATAATTGTATAATAGACCATTATATTTGTTATGTGTACATTGATTACAGAGCATTCACCATCAACCTGGTACGCTAAATTTCAAATGCAAACCCGAATCTTGCAACATGTGAACCAAGAAACCAACAGGAACGGATCGATTCGCTAAAACAGCCAAAGGCTGGCTAGAAAAAAGAGTGCAGAGACCAAATAATAATAACATTTCAGCTAAGAATAACTCAAAATGAGTGAATAAAATGCTAAAAAATGGAAGGTGCGAAAATTAACAGCAATCTCTCATCTCTACAGAACTGAAATGAAGGAAAACATAAAAACAATACGTGCTGCTTCCTCATCATAAACTGGAACAAACAAACTCCTTAATTTCATCCTCACCACATACAGACTAGGCCTCTTCGCCCTATTAAATCGCTGAGGTTAAGCAGCTCGGAATGATATTTGCAATCGGGTGAAGAAGATCGATGATGTGTCCCTAAACCAGTAAAACCTTGTTTGGTGAGTCTACACTCGCAACCAGGAATCGGCGGAATGTTACAAAGCGGACGAATTATAGGAAGTTATCAGGAGTTTCGGCGGTCACGTCGGGCTCGCCTCTCCTTGGGGCGGGTTCAAACTGCAAGATTAACATTATTATTTACGAATCATTTACAGTTATCTAAAAATAAATTATTACGAGTTCTATTCCAACATTAATGGTCCGTTTGGCGCCTCATTTTCGCTCCAGTGAATTTGGACAAACGCAGCCGTCATAAAATATATGTTTGATATGACAACGGTTATTTCTGTCACCAAGGAAAAAACTAATTTTGAACATAAAGTGGATGAAGTTCCTTAGATGAGGTCGGATGTTCACAAACGATGGTTCATAGTTCACGGCCGCCACCGCCATGCCAAACGGACCCTACGCGTATCAGACATACAAGATCAAACAAAATTATTGGAATACAGTAGATAAGAGCCTTCCATATTTGTGACAATGTTAGTGGGAAACACGAGTCTGGACCAACATGTCCCAACACATGTAAGACGCATTAGAATCGAATGTGTTGTTTTCTAAAATTAGGAGGCGACAAAGGCTGGATGGCCGATGAGTTGCGATGTTGAGCATGTTAGGGCCAACTAATGATATTTTAATGTGTTCTTATTTTATATTTACCATCATACAAATCTTCTTTTGGGGGTATTTGGCAATTTTTTTGGACATTACAATGTTGATATTGATGAAATCATGTTTAATGATTGATGATGTTGTTCGCGTGTTTGTTGACAATTAAGTATCCATGTAATGTTGCTTATTACTACATGTGTTGCCATTGGGTCTAGTTTAATGTGTTCTCATTTCATGTGATTATTTTTAAGAATATATTCTCTTTGTTTATTTGACATTTTTAATAATGGTGTTACTAACAATTAAAGCTCCTTAGGCTAGACGTTTTGGGCGGAACGAAGCCTAAGTATCCGGGAATCTATTTATTACTATTTCCATCATCATTACCAAAAAATTACTTCATCATAACGAAAATTTTAAGTTGTCATTCCTTGGTGTGCATATTTAAGTGTGTGTTTTGTAGGAGTGAAGTAGGGAGGAGGAAGACCTGAATAAATGTATGACCTTTGCAGTCATCAACTTCTAATATGGAGGCCATATTCCCACAGCGATAGCAATAATTGGGTGCGCTAAATATGGTTACAACCTTTTGATCCTGTACCACAAAAAAGGATCAGGATATTAAAAAAATAAAAAAATGAATACTGAATAATTCATCAAACGGTAACATACATGTCCCCAGTTAAATCCTTCCATGACTAACTGATGCGCTCGAGCAATGAGCTTAAGTTTGTTCGTATTGTTGAATTGTTCCGATATATCCTGAAACAGAAAATCGGTTCAATCGAAGGAAGAACGGATATAAAATGACCGGAGCAAGATTAGTGTACCTGGCCAAATGTATATCCCGCACCACGCGGAGAGATGCCCCAACCACATCGATCATCTGGGTCCGACCATAGAAGATCACACATTGGCCCTTCATGAGGGACTTCTTGAACACGATCAAAGTTGCGAATGTTATCAAGAGTCTCAATAGAAGGGGATAATCCACCATGCAAGCAAAAAATTTCTGACTCAACCTGCAAAAGATTCAGAAATTAAGGACGCATATGGTAATTGCAATAGCGCATCATTTCAATGGGTAAGACCAGAATTAGTCACATTGCCAGTTTATCCTAGCATAGAACTATTAAGACATGCCAGTTTATCCTAGCATAGAACTATTAAGACATGCCAGTTTACCTAACTTTACAGTTTCACATAATAAATTTTATATATTCAGAATTCAGCTATTTTTCAATGAAAGTAGCATGCCTCGTTCTATGATTGACTATTGTTCTTAAATACATAAATTGTTTGAAATGTGAGAGGTGATTAGGAAAAAAGAGAAAACTGACAAAGTGATGCAGTGGTAGGTCGACTCGAGGTGGAAAATAAAATGCAGTCCTAAATGCAATGTGTTTTGATATAAATGCAAGAGGTGGTCCGCAATAAGAATAGCAACAGTAATTAATTATTATTAAACTAATAGAGGCACGAGCCTTCACAAATTTCAATTAAAGAGAGCGCGCTGTCACGGACTTAGTATTTCAACACCTACGAAGCACGGATACTTAAAAATGCTTCGCGTATCGGCTCGAACCCATATCGGATACGGGAAACGCGCGGAAACGCGTTTCCGAAACGTTTCCTAACATAGGAAACACAATATTTAAATTAAATAAAAAAATTAATTGGGAAACGCGTATCCCCCTTGCGGGATACGCGTTTCCCGCAATTTTATTCACGGCGTCAGGCGCGCAGTCACGCCTCATATTAAATGGTGGCTAATTCTTAGAAATAATTTCTTCTCTTTACAAAATCATTTTATTAATTTAATGTCAAAAAAGATCTTGTTTATGTGAAGAATTTGATGATCATCATTACATATTATGATATTAGTTCTCAATGTGTACTTGTAGGCTCAATCTTGACTCTTGAGTAATCTGTATTGATAATAAATAAATCAAACTAAAATGTGTACTTGTAGGCACTATAAATAATGTTTGTGCTTTTGGATACCTCAAGGAATAGATTGCATGAGCTATTCTTCATATTTTCTCTTCCTGTGATATCCAATACTTCTCCTAGCTCAATCTTTCCCATTGTGCCTAAACAACATGATTGTGCGCCAATTATTCTTTATTGAATGCAGTGATTGGGATGGTACCTTAGTTTGTTAATTGTATTTTTTTTATATTATTAATACTTATATTAAAATAATTAAAAAAAATTAAAAACGATTCTCGTATCCGTATTTTTCTAAAATCACGTTTCCCGTATCCGTTTCGTATATGTTTTCGTCCCCCGTGCTACATAGTTCAACACTAAGTGCGTGCGGCACTTGGCTAGTATTTCCACCAACTTAAGCTAACCAAGTAAGCCTAGCTTCAATAAAGCACTGGATTAAAGAGGAATCTTTGATTATACTTCTGAATGAAATTACAAGACAGTTCGAAAGACAGTTGAACGGGACATACAAAAGGATCAAGACATACAACAATGTTCAACACTAAAGCTCACAAGCACTCAGCCCTCACAAGAGGAGTCTTACTTTCACAACACACCCAAAACCTTGGATGATCCCAAATGGGGAGAGGTCCCCCCCTTATATAGACCTCCTCCCCCTTTTCCCCCCAACCTCAAGAAGAATCTAGATTTCTCCACACATGGAAGTGACTAGATTCTTCCCCACTCTTCTATACTCTTCCATATTTCCCAAGTGTGATCTTTCTCCAATATTCTAGAATATTCTCAACATATCTAGAGTAATCTTGAACAATGGTCGCGAGACGAGTTAGTTAACCTTAGCATCGTGACATTCTCCCCCACTGAAACCATGCGTCGACCTCGACGCATCCTTCCTTCACCATCTGTGTGCAGACCTTATCGTGGAGAGGGTCTTCACTTCTTGTCCATGTACTCTCCTTATTGGCACCGGGTAGGAAGTCGGACCATCAATGAGGTGTATCTCAGACGTTGGGAAAATGAGAAGACCCTTCAAACTGATCAAGAAATTCATCCCAATGACAATGTTGTAATCGTCAAAGGGGATAATTTCAATGGGCACCTTACCCTTCCAATCTCCAAGACGAACACTAACGTCTGGAGCAAGACCAATAGTTTGCACTTCCTCAGAGTTGGCAAATTTGAGCCGAGTTGGTCCAAATTTGATCGGTAGTCCAATTCTCTTGGCAACAGATTCAGACATAAAGAAGTCAGTTGCTCCCGTGTCCACTAAGGCTCTCATCTTCGTGCCCTCGATCTCCACATTCACCATCATTTGTCCTTTACTTACCATCCTTCCCCTAATACGGGTTTGGTTTGCCCTTCCTGATTTGTAGTAGTCCTTCTCCCCACTTGATCAATAGTGACTCGTATCGTCTCAAAGTCGGGCAAACATTTACTTTATGCGGTCCTTTGCAGAAGAAACACTGCAGAGGTGAGCATCTTATGTAGGAACCTTGGGTAGACATGGCATTAAGGCGTTGCATGATACTTAGCCTTGCCATTTCTTGCGACTCCTCTACGTCCCCACTTATTGACTCTTCTTTCATCATCATTGTCGTCAAGGTCCCAAGCTTCGGACATTCTTCATGTGATGGGGTCCATTGCATACAAAGCAGGTGGGTGGCCTTCTTCTTTCCTCGAATCTTCTTTGGCGGTGTGTGTAGTTCTTGGATTCTACTTCAGCATCCTCCACATTCTCAAGATGACTCTTTTCTTCTTCTTGGTGGAACTCGCTTAGTGATTCGGCTGCTGCAATTGCTTCATCGACACTTCGAGGGCCACGCCTTGCACTTCTTGTTTTGCCCATAATTGTAGCCCATCCACGAAATAAAATTGTCGATCATCCTCTGACATGTCAGGGATTTACACATAAATGTTATGAACTCGCTCACATATTCCGCGATTGTTCGCTTTTGTCTCAACTCCCTTAGCCTCTTTCGTGCAAGATATGCAACATTCTCTGGGTAGAAGTGGCGTTTAAGCTCCCCTTGAACTCCTCCCATGTGTCCAATCGACATAATCCTTTCGCGGCATCTGCCTGCCTCCTTCGCCACCATAGTGCAGCATTGTCATCAAGAAATTGTGAAGCAGTACGTACCTTGGTTGCATCATCGCGTAGATGACAACCCTCAAAATAGTTCTCCATCTTCCATAAGAAGTTCTCAACTTCTTTGGCATCTCGCTTGCCCAAGAATGAATCTGGTCTTGGGATGTCCACTCTAGGAATGGCAGTGGTGGTGCTGACACTTCCATTTGCGATAGCCTTCTTGCATATGGCTAGTTCCTCCTCCAACTCGTCAATGCGTGTGTGTAATGTGGCATTGTCATCAAATGCATATTGGAGTCTCTTCTCTAGCTCCACACGAATGGCTTCCCACTCTTTACGCATCGTACGGTTATTGAGTTCCATGACTTCCATGCGTTTCTCCCAGTCCTCCATAACTAGCACCAAGTGGCTCTCTTCTCGAACCCGACTTTGGTCCCGCTTCTTCTTGCTTATTTGTTGGGTAGTATCCCTACCTCGTTCCTCCTCAATATGGTAGTCTTCATCTCCTGCCATATTCGTCTTTGTTGCGGCACGATATGTAGAACCTCGCTCTGATACCAACTGTCGCGGACTTAGTATTTTCAACATTTAGTGCGTGAGGCACTTGGCTAGTATTTTCACCACTTAAGCTAACCAAGTAAGCCTAGCTTCAATAAAGCCCAGATTAAAGAGGAAACCTTTGATTATACTTCTGAATGAAATTACAAGACAGTTCGAAAGACAGTTGACGGGACATACAAAAGGATCAAGACATACAACAATGCTCAACACTAAGCTCACAAGCACTCAACCCTCACAAGAGGAGTCTTACTATCACAACACACTCCAAAACCTTGGATGATCCCAATGGGGAGAGGTCCCCCCCTTATATAGGCATCCTCCCCCTTTTCCCTCCAACCTCAAGAAGAATCTAGATTTCTCCACACATGGAAGTGACTAGATTCTTCCCCACTCTTCTATACTCTTCCATATTTCCAAGTCTGATCTTTCTCCAATATTCAAGAATATTCTCACATATCTAGAGTAAATCTTGAACAATGGTCGCGAGACGATTTAGTTAACCTAGTACCGTGACACCGCGCTAATCCAGAAATGAACAAGACGCAAATACTTTTAAGCGTGCGCGGATAAGCCCTGCAAATCTTACAGAGTCTGTTGGGTATTGTGCCCTCAATGTTCCTAGATTTGAAGAAGGAACACAATTATAGATCAACAAAGTGTCTTTGATATGTGTTTTAGTTCATGATGTGACAGGTATGTCAAGACTATAGGTTTAGTATCAAGACTATATTTTCATTATCAAAACTATACAAGAAGTGAGAATTCTCTAAGTCAAATATCGGTTTGAGCCTTAGTAGACATATCGTTGAACAGGAAATACATAGTCGAGACAGTCTCGACGATATCGTCTTGAAGAAGCTTTATCGCTGAGAAAGCTAAGTCAAGTCGTGTAGAAAGCATCTCGACGATATCGTCTTGAAGAAACCTTATCGACTTGAAGATTAAGGATAAGTCGTATAGAAAGATACATCTAGACGATAACGTCTAGAGGAAGTCATATCGTGTAGAAGATTATGTTAAGTTTTGAAGAAAGGATCATGTAGACGACATCGTCTTGAAGATTCTATATCATCTAGAAGATCAAGACAAATATCGACTTGAGGAATATATATCGTTTAGATTGATGAAGAAGATATCGGCTTGAAGAAATTTTATCGTCTTGACAATTGCAGAGCTGCATTTAATGCACAAATTTTCTTGGAAATTGTTATTCAGGAATGTACACGCCGCCTATTTTGCGCACAAATCAAGGAATATTTAATGATATATTCTCTGCAAAATATAGTCATTTACACAGCATTTAAGAATAATATTATATATTTCCAAATATTGCAAGTTCAAAAGGGGAGAGCATTTATGGGAGTTTATTCTGTCATTTCAGTCTATACTCTTTAATGGCCTAATTAAGTAAGGAATAAATTATTGAGGGCCTTTATGCATTAATGCAGAGGAATATAAATAGATTTCATTTCTAAATCTATAGAGACTTCTGATAATTCTCACTCTCACACTTACAATCAGAAAAAGAAAAAGTGTTGAACAAGAAATCTTAATTCTGCTGTACTGTGAAGAGTACAAGAAAGAATCTTCTTCATGTACAAGAAGTTGAATCTGAATATATTCAGAAGAAGATTCAAGAAAGCTTTGGTGATTCAAAAAATTCTGAGGCAACATCTGCAAGAAGAAGGAGACCATTCAGTGAAAAGCTTTATCTTTGAAGCCTTCTCTTCTTCAACAGCAAAACCACCTTCTCATTTTGTAGGGTTCTATGTGAGCCCGAGTTTGGTAGGATCTTGGAATAGATCTGAATGCTTGGTAGGACTTGTAAAATCTGAATTATTTTTGTAGGATTTGTGTAACCTAAGTGTAAGCTTCTCTGTGTGAGGGCTGAGGTAGGATCTTTTGTGATCTGAGTTGTAAGATCTGCTATATAGTGGAAGAGATCTGAGTTTTGGAGAAGTTTCCTAGTCCAGCACATTGCTAGATAGGTGGGAGGGACAGTGGAATACCACTTGACACATTGTCTTGAAGGAACCACTATAAATCTCTGGTGTTTTCTGATTTACTTGTGTGTTGTTATTGAATAAATTTAAAGGACTAAATAATCTTGAAACATATAAGCACACCCTTCTATGTGTAGTTTTTATCAAACTCATATCTTTCAATTGGTATCAGAGCCAGGTTAAGTTCATAGGCCAAACAGCTTAGAACAAGATCCCTAAAATATTTTGGTTATTAGCAATCTATGGCTGGTGAACATCATAAGGAGATGAGTTCAATGAAGTTGTCAATCTGCACCGAAGAGAATTGTCATCTGGAAGTAAGGATCAAGTTGTATATGGAAGCTTCTGATCCTAGAATCTATATGGTTGTAGAAGAGAGACCTTATGTTCCCATGACAATTCTTGTGGACCCAACAACTGTCCCTGTTCGTAAGACCTTGTCTCAGTTCACCAAGGATGAAGTAGCCTTGGTCACCATGGACAAAAGGGCTAAGAACATCATTGTCAATGCAATTGATGATTCTACATTTCAGAACCTAATTCACTGCAAACAGCAAAGAAATGTGGGATTTTTTAGTTGTCTACATGGAAGGAACTGAAGAGGTTAGGGATGACGAAAATTCCTTCTGAATCAGGAGTATGAGTCCTTTAAGCAAGACAAAAAGGACAACATAGCTACCTGCTATGAAATTCTTCAAGATTGTTAATGGGCTCATTACTTATGAAAGGCAGTTCACCAATTATGACTCAATGATAATTCTTGAGATCCCTGAACAAAGAATGAGACATGAAGCTTTGTGCCATCAGAGAAGTTGGTAATCTGGGAAACATGGAACCTCAGCAGTTGTTTGGCAAACTTCTATCTTATGAGTTGCAGTTGAATACAGAAGGTCTGAAGAGGAGACTCCCAAATTTTCCAGCAGAGAAAGGGCAGTGGCATTTAAAGCTGAAACTTCAAGAAAGGACGAGGCTGTGGAACCTGTTTGCATCTCAGAAGATGAGATCATCGGCAATTCCAGTTCTGATCTTTCTGATGGAGAACTCTCCTGTTTACAAAACAGTTCAAAAACTGCTAAGAAATAGAAGAAGAGGAAATAGAAGACAGGAAGCTTCTCCTCTAGCTCAATAGAGAAGATAAATCTGGGAGCAGACACAAATAAAAGAAGGTATGATTCTAAACCCTATCAAAGCATATTGAAATTAGATATCATTTTATTAGGGAGCATGTAGAAAAGGAGGACATCTGTCTTGAGTATGTCAATACAGAAAGACAGATAGCCTGACGATTTTTACTAATCCCTTGATGAGTCAAAGTTCAATCAATTTAAAATTGAATTGGGGGATGCTAAGTTCTTAAGTTTTGGCATGTTGAATTCCATATGTCTTTTGTTAAAGGATTTGAAATATTTTGATAATGGGTTTGGACCTCTCACAAGGTCCACCCTAAAGTAGTCTAACAACTTTAGTTTTGAAGACATAAAAACAGAAAGCTTGGATTAGGCAAAAGTGGAAAATCGTCTAGACAAAAATAGCTTAGACAACAAAATCGTCCTGATGATCAAGAATGACATTGTGATGTCTCGACGACAAAATTAAGGTGAGCTCGACGACTGGGTTCACACATGATCTCGACGACAAAACTCAGACAGGCCGACAAATGACTTCACAGTACACGTCAGCGTCACAATTACGCCGCATATACGGGTCTATCAACACGATTCTGAAAGATTTGAATAGTACGCGCCCTATTACCCTTCCCATGCATGCTAGTATATATTTAGACAAGTGAAAGCATAGAAATTGTGCACACATGAATCCTAGAATCTCTATTTCATCTTCTTCCTCCTCTCGACGACTTCCTGCAACAAGCAATGGCTCCAAAATCACAGATGAGAAAGTTTTCTTTCTGAGGAGAGTTGATCAAGGATGGATTCAAAGGTGCGGCTGAAGAACTTGATAGGTGATTACTCTGTTATATGCTTCTGAACTA